>OY282450.1:53415047-54140047 GCA_958295655.1 Palloptera scutellata
ATTTATGAAAAGTAATAATATTAAAGTTAAATAATTAACTTAAAAATTAATATAGTTTTTTTATTAGTTATAATTTTATAGAAAATACATGGAGTGAACAGATAAATTGAATTTTGACTTTTGATTTTTGAATTTTGATGCAAATTTTACAGTGAATCTACTACCCAACCAATGTGAATCGAATAAAATTGTCATTACAGAAAAGCATTTCGTTTACTTGGTTAGTTTCGAAAAGGAGTTGCAAATACTACTTAGCATAATGACTATAAAACACTTGGTTATTGTTTGTTATTTTGTATGTGTGTGTGTGTGTGTGTGTGTGTGTGTGTGTGTGTGTGTGTGCGTGTGTGTGTGTGAGGCGTGTGTATTTATATTAATATACATACATATGTAGTTAATTGAATTTCTATAGCAGTGTATGTGGTCATGGTTTATGGGTTTAGTTAAATTTTACTGATTGGTGGGACATGACGTTCTTAATATAAAATGCTGCTAATTGCAACGCACTACAATGTTACAAAATTGTGACACAATTAATTAATGAAGAATTGTTATTATTTACTTAAAAAGAAGTAGTACAAAAAAGTATGAAATCAGGATAATTGGCAAAATAAAAAGGATATTGATGTACATAGATATATTTGAACTTTGAAGCTTTAATGACATGCGCCAATGTGAGCGTGATCCCATTCATGGTTTATGCGATGGTTTATGCGATTTTTCCCATTTCAATAAACGGAGAACTTATGTACATACATATATTGTACAACAAGTAAGCGTGACATTATGGGAGCATTGTATGCAAGTGGGTTATTTCGTTATGCTGTTGTGTTTGTTGTTAATAATTAGGTATGCATATGGTGGCCTTAAACCTCGGTCGATCTTTGAACGGATGGTGTTGGCGAGGCGGCATGTGGAGGTGAGGGTAAACCACTGTCTTGTGTTAATGAAGCATATGGAGCAGCCGGTACTTGGGAAGCACCTGCTGGCACACCCGACGGCGGGCGATTAAAGTATTGGGTGTTATTGGGCAAGACTGGTACACCGCCAAAACGATTTTGTGCCGCTGAATTCGGTTGATAGCTCATCGAGCTGGCACCACTGTTGCGACTGTCGACACCACTAAACGTCGGGCTATATTGTTGTTGTAGTTGATGTGTTTGTTGTTGTTGCAAAGGGGTGTGCACATCATGCTCTTCTTCATCTTCGGGTGATGGTGGCTGATGATAGTTGGCGGGGTGGGCTTCGGTTGCTTGCTCGTTTCCTTCTGGGTCATCAATTGCAGTGCCATTCTCCTCATCTTGATCTTGATCTGTGCCCGAGGTGGAGCGTAAGGAGCGTCTCCCCATTTGCTTCGGTTTCTCACCTGTTTTATTAATGTATTCAATATCCTTAGCTACTTTTGAATCTTTATTCTCACTACCTTCCGATGAGGTCACATCCTCGTCATCCAGATCCCATTTCTTAGCTGGAAAGTCAATACGGGCTTTGCCCGGTAGTGGTTCATTCGTACGGTATACTTTATCATATGACCTACTTTTTTTCAGTGTGCCCGTAGCATCAGTGTCGCTATCGTCGTCCAGGCCTTGGCTCAGTTGACGTAGATTGGAATGCGACGAGGCACGTGAACGCGGTAAAGTTGTCATCTTCCATTGGGGGTCCTCTTTCAGCTGCTTCTGACGATAGCGATAGACGCCGCAAATAATGCACAGCATCAGCGGCAGTATAACGGCGATGATAATGCCAATTGCTATGAAAGCGACGCGCCGTGTATAGAAAACTTCACCTGCAGAATGCGCGAGAGGAGGGATTAAACAGATAGAGTATGAAATGGAGTAATAGAATGAGTGTGTGAAATTAATTAATACATAAAGGAATACAGGGGAAAAATCTTTCACAGAACTTACGTAGACATTCGGTGTAGCCATAGTCAGGCATGTTCCACAATCCATTGGCCAAACATTCGCGGCGTTGATCACCAATCAACACGAAACCTTCATTACATTCGAAGGATACCTTGGCACCAGGCATAAAGTTGAAACTAAGTTTCCGTCCGAAACGTGGAGTTTCTAGTACACCGCAAGATATTATACGCCTATGGGAGATATCAAAAATCAATTTTAGCTCTCAACTATTCGTTTTACCCAAACACTGCCCATACTTACTTTGAGTTCAATGTTCTTATGTTAACTAAACTGTCGTAGTAGTTTTTGGTGAAATGCGCCAAATCTCGATTTAGCGTCATGCCATAATCATAACGACACTGATAACTTTCGCCGCACAACTCCTCCGCTCGCTCGATATCGTACGACCGATTCGATGGCAAAAAGTCCTGCGGCTCCTTCGTAAAGTTGGGCACAAAAGATACATTCGAATAGTAGCTCGTCGTTCGACCAAATTCTCGTGTAAACAATGCCGACCCCAAGCCTGGTAGATCTCGATCGGCCAGCATCCATTTCAATCCGAAGTCGTAATATATTTGTTGGAAGTTATTGGTGTTAATATTGACCACTTGCAGATTCGGTAACGTGAAGTCATCCAACGGATTAAAACTCCAATTACCAAAGAGACCCACTGTTTTATTCTATAAAAAAAAACCGATTACAATAGTACTAAAGATTACTCACTCAATCATTAGATGGAATACTCACTATAAAGCCCCACGGCAAATATACTCGCCCCGTCATGTAACCCTCATTCTCGATTACTTCCACACCAATGCCAGAGTCGAACATAACCACTACCTGCGACTGATTCAGCAAATATGTGGGCGTGTAAACGGTCACTCCGTCGAAATGTTGGAACTTCAAACTTTCGCGGTCAAAGTAGATGCGGCGCCCATCGGCCAAGACGTCCAGATGATAACGCCAGCGTGCAAATTTGGGACGAATGCGCACTTCAATAGTCGTCGTCGTATTGCCACGCATAGCCATCGCCGTTAATTGCGTAGCCATAACGTTGCCATATTGGTTCTTTGGCATTTGCTCGAAGCGGCCTTGCACCTCGAATCGTTGATCAGCATCAATGCTGCGCGATAAAACAAACTCGCCCATGCCGTTGAAAGTGTATTGAGTGCCATCGAAGGTGATGAAATGAGGATCGCCAAAGACGCCAGCAACACCAGGCGCCTGATACCCAACACAATCCTGCGAGGGACGTCTTTCGAACCGATAGGTTTCACAGCCGACAGACTGCTCCTGTTGCCAATAGCAGCACGAATACCAGGGACGCATATCGTGGAACCAATTAGAGAGTGTGGGCACCTTACCCGCCTCATTCCAAGGCATTTTACCAAGATTATGATTGCGACGAGGACGAGAACCCCACATTTGGTCTTGCGTCAACATAAGGAAACCATAGCGATCGTAGCAGCATTGTTGCTCGGCACCTTGATCACTATACAAAATTGATATTTAATTCATAAGAACGTGGGCATGAATGCAAAAACTCACATTGGATTACCACTGACCACGCAATGTATAGCGTTCTTGTGCCTCAAACACGTGGGATTCGAATCTTTGTCACAGTCACGATCTGGTCTAAAGCGCCCCTTGTCGTACAGAGCCTGCTCGAGTGTGCAAGGACACATTGGTAAATCAGCGGAGAAAGTTCTGCAAATTCATAATTATTTTATTTTGTTTCTATTTCAATTGCGGCTTCACAAGCTTCACACACCAAACATATACGCACACTTTTAATTGCGGCGGTTTGGCAACAGCCAACACCCAATACCCAACAGTAACAGGAAAAACAATTTTAATTAGCGCACAATTCACATTCGCTTTCATTACCACAAAAAATGAATTCAACTTTGTGTTGAATGTTCACAGTTTTGTTTCAATAATAATAGCAACATCAACAACAACAGAAACAATAAGAACAGGAGCAACAACCGCAGAAATTAAAACGAAAACAAAACGCAATGGCCTTCATGCGAACTTACCTCAGGAATCTGTCCAATCGTATCCAATCATCGCAAAGTGCTCGTGGCCATACGTACCCATGCTTGCGCTCCCACTGCGCGTCAAAGTACCAGGCAAGTGGAATGGGTCTCGACCAGAGTATGCTGAAGTGGAAAGAAAAAAGAAAAGGAAAGGAAAGAAAAGAAAAGGAAAGTAATTAAAATAAATGTTTTTAAATACAACTTCACAGAATAAAGAACATTTATCAATGTGCTTATTACTTATTCATAATTTATGTTGCCGTAATATAATTTTTTTCGGTTGCAGCTAGAAAAAGTATAGAATATTGTGCAAGTTAATTCATATACATAAATTATGAATATTCACCTGCAAGTATAAGATAAATGCTAGCCATATGCCATAGTATCCGAAGGACTAGTGCCTATTTTGCAAAAATTGTTACCTAAATATTTATGTATTATCATATTTTATGAGAGAATAATTTTTTATTGGGAATACTCGTACTTCTGGCGAAATGTTCACCTCACGATAAAAAAAAATTATGTTCTATTATCAAGTTAAAAGCTCTAGCTAAAAACATTTCTACCAAATAAATTTAACAACCTGTCAAAAAATAAAACTCCAAGCTTTTACCCAGAATTACTTTGCAATAATATCTGAAGGAAATTAAAAATAATTGCTGCGGCGCCTATTTATTCATAGCCTTTCGAACTCTATACCCTTTTAAATTTCACAGCTGCACAGCTTGCCTAATCCAATCATACGAGTGCAAGCCAGCGCTAACGACACCCTAAGGAAACATTTTACATTTGCCAATGTACGAGTATGTAGGGTTATGATTAGCAACATTGAAACTTATGCCTCGCTCCTTTTAGAAGCATGCTACAAAAATAAAATACTTCAAGGTAAAGAAGCGAGAAGAATAGAAATAAATGTAACTGTCAGCTGCAGAAATCCAACATTTCAAATACACACAAAGCAATTATATTATAGTCGAATAGGTATACTTAATTTGTGCTGTTTGTACTGTTTTTTCGGCTGTTGTACTGCCCACTGTGCAGTACAACCAAATGTACAGTTTTCTACTGTTTTTCGCTTCTCAATACTATGTAATTTTCAATAAACACAAAAGAAAATTAACATAGACAAAGAAAAATTTTTCGCATTTTTTTTTTCCTGTTATGTTGGTACACATGTCTGTTATATATGTTGGCAATACCAACCATTTTGGATTGTCAGTTTGTTTTTGACAGATAAAAAGGTTAGTCGTGTTTTGGTGTGCTCTTCGATTTTTTACTATTCGAAAAAATGGATCAAAGAAACTGTATTCAGTTTTGTGTAAAAAATGAAATTAAATGCGCAAGGACATTTGAAATGTTGTTGTGGTGGCCTTTGGCGAGTCTCTATGAGCAGAACACAAGTTCAATTGTGGTATAACCGGTTTAAGGAAGGCCGAGAAGATGTCAATGACGATGCTCGTCCTGGTCGCCCGAGCACGTCAACAACCGATGAAAACATTGACGCAGTGAAGAAAATGATTTTGGATAATCGTCGAATCACTATCAGAGAGGTTGCTGATGATGTTGGCATATCGTTCGGCTCATGCCAAGCAATTTTTACGGATGTTTTAGGCATGAAACGTGCGGCAGGGAAGATTGTTCCAAAATTGCTAAATTTTGAGGAAAAACAATGTCGCTTGTGCGTACGTTGTTGGCCAAAAACAAAACCGATATCATGCCTCAACCACCGTATTCACCGGACTTGGCCCCCGCTGACTTTTTCCTCTTCCCAAAACTGAAGACCTTGTGAAATACCTTGTGTCAACAAACAAAGAGTCACGGCGTCTTGGACAAAATGTCACTGTTGACAACTACACTTTTGAAGTCGTCAAGGATTTAGGATCCAGCATAAACACCAACAATAATGTCAGCCTTGAGATCAAGCGGAGACTAACTCTTTCCAACAGGTGTTACTACGGGCTCAGTAGGCCTCTCTCGACCGACGAAAATAACGCTCTATAAGTCCCTCATCCTTCCCGTCCTAATGTATGGCGCAGAGACGTGGACATTGACCATCAATGATGAGAGGCTGTTAGGAGCGTTCGAGAGGAAGATACTCCGTAAGATCTACGGTCCAGTATGCGTGGACGACGTGTATCGAATAAAATGGAACGATGAGCTGTACGCCGACACTGACATAGTCAAGCGTATAAAACTCCAGCGGCTTCGCTGGCTGGGTCATGTTGAGCGAATGGAAGAAAGCGCTCCGGCTAGAAGGGTGTTTTATTCGAACCACGGTGGAGGACCACGCAGAAGGGGACGTCCTAATCTCCGTTGGAAAGACCAGGTGCAGGGCAACCTGACTGCACTTGGCCTTATCAACTGGCGCCAGCGCGCGCATAGCAGAAGTGACTGGCGGAGCTTTGTGGAGGCGGCCAAGACCGATCATCGGTTGTAGGGCCAGCTAAGTAAGTAAAACTGAAGACACCGATGAAAGGAAAGCGTGTTGCTACGATTGAGGAGATAAAAGAAAAATCGAAACAGGAGCTGTTGGCGATACCAAAAAGCGCGTTTCAGAAGTGCTTCGAGGATTGGAAAAAACGCTGGCATAAGTGTATTATATCTGAGGGGGATTACTTTGAAGGGGACAAGATAGTTGTTGATAAATAAATAAATACTTTTTGAAAAAATTTTAAATAACGGTTATTTTTTTATCATACCTTGTATGCTAATGTACAGTTAGCTTGGAAAAATATGATTTTAAAAAGTCGACTAGCTTTATGGAAAAAATGCTGTGCAAAATTCAATTAACGTTACTATACTATTCTATAATATTGTAATAGGTTGCTAAGGTAATTTTAAAGTACTAACGTAATTTTTGTATAAATAGTTAAAGCATATGTACAAATTTTAGTTTGTTTTAATCAATAAAATTAATTGGTATATTTTATAAGTAATATTTTCACTGCATTTGTACTGTTTTTGAACTTTAGGCTCCGTACCGTTTTGAGGTCTGAAAAAGTTGTTCAGCTAAAGTATATTATGTACACATATGCGAACATATACAATATACACACATCTATGAAGATGTAAATACGAGTGTACACAGAAGCACATGAACATGCACGACGAAAGTTACTTTTAAGGAACATTAAACGAACCGCCAAATGTTGTTAGGCATTGCATTAGACAGTGATGATAGTCGTTGAAAGTATTAGGAGTATGAGGTCTGCATTTAAAATCATTGCCTAAACTTTAACGAGCCCAAACCGGCAGTTGGCTGTTGCTGTTGCTGTTGCTGTTGCCTAGCCCAAAGTAACACTCTTTTATGGTTTTGAAGGTTGCAGCGAAAGTTACACTGCATTAGGTGAGCTTCCACGAAAAAAATCGCATATCGCAAAAATAAATTTATAGCTCAAAGGCATGAAATAGAGGAATAAAGAAAAAATTCATGTTCCATTTCTTTTCAATTAAATTTAGAGTGACAATTAGTACAGTTTTTGCAAATAAATTTAATCAATATTACTCATACCACGTGATGTGCACGAGTAGCGCAGGAAAAGGTAAACCAACATTAAATTCACAAAAATTTTGCCATAATCGTGCTTAGTTTCATGTTCATCTTTAATTTTAATTCATTTTAATGGTTACCTTCACAAAACTAATGTATATTCTTGGATTTAATTGTATTTTACCATATTTATGTATGTATGGTATGTATATTGATATTAGCGGTGGTACATCCAATTTCATCCTTCTTCCTATATTTCCTATTCTTGTATCAATTTGTGCATTTAATTGAATTGAAATTGAGTCACAGTGATGACTTTCAAATGCAATTATATGAAAGTAAGCACCATCACATGAAAAAACCATACGAAGAATAGAATAAATAAATTGCTTTATAAAAGAAAACGTGCCAAGTTCATAGAAACATTCATTTGAATTGGAAGTACTAAAGTGTTTAACCGTAGCATTGAAGTTAAAGTTGTCAACAGCTGAAGATAATGTCTAACAATTTATAAAAAGTAGCAAATATGTACTTACGGACTAATTTGTGAACCTGAATATTGCTGCGGATCAGTTAGGTTAATTTGCAGAAATCCGAATTGCAAATCATTGTTGATATTATTGCGATTGCGATAATTCTGTGGATTGATTATGTACTGCCCTGTATTCGAGAGGCCAGCTTCGATAATGTCAATATACTCCAATTGTGGTCTACGGGTATGCAATTTTTAATTACGGCTCAATATGGACACTAATAATTATAATACATACTGGATAGTGGCTTCGCGATAGCCCCATACTGAAATCATAACATTCGCATTCCAATTTGTTGTTAAATTATACCGATCCCAGGAGATGCGAATTTCCTTTGGCTTTTTTTTGTGCACATCTTCAGTTTGGAAGTAAATTTTCTCAGTAGCGGCAGCGGGTGTCTCTGTATGTTGAAAAAATATAATATAATCAAGTTATCCAAGCTGCAGGATGTTTGTTACGTGGCTGCACTTACCAATGAAATATTTGCCACGCCATTTGAATCGTTGATTTCCTATTGAAATTTCGAAACGTATATAACCTTCGGCTTTCAAAAATGGCTGCACGCAAATTACACGATTCCTATCCACATAAGTGCCCAGAACATCTTCGGTGTCGAAGTGGCAAGTGACGCGTTTATTCGGATCAAAGCACGGGCCAGTTATGTTAACAACAGTGCCGCCCAACATGTTCCCTGACTCGGGTGCAAATGTTAAAGGCAAATGTGAAGCATCTGAAGAAGGGCGTCAATAATTTTAGGTTCTTCGTACACAAAATAAAATTAACACTTATACGCACCGATATCCTTATTGCAGGATCCAATTAAAATGCGCTCATCAATGCGGAAGATGTGTCGTCCTGGAAACCCGTTACCCCAACCGCGTCCAGTTAAATCACGAATTACCATCGCCTGACTGTAGGGCTTGTATTCGTAGGACTGTGTTCCATTGCCAGCATTAAAACCAACCTGTTTTTATTGTCGCAAGGAAGAATTTGTCGTGCAGCAGAAATTAACATTTTAATTTTGTTTAGGCTAATCAAAATAAACACCAAATGTTTTGTGGTGTTGTCTCTAATTTGCTTCGGTTACTAGGTAATCCCACAAATTAAGCAACATATGTCCATGGATAATTTTAATTTACATGTCCTTCATGTAAAAGAGTGTGCATGTTGAAGTACACAAATATATTTGCCTGTAGCTAACGCTACACTTGCATTATACGCCAATTGACTACAGTTACTCTAATGCGGTAGTTAGATGAAAATTGCACATCAATTAGCTCAATGGTGGGCCCAGTTTAAACCAATCTTGTCATGGAGAAGCCAAAGAGTCGCACATAAATTTAATTCATTTAACAATAACCATGGCAATACAAAAGATGTAATCAAAATAATTTATTAAAAACTTATTGACTTTGTGCACATAGGTGATACCCTATCAGGAGAGTTGTTTACTCTTGATCGCTCCTAATTAAACCATGTCGTGCTTTTGATGAAGCCTAGTATGTCACTAATTTCAAAGAAATCTAGTTCTAGAAACTACCCTGCTTCGAGTATGTGGGTTCGGTGTTGGTTTATGAATGCTTTATTATGTTTTTAGTTACTTTACTTACTTTACTTTTAGTGGCACAACAGCCCATGGAGGGCCTAGGCCGAGCTTTTTCGCATCCACTCATGTTGTGCGTTTTATATTTGTACATGAATGGAAGGGACCTACAGTTTAATGCCGAATCCGAACGGCGAAGTGAAAAGCTTTACATGGCAATTTTTACTCTTGTAGGTTTGCCATTGCCTGCCAAGAGGTGGTGCCGTGTAGAAAAATTATTTTTTTCTACTTTTTGATTTTGCCTGTGCCGAGATTCGAACCCCGGACATTCTGCGTAGCAGCCCAACACACTACCACTACGCCACAGCGACCACATGTTTTTAGTTAGGCAGAACCATAACTGTCTCGCAATAATGCAAGTTGTTTCCATTCTCCATCTGTTTTCTTCAATATGGTAATGATGCCTTTTTATTAAGAGTTTACATATGGCAAGTGGTAAGCCCGCAATGCCAGTGTTGAGTGAATTACTGTGAGTCCTTCCAAGTCTAGGAATGCCATCAGCAGTTGCAGTTTCCATCAATCATGCTATATCCAGTCACCCATATAAGGTGCAGATTGTATTCCGTGGCTGTCTCGTTAAGAGGCGATCTGCACTGTAGGGTACCTTTAGAGTTATTAGCAGTACATTGGATGGATTTTATTTCCTTCTGACTATCAGTAACAATTCAGATATCCGCTTCATTTGTTGCAAGCAACAGAGATCAGAAAGCCAAAGTTCTTTGAAATATTTAGACGCTCAGAATGAACTCCCCCACCAACACTACCATTTAGTGGCGAAACTCGCACACTTAAATGCGCAAAAAAGTACAATCGTAAAATAAAAGAGCGCTTCCCTTGAAAGCGACTCTGTTCACTAATAAATACTAGTGCCATGGCGTAGAGCGTCATAGAATTTGGGTGATTTCCCGAACTTCAACTTTGCTGTCTTAATTTTCTAAAAGCCCTATCAAGTATTTATCAAATTTTTCCGGAGCAGCAAAAAACATTTTGAAATTTAATATTTTCAGTATTGTTTTGAAAATATTGTAGTTTAAAATGCAGAGATGCAGATGGATGCGCTAATCATAATCCATCAAAAACTTGATTTTGAAAAATTTCATATTAGGGCCTCTGCTGTCGAGTAGTGGTAGTGCGTTGGACTGTTCGAATGTCGGCACAAGTAAAGTAAAAAAAACAATTTTTCTACACGGCATCACTTCTTGGCAGGCAATGGCAAACCTACAAGAGTGGAAATTGTATATGAAAAGCTTTTCACTACGCCGTTCAGATTCGGCATAAAACTTCAGGTCCCTTCCATTCATATACAAATATAACACGCTCGACATGAGCGGATGCGAAAAGCTCGGCCTAGGCCCTCCATGAGCTGTTGTGACGTAAAAAGAAGAAGAAAGGCCTTTGCGAAATACATAGATTTAAAACTACAGGTAGTTAATTTCAAAAGAGCAAACGTGAAGGAAGCTTATTTTATCAGCTCACTTTTACGCTTTTTATTTGTTATATACAAATTAATATTGCAGTGTTTTAAAAACAAAAAATTAATCGATTTTTCTTGGTCTTACCCTTCAAAAGTATGTAAAGTTTGAATATACACTATTATTTTAAAAATGTCACACATGGATAGATAAAATAACATTATCAAAACTCGAAACAGTGTAAAAAATAAATAAAATAGTCATTGGGAGATGATTAAACAAATGGTGCAGAAACAACCGTGTAAAAAGAGAATCAAGTGTACTAAAACTTTTATGGTAGGCAATTTTTCTTATTGGGGAATTTTGTTATCTGATTTGGATCATCTTCATCTGGCAACCATCTTCATCTGGCAATACTGCTCTTAGATGCTTGGTCATTGCACCAGGATGGCTTTCAGTGCTTATTTCAATAGATCTACAGGTGTGCGAAGGAGTTTCCTTTACATCCAGTTCTTTCAAGTTTTCTTAGGAGATCATCTACGTTTTTCAATATGAAAACTACGTCCTCCCTCCATTGGTTCAGTACATAGGTAAGTCTTAAACATGCCTTAAACAGGCTGGGCAAATCAGTGTTGACGTATTCCCTACTTCTAGAATTTCAACAGGAATTATGCCATCAGGTCCAAGGGACTTGAAAGGCTTGAAGGCGTGTATTGCGTGTAAGGTGATTATTTCCGGTGGTACAGATTTTGTGCTGATATTTTTAGCAAAAATTAGATTCACTGCCTTTTTACAGCGTGGGAAATGTGTATCGACACAGATTTTAATTAGTTCTGCACTAGATGTAGTCCAGCTATCAGTGGTTTCCGCTGTGAATGATATATTTGGACTACTGGAGAGGACATTCTTCGACTAATATTTTTGCCAGCAAGTACTCTAAAGTGGTCGCTGTCGCGTAATTAGTAGATAGTGCGCTGGTCTGCTACGCAGAGTTCAAATGTCGGCACAGGTAAAATCAAAAATTAGAAAAAAAGAGCATTCAACACTCCTATCTTTACAATTTTTATGTCATTTCACAGCATTGAAACTTCTCGAGCAAAAACTTAAATCGAAAAACTTTTCACAGGATATTCAATATACATATGTATATACTTGATATATAATACTTACAAATGCTGGGACACCGCCTTCGCCGGTTGTTGTATCACCACCAGCTTCTGTATGAGAGGACCATCGCAGAAGATCGTAATTGAATATGGCATACGTGTAGACTTCATCAGTAGCCAAAACCATTTGGAAAGTATTTGTCTGGAAAATTTAAGTGTAATAAATGATTGAATAACTTGAAATGACTCAAATATTTAGAGATACACAGTTTACAGAATCAAAGGCATACATTAAGTGAATACAATTTTAAAATGTACTTCTTCAATTTACCTACAAATGCGAAAGCTCACACGTCTTTACCTAATGCTCATAATGTGGTAATGTACGTAACTGTGTATGTATGTATGTATGTATGTATGTGTGTATGCATGTATGTATGCATTCATGATATGTTAGTTGACACTTAACTCATATGCCAAAATCATTACGATGTATTCAAACCTCAACTTGAATAATTATACACACTTAGTTAGTATTTGGTTTAATGGGATATAATGCAGTGGTCATGCATATGTATGTGTGAGAGTAATTTTGTTGATGAAGCAATTACCAAATTCATTATGAGCTGCAGACATGCATTTCATTCGAAAATGATGCTAATTTAAGTTTTTTTGTTTCACTCAGCATATTTTCTTATCAGCCTGTTAAATTAGAATATATTGGAATTAATCATACGCCTCAGTGTTAAGCCAAAACAACAAAACACTCACTGCTGCTCTGATTTTATTCTTTCCACCACTATAAAGCATATTAAAACAAAGGCACACAAGCACATAATTCATATTCCTTTGGTTAACATTATGATTGACAATGCCAATGAAATTGAAAATATCGTCATTATCGTTGGCATTACCGTCATTAGCATCTTCTATCAACTAACTAAGTACATATGTATGTACTACTAATTCTCAATATAAACTATAAAGTATAGCACAGTAGGCGAATCAATAAAATGGCAGTCACTATGACAATAATAAATGCAATAATAAAAGAAGCTCACCGTAAACAAAGAATTATCAATACCGCCTGCAAATGACACATTCTTCCATGTGGCGATCACAACATGTTTCGGCACAAAAGTCTCAGCGCCGACAACACCATCACGGATATCCCACATGGTGCGTTCACGTACCTCGACGCCGAATCTGTCAGTGCGTGTTAGCAGATCACGTTCCATGCTGCAAAGCAAAACAAAAGTGTTCGAGTGAAATTAAATGAAGCGTAAACTACAAACGAGTACGTGTTTTGATATGTGTGTGTGTGTGCATCGAAAAGATTTCATAAACTTTAATGGAATTTTTGACTGACACAAACATTGACGAATATGACTAAATATGTAAAGGGTGTTTTTTTTTAGAAGTGTGGTTTTCAATCTGGCAATACCTTTTTCGGAGTTGGTCTTTTTGACAGCTGTCACTTGATTTATGCTCAGTTTGGTTTTCCATTTCATAATGAATAGACTTACTCCTGAACAGCGTTTGCAAATCGTGCAAATTTATTACCAAAATAATGGTTCGGTTCGCGCGATTTTCACAAGAAAAGTTTTGTTCAGCGATGAAGCTCACTTTTGGTTGAATGGGTACGTTAATAAGCAAAATTGTCGCATTTGCAATGATCATAATCCAAAAGCCATTGTTGAGACGCCGTTACATCCTCAAAAAGTCACTGTTTGTTGTGCTCTATGGGCAGAGGGAATCATTGGTCCATATTTCTTTAAAGATGAAGCGGTTCATAATGTTACAGTCAATGGGGAACGCTATAGAGCCATGATTAATGACTTTTTCGTGCCTGAATTGGAGGATGTTGATGTGGACGACAAGACGGCGCTATACAGCCAACGAAACAATCCTTTTTTTTTAAGGAAACTTTTGGTGTGCGCATTATCTCGCGTGGTGGGCCTGGGGCGTGGCCTCCAAGATCGTGCGATTTAACACCGCTGGACTATTTTTTGTGGGGTTATGTGAAGTCGCTAGTCTACGCAGATAAGCCCGAGACTATTGACGCCTTGGAAGAGAATACTCCGCGCGTTATTACTGACATACGGCCCCAATTGCTGCAAAAAGTGGTCAAAAATTGGGCCTCTGGGCTGGAATTTATTGGACCACTTGCCCGAAATCATTTTTAAAACATAATGGCAAATCCTTATCTTTATAATAAAGCTGAATTCTTGGCCATAACATTAAATTATATGCGTTTTATTTCTTCCTGAAAACCACACTTCTAAAAAACACCCTGTATATGTAGAATATAAAACATACTTATGTACGAGTATACCATACATGTGCATTTGTACTAAATATAATATTTATAATAGAAATGAAAGGCACTAAACGAAAGTTTAAGAACATTATGTCGTAAGGGCATGAGCTAATGGAGTCTTCCTTCTGCATATATGATGCAACACACATTAATTGCTAATCATACGCCATGCCCT
This sequence comes from Palloptera scutellata, assembly GCA_958295655.1. Classification (NCBI taxonomy): domain Eukaryota; kingdom Metazoa; phylum Arthropoda; class Insecta; order Diptera; family Pallopteridae; genus Palloptera; species Palloptera scutellata. Next base: position 53,429,630 of record OY282450.1, read on the forward strand.
TTTACATAAGCCAATTTGAAATAGCAATAAATACGAATTTACTTAAATAAAGGATTTTTTGCCCCCAAATCCTAACGCATACACAATTATATTCAAAACTAATGGACAGGGATGGAAACCGATTTTGAGCAAAACTATGTTCGAATCGTATCAGCAATTCGATTGACTAGGACCGAATCAGTTTGTTTTTGCAAACACCTCGGCGCACTGATTACTAATTTTACTTCAGAGCCTCAACATATCGAAACTCCCAAGGGAATAAGGGCTTTACCTTTCACATTTAGTTTACCGAGTTTTGTGCCAGTGATTACAAGTAATCATCACCAGAATTAATCTGATCTGAAAACCTAAATTCGCGAATGCGAAACAAATGCAAATAATTTTTTTCTTATACAAAAGACTAAAATCCAAAATAAAGACAAACTTAATTTTAGTAATGCAAACTTTTACTATCTCTTTTTCGAACATGGAAAAATTACGCATTAAAGCATAAAAATGTCGAATGCGAATATTGACACTTAAGCAAGTTATTCGCATAAGCGAAAGCAAACTATTCGCACAACCCTGATTTAAGCCTTATTGCTTAATTCTTTTTATTCCTATCCATTCATTGTTTTATACTTTATAATATTGAATGCAAGTTTATCTCACAATAAATCATCATTGTGTTTCTACCCAGTAGGATATGTTTCAATCATCAGAATGACTAATTTCTGATATGATCTCAATGAAATATTCTTTATATATTTAAGTTACTTTACTTTTGATGGCACAACAGCCCATGGAGGGCCTAGGCCGAGCTTTTCGCATCCACTCATGTTGTGCGTGTTATATTTGTACATGAATGGAATTAAGTTCTTAAACATATTTAAATCTTCCATTAATGAGCTTTGGCCTCAGCTATAAAATATTAACAAACAAAAAATTTACCGCAATGAATTCAAAGATTAATTCAAAAGATGAGATATCTTTTTACTCTCTACACAAAAATCGAGTAAGACTTTTTAATGAAAAATCAAAAGTAACAGAGTGATGGATGTAATTTCTGCAGTAAATGCTAAATGCATGTTTTTTTTTTAATATATTCACAAAAAAATAAAAATCCTTTATTATTCTCGTTTTAGGAAGAGTGCAGCCACAAACTTTGTGCACAACGCTGCCAAGGCAGTTCTTCCATCTCTCTTTCTGCTCACAATTTCATGGAATTTTACCGCTTTTTATGCAAAGTGAACATTGTCACGCACACACATATACATACACACAGCCAGTCACACAAATTCAAATGCAGCACGAACTTAATCGGTTGGCATTTGATGCACTGAAGTATTTTAAGCATTTAAATGCATTATATTTTATTGCATTGCATTTGTAAATACCAAAAAGCGCAAAGTGCTAAATAGTTAGAAAAAAAATAATAATCCTGTGCGTGCACGTGGTCAAATTGTGAGTAGAATGAAAACAATGCCGCTATTGTAAGGGAGAATTGGACAGTAAATAGTCGGACTAGCACATTATAAAGGAAAATGCATTTCATTCTAAGTATTTCTCAATTTATTTAAGTATTTATTGATCCGCGGTCTAACAAAAAAAAGAAGAATTTTAGAGTTATCTGCGTCTAATCGCTGTAATCAAATCGCTAAAATGAAAAATATTAGAGATAAATACTAAATAGACATACTATTTAAGGCTCTTAAAATATTTATTTTTATATTTAATACTCATGAAACCGATTAAACCGATTGTTATGGAATTGCCCATAACAATCGCATTTGCATGATTGCATTCGCTATAAATCGCTGAACTAAATTAAATATAATACTTGAAAAGGGCATAGATTTCGTTAGTTTACATAATTTGAAAACCAAAAAAGGATCGGCTCTTAGCTGCCGTCTCAATTCCCTTCTAACAACTGTCAAAGTTTTGAGAAATATTATTCGAAAAATGTGTTTCGAATTAGAGATGGGCGCGTGACAGCAGTTTTCAACGTGAAATAATTGCGCCGTAAACTTGCGTGAAAGTGAGATATTTTTCATAATTTCCACGTGCACATCAATGAGCGTGACATAACTTTCACATGATTACGCGTGAGTATGAGATCACATTTAAATCTATTAAATCTATGTTTTTCAATTCTTTTTGATTCTGGTGAATTTCTTAAATACGACTGCGTGAATGTGCGTGAAATTTTTTTTGGAATATTGTGTGTCAACGTGCGTGAACATGCTTGATCAAAAATTTAATGAAAGAGTGCTCACGTATCCATCTCTTGTTCAAATATCAACAGTTTTCCTGATCATAAACTCACAAGTATGCATTTCTGAAACATTCATGCCACAGTTGGAGTGCACCCAAAGAATTTCTTTTCACGTACTTCGTCGTGCTTATCACGACGAAACTTTATACATATTGACAGTAACAATATTCCAAACTTCTTTCTTTCTTTCTCTTAATGGTATTATACCCCATGGACGGCCTAGGCCGAGCTTTTCGCAACCACTCATGTGGTGCGTGTTATATTTGTACATGAATGGAAGGGACCTACAGTTTAATGCCGAATCCGAACGGAGAAGTGAAAAGCTTTTCATACGCTATTTTTACTCTTATAGGTTTACTACTTACTACGCCACAGCAACCAATTTTCCAAACTGTCGATTTTAATTTTATTTGCTGAGCAATAACAACATTTTAGTTTCGCAAGAACGAACTGTTTCCTTAGTATTGACTGTTTTGCTTCGTTATAATAATACAAACCAGCAATACCAAAGTATGTAAACGTAATAAAAAGCAAATTTGCAATTCTATTTCAATTATAGCAACTCAAAAAAAAAACAAAGAAGTTGATATATTCATAGTCAGTAGCACAACAGAAATACTTAGTGTCTTTATTAAATTTCACGTTATCATGGCAAATGGTGGAATGAAAGGATGCATATGTAACTCATCCATATGCATACAAAGCACGGTCGCTAATGCAAAACGAATTCTTCAATTAAGACTTGGAGCTACTGTGAGACAAATATCGCACTGACCTGTAGCGGTATTTGTACATAAGTATTAGTAACCATTCCATGTAGTGGTGACAACCAACATGTAGATTTAAAAAAAAGTTACCGCTTAACTATAATTACTTCAAAGATTCAATTGTTTAGTTACTTTTCAACAAAAATTGAAAAAGCCACGGACTTCTTCATTAATGGCGCAACAGCCCATGGGGGGGCTGGGCCGAGTTTTTCACATCCATTCATATTGTTTATGTTATATTTGTACGTGAATGGAAGGGCCTACAGTTTTGTACTGAATCCGAACGGCGAAGAAAAAAGTTTTCCTTGAGCAATTTGTACTCTTGTAGGTTTGCCATTGTGCCGTGTAGAAAAATTGCCTTTTCCCTTTTTGATTATTGCCTTTGATCTCAATGATTTGATTTTTTTGATTTGATCTCGGGCACTCTTCGAAGCAACACTACCAAATACGCCACGGTGACCACCAATGATTTACTCTGAATGTTTAGTTTTTAATAAAATATGATAAGAGTTGGACAATACCACGAAGGTACGAAGTTATTGCAAGTAAGTAATACGAGTAGTAATAAATAATAAATATTTGCGACAGAATCTGTCTGCAAAGTAAGATTCGGAAATATGTATGTGTATTGTACATATTGTACATATTGTATAGTATGTCTGTTTACAAGTACCCATCCAAACAAACACATATTTTTTGAAATAACTTTTAAACCAATTTCAGCTTACGTAAGAAGTTACTTACAATAATATTTTTAGTTCCAAGATTCCGACATATGTACATTGTAAAAAGTTAGTATTTAACGTAATTTCAGACAATTTTCACTGTTTACATGCTAATTACATAAATTTTTCACAAATGAGCACATTAAGTTAATTTCGGTAAATTTAATTTTCGTTTTTCCACTGGGTGTACGTAAAAAAATCATAGGAAATGAATTAATTTTATAGTGATGCGGGTATTGTATGTAATATACACTGAAAAAAATATATCACCTGCTGATATTTGCTCAATGGTAAATCAGAAATGTAAATATTAAATATGTACGAGTATGTACTCGTATTTTTTTATTTTATTTTTTTTTCATTGTGTTGATTGGAAGGAAGATTGATAGGTGGCAGGAAGAAGGAGGGAGAATGAGCAAGGGAATGCAATCACAGGACACCGACAAAGATATAGACAGCCATTGTGGCAAGTGTTATGCCTTTACCGCAATGAACTGAACTGAAGAGTTTTATCATGGTCGACTATGACCGCATGTGGCGCCAAAGGCCACATCCACTCATGTTGTGCCTGTTATATTTGTAATATTATTCAATATATAACAATAGGACTGTGAAAAAACAGGAGAATAATGCAACACAACAAGGCGGTCTCACATACATACCATAAATACAATACATGCTCGCAAATGCATATTGGCATACATACCCAACGGCACAAAGGAAAGCGTTGCCATTTCACTACGCATTTCGAATACATTTTTTATGTAAGTAGAAACACTTTGGAAGCGTAACGATTTGCCATATTCCAATTCAGTAACGGTATACACGAAAATGCCATAGATCTTAGTTTTTGAGCAGTTTATCTCTCTACAGCAAAGATGAACCAAATGCGTAGATATCTTCTCTCTTTCAATGTATTCTTAATTATATTCTCAAAACCGTTATGTTTGTATGCTTTACAGTTTGATTACCATATTAATATATAAAATTTATATATAATACTTAATGCAATAAAAAACAAAAAACACAATTAACACTAATTAAGTCTGCTTTTATACACACCGATTATTGACCGATTTTGCACACTGATTTTCTGTTTGTTGGCGAGGGAGGGGAGACGAAAGTGAACGCGTCACAACCGGCTGTACCACCGATTTTACATCCATTTTTGACGTTTGCCTCTGCTCCACTGTTCTGTTTTACTGACAGCTTTGGCGCCAAGAAAAATAAATATAGCAGTAATAATTCCAAAATCACCTCCAAAAGATTAATTTTAATTTTTTTAAAAATTATAAAATTGAATACACAAATACACAAAATGTAAACATATACATACATACTTATGTATAATATATTTGCAAAACATCATAGAGAATGTGAGAAGAATGAAAAAGAGATAGAATGACGGTCAGTCGAGATCGTTGTGTGTAAAAGCTGAAAAAGACTATGGAAAAATCGGTGAAAAAAATCGGCAGATAATCGGTGTGTGTAAAAGTAGACGAAGGCATTAAATACGACAGTGAAAAATTTGTTCATAGACAAACAAAACAAATAGAAAAACACAAAATAGGTTTAGTTTCAGTCTAGTTATAAAAGATCACATAAATTATGATTAGTTCGTTCATATAAGTATACTCGTAAATATTTTATATGTATTGCACGTGTATTTCAGCCGTAGTGGCATTGTTTATTCAATTCATTATTTATTATATTATTTATTACGTAACCAATGACGGCAAGATCTTCATCAGAAGAGTACGCATTCTTGGATACGTTAAAGTGTATATTTTTAAAAATTGAAACAGATTTTGGGCAAAGCCCTAAGTGCATAAAAGTCCTGCGGCTGCTCCAGCTAAATTATATTGAACAAATGGAAGAAATCGGAGGAATGGAAATTATGGTATAATGTCAGCTTAACCCAATCACTCCATAACAGTGCGACCTTTGTTAACGCCGCTAATAGAAATCGAGGTTGGTAGATAATCTAGTTAGTTGTAAAGACCGAGTGACAAAAGAATTCAAAAACTGAAGAGCAATCAAAAGAAATGAAAGGATACAAATTTTCAATAATTGCGGTTTTCTGTGGAACGTTATGTTAACTGAGGTAAAAAATTTAACTGTAATATACGTTTATTCTTTCATTATACCCTGAAAATGCATTTATTTAATATTTATGCAAATTAGTGTGTCTATAGCATAGAAACGAGACTGAATCATATTTCGTTTCTTGTTGCTGCAACCAAATGATGCGCTCTCGACACGCAGTAAAGCGGAAGTATATTAAATTTTGCAATTGGGTTATTACACATCTAAGTACTTACTTACTTATGTATGTATTTATGTATGTTTGTATGTATGCATGTATGCATTTGCTACAATAATATCATTTTCATATTTAAATTGATATTAAATTTAATTGCCTTTGAGGTTTTTTTGAATTGTTGTTTAATTTTTTTTTCGGTATTGTCTATGAAAAGTGTCACTTTAAGATACCAAATTGAAGCGTTAATTATGCTTTTATTTCAGGCATATGAAATATTTGCTGTAATCCATAAACTCGTACTAATTGGTTTTTATTGTAATATTTACATTTGGTAAAAATTAATGCCCATAGATACAAGTACATATGGACTTATGTAAGTATGTGCCGCAATGTAATTGAATTGGAATTTTTAATATTTTAAAGCTCTCACAGTTTTATTACTTACAGTTGGAATTTTATGCGAATTAATTAGACTTAATCTTGATTTCGGCCTTTCATTATAGAAAATAACAATATCCTATTATTATACATAGCGTATAGTTTCTGCCTTAAAAATGAATAAAATTGCCAGCCTAAGATTATTGATCTTAGAATTATTATTTAATATAAAGCGTGGTCCATCGCTGCGGCGTAGCGGTAGGGCATTGGACAGTTATGCAGAGTGTCGGGGTTCAAATTACGGCAAAGGCAAACTCAAAAAAAAAAAATTTAAAAAAAACAATTTCAAGACATTTCAATGAAATAATTTTCCACAATTAACCGGAAAGATTGTGCTTTCGAATAATGAAAACCAATTTGAAAAAAAATTATTCATTTCTTATTTACATCAAAATTAAATTCCAAATTATAAATGATCCACCCTGTACATATACCTTCACCCTTAGTTACTCTAGCTAGCCTGAATTAATGAATTGCAAGTATTCGCTTGCCATGGAAGCACACTCGTTACTATCCGAATGTAAATGATTATCGCACAAAGTCACAGCAGAAACAGCAGAGCCATCAACAGGCTCTACGACGTACTTAGTAGATGTAGATGCGACTTTTTTGCGGAATTCCGCCAACAACATGAGTTGTTATGTATATTTTGGTTGCACCATTTTAATTTCGCTTAAAGTGCTGCTTACTTTTTGCATGTTTTCTGCCAACTGCAATTCCCTTCTCCTCACTGCGCAGAAAAAGAGCCAAAGTGTGTAAAAAATAGTTACATTTCCCTGAACAAAGCTGTGTATGTTGCTGTGTATGTATGTATGTTTGAACAGTTTGTAAGTGACTATGCCACGGTAAATGGAAAAAAAATCTTGTATCTTTGTCAGGATGCGCTGCTATATATTCCGTGTAGTTATGGCATAACTACAAATAGTTTTAAGTTTTCAACTGAATTTACACTGGGGAAGCACATCCTGTTAGCAAAGTTACAAACACAAAAGTTTAAATTAAAATAAAAACTAAATAAATTTTAATATTTATATTCGTTTAGATACAAAATTTCACTGTGGATAATAAAATTCATTTGCAACAGAATATGAACATGAATTATATCCCATCGTTTATCAACTATCAACCGAGACATTTGATAACAAAGTGAACGCGGCGAAAAATGGATGAGTTAGAATGGATGAAATATGTAGGTACAATATTGAAATGGAGACATAGACTGCGTGGGTCGTGGGTGTTCGTGGTTATATGTACAATTTCCCATTTTTGTATCTGTCTTGTGGTCGGAACTTAGTGTCTCGCATTCATTCACATGCCTCTCTCTGACACATCTCTGACACATGATGCTTCTTGTGCTTCAGTATTCATGCATTCAATGAAAAATCCCACAAACAGACTGACCAAAATGTGGTGTGGTTTCGCTTTTATAGCCAAACGTGCCAAAGTTTCGCGTACATACAAACGTATACGTACATATGTATAAGTACTTATACAGTAAAATCCCGATTAAGTACCTCCCTTCTTATTTAATTTAATTTGCTATTTTTACTGCAAATATCAATAGAAATTTTCCAACTTAAGTACCTCAAAAGCCTAACATTTTCCGCTGAAATATTTAACCGGTGTTTTCTTTTTATTATTGTTAGAAAGGTTATAGTGAACTGCGTCATAGTAGATCTGCTTGCAGGCGAACGATTAGGTGGGCCTGTACAGCAACGAGTTTATAAATAGGAGATTTAATTGAGGGGGGAATTGAACCCCCAACCTGCTGGGTAAATGTCAAAATAATAGTTTTATGAAACATGTACCCATACATAAATAAGTATGCTGGTATGTGTATGTACTAAGTTTGAATATCTATCACAAATGTTTCGATAATAAAATTAACCCTTTGTTATTCTCAGCAGCATATAGAATATATTCGCACCTACATACAAAGTATAATGCAAGCTTACCTTCCCTCTCTTTCACGTTGCATACATGCATGTAAAATACACAGCAAACCGCAAATGTCATAAAAATACAAAAATATTATAGGGGGTCAAATATATACTCTATTTTAGGTACATGAAGTTCTAAACAATTTCACCTCAGAAATGATGGTTGCACAACGTTTATTAAAAAATTATCCCTATCCAGTTATCAAAAGGGGAATCATGGAAATTAATATCTGCATTTAAGAAAAAGAAAAATAAATAAAGAAAATATAAGTTCCAATAACGGCATATAAATCAGTCATTTCTAAAACCGAAATGTGGCAGCATTCTAAAAGCTCCCAAAAGTCTTACGTATTATATTTGAGCGCATGGAAAACCAGCACATGTGTGTTTCCAATCAATGACATCATAGATGCTAAGGAGTGAATTTGGCAAGTTTTTCCCATTGGTTCCCTTTTTTAATAACCATAATTGTAATTTTAGGCTATAAAAACACTCTTGTGAATTAATATTTGGATTTTATTTACTAAACCTATTGGAAAAAAGCGATACTTGCAAAATCACCGCATCTGCTAAATGGTCAAATTGGGTTTTCGCTTTACTTTAATAAATTATGCTAAAAAAATAAATTTTAGCTTTCATTTTTCAATCAAAGTTTTCAGAAAAATTTACTTATTGTAACATGTGTGGTGTGGACCAAGTACTGAAATACTGTACATAAGTAGTTTGGAAATATGGTAATCGCATTTAAAGTTTTTGTGATCAACCATTTGACACATTCTGCAAAACTTTTGTTTTCACTTCAAAAAGTATCATCATCGAATATATATTTTTAACAAACGTGAATAGAATAGACCTAGGTGAAAAATATTATACACACAAATATCATTTCATTACTAAGGTGACGACATGTAGTCACTTAAAAGACTAATGTAACTAATGTATGGATTTGAATATGCACAATAAAATGTTGAAGCTATATAAATGTCGAATTGTTTTTTTTTATAAAACATCGATATAAAATTCTTCCCAGTTGTACTTCATTGTGAAACCTAAAATCTTCCCGGGTTCCAGCAGCTCAAACTATCAAAGACAATACAAGCATAGTGGCGCCTCTCAATTTTAGTACATACTTTATTCCAGGGATGTGAACCAACACAATTTTACAGTTTTTCGCAACTTTGAGCCGCTGGTTCGGGCCAATGGTTTGATTCCAAAACCTCCAAAAATTTTAAATTTTTGTTTTGTGTGTAGTTTTTCCACAAGCGCAAATAAATTTAAATTTTACTTAATTTGTGTGTACACTCTGAAATAAAAAGAAGGTCTGTAGTTTATGACGAGGTATTACAAAACTTATCAATATTTGTTGATTTTGATTTGCCTGAAGAAAAATTTGCTCAGTGTGTATCAAATTTAGTTGAAAACTATAAAGATAACATAAATCAATTAGTATTCAAAGATGAGGTTGAGCAGTTCCTTCATTTTGTAAAATTGGAAAAAATATTAGAACTGGCTGACTTTAACATCAACATTTCCAAACGTTGAAATTAACCATAAACATTTTTTTAACAATCCCAATTGCAAATTCGTCTGGTGAGAGATCATTTAGCATTCTTAAGCGGTTCAAAAACTACTAAGAAAAACAAATCAACTCCTTAATTGATAGTTTTACAAGAAATAAATCACGAAAAAAAATAATATAAATGGTCTATAATTTCTATTTGTCTATCGAAAATGTTGTTTCTTTCGTCAAAATTTAGAAAATTGAGCCGCAAGTACAAAAAAAACTTAAGAGGGCCACAAAAATTGATTTTTGCCTAGGGCCTTAACATGTTAAAATCCGCCTCTGTGCATACATCATTATAATTATAATCTTACTATCATCGTCATTATTATCATCATTACTTACTATAATCATTATCATCATCATCAAAATGTTTAGGTTGTATGATCGCAACAAGTTGAAAATTTGCCGGCCGGAGAACTCGGGAATGTAAAAGCAAATCTTTTGGGAATTCGGCTAATAACTGCCTGGTGCTGTATAATCTGAGGACCTTCGTCCAGACTCAATGATATGAGTGTTGATGCAACTATTGTCTCTAATGAACTCATTTGCCATTCATGCTGTCTTTCCGCATTAGTCTTTGTGAGTCTTTTTTCAATGAAATTCGAATTCTGTTTAACCTAAAGTTGCTTGCGAAGTCTACACTCTCGCTCTCTTGTTGCTGGTTTTCGAGTTTTTTGTTTTACAATAAGTAACTGTCTCTCAGCCGCAGTTTTTGCTTGAGATTTTATCGTAACACAATCCTATTCTTTCCCATTCTTTCAGCTCTAGAAATTTCTAACGATTTTTGTTTGAAATAGTCAAATTTTATTATACTTAAAATATAATCATGTTCATTTCCATTAAAATATTTTATGTTCTTTGGTTTCAATGTTCACGTTGAAATGATGAATGAAATCTTATTTCCAAATTAGAAAAGTTCGGCTTTTTACATTATGATTATGCATACTATAGAGTCAATGAAAGCGCTTTACTCGCCTAATGCTTCCTTATCTTATTCGAAACTTACCGGAAATATACACCAGGACTACGCTGATCAATATCCGTGTTATAAATTCGGCCAACACGACATTTTGAAAAGAAAATGCCCATAAATGAGGGATCCCTTTTCTTAGGCCAATCTTTGATAGGAAATACCAGTGGATATGTTAAATACTCAGGTGGATCCGAGAATTCTAAATATCCGTTGAGAGAAATCTAATTAAATGAAATATTTTAGTGATATTAAGAAATGTTGGCTCTTTTTATTGTTACCTACCCTGGTGTAATTAAATCGAAAACCAAAGAATGGCAATTGAAAATTTAAGTTCTTGTGTAACTGTGTCATCGAGGCATGAATATCAAACTGATAGTCAGCTCGGCCGCCATACATATCCTGATCAAAGTACCAGTACATAAAGTATGAGCGAATTTCAGCCAATCGTTGCGGGGTAATCACGTAGCCATCTGGTGTATGCGACGGCATATCCGGCGGTGCAACATTATTATTAGGACCTATGTGGGGATAGACAGAAAAACAAATCATTATTTTAAATTTAATTCGTAAGTAAAATGGTTTATCGCAACCCCTAAAATCCGCTCCGCAACAGAAATCCGCTCTGAAAACAGAAAATCATGGCCCGTGAGATGAATATCACGCAAAAAGAGCTTGAGTCGAATTATTAAAAAAGACTTGGGACTTGTGCGCCTTCAAATGTCGCATCGGACATTTGTTAACTGCAGCTTTGGAAAAAAATACGGTAGAAAAATCCAAACGTGTTTTAATGAAGCACGCTGATAATTTCCACAGAAAAATCTTATTTACGGATGAAAAATTTTTTACCGTGCAGGAAAAATTAAACAAGCAAAACAATGCATAATACGTATGCAAGGTCATCTAAGGAAGCATCTGAACTGATCCCATGGGTAAAAAAGGGTCATCACCCAGCTTCAGTCGTGGTTTGGTGGGGTGCCTCTTACTTTGACCAGAGTTTACCAAGAAACCGTTTTTGGAAGCCACTTAACCATTCCCTGTTCCAAAACGAGCCGTGGACTTTCCAGAAGGATTCTGCGCCAGCCTATAAGGCTAAGACGACCCAGACCTGGCTTTAAGATAATTTGGCAGCTTTCATTTACTCTGAAGAATGGCCGTCTGGCAGCCCTGATCTGAACCCACTGTATTACAAATTATGGGCAGTTTTAGAGGACATGGTTTTTTCGCATCCACTCATGTTGTGCGTGTTATATTTGTACATGAATGGAAGGGACCTACAGTTTAATGCCGAATCCGAACGGCGAAGTGAAAAACTTTTCATAGGCAATTTTTACACTTGTAGGTTTGCCATTGCCTGTCAAGAGGTGGTGCCGTGTAGAAAAATTATTTTTTCTACTTTTTGAGATTCGAACCCCGGACACTCTGCGTAGCAGTCCAACGCACTACCACTACACCACAGCGACCATTTTGTATACAATATATATTAATAAGTATATTTTTAAAAATTGGTTTTATAAAATCAAATGTGTGTAACAGTATTTATATCCCTACTAAGTATATATATATCACGTAGTCGGGATCAACTGTTTAACACAGGTTCCGAACGGAGGAATAGCAACTTGTTACGACTTGGTGGTTAATAGAGGTACACCTTGTGTGTTAAAAGTATAAAAAAAAAGAATGTAAGAAGGTTATGAATTTACATTTCCGCATACCAACAATTCACTCATCATATTGTAGCAATATAGATTTTTCTTAGACTTTATTTTATCGGATTCAACTACTCCCATCTACCCTAAGATAGTTAATCTCAGCCATCCATCATAGTACAAGATGGGGCAAAAGTAATGACATAATGTGAATGTGCCATAATTTTTGCATATGGCGTCAAATGTCATTGTGCTTTGACATTTATTTTGTAGACAGATAGAGAATTAGTTGACAACACGCAATGGAGCGATACACAGCTCAGGCAACGAAGGAGATTTTGAAACACCCATTTCCAGGCCGTTTGATCTCCTATTTTGACAATTTGAACTGGCTGGCCAGATCGCCAGATCTGATCGCGCTAGACTTCTTCCTTTACGGCTTTCTGAAATATCGACTTTACCACAACAATCCACAAACCCTGCAAGTCTTGAAAACCAACATTGAAGAAGAAATCAGATTGTTTGCGAATAACAATTCAAAATGCCTTAAAACTAGTACAAAAGTGCATCAACTTAGGATATAACTTTTCCAACTTAATGTCATCAATTTTGCACGTTAATTTTTTTTCTCTATCAAAATGGCAGCCAATTCACATTATAACATTACTTTTGCCTCACCTTGTATAATGGACTTAAGTTAACAACTACTGCTTTAAGACACGTGATTATAAGACTTATTTTCGAGTTATTTATGAGTTATTGTCGAGTGTTTTTCTTTCACTTTTAACGTTAAAGATTATTGAGAATATCCATTACTTTTTCTACAGTACTGTAATCCCATTTACACAACATTTTGAGCATTCCCGATTAGTTTTATGGTAAGAACAGGTAATATTTATTGTACAAGAATGAAATAACATAACTTTGACTATCCTTGAAATTTAAAATATTAAATTTTAACACAGCGCCTTTTTAATATACGGATATTAGCCAATCACATAGAGAGTTCTTGAAAAATAAGATACTTTTTATTTTTTTAGATTTCATTAGAAAAAAAATCCAACCCTCCGTCTTCTATCTAGGCCCCTCTTTCCGAGAATTTATGGTACAAATGTTTAAAAAACTGAGTCAACTGAATCAGGGAGTAATTTTATTATGGATCTCATTTTTGCCGAAAGAAAGTAGGTGAATATTCAAAGCTCCTTACAATCTACGAGCATTTTAAGAAAATATTTACCAAAAATAAGGGACCAGGGTTGAAGTAGAGCGTTGGTGTTAAAGTAAAAACTGTTTCCATAACGAACAATTTAACGTCAAAGCTAAAGGACTGGCAATAAAGAATTTGCGAATCGATTCCTATGAGACCCAAATTGCGTCCTATAACCGCCCACAAAAAAAATTCTGACGTAGCAGTCTATATGTGTCTTCGGAAGAACTGATCTGGGCAGTGTCGTCTTTCAAAAAATCATTAACTCCCATAGCGGAAATCAACAAATTTTAAGTTGTTGTTCTGTGTAATTGGCCATAAATAATATGAACATATAAATCAATTCAAACCTATAAGGAAACAATTCTCAATGTTCTTGTCACCTCAGTGCAGGTTCACAAATATTGTACACAGCTATCCAGTGGGTTTTATTATGGTTCAATTATGACAGCGGATTTTAATGCTTACTTACTTAGCTGGCACTACAACCGATGTCGGTCTTGGCCGCCTCCACAAAGCTTCGCCAGTCACTTCTGCTATGCGCGCGCTGGCGCCAGTTGACAAGGCCAAGTGCAGTCAGGTTGCCCTGCACCTGGTCTTTCCAACGGAGATTAGGACGTCCCCTTCTGCGTGTTCCTCCACCGTGGTTCGAATAAAACACCCTTCTAGCCGGAGCGCTTTCTTCCATTCGCTCAACATCACCCAGCCAGCGAAGCCGCTGGAGTTTTATATGCTTGACTATATCAGTGTCGGCGTACAGCTCATACAGCTCATCGTTCCATCTTATTCGATACACGTCGTCCACGCATACTGGACCGTAGATCTTACGGAGTATCTTCCTCTCGAACGCTCCTAACACCCTCTCATCATTGATGGTCAATGTCAACGTCTCTGCGCCATACATTAGGACGGGAAGAATAAGGGACTTATAGAGCGTTGTTTTCGTCGGTCGAGAGAGGGCTCTACTTCTCAATTGCCTACTGAGCCCGTAGTAACACCTGTTGGCAAGAGTTAGTCTCCGCTTGATCTCAAGGCTTATTGTTGGTGTTTATGCTGGATCCTAAATCCTTGACGACTTCAAAAGTGTAGTTGTCAACAGTGACATTTTGTCCAAGACGCCGTGACTCTTTGTTTGTTGACACAAGGTATTTCGTTTTGTCCTCGTCCTCGTTCACTACTATACCCACTCGACGAGACTCCCTTTCCAGGTTGGAGAATACTGCACTGACTGCTCGAGCGTTTTTGCCAATGATGTCAATATCATCAGCGTATGCTAGCAGCATGACACTCTTGTAGAAGATAGTGCTAGAGATGTCGATGTTCGCAGCTCGAATTATTTTCTCCAGCATAAGGTTAAAGAAGTCGCACGACTTCTCCTTAGGAGTCACCTTATCTGAAACCTCTTTTGGTATCAAATGGTGCGGAGAGGTCTGTCCCAATTTTCACTGCGCTGGTGGTGTTGGTCAGTGTCATTTTGCAAAGACGAATGAGCTTTGCAGGGATACCAAAATCAGACATTGCGGCGTACAAGCGATCCCTAATCGTGCTGTCGAAGGCGGCAGCGGCTTTATAATCGACAAATAGATGATGGGTGTCGATCTGTTTTTCTCGGGTCTTTTCCAGGATTTGGCGTAGTGTGAATATCTGGTCGATGGTGGATTTACCAGGCCTGAAGCCACACTGATAAGGTCCAATCAGTTTGTTGACGATGGGCTGCAGTCTTTCGCACAGTACGCTTGATAGAACCTTATATGCAATATTAAGAAGGCTTATTCCACGGTAGTTGGCGCAGATCGTGGAATCACCTTTCTTATGGATTGGGCAGAGTACGCTGAGAGTCCAATCACTTGGCATGCTTTCATCTGACCATATTCTGCATAGAAGCTCATGCATGCGTTTTTTGAGCTCTTCGCCTTCGGTCTTAAACAACTCAGCAGGCAGGCCATCTGTACCTGCAGCCTTATTGTTTTTCAGCCGAGCAATGGCTGTTAAGACCTCCTCATAGTCAGGCGGCAGTACTTCAACGCCGTCAGTGATTGGGGTTTCCGGGGTGGGTTAAGCAGCTGCGAAAAGTGCTCCCTCCATAATCTCATTATGTCCTGGATATCTGTCACCAGATTTCCGTCTTCATCCTTGCAGGAAGAGGCCCCGGTCTTCAAACCAAGAGTCAGGCGTCTTATTCTTTCAAAGAATTTTCGGACCTCGTTCCTGTCCCGCAACATTTCGATATCATTGAACTCGCGTTTTTCTTCATCTCTTTTCTTGCGCCTGAAGAGACATTTCTCCTCCCTCCTCAACTTTCTGTATCGTTCCTTAGCAGCTCGCGTTGCAACTGACTGCAGGGTGGCTCTGTATACTGCGTTTTTTGCTTCAGTAGCATCGCGACACTCTTGGTCGTACCACATATTTCTCCGTCGACGGTGGTAGCCTAGCACCTCTTCGGCAGCCGAACGCATAGAGCGGAATATGTGCGTCCACTGCGCGCATATATCATCAAGTTGAGGGGTGTTTTGCGAAAGGAGAAGTGCAAGTTGGACTTTGGCTGTCTGTTGTGATTGCAGCTTTTCGACATCCAGCTTTCTCTTTGTACCTATCCGTACGCGATTTGCTACACATATACGTATGCAGACCTTGGCTGCAACCAAATAGTGGTCTGAGTCGATGTTTGCACCACGTATTGTGCGTACGTCTAGTACATTGGAAGCGTGCTTTCCGTCGATCACAACGTGATCAATCTGGTTTCGTGTGTTTTGATCAGGGGACAGCTAAGTGGCCTTATGGATATCTTTATGTTGGAATCTGGTGCTACTAACTGTCATGTTTCGTGCGGCGGCGAAGTCGATCAGTCTCATACCGTTATCGGTGGCTTCGTCGTGGAGACTGAATTTTCCGATCGTCGGACCAAAGAGACTCTCCTTGCCCACCTTGACATTAAAGTCGCCTAACACGATTTTAACATCGTGGCTGGGTCAATGCTCATAAGTTTTGTCGAGGAGCTCGTAGAAGTCATCTTTGGTCGTTTCATCCTTCTCATCCGTCGGGGCATGGACACAAATTAGGCTGATGTTGAAGAATTTTGCCTTGATGCGGATAGTGGCTAGGCGCTCGTTCACGGCCGTGAACCTCGAGACTAGATGACGCAGTCTCTTCCCAACCACAAATCCAACACCAAATTCGTGTCTCGACATATGACAGCTGTAGTAGATGGATTTTAATGCACACATGTATTTATAAAATTAGTAAATATTAGTGCCTACAAATAAAAATATTGCTTTTGAAAGGGATTAATAATGAAGCAAAATCCAGCTGTGGCATGTGAAATTGTTCTTTGCTTAAAAAATTAACTCTTTTTTCTCATACAGTAGTACATAAATACTAGATAGTTAAAAAAATAACACGGTATGCATGTTGTGTTCCTTTAACCTTGATACTATACACAGTGATATCACTCCTCAATATCAGGTCATAATAACCACTAATAAATAATTCCACGAATTCATTGAATTCGAATGCATGTACATAAAAATATGTAGGTATATTCAATAAAATGTTAGCCCAAAATAGCAGGTGGATACTTAAGCAAAAATCACTTATCTACTTTTATACCTATAATTTATCACTCGCAATTAGTCATACAATCAGAGCGGTATGGGTTTACATTGAACACAGAAGGAAAATGTTAGTTTATGTTTGCAAATCGAATGAAAGGCTGAATTCAAACAGTAAAGTTAAGAGCCTTTACTAACTATGAGTCAATTTTCACTTTTACAGGTTTTCAATTGCAGAAGTTGATGCTGTGAATGATTGGTTTTGGATTTCATAAATTCGCTGAGCGAGGTAATGAATCTTGGTATAAGGAGCTGCTGTTGTAGCGGTTCATGTTCAAATACCCAATTTCCACTTTGGATGATTTAATTTGGAGAATATGTATATAAAACAGTTTGATGTCCTTCTAACTTAGGTAATTCACTAAATCTCTTAAAGCCATAATTCCGTATTATATTTGAACGTGATATTAGGTCTGTAACAAAATTCAAAAGCGTATGACAAATGCTCTCTTAAACAGGGAAAAGTCTGAAAAAGTACTCGAAAAAACTTGTAAAATTTGCAAGTAAGCTAAACTTCTTAAATTATTATAAAAGTTAGTTTTTTATGCATCGGCCATGTAAAATGAAAATAAACTTCCCAGTAAAACCAGTAATAATTAATAGGTACGGGAACAGGGCTATTGTTACACTGAATCAGTTTGATTGTTTGAAAAATAAAATAGAAATAACTTAATTGAAATTAAAATGCCGAGAAAAATATGCAACAAGAAACAGCTGATTTATGTAATAGGACATTCAAAAAATATAAATACGTTGCACAATTATATTATGTACACTATAATATGTACTTATTTGTTTAGGGTGACTAACAACAATAACATTTTTACAACTATTGTATTGTATAATTATATGATATATGACTTATAGACCAGTTTATGAGGCATTATGAATAATCTTTGTACAATAATTGCAAACTTTTCTCTTCATGCCTAATGCTTCACAATAAAAATATTATTTCACAAACTATAAGTACGTTTGTAATATTTGCTATTTACAATCCACCATGAACTGAACGATTCATATTTTATCTTATCATATTTTCAATTTACTTCGAAGCTTTGATATTTTACAGTAAACTCAAGACTAGTAATCTGGCAGGTTGTTTGGTAAATATTTGTTTTTTGACGCAAAGATAAGATATGTGCGTGGAGTATTTATGTGTATGGTAAGTGTTTGTTATGTGCCAATTGCCGATGAGTATATTCAGTTTTAATGAAAGGAGAGGAAATGCTCGATCAAATTAGTAAGCACTTCCAGAAAGTAGCTTTTTATGGTTCGTTCTTTGGTGAAATTTAGTTCTTAGTGAATTTTGAAAGCTTTTCGGAAGTGACTAATATGCTTTGTGACTTCAAACTCGAATATTTTAATCGCAATTTATATTCTACTTACTCCAATTGTAGCCATTATCCCCGATGAGATCATATCCCAGTTCACCCATATAGTCATCGAAATTTTTTAGCGCTCCCGAATGTTGCAGTTGCACCCTTGTTAGGTTCTTGTAGAGATTTGTTACCATAGCGTTCGTTTTAGCTGTTATTTGTGGTTTCACTACTTCCGGTGCTTTCGACTTTGTCGTGGGCACTTTCTTTGTCGTCGGGGTAGTGATTGCAGGCACTTTTACTGTCACTGTTGCTGCTGGCTTCACTACTGAAGAACTCACTTTCTCAGGGGGGATGTCTATAAATTCTGCATCTTTTGAAATTTTCTTATTTATCACATTAGCATCGGTTTCATTTTCTGGTGAGAAATTCTCATTTGCTAAAACATAGGCTGTGAAGCCAATGGCCAAAACACTGGCCAAAAAGAGTTTGAAACGCATCGTTTGAAATTAGATCGGGTTTTCGTTTATATTCAGTTCGCTCGTTTGTGTTGCCGTTTAGATTTTTCACTAAAATTTAAAAAAAAATTTTATTTAATTGTAAGATTTCATACGATTTTTACTTTTTCACTCTATGACATCATCATTTATCAACTATTTTTGTCAGCCTTATCGGCCTTAATTTTCCCTTATCAGTTATAAAAATGCACTCTGCTCTCTGACAAACTGTAAGAATTTCATTCAATATAATTTAGGCACCTTTTCGAAAAAAACGTTTACCACGGCTCCACGGAAAATTAAGACTGAGTCGGGGCGTTGTCGACAATTGGTAAGAGACTTCGCCTGCTAGCATTCTTCATATTGTGAAACTTTATGCTAAGTTTATCTTCAAAGTTTTTCATTATCTTATCATTCATAACCCAAGCTAGTGAGTATGAAATAGTTAAGCAAGTACATACCAATTGATAATGCAGCTTTTTAGGTGAGCACGACATTTTGGTAGCAAAATAATTATTGTTGTATCATAGCACTAGAATTTATCTCAACATTATTAATGTTTTACTGGACTAAAATTCAATTTCTTGCCAAATATTTTATGAGCTTATCAATTATTTTTGGCTTTAGCCTTCAAAATAAGTTGCAAGCTCTGGCACCGTATTTATTTGTTGTGATTCATATTATCTTTGCTGATAAAAGTATTCCAGATGTCGCTGACGAGGTATAAAATACGCTTATCACACAAATCGTGCACGATGACCAATTTTTCATTCCACGAATATAGATTTGTAAAATACCATATTTACAGAAAACAAGACACAGTCACACACTCCCTGGACTTGGATCAAACATATGATTAAATACCATTACGAGATGAGCTGTGACGGAAATAAAAAATAATAATCACCAAAAAAATTTAGCAAAAATCAGACAGGAACGAATTAATCACAGTTATGTGAGAAGTGGATTAAGTCATTTTTGGCACCAGTGTTGTGTTCCCATTGTCAGAAATAAATACGCGGGCAAATCCCGGGGGAAGAGGATTACAAGCTTACGCGCCCCTTATTTTCGAAACGTGCTTCTACACAAGTAACATTTAGGTGTCGGTGTCGGTGTCTTGAGAATTAGGTGACCTTCACCTAAAAACTTAAGTCGCATCGACTATAATATCACATCTAATTCGACCTATTGGTCAATTTCAATTCGCAGTCAAGTTAGGTGTAAATTTTTAATAAATCTACCAAAATATTACTTTCATCTTCACTTTTAAAGTCTATAGACCAGTCCACTGTGGCGTAGTGGTAATGCGTTGGACTGCTACGCAGAGTGTCCGAGGTTCGAATCTCGGTACAAGCAAAATCAAAAAAAGTAGAATGAATAACTTTTCTACACGGCACCACCTCTTGGCAGGCAATGGCAAACCTACAAGAGTAAAAATTGCTATGAAAAGCTTTTCACTTAGCCGTTCAGATTCGGCATTAAAAACTGTAGCTCCCTTCCATTCATGTACAAATATAACACGAACAACATGAGTGGATGCGAAAATCTCGGCCTAGACCCTCCATGGGCTGTTGTGCCATTAAAAGTAAAGTAAAGTAAGTAAAGACCAGTCCGTATACTTTAAAGTCTTCAGTTTTGACATAAATCAACTTATAAATCCAAATAGGTACCATTAAGTCATACTTGCTGAAGAACAATAAACTAAAAAAGTCGGCTAGACGTAATAAGTATGACCAATTGGATGCAAAAATATGTAATTTTCGACTTAAATGCAATATCGTTATCTATTGGTTTTGGATATTAACTTACAGCTCGCAACTGATGAAGCCTTCATCTATTTCACACAAAATTCAACAGCGTTATTGAACATTGAAATGTGTAATAAGTAAACTTGTACAATATGAATTGAAGTAAATGCTTTATTTTCATACTTTGATTTACAAAACAAATATATATGTTAATTTTGGAACTAGGTCAATCATAAAATAGTGTTTCTATTTCATTAAACGCGAAAATAGCTGATTAAATAAAAAATTTAACAATTAAAATAAGTTAAAATTTCTGTTCTTAGGAACACTTTATTTTGGGGGGTCATTTATATTTTTCGAAGTAGAACCAGAAAAATATCAGTTCTATTTGCTCCGATACAATTTTGCACGTCACGTATCGCAGAAAATCAATTTTAAAGTCCATAATTTCCATATATTTGGCAATACATATTGTTACGATTATCTAGTTCCTAATGTTTAGGTATTTTCTATAAATAAAAGAGGTACGATCACTGGATTGTGTATAACGGAAAATTATTACAACTTTATTAAATTCACCACTTAACAACACCCTTAAAAATTACTTTACAATTATGGTATATTGCACACTGTGTGTTTACACTAAGACTGCAGAACTGTGACTCACACCGTATTCCTCTCCTTCAGTCGTATTTATAGCTCTTCGAAGTTTCTAGATGATGCTAATGCCACAAAAAATTAGCATGGCCATGAACATTGAAGCTTTCTTGTAGTTTGTATTCTAATACATTCCGTAGAAGCTAGATGGCGTAAATTCGTAACAACTACATATAGGTGGGTCACCAAAAAAGTGTTTCAGGGCAAAAAAAAACTGCAAAATCAATCTTTTTACCAATACTTTGTTATTTGATGTCCAAGATTAATATATTGTTGGAAAGCTCTCTATTTCTACGACCTTTTCTCTTCAGCTTTTTTGGCCTATAATTTGAATTTTAGTTTTTTTTTACAAAGAATAGGGCAGACAGTTTACAAAGAGTTTGTACCGCAAATTTTATCCACGGTAACTTTTTTATGTTCTTCGCAATGGTTTAAATATTTTTTGAGAGCATTAATATCATAACTCGAATTCTTCTTGTTAAAAAAATACAAAAATATAAATTACCAGCCTAAGATGACATCATAGGCCCCATAAGAGGTGACCCGGCCTAATGTGCATGCATCCATGCGAATGCTGTTGTTCTGGAAATATCGTCGAAATACTTATTAGATTCCATTTATGTAAGTATGTATGTATGTTATTGTTGACGTTTTGAAAGAAGATAACTCGACATTATTTCTCCACAGTAATCCCTTAGCTATTGCAAAAGAAGAAAAGTAGTTTAAAGTTTCAGCTTCAAGGTTTTCAAAAGATCAGAGTCAAAGAGGTTTGACTTTTTCGAGCAAAAATTTAATTAAGAAAAAAAATTTTTTATATGTATACAATTTTTGTTTCGTTTTCCTATTTATTTGAATCTATTTGAAAATTGATTGTTATTCTATTTAAAAATTTATTGAATTATTGAATTTTAGTACATACATATAATATTAGCCACCACTGTAAAGTTAAATTCTTCACTCATTGCTTTTCTATGTTACTGTTGCTTAATGCTCACTCAATTTAATGTAGTCATGAATTTATGCATAAATATAGTGGAAATGAAAAAGGAAACTCACTACAAATATGGTGTAACATGCGCAACATGAGTGGATGCGAAAAGCTCGGCCTTTGGCGCTACTTGCGGTCATAGTTGACACTGATAAACTGTTCATTGTCGTAACACTTGCCACAATGGCTGACTCTCTCTTTATCGGTGTCCTGTGTGATTGCATTCCCTCTCTCATTCTCCCTCTTTCTTTCTCCCACCTATCAATCTTCCTTCCATTCATAGGGGTACACCCTGTGTATAATATGATAAAAAAAAAAAATGTAGATTATGTCTTTTTTTTTCTTTTGCAGGGTCAAGACACCTGAAGACTTTTACAGACTCTGGTGGTTGAACTTTTTTGGGAATTAAACTTATAATACGAGGACAGATAGGGGAGCACTCAAAACAAAAGTATCCGCCCATACAAAGATACTATATACGGTACTGCTTTGTATGTACTACATAACCACACCATTTCATTTTCGTTAAAAAGCAGGAATTATTTAATGAAGAAAAATATTTATAATTAAATTTAAACTAGATATTCCAAAACAGTAGGGGTCCTGGTTACGTAGGACACAAGGTAAAGTTCGTGATAGTCACAGGTGCGTCCATGTTGGATACTTGCGCTCATACGTTTCAAGTCGAAACACCATCTCCTCGTGACGTCCGCTGGATAGCTATCTGACACCCATCAGTGAACTAACTAATGTGTACAGCGTGCTTCTCCGTGCCCTTGAATGAATTGTTGTGCGTCGGGCTTGGAACTCACCACGTTAAAATATACCCCTGTGAATGCTAATGTAAAACCTCGGCTAATGTAAAACCTCCCCTAATGTTGACGACTTCCGCAAACGCCAAAGTACAACGATCTACGGATATGCACCTGGAATGTCCAAACCCTCTACAGGGAAGGTACCTCTATTCAGCTGGTAGATGTCCTCGAACGATATAGATTTGACATCACCGCTATACAGAAAATGCAATGGGCGGAACAGGGTTGCTGCAAAAGAGCATTCTGTGATATATAAGTACTACAGCTACAATGAATCGAGACACGAATATGGTGTCGGATTTGTGGTTGGAAAGAGACTGCGTCACCTATTCTCGAGGTCCACGCCCGTGAACGAGAGCTTAGCCACTATCAGCATTAAGACAAAATTCTTCAACATCCGCCTAATTTGGTTCCATGCCCCTACGGATGAAACGATCATTGATGACTTCTGCGAACTCCTTGACAAAACTTATGATTTATTTGGTCCGAAGATCGTAAAATTCAGTCTCCACGACGAAGCCACCGACA
Organism: Palloptera scutellata; assembly: GCA_958295655.1. Lineage (NCBI taxonomy): Eukaryota > Metazoa > Arthropoda > Insecta > Diptera > Pallopteridae > Palloptera > Palloptera scutellata. The sequence continues at coordinate 53,453,567 of OY282450.1, forward strand.
ACGGTATGCGACTGATCGACTTCGCCGAAGCACGAAATATGACAGTTCGTAGCGGTCCCCTGATCATAATACTCGATACCAGATTCATGACGCTGTGATCGACGGAAGGCACGTTTCCAGTGTACTAGACGTACGCACAATAAGTGGTGCAAACATCGACTCAGACGACTACTTGGTTGCAGTCAAGGTCTGCAACGCGTACGTATAGGAACAAAGAAGAAACTGCAATCACAATAGATAGCCGAAGCATTCGCCAGTGGACGCACATTTCCTGCTCTATGCGTACGGCTGCCGAAGAGGTGCGAGGCTGCCGAAGAGGCGCAAGACTACCGACGTCGACGGAGAAATATGTGGTACGACCAAGAGTTGCAATGCGAGCTGCCAAGTAGAAATACAGAGAGTTTTCTTCAGGCGCAAGAAAAGAGAAGCAGAAAGAGGTGTGTTCAATGATATCGAAATTTTACGGGACAGGAACGAGGTCCGAATATTCTTTGAAAGAATAAAACGCTTGACTGATGTTTTGAAGACCGGGGCCTCTTCCGAGGCCCCGAGGATGAAGACGGAAATCTGGTGACAGATGTTCAGGGCATAATGAAATTATGGAGGGAGCACTTTTCGCAGCTGCTTAATGGCGACGACGGCAATAATGCCGCCACTGCGGAATTGCTCCAGAATCCCCCATCACTGACGGTGTTGAAGTACCGCCGTCCGACTATGAAGATGTCTTAACAGCCATCGCTCTGCCTGCCTGCTGTGTTGTTTAAAACTGGAGGCGAAGAGCTCACAAAATACTTGCAGAATATGATCGGATGAAAGCATGCCAAGTGATTGAAACCTCAGCGTACTCTGAGGTACATATGTACTGTGCGAAAGACTGAAGCCCATCGTCAACAAACTGATTGGATCTTATCAGTGTGGCTTCAGGCCTGGTAATTCCACCATCTAGCAGATATTCATATTACGCCAAATCCTGGAAAAGACCCAAGAAAAACAAATTGCCACTAACCATCTATTCGTCGATTATAAAGCCGCCTTCGACAGCACGATTAGGGATCGCTTGTACGCCGCAATGTCTGATTTTGGTATCCCTGCAAAGCTCATTCGTTTTTTCAAAATGACACTGACCAACACCACCAGTGCAGTGAAAATAGGGACAGACCTCTCCGCACCATTTGATACCAAACGAGGTTTCAGACAAGGCGACTCCCTATCGTGCGACTACTTTAACCTTATGCTGGAGAAAGTAATTCGAGCTGCGAACATAGACTTCTCTGACACTCTTCTACAAGAGCGTCATGCATACGCTGATGACACTTACAACATTGACAACAACGCGCGAGCAGTCAGTGCAGCATTCTCCAATCTGGAAAGGGAGTCTCGTCGAGTGGGCTAGTGGTGAACGAGGACAAAACGATATACCTTGTGTGAGCAAACAAAGAGTCACTGCATCTTGGACAAAATGTTAATGTTGAAAATTATACTTTTGAAGTCGTCAAGCATTTCCTTTACCTAGGATCCAGCAGTAACACCAACAATAATGTTAGCCTTGAGATCAAGCGGAGATTAACTCTTGCCAACAGGTGCTAGTACGGGCTCAGTAGGCATTTGAGTGAGAAAGGAAATTAGGAGGTTTATCAGAATTTTTGACTGAAATGGGAGGTTTAAAAGGAGGCAAGTGGGATAGTTTTGCATACACAAGAGTTTGCTTTCATATACAATTTCCAGTGATCGAACATTTATTGGAAACTATAAAATAATAATAGTACTTATTTTCTATATACGTTATTGTTTTGCATCTGCATTATAATTTATATATTAACATCTTTTTAATTACGTAATAGCAAAAATTAAAATAGAATTGAATTTTATCAAATGATTTAAATACCAAGCCAAAAATCATGCAACAAGTTCTTTTCATAGAATTCCATGAAGACAGTGATGGCAGCGTCAAATTATGGAGGAGAAGTGTCACATAGACTTTACGCGGCACAATTTACGAACATAGCGTATATTTTGATAGCGTGTATATTAATAGCGTATTTTTTGACGTTTACATCATATTAAAATGTGTCAAAAGTTAACCAAAAGTCTTCTAAAGAAAAATATTTAACGTTCACACTCTTCGATTTCTTGCTCTACCGAAACAGTTCGTAATCTCGAGGTCCAATTTTTACACAGGTTGTAAGCACGTAAACCACGATCTTTACACAATATTTTCCATAAAGTGGATGGCCACAAGCTTGATTGTTGAGCAAGATGATAATCCACAAGCCATTCTCGAAACACCATTTCATCCAGGAAAAGTCCAGTTTATTGCTCTTTATGGGCCGGTGGAATCATTGGTCCATACGTTACAGTCGACATGTCAACGGTGAGTCGTACAGCGATATGATTACTTACTTTTTCGTGCCTCAATTGGAATATATTAATGTCGCAGACATATGGTTTCCGCCGGACTGCACCACATGCCACACAGTGCGCTATACAATTAATTTACAGAAAGAAATATTTGGCGAACGATGAATTTCGCGAAATGGAGCTAACTAGTTAACTAGCCACCTCGTTTGTGCGATTTGACGCTATTAGATTAGTTTCATTGGGGATATGTAATGGAGCGCTACACAAAGGAACAGCGCATTATCATTGTGAAAATGAGGCGGGAAATGCAGTGACTGTGAATGGTATTTGTTACAGGAACATGATAACGTATTTCTTGTGATCTCAACTGCACGGTATGGATCTGAACGACATTCGGTTTCAGCAGGACTCTGCAACCTATCACACCTCGTATGAAACAATCGATTTATTGGAGCAATGATGTCCAGACCGAATCATCTCCCAAAATTCCGATGTCAAGTGGGGTTTTTTTTGGGGCGGTTTTGTTAAATCCCAGGTCTATGCGAATAAACCACTAGCAATTACTGAGCTCAAGGACGAGATCCGTCGAGTCGTCGATGAGATAGATTCATTGGTTTCTCAAAGTATCACCGAAAATTTCATTCAAAGAGCAAGGGTCTGTGATCAGAATCGCGGAGACCATTCGTTGGATATTTTATTATTTCTAAATTAAATCGGGCACCCATATTATGACACCCTATATATGCAAACAATCCAAAGTTCTTGTTCTTCCGCAAAGTTTGCTTTTTTATTAACAGTTTTTAAATACATTTTAGTTCCAATGCAAAAGTTTTCAACAATCAAAACAAGCTAGTTACGATGAGTTACAATTTACATGATACGAATTCAAAATTGCATGCCAACAAAGTTTCAAAGTACTTACGTTTTCTAATTCAAGTTTTAAATATTATGTAATACACAAAAATACATTTTCCAAAATATTTGTTTTTATTTTACATAAGTAGTCCCAATTTGAAATGAAAAATACTCGTATACAAAATTTAAACTCGGGCATTTGTAAATAAGAGCAAATTTAATATTAAATGTTTTTTCTCTTTACCGGCTTTTTCCAGATTGGTCTTTCTGGATTCAAATTAAAGAGCACGTTTTTATTTTTCGTTTTCTCTCAATCTCTCGCATTGGAGTTGCTCTCTTTCCCATGCTCTCTTCTATCTGTGAACAACATTGTTATTGTGATTGTGACATCCACACCATCCACACTGACGACGGTTGATTTCGGAAACGTTCTAATATGTAGATTACGATTCACTCGGCAGTATGCTTTCAATTGTATTCGCGATCGGGTTTGAAATAGTAGCGTGTGCCAGTTGTAGATGTTCCAAAATTAATTCAAGTTAATTGGAATATCTTAGTTTAACTCTTTGTTAAAAGTAAATACAAATATTATGCTTCGTCATTTCAAGAACCAACTGCTCCTGCGTCAGTTGAAGCGCTGCTATCACAGCGAAAAGGGCGTGTATGGCTACAGGCCTTTGCCAAATCCCAAATATCGAGGTATGAAGTGAATTAAATACCAAACCAAAGTTAAATTATATAAGTAATAGAAGCAACTAACGATCCTACTATTGTAATCACATGTGCACAAAACCACTTTTACAGATAAAATCTTCCCATGTTGATAAGTTGCGATAATATTTCAAAAATACAAAATAATAGCAACATGAAAATAATGAACTCTTCTGCTAATTTCTGCTGTACATTTTATCTGTTGTTCTTGTTCTTAGTGCCAATTTTTAAGTAATTCATATTTCTCCCACCGAATTTTCTATTTTTTATTTTCTTATCAAAAATGTTCTGCTCCAGTGGCATTGTTGTTTTTAAAACAATAAACATGGGTAATGTTATTGCTCTTAAAATTGTGTTCTTACTCTCCCGCTCTGTTGCGACAATCTTGTTGTTCTGCCACTTGGCATTTATGGCATCAGTAAATTTATTAATATATTCTAAATGTTCTCTCTCTCTTCAATTATGATAAAATTTGCCTTGTGAATGTTTTCTCTTATCAAGTGTGATTTTGAAAAGAAATAAAATGATTTACTGTTTATAAGTACCTACCTACCACCAGTAAATTTTCATTAAAACCTTAGTAACTACTCTTTTTATAGAATTTCTCTTAAATGCCGTGAATTGAACGAGCGCACGTTCTGAGCGGTCAATTCTTGGATTGCAAATTTGCCAGATATTTTCTACACCGTTTTGCCAGTTAGTCAGTCCTTCCGAAATCACCCAATGTCGCTAATGTCGCTAATGTCGCCCATGCAAACAAATTTGTCGATTTTTTGTTTAATTTAAAAGTGTGACCACATGTACAAAATTTACAAAGTTCTTATAATAACCTTTTATTACAATATGAGCAACCTGTAACATTAAGGCTGTGGTTATATTAAAATTTTGCTCGGCGAACACCATGCAATTGCTGTTGCCCGAACACGAAAAAAGAGCTTTTAATCAATTTCACAGCGAACACGATATGCTGGGTGAAATGTACACCGAGCACGCCGAGTTATCAGGGTGTCAATGAGTTATTCTACAAAAAAAATAACAAAAATGTATGTAAAATAGAAGGAAAACATGCAAACCTGTACATCACTATTTTCAAATGCAGAAAAGCGAAGTTGCGAATTTTTTTAGTTTTTAAAAGTGAATATTAAATATGTTATTCATAAAACTATTGAAGAAAAATCATATTATTTTCGTAATTTCTCAATTATATTATTAATTGCACTCCCCATATTGATAAAATCGTTTAAAGCTTTTTGTTATACCATTTAGTGTTGCCGTTGCACAAAAAATAGTTTACAAAAAAAACTGAATTTCGACAAAAAGCAACTCTGTAACGAACACCAATGTAACCACTACACGAAGCACGAGAGTAAAATATGATGTGTTCGTCGAACAGCGAACTCCAATATAACCAACACCTTAGCGATCAGAAAGTAATAACATTGAACATTACCTCAATATTAGAGAAAAAGTTGTAAAAGGGTGCGAGTGAGATTTGACCAACATGTGTGCAGAAAATTCAGTTTTCACTGCTAGTCCAGCCCAGCCTTAGTGGAATGCTCGCATAATTCTTTTGAAATATCGCTTACAGCTTAGTTGAAGGCCCACATTGCCTCGTCGACTTAGAGCACCTGTCAGGATGTGAAACTCCTTTTTGCAATACATTAATAAGGCACTTAAGTATCGAAAGATATATCAATCGTTTGCTGCAAGACTTTCATAACATACAAAAAATATGTATTGAGAAAACTGCATGTAAACTTTTAAATTTACTTATCACTCCATACAATTGGTGAGTACAAATACGAATATTCTTCTCACGTAAAGAAGAAGATGTACATAGATATTTTATACACAAGATAAACCCTTAGATAACGGTTATTTCTTTATAATTAACTCGATTTTTTCCTTTTTTATGACAGTTTTGCAGTAAACGTAAAAAGCAATATGTTTATCCTTTTTTAATAAATTAATTTTTGTATTAATTAAATGAATATGCACTAATTTACAATTTGCATAAATCAAGCTTTGACAAATGTTTGGTAATTATAAGTTTCCCTGATTCTCCACGGATTATTATAAAAGTTTGTACCTGAATGCTTAAGATATTTACAGAGATTGAGTTTTCAATTTCAAGATTTTGTATTGCTGTATTACTTATGTGTGCACAATGGGAGTTACACAACTTTGAATTGAATTTACTCAAAACTATCAAAGACTATATATGTCTGTCTTAAGTTTGGATACTACTGTGGGCAAAAGTTAGTAAGACTTTGTTCATAATTTAAAATTTTTTTATTCATTCTTCCAAATCTATTTCGTCCCCTTCAAAGTAATCCCCCCCCCCCCGCCCCCAGCCCCAATACACTTGTGCCAACGTTTTTTCCAATTCTCGAATCTCGAAACAGTTGTTAAAGTCAATTTACGGAATAGCCTTCAATGCGCTTAGCGATTCATGTTTAATGTCTTCAATTGACTCAAAACGGTGTCCACGAAGCGGTTTTTTGAGTTTAGAAAATAGCCAAAAGTCACACGGTGCTAAGTCAGGCGAATAGGGTGGTTGCGGAACGATATCAGTCGAATTTTTGGCAAAATGGTCTCGTAAAACCAATGCAGTGATTTAGGAACCAATCGTGCATTCACTCTTCTTAGGCCCAAATGATGTTTTAAAATGGTTTTCACTGATCCTTCCGATATTCCAACGATGCCAGTAAGGTCTCTGACTGTTAATCGTCGATTCTCGAGCACCAATTCCTTGATTTTATTGACGTGTTGATCATCAGTTGATGTTGATGGCCGTCCTGGACGTGGTTTGTTCTTTGAACAATTTGTACCAATCAAAAACACTTGCTCGCGACATACAATTATCACCGAAAGCCTTTTGCAACATTCTGAACGTTTCGGCACCAGAAATTTGATTCCGCACACAAAATTTAATGGAACTTCTTTGTTGAATAATTTCGCTCATCATCGCCGAATGCACTTTTTGTACTTCAGAAAGACAAGCGTATACTAAACACTAATGATTATTTTGATGTGACATTTGGCACAGACGTCACCGACAGTCATACCAACCTTAAAAAAATAATATTTTGATGAATGGGTTTCCGCGCGAAATTTAAATTAAAAAGTCTTACTAACTTTTGCCCACAGTAATATATGTATGTTAATAGATATATATATATTTATGTCTCTGGAACCATTTAAGGTACAGTTAGAGATTTGGTACAAAGACGTACCGAAAACGAATAAAATCTATCACTCATTCAATACACAAGAAATAAAAATTGAGATATAATCTTTTACAATATATAAAGGCGTAGCTGCGAAAGCCAGAACTTTCCATTAAAGAGCCAATGCTTTCTGGCCTTTTTGCTAGTGAAAAGCGAACAACAAAAATATTGTATTACTGTATTGTTCTGAGCAGGGGTACCAACTTATGGGGTTATTCTCCAAATTGTGGGCAGTCGGCTTCACTGTTAATCAATTGAATGTTGTGGAATGAAACCGATTTCAAATGGATTACAAATTGTTCATTTTTATCTTATGGCTCGAAAAAAGTTAAAGTCCATTAATATGAAAATACATCCTCTGCCACCTCTTGGCAATCAATGGCAAACCTACAAGAGTAAAATAATTGCCTAATAAAAGCTTTGCAACTTTCCCTATTTCAAAATACTATCTACGCCTCTGGTGCTATACTAAATATGATACTATACTAAGATACAAAAAAAAACAATTCACAATCTATTTTATTTTTTTTTTTTTTTTATTCTTTAGGTTTTTTTTTGATAAACTTGCTTAAATTTTACCATTATTCAATACTGTTATCTCTAAATCTCAAACCAATCTCACAAAACGGTTGCCAACATACCAGGTATACAAGTATGAAACCGGAAATGACGATCAAACAAACAACAAACAAAACAAACAGTTTTTTTGGCGATGCATTCATCCCATAAGCATAATTGCCAGAGAGATGGGAAAAATATGTAGCTAGCAATGGCTGCTACTTTGCAGATTGAATGTATAACCATTTTTCTCAAAAAAACGTGCATTTTCTTAAAAAAAATTCCCGGATTCATATTTGTACATCTGGTATAATTTCTTGGACCCAAATTAGATACTTTGCCCAAAAAAAAAATCAAAATCCGAGTACAAGTACCATAATCACTCAATAGTCTTTAAATTTCTAATTGTTTTATTAAATATTAAATTGACGAAATATACATCTTTTTTTAAATTGCATCTAATCACATATACGGATACACGAACACCTCAACAGTTCCAGAAGAAGTGCTGCATTCGAGAAATGCTCAAGCCAATGTGTTTCGTTGGATCGAAGCCTATCGCAGGCATGGCCACAAACTGGCATCTGTAAATCCCATAAGCATCACAAACAACAAAAGGTAAAAATAGATAAACACAATTTTTACAAAAATCTATTGGTCTATTTAATTAAATAAATTGTTTTGGCAGCATAATAGACGAATTGGATCCAAAATTTTATGGGCTTAAAGCAAAAGCAGTAGTTAAACCAGAAGGATTGCTAAATGCACCAGAAATGGAGAGGAAAATTACAGTCGAAGAACTCGAAACATTATTAAAACAAATATACTGCAGTGCTGCAGTTAGTGCAGAATTTTCATACATAGAAGTATGTGGCTAACATACATAGATACAAACAGGGCTGTTGAGGGAAAATATGGGCCAGGGGAGAAGAGAATGATCAACCACGGGTCCTTTATTTTTGAAATGGACGTGTATGCTTTAGCTGAATCGAAACGGTTGAAGCCTAACTGGCACGGGCACCTTTAAAAACCGTGAGCTCGGGGGGAATGCCCCCGTTCCCTCCCTCCCTCCCACTCTCCTCAGGCTTGCATACATATTATTATATTATCTATACATATTAAGGTGCCTCAAGTCCAGTAAAAAATACACAGAGTTATTGTTCTAAAAGAGAACGTTTGTTTATTTCTTTACGTTGTGAATCGTCTTTTCAATGGGATGATTGTTAAAAATTATTTGGAAATACATAATAGAAATTCATAAATGAATACGTAAACGAATATATAAGCCCGATGTAGAATTTAACTTTACATTTCGTTGGAATTACTTAATCGGAATTATATAATTTTTTTCATAAAAATTAATTATTTTCTTCGCTTTCCTATCCTATGTTAAGTTGGACATTCAAATCAGCCAAAAACTCAATTATGCATCGAGCTAATATTATTTATGTCTGTGGCAACAAAACAGAGTAGCTTATGTCGAAAATAGAGATATTGAGATATTGCCTATTTTGTTTAAAAATATTTCTGTTTGGTTTTAAGTACATATGTTTTTAATCTCAGAGGCAGTTAATACATTGTTTAAAGCAAAGAAGGGAACATTTTTAAAATACTTATATCATTAGGAAGCCTGTATTTTGAGCGTTTAGTACTTAAGTTTTTTCTTCAAAAATTAATTTTGAGTATAATAGCGTAAGGTAAACTTAAGCGCATATGTTGAAGTGAAAGTTTTTCAGCTGAAGGATAAAAATGGTATGGAAATAAATTTTTTTTAAAAGCTGAATAAGAATACATAACTCAATTTGCACTTATGTCGACTTAAGTTACTCTGTATACTTGCCAAAGATATGTTATGATATTATGATAATAAAGTACACCAATTTCCTTTTTTCCAGAATCTCGAGGAACGTGAATGGCTGGCATTACATTATGAGCAGCTAGCCACACAGCAGCTTTCCACTGACGCCCGCAAACAAATCGCCGAATTGCTAATCAAGTCACAAACATGGGATAATTTTATGGCCGCGAAGTATCCTACAGTAAAACGCTATGGTGGTGAGGGAGCCGAAAGCATGCTCTCATTCTTTTGGCAATTGTTGCGCAGCTGCACGCAAGGTACGAGGGGGACAAAACACGCTTTTAATTCCATTAGTTTTGAGGTTGTTTGGGAAATTGCTTGTTTGCTTGCTCAATCTTACTTTTGGTGATTAATCAGTTGCAAACTTAAATTTGCAGATGAAATTAAACATATTGTACTTGCAATGCCCCATCGTGGGCGAACTGCACTCCAAACAGTTCTACTGAACATGAGGCCAGCAAAAATTTTCCGTAAACTAACTGGCGAATCTGAATTTGCGGATGATATAGCAGCTATGTCGGATGTTATAAGTCATTTTAGTAAGTTCATATGTCAGAATTTTGTATGTGAAACTAATTAGTAAATAAAAATTTCTTAATTTATAATTGCGCTAAAGATACTTCGGAAGACTTAACTGTAAATGGTAAACAAATACATCTCAGTATGATACGAAATCCATCACATTTGGAGGTAAACTTTATTTTTAATAATCACCAAACTAACTTTCTTTTATTCCTCAAGTTCTAAAAGTAAAAAAACTAGAGACATTTTATGTTGTCTCTAGTTGCCACTGAAAAAAGAAGATTTGATTTTGTTCTACTATAGGTATAACAAAATCGTTTGTTTTTCCTTCTAGGCAGCGAATCCCGTTTCAATGGGCAAAACACGTTCCAAGCAGCAAACTTTTCGCGACGGAGCATTTAGTGACGACCATAGAAAACCATTTGCGACGACCATCCTCAATGTTATTTTGCACGGTGATGCCGCATTCGCTGGACAAGGTGTTAATCAGGAATGCTTGAACATGGCCTATGTGCCGCATTTTGAAGTTGGTGGAACCATTCATATGATTGTCAATAATCAAGTAGGCTTTACCACACCCGGTGATCGGGGCCGTTCGACAGAATACGCTTCAGATTTGGCAAAAACAATACAATCCCCAGTTTTCCATGTAAATGGTGATGATCCGGAAATGGTGGCATTAGTTACTAAATTGGCTTTTCAATATCAACGACACTTCCGAAAAGACATATTCATCGACATGAATTGCTTTAGACGCTGGGGCCATAATGAACTTGATGACCCAACATTTACGAATCCAAGTCTATATCAGATAATTAATAATAGAAAGTAATTAAAATCCCTCACTCCGTTATGTTGAAATCAACCTAACAATACTTCACTTTTAGATCCGTTCCTGATTTATATGCAGAGAAACTGGCATCCAAAAATATCCTTCCCATTGAAGCGAGTGAAAATATTCACAACGACTTCTTTGACTATCTGAATGCAGAGATGGCAATCGCAAAAAATTACCAGCCTGAACCAACATATTTTGAGAAGCAGTGGTCTGGCCTTTCAAGTGCTCCAGAATCAGTATCGTACTGGGATACTGGGCTCGAATACACGCTACTTAATTACATTGGTCGTCAAAGTGTGGCTTTTCCAGATGGTTTCGTAAGTTTTTTTTATTAACTTAACTTCTTTTGTCAACGAATCGAAAGAATAATAAAATCACATATACAATTCTCACTGTAGAATGTTCACCCACATCTCCTAAAGACTCATATCGAAGGACGCCGTAAGAAACTTGATGCTGGTGAAAAAATTGATTGGTCTACAGCAGAAGCACTTGCTATTGGCAGCCTAATGTATCAAGGACATAACGTGCGTATAAGTGGAGAGGATGTTGGACGCGGTACCTTTTCGCATCGGCACATGATGCTTGTAGATCAACAGAATAACGAAATGGTTATACCGTTAAACGATCTAAAAGGTGGTCACGATGGTAAACTGGAGATAGCACATAGTATTTTGTCGGAAGAGGCTGTATTGGCGTATGAGTACGGAATGTCTATTGATAATCCCAACAGTCTAATTATATGGGAAGCACAATTCGGTGACTTTGCAAATGGAGCGCAAATAATCATCGATAATTTTATCGTTTCGGGTGAATGTAAGTACCTACTTGCGCAAATGGATAGATAAATGCAATTTTTAAACGGTATTTCATGAGTCCAAGTCCGGTACAGTAGAAATTCAGATTCTGATATTTTTGGAGTAGATGCGAAAAGCAGAAATATTTTGGAAATCTTAATAAAATAAAGTTTGTTTTTAGGCGGGGTAACTTGATGCCCTTTTTTTATAGGGCGGGAACAATTTAAAAATCTACATTATTTCGCTGTGTAGCCCGAATTGCTGCAAGGCGAAATGCAATTACGGCAACAGACTAGCAAAACCACCGCGGAGTGTGCCTATTTGGTTCGCATTTGCTTTTTATGTATGACCTCCTTAAGTTGGCATTCTTTAAGACGAATTTTTTTTTTAAATTTAAATGTGAATCAAAAATTTAAGCTTTATTTTCAATTGTACGGTGTATATATCAACTTTATTCCCACTTTCATACAAATAACTAATAACTCACAAATAATCCCACAGCTAAATGGATGGAGTCGAATTCGTTGGTTTTACTATTGCCGCATGGGTACGATGGCGCAGCGTCAGACCACAGTTCCTGTCGCATTGAACGTTTTCTGCAGCTGTGCGACTCGAAAGAAACTGCTGCCGACGGTGATAACGTTAATGTGCACATTGTAAATCCCACCACTCCAGCGCAATACTATCACGTACTGCGTCGTCAAATTTTGCGTAATTTCCGAAAGCCACTAGTTGTGGTTGCTCCAAAAATATTACTGCGTTTGTCTGCTGCAACATCCACACACGAAGACTTCAAGCCGAGCACCCACTTTCACACTGTTTTAGGTAAGTGGCACGTAAATTGGAATAACGAATGCAGTGATTTGAGGTTACGTTATTTCTGTGTGCACAACAGGTGATTTCAGCGTCAATGCAGAACAGGTGACTAAAGTCATACTTTGCAGTGGCAAACATTTCTACAATTTGGACGCAGAACGCAAAACGAAAGGTGTTACAGATACAGCGCTTGTGCGCCTGGAATCGCTATGTCCTTTTCCCTTACACGAGATACAGGAGGAGTTGGCCAAGTATAAGAATGCAAAGCGTAAGTCCAGTTTTTCATTTTCTGCATCAGCACTAGCAAAAACTATAAGCGCAATGGTATTTGCTTTCAGGTTTCATTTGGAGTCAGGAAGAGCATCGTAATATGGGTGCTTGGAGTTTCGTGCGTCCTCGTTTCGAATATTTAATCGGAAAGGAGGTAAATACATATCTACATAAAGTGTTTTTATTTTTTATTCTCACCCAAATTTGATATTTTCCTTATCTTTTTAATCTCAGCTTAAATATATCGGACGCAATGAAGCTCCAGCGTCTGCCACTGGTATTGGCAAAGTCCATAAACGTGAGGCCGACGAAGTTATTGCAAATACATTCAAAATTTAAATCTTACTCTCCCGAAAACAATGAACTTGTAAGCTACCAAAAACTTCTGCTTCATATCAGCAATAAAATTAAAATTTTTTGTATATAAAAATAAAGTATTTTCTTACATTTAAAAAACGACGATGTATAATTAAGAATGCAGGACCCATTGGAACAGTTTGACTTACTCTACAGTAACTACTGTATTCTACAGTATTTTTTCGGCTCAAAGTGTCATTAATAGATATACTAAAATTTAATTTTATTTAATCTTCTTGCTCGAATGCAAACTTTGAATCTGATAACTACTGGAGAGATAAATCTGTTATTTTAAACATAATCTCCTAGATTGACTTTGGCTTACTCTCACTATGTCGGTGATACCATATTATGAATTATTTTTCTTTCTTTTAGTGGCACAACAGCCCGTGGAGGGCTAGATCGAGCCTTTCGCACCAATTCATGTTGTGCGTGTTATATTTCTACATGAATGGAAGGGACCTACAGTTTCATACCGAATACGAACGGCAAAGTGAAAATCTCTTCGTAGGCAATTTTTAGTCTTGTAGGTTTGCCATTGTCTGCAAAGAGGTGGTGCCGTGTAGAAAATTGTTTTCCATTTTTGATTTTGTCTCTTCGTAGCGGGCCAACGCACTACCAAATATGCCACTATGATGTTATGAATAGCATTTTAAAATTGAAGAATTTTCAACAGACTGATATGTATAATGTTTATTAATTTTTCTTGAAAAACTGCCAGCCATTTGTAAACTTTTAAACATATTGTTATGAGCAAATCGTCTTTTTCAGACTAATTATTTCACCATTTCAGCATGGTTTTTCTTCTGAGCGTTCTACGGTCACTAAACTGACAGTTTTATCGAATTATTGTATTTCATCATTTTCTGATGGTTTTCAAATTGATACCATTTATGCGGATATTTCGGAATATGGATGGCAGCGATTAATAATTTGAGTAAATTAATCGATTATTTTCATTCAATTTACGATTTAATTACATCGAAACACTCCTATTATTACTCGAGTAATTGCTAAATAATCGCAAACAACATTTTGAAATTTAATACATTTTATAATCATCTAAGTTAGCGTGCTAGGGCCGAAATTGGTCGTATCAGTCCTAAATTAGTGCAAACGGAGTAAACATGGTTAAATTTATAATATTTGAACGTACTTTAGTATCAACAAATGAATGTCTGGCAACACTGCATTTACAGTTGAGTCAAATGCATTTTACATTCAGTAACAACTATGTAAAATGACAAGTTATGTACTTGCAAAATTTTAAAATTTTCTAACAACACCTCAAATATGTTGCAGCATTTAAAATTAAAGCATGCAAAAGTAGCCTGCAAACTGGTGGTAAGTTGGAGCAATATTTGTCAGTATTACATTTTAAATTTCTTCTATATATAAATATATGTACATATGTGTACAAATTAGACTCTGCAATCTAGGAGTAAAGGCAATAATAAGACACCATAATTGAAAAGTCGAGTTGCAGCAGCAAGGCAATTAAGTCTTTATGCAATTTAGTATTATTAATTTAAAATATTGAAATCAATCGATCAATCGATTTTTTCACATTAATTGCAATTATTTTTTTATACCTTACAATTAATCATTTTATTATTTAATCGATTAAAGTTTTTTTTGCCATCCCAATTTTGGAAGCGTTTGATAAAGTGTCGCATATATAATATAATATTTTAATGCCATAACTTGCTAAAATGGGATTTCATTCTACTTTTCAACTGTGGATTGAATCATCCCTCAGAAATAGACTGAACTCTATGATTATTGACAATCAGTTCAGTATTAAGGTTAATGCTATAATCTGTATGGCACTGAGACGTGGACGTTGACCGCCAATAATAAGAGACTGTTAGGAGCGTTCGACAGGAAGATACTCCGTAAGATTTATGATTCAACAGGAGTGGACGACGTGTATCGAGTAAGATGGAACCAAGAGCTGCCAACTAAGTTAAGTAAGTTTAATCCTGACACAGCTACCTCGAGAATTCCGCAAGGTAGCCTTTATAGAACTATCGCATCGTCATCGTTACCGTTACTTGTCATCACAGGTCAGAAACGTTGATGGCATAGGCTCGGAGGTTGAGATGCAACTACTCAACAACAGGCTCTTGACTTGATACCTTCCAAAAATTCTTCCTTCTCGAGAAGGGAGATGGATCTCATCAGAAAGCACAAAAGACCGTTGCAAAGTTTGAGAAGAATAACGCTACGCCTCCTTGTGCCAGAATACGCCCAAGAACCAAGCCGGGGATGTCAGCGTCGGCGCTGTACCAATGCCCGGTGCCTCAGCGAGCAAAGCTCTGAATAGAGTGCGGTTCGGTTAGATCACTCCTTAGGTGTCGAAGAAACCGAAACCCTCGGCCTCTTTAGAAAAAACAATGGAGCTACAGGTAGCCACCATCGACAAAGTCGACCCTTACGGGAAGATAACACCGAATAATTGGCTTTTGTAGAGGCTGAATTGATGGTGGCGATGCTGTAAGCTAAGAGTGAGGAGCTTCTTTTTTATGTGGCTAGCTCAATGACCCCGCGCAAAAACGGAGTGGGAAGTGACATGCTGGTCGTAGTAGATCAGTCTTCATTTGTCAAAACTAGGAGCTGCGGGGGCAGGATCAGGTTTTGGTTTGGCTCTCTAAAGATTCCTATCTCTAGTGATAGGCCCTAAACTAACAGGGAAGCTGGACGTGGTGCATATTAATTTGCATCATTCCAGCTCAGCCTTGCTCAACCTCATGAATTTCACAGAAGACAACGGGGTGGATGTAGCTCTTGTCCAAAAGCCTTGGGTTATTATAGGCAGAGTTAACGGACTTGTATTAAACGTCTTTCGTCTCCACACTTCACCAACTCAAGGTAAGATTAGTTGTAAACGAACATAGGCACAAGCCTAGCTTATTGCCGACAAGTGGTCGCACACGCGGAGTCACGTGGATTGGACCTGAAGGTAGGCTGCAACTCTAACGGTCATCATTAACTCTGGGACAGCAGTCGGATACTATTCACCGTCAACTCAAAAATGGCGATTTCAAAATTTTTAGGAATCCCAAAGGGACTCAAGACTGATGAGCCAAAGGCTTGTTTCGATGAAAGTCTAGTAGATCCGTGTCAAACTTAAACCGGTTTGGTGAAGGGAACAGATGCACGAATCCGAACGTTGTCGAAGTTCAGATGATAAATCCCGTCCTTGGGTCAAGGACTGATGTTTCAGATATCGTTGAGGGGGATAAAGTTGCCTGGGAAATAAGTTTTTTCGATCCTGGACTGGAAATCTCAGGAGCTGTAAGTAGTGTGCCTCAGGAAGGCGTAATATTGCATGTAATATTTCATCTATATGGGCGCTGTGCCGACAAGGGTGCCTTCAGATTAAAGGAGTCCAATGTGTGGAAATCCAACAACTATTGGCACTATAAATATATATACTGCACTTAAACCCATAGCCACGGACCTCATGAATTCTATCATTGATTTTACGATTAAAATTCCAACTCTCTATCCAGGGAATGGCTCTATAACAAGTAACTCGGGAATTATCATTTACAATGACAGCTCAAAGATGGAAGTTGAAACTGGGGCTGATGTCTACTCGGATGGATGGTCTACTCGATTACCTGACTGCTGCTGAGACTTTCAAGCGGTGATCTATGCAATTAAGAAGCAGCTAAGTAAGCTAAGCAAAACTGTAGAGTTCGGTGGCACTGAAAGTGATAGAATCGAAGATTGTAATGATGAATGAAATAAGGGCAAGGCCTTTATCTGCTGCATTTCTGGACATAGTGATATTGAAGGGAACGAGATAGCGGGCGAGTTAGCCAGAAGAGGCTCTTAAATGAACATAAATATACATCATTGCAGTGGCAAGAGACTTGTGGATTTATCGGGATGACTGTGAAGTCTCACGAATCATATAATAAGAGTTAGAGTGCAAGGTAGCGAAAGTTCTTTAAGATGAAACAACTCAATTGCCTGGGTTCACATTTCTTCTCAAGCCTAGCAAAGATAAAGCAAGTGGAGCTATCAGATCTCTTTGCTTTCATCTGGTAAACCAAGTGGTTTAAAAGTAATAGCACATTGAAATTAAATGGAAACCAATGATAGGGAAATAAGTATGCATATTTGGCAAAGTGGGGCTGGTGTCTACTCTGATGGCCTCGGATAGATGGTCTACTCGACTACCACTTTTTAAACAACTTGGCTGCAACGGCGTCATTACATCATGACAACAAGATGGCGTCCGTAACACATTTCGTCATGTTGTCTGCAGCTGGATTACAATGAAAGCGGCAACGACAAAATTACTTTAATTCTAATATTCACAATTTCCACTTCTTTTGCGGCACAAATTTATTTAAAGTGTACCCTTGACGCCTTAAAACGTGGTTATTGTCGATGTCCTCCTCTGTACCTCCGTACCAACTTGTGCAAAGATTGTAATAAGTCAAAGGCGGATTCAGGACTTCTCGAAGGGGATGGGGACAAATAATTTTTAGAGCACCTACAATTAAAAATGTTGTGATTTCAAAATATGACATACGCACTTTTGATGTGATTTAATACAATTAAATGATAGTGCATCTATGTACATAAAAAAATATACAACAAATAAGGTAGGAATAATGTCTTTAAAAAAAGGAAATTTTGCAGAAAGTTTTCAAAGTTTGAAAGGTTCCAGGCTGCAAAAGTTTTTTCAAAACTTGGAAAAGTTTAGGTATGTCTCAATGACATATGTACTTACTTACTTTACTTTTAATGGCACAACGACCCATGGAGGGTCTAGGCCGAGCTTTTCGCATCCACTCATGTTGGGCGTGTTATATTTGTACATGAATGGAAGGGACCTACAGTTTAATGCCGAATCCGAACGGCGAAGTGAAAAGATTTTCATAGCTATTTTTACTCTTGCAGGTTTGCCATTGCCTGCCAAGAGGTGGTGTCGTGTAGAAAAATTATTTTTTTTACATTTTGATTTTGCCTGTGCCGAAATTCGAACCCCGGACACTCTGCGTAGCAGTCCAACGCACTACCACTACGCCACAGCGACCACTAACATACATAAAAATTAAATGATATTCGTTCGTTTTTATAACGCATCCTTCAATACTAAAACTGAAGTACGTTTTAATCACCCTGATTGAAGTCTATATATATTCCAGTGATGGGCACACACACCTTGCGCTAGTGTGTGAAGCAGAGAAAAACGAAGTTCAACTTGGCGTATTCTCTATATTTAAAAGTGCTGAACTGCAACCGATTTGATTAGATTCACCGAAACGAGAACAAGGCAACAGCCGAACGCTCACGATCGAAAGCCACACGAAGAAACTTTTATAACTTCGCGCAAGCAACATTTTGTTGTCTATACATAGATAACATCTTTGCATATATGGACCAATGCCAGTCGTTTCAGCCTTTCAATTTCTTTAAGTCTTTAAGTGTATCGTATCTACACTTTACAGTGCAGAGAATGTTCGGTCCGGAGATGTGTCGTAACTGAAACAAACAACAAAAATGTTATGTTAGGAAAAAATTTAGCATAGCGACTCGATCACAGTCCCTGGAACTACAAACACTGAATTCCTTTGCATTTCTCCGCTTTAAATTTTGAGGAGTTGAATGTATTGTGCTAAAAATTAGTAAGAATTATAGTTTGGGAACCCTAAAGGGGGAAGCGCGGGCTCAACTGCTAAATTCAATTTGGCGTATTCACAATCTGAAGTAATTGTAGTATATTAACAAAAAAAATTTAAAATTTGTTGTTGTATTATTTAGCAGACAAAAAGCGCAAAGCCGAGACACGTTAACTTGTAATGCAGCCAGAATCGTCCTTCATGTTAGTCATATGTTTATTTGCAATGAATTTGAAGTGCCGTCATAGTAACAAAACCTAAATCCACACAATTTAATTGAATATTTCTTTAACTAAAATCATTTCAACTATTTGCTATCAACTATCGCACTATTAAATTAAGTATATGGCCAGATTACATTTTCGTGTCAAGTGATTGGCAAATACACAAATACTGTACAAAAGTTACAATGTGCTCTCGCCGTTGTAATTTTGATATTTGTTGTATTTGAAAATCGCATGTGTTTTGTTTTTGTAAACATATTATTTCTACTCCAAATATCAAATTTATCAAAACTACAGAATAAAAGACCATTTACACCAGATCGTGAATACCGCTATTGTTTGAATGCATTTAATTTATTTACTGACGCATGGTGCCAAAATTTTTATTGTCAAATTATTTATTGTTAGCTGCAAAAGACAATAGTTTTTTTTCATGCATTTTATTTTTTAAGAAACTTTTACAAACTTTAATTAAATATGTTGTAAGCAATAAGCAGAACAAATGTTTGATATTATGAAAGCGATATGCAGCAAATATGTGGCTTATAAAAAGTTTATAAATTCTTAAGTACAATTACATTGTAGAGTTATAATATTACTAGAAAAAACTTGATCTTAAAACTGATAGAAGTGGAAAGCTTTAAATTTATTTCTAAATATTTTAGATGTAATCAAAATCGAAATTAAAATAAGAATAAAATTATTATTTAATGCTTTGTTCATATGCGTTTAATAGACAAAAACAAATTAACTGAAGTGCAAAGCATTTTTCTCATTACATTAGGCACGAATTACATTGTACATTTGGAAATCAGCTGAAATAAACAAAAAATAAAAAGAGCCAGAATTTACTCGTCGATCACTTAAATATATAATTCTGCACACTACTTTCTAATATACTCGTATTTTTTTCTAAATTTTCCACTTAAATAATAGTCTCGCCATAAACTTTCTCCAAAACTTTGTGAAATTCGGCAGATGTTTTATATGCGAACCGCAATAGTCACATCCAAAATATTACCATAAGACATGAAACTATCAGCAATACAAAGATCTCTCTGCATGCAGCATTATCCCAACCGCATTCTAAATCAAACTTTAGAGCCTTTATAAATGAGAATAGTGTTGAGTAATTTTTGCCTTGTTGTAGCTTGAATTTTTTTCCTCTTACCTCCATTAATTGCTGTCCGCCCTTGTTATCACATCGTGTTTCGCGCAGATCATCATCATGTTCATCGCAATTATGTCGACCATAAACTTGACATGGAGAGTTCATAAAGGTTCTGAAAACTGTATCAGTCCAAGTCTGCGACGAGCATATGTACTGACGGCGTTTGCGTTGCCAAAACTCCACCCACCTAAAATGTAGTACCAAATCTATAAGTTTCACCAAACCATATTAAATTGGACCACATTTTCATTGTTGCTGAACAAATGATCAAATACTATTCACTTTTAACTACATATGTTTAGTTTCCTGTGTTAAATACATACATTGTATCATAAATACATACTTAAAAACACAACGGAAAGCCGAAATGCCTTAACTTAATTTTCGGTCTCTGTTAGCCTGTCTTAACAGATCAAATTTTTGGAAACTATTTAAATATTTTTAAAAGTGTCTAATTTTTAAAATAGGTTTTTTTTTTTTTATTGGTTCATTCAACATTCAGGGTGTACTCCTATGAATGCAGAGCATTGTGTTAAATGGAAGGAAGATTGAGAGTTAAATTAACATTTTTGAAAGTTAAAGAAAAGGTAAAACTAATGCAAAAGATCGGTGTAGATGTCAATGGAATAAGTGTAATGGATTATTGTAACCTAATGAAATCGCATATTACATAGACATAGCACATACAAAAGACTAAAAAAGTTTGAATTTCCTTTAGCCGTAACACGGTTTTTTGAATTTAGGTTCCACATGTCATTTTAATAAAGGTGTTCGAAATGTTTTATTTATTTTTCTTACCTAGTAATCAACAGATAGGCAGGTGGTTCCCTTATGAACGCAGAACATTGTGTTGCTTGAGGAAGGAAGATAGATAGGAGGGAAGGGGTCGAAAATATGATTATTCCAACGAACGTCAAATTGGATGGACATACCCAGACCATCCAAAAACTCTGTCACCGCATAACTACCCCACCCATAATAAAAGGATCAACAGGGATTAAGAAACTCGTTTATAAGATAGTAGGATTCAACTCTCTTCACAAAACCCCACTCGAAGATTGAATGAGTGCTTGATTCATAAAATGCATTTTTCTCTCAATCACCAAAGTGTTAGGGTGTTTTCTGTAGGTATATGAATGGCAAATGGTCAAAAAAAAGTTACAATGTGCTGTCGCCATTGTAATGTTGATATTTGTTGTATTTGAAAATCGCATGTGTTTTGTTTTTGTAAACATATTATTTCTACTCCAAATATCAAATTTATCAACACTACAGAATAAAAGACCATTTACACCAAATCGTGAATACCGCTATTGTTTGTATGCATTTAATTTATTTACTGACGTATGGTGCCAAAATTTGTATTGTCAACAGGGATTAAGAAACTCGTTTATAAGATAGTAGGCAACAGTGGGTCTTACCCGAGTTGAATTCAACTCTCTTCACAAAACCCCACTCGAAGATTGATTGAGTGCTTGATTCATAAAATGCATTTTTCTCTCAATCACCAAAGTGTTAGGGTGTTTTCTGTAGGTATATGAATGGCAAATGGTCATGTGCAAAGGAGTAAATGGGGTTCCTTGTTAACGACAGAAGGGCATTGATGAAGATAAGGGAAAGAGTTGGGAGAGAACCGAGCTCTGTGGCACCCCCGTAAAGAGTGTAAAAGTTTTTGGGCTACCCCGAGGAAATAAGGTGACCAAGTGTGCCAAAAAGCAATAATGCTCATACTTAACATATGGGCAAAAACTATTCTCTGGGATCAAAAACTGTTAAAATATTATTTTAGAAGTTATTAAAAGTTTCAAGTCAGCGAAATGTGCAAAATCTGCATTTTTGTTGAAATTTCCTTATTTTTCATAATTTTTTACAAAAGTTTGGTCAACTACTTATAATTTCTGAAATTAATTAAATTTACAATTTTGTGTTGATTTTCAAAGCTATGTACCTTCTAAAAAACATGTCTGTTGCCCTGACCTTTAACGAAGATTAAATCTAACAAGTTCTTTTAATTTCAAGGCTTTAAAGCCAGCATATACATATTGAAATATTAAACAGTGATTACTTTTGGGTAAATTTTTTAAATGTATTTTTGCCGAACTTTTAATTAACGAAATATCATACAGATGTTCAAAATGGGATAAACAACACTGTAAAACATTTTTATTTCTTAGACCACGTATGGCGAAGCTTATAGATTTTCCGATGCTGAACACGAATCTGAAAACAGAATTTTTATAAAACTAATAGTTTTCGAGAAAGAGACCAAAAATGAAAAAATTTGTTTGTAGTTTGTAGAGTACATAGTGGTATTTTTCCAAAACTCATACATTCAAAAACTTTTGGCTGAAAATTTTTATGGTCCATTTTTAGGTACTTTCGATACGCATATGAAAATAGCATATGATTTAAAAAAGTGGTTCCTACTAATATTCATTGGAGGGAGTAGCTACTTTCGCTAAATTGACGATGACGTTTGGTTTGTAAGACTCGCTGTTCGCGCTGTTCGTGTAGAAACTTTTCGCGCTTTGGAGTGGTATTACAGCGATTTCTTTCCTGGTTACGCAACTGTTCAGTATTGGAATTCTTATTATGTAGATTGCCAGTTCCTGGAAGCGACCTCTTTGGACCTGACTGCTGATCTGCAAGTCGCATTAAACCATGCATTATCTTTAGGTTTATCGCTAATCGTTTTATTAGGACTGAAATACCGCATTATTAATAAAATTATTTCTTCTACCGTTCTAGCACTGGTTTCTATGTTTTTATATGTAAATCACACTTTTCAATTAAAATTTTCACAAAAATTATTGAGATCATTCGAAATTGCCTTTTCGTAAATCCACGTTAATCGCTTTGGAGCTGTCGTCAAAGGGTTGTGGATTCGACAATACGGAAAGGATGCTAAAATGGCACAGTGGTCCGAGTTTCCAAGAGGTACGTAGGTGTTGGACACCGATAAAGAGATAGACAGCCATTGTGGCAAGTGTTACGCTTTTTTTCTACAATGAACTTCAGTTTATCAATGCGACTATGATCGCATGTAGCGCCAACGAAAGGGATATGAGAAATAAGGAAAAAGTATCAACAGCAATACTGTTCTGTTAATGTGCACTCGCGACGTGAATTGCAGTAAGTAGAATTTTGCCGCACCAAATTAGACGGAAACATAGAACAACATATACGACACGAAAGAAGAACGGTGCGAACGTCCGCTCCTTTCGACGATCACGACTATACTGTGATCACTGCCAACTTACTTACTTGTCTTAAAATAATAATCCATGACTGATAACACCCTATATAATGAAGTGTTTCTTGATGTGTAATGAGTCCAATGAATTTTCTTTATAAAAATCCTACTTTATGGAATGAAGATAATAATTTTAGAGAAGTGTTCAACAAAGTCAACGGGTTGAAAGTCACCAATGATATAGCAAAACGTGTATTTTTAGTTGGATTGTCTTCAATTCTATCCCTAAACTTCCTAAAAATTAAATGGGGAAGTCAGTCAAGTTTGCAATTAGCAATTGATTATCTCCTCATCTCAATCGGCCATAGCTTTTCAAGATCGACTTTGATCGGATTCAAGCCATCTTTCTCCATCATGTAGAATGAATCTTCGTAGCCGAGTAGAAAACATTTGTACTCTGAAATATTCGCATTTCTCACATTTTTCCCCATGCTTTTGGTTAAAAACGAAAAGCGTTTTAATTTTCAAGTTTTTTATAACCACGTCAAAGTATATTTCGATCAGAAATGCATTTTGTCGTTTTTGATTTTGTATCCGTTTTACTCCATTCCAGTATCAAAAATCTTATTTTAAGTAAAGTTCGAGTAGCGACTTCTAAACCTAAATACTTTTTGCTGAATATAAGAAAATTTGTTGTTGTTTAAATGCAGTCTAATGCAAATAACTATACAGCCAAGCATCCTAATTGGAACACTCTTCGGGACCACCTCAGTTTAAGAGGTTAGCCGAATATTGATTGTAATAGGTACACTGGAAAGTTTGACTGTACTTGGAAAATTGGCTCGAAATGTAAATATTTTCATCTAATGTAAGCACTACATGAAAATCAGATTTATTTTCCTTATTATGTGGCAACATGACATACATAATATGTAACTTAAGTTGACAGTAGCTGTTATACTCTTTTTAATACATTATCCACATGTATAATCGACAGATCACAGTGCGGTTGTTACAGAAATCAGGGATGTGAAACATGTCAACTATACACAACAGCTATAATACGTATTATCTCTGCAGCTTTTGTTGCTGTTTATCAGCAACAACAACAATAATTATCGCTGCTTGCTGATACATACACTTGCAAGTAAATATGCCACCTACCCTAATTCACAATCGCAATTCAAATCGGTGTCCGACATTTTCAGTTCTGTGAGGAAAACACTATTTGGTAAATATGGCACTGTGCCAGTATTCGGATTTGGTATCTTCTTGAGCATGCGATTGTTGTAGCGTATATCTAAGGAAATATTGCGTACACGTCCCACATATTTGAAGAAATTGCTGGGTATTACTTGTAATGAGGTATTGAATAATTGGATATACAAGTATGGTGAACGCATACCCTGAAAGAAACGTCAAACTCAAATTATATTTACATAAATGAAAATCATGATTCTCACTTTTAGTATGCGTTCATTCAAGCTCGTAAATTGTGGTCCGCTAAATGTGATATTCGTCAATTTCGATGGTAAGTGTCCCTCCATTTCTCTGGCCAAATCTGTTGGCATGCCCATTTGCACCGTTTGCATTTCCTGTGTCGGACCCGAACCTTTCTTAATGATACGCGTAAATGGTTGAGGAGCCTCAATCCACAATTCCCTTATATTATGATGATGACGCAACAGATGTGGTATATTAAAATGTTCAAGATGGGAGTATGCGGTCAATTTGAGGGAGCGTAAATGCGGCAATGAGTCAAGGCAACCGTATTCGAAATAATGCAGTCGGAAATTTGATATATCCAACATTTCGAGATCTTCATTGACGCCATCGAAACTGTTGTTATTCAGTGATGTAATCGGATTTCCGGAAAGCATTAATTTCCTGCTCAGAAAGAAAAAGTTTATTCGCACATAGTACATACTTACATACAAATAACGAATAGTTCGCTAATGCAAATGCAAGACGCATTCGCAATAATACCTTAGATGTGGCAAGGATTGCGTCATTAGAGGCACATTTGTCAGATCATTATTTGACAAATCTAGCATTCGTAAATTGCTCATATTATATGCCAACTCCTGTGGAATTGAAGGCAGTTCGTTGTAACCCAAACGGAACTCACGTAAGTATTTCAAACGTATTTCTGGGACTGTACTTAATGAGACATTCTCCAAGCCCAATTTAATCAATGATGTTTCCAATCCCATAAATGATTTGTCCATAACTTTGAGATCACGATTGTGTGAAAGATCAAGCACAGCCAGTTTGGGCATAGTTGCAAAGACAGCATCATCGATACGTAATAAATAGTTGTAGGAAATGTCCAAGTAGCGAAGTGACTGTGAGTGAAAGAATTTGCATAAATAGTTCGATAGTTAAACCTAGTTTCTTAGATATATGTAAGTAAGTATGTATGTACGTCAATGTACCATAAATGTAGAAGAGTGGAAAATAGCGGAAAAAAATTAAAAGAAATCATAAGATACAGAAACGATTTTTATTCACAAGATAAAGCACTAAATAATACCAGTTATTTCTTTATACTTAACCCGAAAGTTTCGCTTATTGATTTATGAAAGTCTTTTAAGTACAGCAAACGAACGACTTATTTAATATTGCTTAACTCTTCTGTATGCTATGGAAAATTTTAAACACAAAGAAATGTTTTGAGTACTAGTTTGTATCGGGCAATGATAAACTTAAAGCGAAAAGCTCAGCCTAGGCCCTCCATTAAAATAAGAAGAAGAAGAAGACAAACTTTCAAGAGAAATATTGCTTAAATCCTCGAAAGTAATTATCGAATTTCGCTTTTGGAATTCGCAATTGCTTTTCCATACAGCAAAATTTCCGAAAAAATTCAAAAGAATGAACGGCACAAACAAGAAATTGCCGGTACAAGCGAGTCTGCGCCCGTCCCTTTTTGTCTTTCCCCTCTCGCCAACAAACTCGGCTTTCTTTCGAGAAAACTGCCTAGTGGCAAAGGGAACTAAGGAAAGTTTTCCCCTTAGCTGTTCTAAGTCATAACATACATACGAATATAAAACGTCATCCATTCGCCCAACATGTATGGATGCCAAAAACTCGACCTAGGCTCTCTCAAAAGGCTGCTGGTTAATAATAGTAATGGTAGGTATAGTACATTGTTCATGTAGTAGTAAAACTAGTAGGTATATTTTTTAGCAGGCATTCAGGCAATTCAGCTTTTTCCACTCCTCTCTTAATACGCAATTAGTACTTGTACTATACTTACCCTAAATTTATTGGATAAATCCATGCTGTGTATGGTCGAAATGAAATTATTGGACAAGTGCAACTCACACAAAGTCAACGCAGCCAAACTGGACAATGATGATGAAGGTATTTTCAGCAGTAAATTATGTGAGACGTCCATTCTTTAAAATGCATCAAACGAATAAATTAAATAATGCCAATAACAATATTATCAATACATTCGTTACTTTTCCATGCCTCCATTATAGAAGAGATTATCGGGGAGACCTCGCAAATGGTTATGGGATAAGTCCACGACACGTAGAGCCACTACAGGCTTAAATATATCTTGCGGTATGTCCGTCAAATAATTGTGTGACAAATAGATCAGCTATTTAAATTCATTATTAGATTTAAAGCTACTGTTTAATTTTTGACAAGCACACACCTGCAATTGTTTCGTGTTCTTGAACGCATCAAAATCTAATTCATGTATCAAGTTGTATGATATATCGAGCCACTGTAAGTGTGGCATATTGCCAAAGACATCTCGTGTTGCATTCTATTATTTATTAATGGTATTTAACAGAAATTTATAACAAAAGTATTTAAAAATTACCATTAACGAATTGTAGCCCATGTGCAGATGGGTCAGAGATATTTCCGCAGGTCTAAAGTATCCAGGATGTATGATAGAGATGTTATTATGCGACAAATCCAATATTTTTATATTGGAATGGTACATTGATCCTACAATCAATAAAAATAAGTCGATTAATTTAACCTCAAAATAGTACATACGCAGTTCCTGTATGACACAATTGAGCAACAACTAAAGTGCATTAAAAATTTTTCAGCCCAGCCAGAACACCATACCCCTCAAAAATTAAAATTGTTGTATTTTTCCAAATACAATTTTTTAATAGACTGAATAAAGATTTTATAATTAGAGATTTCAATCTTCACTTTTTACTTCTTTTTTTCTCATTTTTTTGGAAGAAACAATGGTTGAGAGGTCGAATTGAGAAAGGAAAAATGTTTTTATTAGGGGTAAATTTATATATTCATGCCAAGAAAACAGAGTAGCTTATGACGAGATAAGTGCATTGAGTATTTATATTATTGTTATTCACCCTTTCAAAAGGTTTATTTCTATTCAACCTTTTTCTAAAAATACCGCATTTAAGCAATGCTATGATACTGTACTTTATAACTTAAGTGTTTTTAAACAGCTATGCATTTGTCAAAACATCTTAAGTGAAGATATGTATGTTTCATTGTTTGATATGTCATTTAACTAAAAAACTTAAACCGACTTAAGTTAAATACTTATATGTACATAACTCAATAAATTTAACTTATCACCTTGTGTATATCTACTTACATATGTGCAAATGCCAACAACAATAGATGCGCTTAAGTTTACTTACAACGCTATTATACTCAAAATTAATTTTTGAAGAAAAACGTAAGTACAAAACGACCATAATACAGGGTTCCTAATGATATATTTTTGTTTTATTTTTTTGGTATTATTGTTTATTGTATCTGATTTATTTTAATAACTTTAAAATATCAACTGTCAAATTTGGAAAAATTTAAAAATTTAGATTGTCTACTAGTACATACATATATATTTAGTCAGTTAGTTCAAGTGGCTGTCCAGGCGCACAGTTTCTGGTTCCGAATGGCAGGTGGTGGTATTGCGGGTGTCAGTTGGTAGTATTGCCTACCTAGTAGTGCACTTGTACATTTTCTCATAATTCTAATTCATACATATGTACATATATTTATAAATAAGAAAAAAAAATAAAAGCAGAGATTTAATTTTTAAACAAAATTATATCAGGCTCACACATTTTCTCGTGAAAATAATGAAAACCATATCGTGCTCACGGAAAATTATTTCACGTTCACGCGTGTAATGTAAAGTTCACGTCACGCACCCATCTCTAATCTACGGCTTGCCGATTGGAGTACATTTACCAAACTAGGCTCTCATTTTAAATAAATCTTGGATTTTCAGTAAATTCTTCGTTGTGTAAACACTTCCAGTACTTAAATTTTTTCTAAACCAAAGCATTATTTTTTCACAATCGCAATTTTAAATCGTGCCGTGTTCGCCTATCAAATCAAAAGCGATTGAAAAAAATTATATAACTCGAGTTTTAAGCCTTTTTTTAAAAAGTGGATAGAGCCAAAACGTAGTATATATATATGGAAATATTAAGGGCAATTTAACCCAGTTTTCGCTTATGTCGTTTTAAGCTACCATGGCATGTTGCCATAAAAGGAATGTACCCAACTCTGTTAGACATTTTTTCATATTGATATAGCGATTTTATTTCCAGGCATTGTATAAAATCGAAGAAAATATCTCCCACCATTTCAAAAGGCTGCTAACACTAGTGCAAGTATGAAAGATTGTGCGAGAGAGACAGGTATAAGGTAGCAAGAAAGAGATAAAAGTTTTACGTATTTTTCTTACTATCTTTCTTTTCTTTTTATGGTGCTGTTAAATATGCTCCTATCTACACTACGGCCACAAAAATAATGTGCATAAATAATATTTTCTACTTTTAATTTTTGATTTTACTGTTTTTCAAATATACTTCCTCTCAATTATCATATTCAGCTAACTATGTAGCATTTACAGCAGTACTAGTAAGTAACTAAATAAATGTACATAATTTAAGTTTTGATCTGTCTTTAAGTTTTGACCAACCTATTTCAAGTATTATTTCAATTGCTGTAATCAGCTAAACCCTCTTGGGCACTAAAAGTAGTGGTAGCTAAAACAAACAGTGCACAGACAGCATTTACAGCAGTACTAGACAGCATTAACAGCATTGTCCCATTTTTTTAGAACAGTTTTTGTAAAAATTTTATAGCATTTATACAATCTTACCATGATCATTTCTGCCCGCCCACGATGAGTTGTACATCAACATTTTTATTTGATTATGACTCACATTAACATTTAGATTGGATAGTGTGCCAACCTAGAAGTGATTATAAGAAAGATGTAAATTTATATGCACGCAGAGTATGTGTTATAGCACTCACTTGGTCAAAGTAATCGAAATTAAAATTTGGCAAATTATTAAAAGCCATATCCAGAAACTCTAATTTCGGTAAGTTCTGAAAAAAATAAAAATTATTTATGTATTTTATATTCTGACTGAAATTATATTATAAAAAAAAACGGAACGAGTATCTTAGGAAAACGCCCAATTAATTGAGCATTTTTTACATACTGAACTTAAAACACAGTTTTATGGTAGACGTAAAAAAACAGAGAAGTGACTTAATAAGGTTTGAAAGTCAATTATATGTAGTTATCATTAGGGCATGGAATACCATGCAAATTCAAGTTCTTAATGGGCATCTCAAAAGTGAAATGGTTAAGTCATTCTGACGAATCACCAAATTTCCTTTAAAATGTCATTCAATATTTGTATATTTTTGCATATTTTCCAATATGAGTAAATTAACGTTTTTTCATTTTTTAATAAATTTGATAACTTTTAAGCGAACTAGCGAACCTTTCGGAATTTGATGAAGAAAATTGTTTAAGAAACAACTGTTCTGTAAATAAAAATGGTAGGGTGCTGTTAAATATGCTCCTAACACTTTATTTTATATTATTTTGCGAATTGATTTCGTTTGTCAAATTACCTCTGTTTGTCAAATTAAATGAAAATTTATTGCTTTTTTACCGTTAGAAACTTATTTAAAATTTTGTTTTTAATTGCGTATTTTAGTTGTTTTTAGTTAATTTTTGCAGTTTTAGTTCCATATTTTTGAAATATAAGTTCTTATCCACAATTTTATCGCACATTCAAATATAAAACATATCAAAATTTATTAAGTTTAAAAAACGTCAATATTATGTTAAAAATCAAATAAACCGAAGAAGTAAGTATGTATATAAATTAACTGAAAATTCACGGAAATTATCACCTCACCTAAAAAAATAAAATACTAAATCAACTTTACCAAAACAAAATAAACTTACAAAGATAAATCAAACACAAATTTTTCTACTACCATACTTAAGTGAACTTGTTTAGTCCCCTCTCCCACACAGCAAAGTTTTCAAGCAAGTTATGTAAGTTTGTAGGCGAGAGGGCAAAGACTTTCTCGACGTCGTGTCCGAGGTCCAAATCTCGACGCAGCAAAATCAATAAGTAGAAAAAACTCCACCTCTTGGGAGGCGATGGTAAACCTTGAGAGTAAAAATTGCCTATGAAAAGTTTTCACTTCGCCGTTCAGATTATGTATATAACACGCAGATGCGAAAAGCTCGGCCTAGACCCTCCATGGGATGTTGTCATTCAGTGAAAATAAGTATTTGAAATTCTTGTAATTGTAACTCTCGGTTACAATTTCAATTATTAGTAGCGTACTTGAATTAATGAAACAGAAAGAAGCACCACTTAAAACAGTGATGAGGAAACGAGGATGCTTCCGAAACGATCGTCTGATCAGCTTGTTCTATATTCATTGCTGTTATTCTCTGATGGTGCTGCAACAAAAGTACTTTATTTCTATTCTTCACATTTTCCACGCATAATTTACTTTATACCGATAGGAACAATAATTTTTAATATGTAAAACATTCCATTAATTTATTTATTTTCAAGGAAAATAATGTAAACAAGGAAATTGTAGAATTTCACGGTTGGTAATTTCATTCAGGGGCATGCAAAAGTAGTAATAGCTTGAAGTCGACCCCAGCAGCAATTCGTTCATTGGCGCAATGCAGTAGCGAAGCAATTAAATTCCATACCACGCATGGTATTTAAGAGTTGACAGACGGCGCAATGTCGCTGCCGCGTTCATTGTGCTCGTACCTTAAAATGTATTAAACGAAATATGTGAATGGCAACCCAGCCCAGTATACAATTTTGACAGTTGGCCGCTGAAAATGCAAGGGTGCAGGAGTTTGTAATTAATTGGAACAATAAAGATAAATCAAAGTGTATTTAAATAATAGTGATTGTCTAATGTAACAGTGATATGTGAGTTAGTCGAATTGGAAATTATCTTAAAAGCCAAAATAGATACGTGTTAACTGGTATAATTGCTAGCCAGCTTGAAGATATGAAAAAAATGGATTCGACATATTCGGAGGATAAAAAATGTCGAATCTGCGGTTTAGCTGATACGAAAAATGAAAACATTTTCAAATCGATTAATAGCAAAAAGTTTTTAACTAAAATCCTCACCGTTTATCCCATAATTGTAAGTTCTGGTTTGATCAATCATATCGAATAAGAATCAGTTAATGTTGTCTTCTCTTACCCTCGTAGTTATATCAGAATGACCCGCTCCCAAAAAATATATGCAAGAAATGCATATACAATGTTACATTTATGTATAATGACATTCAACGCGTTATGAAGACACAGAGCAAGTGGATAAGCAATGTACGTTCCATTCAGCCCAATCACAATTACATTCGAGTACTGGACTTGATCGAGGTTAATTAAAAATATGCGTCTCTTGAATTGCACAGTATATTGATTGAATACTTTTCAGAATTCCAACCATGATACCCGAGAATCCATCAAGGCAACGCTTGGTGAAGATGTTTGCAAAAATTCTATCAATCGTTTGTTACTGTTGAATAAATCGGAAAAAGAAAAGCATGCCGATTCAAGCTCAAAATCTTCACAAAATCACACTGATAGTGCTACTTGTTCAACTTCCAATTCAGCACTGCATTCGAAGGAGGCGGCCAAAAATAATGGGCAAGAAATGCAGTCTGAAAATGCGACGGAATTTAAAGATATCAAATCGATTTTAGAATTTAATGGCTGCACTCTGGTTACTGTAGGTTCAAAACGGAACTCTAGCAATTCTAAAACTAGTTCGTCGGAAAAGGATGTAATCGCTGAAGTTAAAGAAGAGCCTATTGACGATAGTGACGACGACAATATCTCACTTTCACGCATCGCATCCACCGCCAATACAAACTCAGTTCTTTCCACTCCTCCACCGCTAACAGTTAAATGTCGCTATTGTCCCTTGCAATTCAATTCGCTCAATACATTGGCCACACATCAAGTGCTCCATTTGCGTTTAAGTATTCCAAAAATATTCGAAAAGAAATATCTGCACAAAAGCGTACGTCGTGGCCGGCTGATCACCGTGCAGGAACGCAAATGCATACGCTGCCTGAACTGCTGGCGTATATTTGGCGACAATAAATCCATTCTGGATCACTGGTCTCTAGGTGAATGTGATTTTTATTGTCAGCTGTGTGGCAAGGAATTTGCACAGACGCCTAAACTGCTGCGTGAGCATGTTCCAAAAACCCATGGAATAAGTTATCGATCGTCGAAGTTACATCGTGAGCATTTATCAGTAAAACTATTGGGATCTCTGAAACAAACGACTGCTGAAGCCAGTTCCGACTATAAGCTTTATCAAGCCGTATCTGAACAGGAGCCATTGCCCTTCGAAGAAGAGACCCAGGTTGGAAAACGATTAAAACAGCAACAGGGACACCCAGAAACTCCAACAAGCTCATCGAGAATAAAATGTCGAGCAAAATTTACGTTAGCTCCATCACCGTCGAAAAAATTAAAAGATCGTGTAGCGCACACTGATGCATCGGTATCATGTAACATTTGCTTAAAGGTTTTTCAAAATTTCAAGGCACGTAATTCACACATGCGCAAGCACAAGCCATCATATGCTTATGGAGATGTGGTGCTCCCACCAAATGCTGGCGTTGATGTGTACGTCAAAGTGGAAAACGATCAGGATATCGAAAGTAACTCAATACCACACACGAGCAATGAAAGATCGCGATTAAGCAATTCTAACGACAAATTAAAATTAT
Organism: Palloptera scutellata; assembly: GCA_958295655.1. Classification (NCBI taxonomy): domain Eukaryota; kingdom Metazoa; phylum Arthropoda; class Insecta; order Diptera; family Pallopteridae; genus Palloptera; species Palloptera scutellata. The sequence continues at coordinate 53,487,036 of OY282450.1, forward strand.
TTTTTCCGTCTACCACTAAAACGGTTAATTCCACTCCCACGACCACAATTACAAGCTCACCTACAGCAGTAATACGGGGTGTGCGTACGAAATATGTCGCACCTCGCAATAACTCAAATACGCCTACAACAGTAAACGACTTACAAACAACGCCAAGTCTTTGTACCAACATTCCTAGCCCAGCTCGGCAGTTTCCAACAGAAAATATCATAATAAAAGAAGAGCCCATGGACGATTGTCCCCTAGTGACATCAATATCCAATGAATCTCATCCAAGTGCTGAAGTTAATCAACGGTTATGCCTTCCTTGTGGCCTACATTTTCCCACACCCTTAGATCTATTTCGCCATAAGCAACATCATCACAGAAATGAATTTTCTTGCCAACAGTGTGGTGAATCATTTATCAACAACAATGATTATCATTTGCACAAAATTCGAGCTCACAACATTTACACATAGTTTTATTTTAAATATTTTGCAGATAATTTGATGTGTAATATTCGTGAAATTCTGTAAAAATATTTCTTGTGCTCGTGCTTTATCGTTGAATACATTTTCGCGTCTTCATACATTTCTGTACATTGAGCCTGATGGCTCTCTGGCAGCTAATGCTCCTTTTGCGCAATTAGTTTGTATACAATATTACAATATGAAACAAATACATATTAAATACAAAATGCATTATTACATACATCAAGAATAAAAATAAATTTGTACCAAGAAATATTACCTTACCTGAAATGATTCATCGGCTAAATTGTTGAGCTTATTGCCCCGTAAACTTAAGTGTTCCAATTCATCTAGATTCATAAATGCCCTGCGCTCAACACGATCAATTTTATTGTCATCCAAATGCAATTTGCGCAAAGCCTTAATTTAAAATTGAATCTTATTATTATGGTTTGTTTCAAAAGTAATTTCATACTTACTTCCAAATCGAAAAAGGTGTGCTGTGAAACTTGAGCTAAATGATTAAATCTCAAAGATATTTCTTCTAGTTTTGAGTGAATATCTCCCTAGAAATTCTCTCGAAAATAAGTTCAGTTATTAATATTAACGAATTAGTTTTTTATCACCTGAAATGTACCCTTCATCACTTGTTCAATACGATTATCGTGCAATTCCAGCAAACGTAAGTTCTTTAGAAAATGAAAACTTGTATCACTCATACTTGTGATCTTATTGTTGCTAAAGTCCAACTCTTGCAGTGAAGTCAAATGACGCAGAGGTTCAGCTGGTAACGCTGCTCCAGTAAAACCGTGTGACATTTTCATCGAAATTAAAGAATGACCAATCTAGAAATAGCAAGCAGTAGTTAAATATATATGAATGTATAAGCAAATTGCTTGCACTGGAATTCATTAGTTTTACCTCATGGAATGCATCATTTTCTATTGTCTGTATGCTATTCTCACTGAAATCCAAGCGTTTCAGACCACGCACATGCTTAAATGCATGTGATTGTATGTTCGTCAGACTTGCTCTGGTGATTTGCAGATCCTCAAGCTCTACGCCAAAATCTTTGAAATCATCGGCTCCAATTGATGTTGTACCCATGCGTGACATGGACAAAGATCGCATATTCCTCATTCTGGTCATACTTTTTGCAAATAAATAAAAACGTTTTTGGTGGACGAAAAAGCAAATACGAAACTTACTTGCGTAGAGTTTGTAAATTGGTTTGGTCATTCTTATCACCGCTTAAGTCCAGTTTGAGTAGCGTGTACTGCATTGCGTTGAACGTTTCCGTAGGTTGTTCAATTTTGATTTGATTATCACGCATGCTTATCACTCTGAGATACATGCGATAGGAATAGAATCAATTAAAAGTAAAGTTATTTAATAAAAAAAATCGACATATGAAATGACGACTAGAAACACGAATATGCCAATTTTGTGTTTTGAGAAAAATCGCTTCTAGCGTTTACACTTTTTTAAAACTCCAAATACATACGTACATAAATCGATACTCCTGATTTCGACGTATTTAACTCATGTTTCAATATCATAGTATTTTCGTTAAGGTGAAACTTTTTACTTGAGTTACCATTTTTACTCGAATTAACAATAAAAGTTAAGATAAGTATATATAAAAACGACTTTCGAGTAAAAAATAGTAAAAAGCTTAAGGTAAACGAACATTCCTATTGTCTATAAAAGTAAGTATATGACAAACCTTTTCGAATCAATTAATGTTGCACGAGGTTTATTTATACAATAAAATAAATAATTACAACACAGCGACCACTGCAAGCATGGGGTCCGTTATGCTCCTATACAACCCATTTAAAAATTAGCTATGCAGATACGAACTATATTCTGCGGTCGCGAAGTAAGACCCTGGTATATAAAACTGACCTATACAATTTGTGTAATGATTTTGATTGACGCTATTAAATTATGTAGAAATTGTTTAGTCAATTATTTCGGCTAAATTAAAAAATATGATGTTAAACATTTGGTTTTGGTGCTTTAAAAATTCTAGATCCGTAAAATTTTCATTAACGAAATTGGACTGTGTTCTACTATTTATACATAAAGAAGACGAACATTATTGTTCGTTATCTGCAAAGGTGAAAATACAGACATTATGTTTTGACATCTAATGACTTTGACGTTGGCAATGTAAATAATCGTTTTGAAACGAAATAATGCCTCTAGGGCAAATGACAATGGTGAACTAAATGTTTCAAAGTTTGTTAACTAGCTAGCCATTTTGATTCTATTTAAAAAAAAAATTGGAACATAGTTTTAACGAAGTTCAGAAAAACACAGTGTTTTTCTGCCCAATTGTTTGCTTTAACCCTTTAAGGAACATAAAAACTGTGCCGGAATTAAAAATGTTTTTGTTATTTACTTCGAACATTTGAAGAAACAAATCTCATTAAAACAATGAGTTTTGTTTTGGGACATACATATGTGCATAATAATATATATTAGTATTTACATAATACAAAAGTTACTTTTAGGGAACATAGGGAAAATCTCAATTAGTTGCTTTGCATTTTTATTGATTCTTGATAAATAAATGTTATAAACATTTAGTAGTATGTAATATTTAAAAAGACTCACCCTGAGTATATGCATAAAATCATGCACTGAATTTGAAAATATAAAAAATGATACATTTTTTAACGCAACCGCAAATAAAATTCGAACTTGAATTTTTTTTATTTTAAATGTGATTCTGAATGGCCTATACTGCCTAGAGTTCTACTGATTAATCAGTGTTGGCCTAAAATTATGGTACCGGCATCGAGCAAGAATGGCCGATGGCGTCTGTTCAGATAAATATTTCTATATTTCAAAATAAAAAAAGAATAAAATATATACATATTTTTACAGTATATATTTTTTGCATTGGTATAGGTATCCAAATTTTTTCCGATATACGGTCCTCGGCATCGGTTCGGCTAAAAAAAATCGTAATTAGTCAGAGCATTGGTGAATGGAAAACAGAGGACAGTCAAAATTAATCAAAACATTGTGCCTTGTTCTTTAAAGGGGTAACACTTATGAGGATGAATGAATATTGCTGTCACACTGAGTAATCCTTAAGACTACACTGCCGACCACTGCATGTAAGAAGACAGTGTCCAAACTAAACTGTCTATACCATTGAAAACTTGATACATGTCCCTAAACATAAATGCAAATTAAAAATAAGTTTTGGTTATTAACTGACTGACTGTACTAAGGTTTTGACTTTTTTATACAGTCAGAGTCAAAAACAGACACTCTTAGCCTTCAAATTAGTCTATGGAGCTTTTTCTGGTCTAGGTTGGTCAAATCTTGCCCTTCAAGAGAGCGCAGGACTTTCACTCAGAGGGAATCGTACCTTAGTTGTGGCCCAGTTTATCTGCAGTATAAACTGAACGTTTAGAACTCATTTGTTTCATTCTACCTCTTGAGATGGTATAGAAATAATATTCTTAGCATGCATACAATCCAGATTGGCTGTACAACAACCATTTACAAATTTAGGTGATTTTTGTTGTATTGTTAATTAAAATCCTTTATTCAATAATTTATCTACAGCTGTATTTCTAATTGGTCGCTGTGGCGTAGTGGTAGTGCGTTGGATTTATAATTTTTCTACACGGCACCACCTCTTGGCAGGCAAACCTACAAGAGTAAAAATTGCTATGAAAAGCTTTTCACTTCGCCGTTCGGATTCGACATTAAACTGTAGGTCCCTTCCATTCATGTACAATATAACACGCACAACATGAGTGGATGTGAAAAAGCTCGGCCTAGCCCTCCATGGGCTGTTGTGCCATTAAAAGTAAGTATTTCTAAGTTAAAATTATTTTCAAACCTAAAAGGAGTTTTTCTGATTCTTTATTTATTATATTGTGGGATTGTCTACAACTATTCTGTCTATTCTTTTTCTTGTGCGGAATATGGGTATGTAATGAAAAACGTAAATGCACCATGAGTTACGTACTCGTATATGATATTAATTTACCCTGGCTTCCGCATTACACGCCAAAGCTGCTAGTTATACTGGTGTTCGCTGTTCGACGAACACATCATATTTTACTCTTGTGCTGGGTGTAGTGGTTACATTGGTGTTCGTTACAGAGTTGCTCTTTGTCGAAATTCAGTTTTTTTTGTAATACTATTTTTTGCGCAATGGCAAGACTAAATGGTATACCAAAAAACTTTAAACGATTTCATTAATATGGAGCATGAAATTAACAATATAATTGAAAAATTATGAAAATAAAATGATTTTTCTTCAATAGTTTTATGAATAATATATATAATATTCACTTTTAAAAACTAAAAAAAATTCGCAACTTCGATTTTCTGCATATAAAAATAGTGATGAACATGTTTTCCTTCTATTTTACAAACATTTGTGTACCTTTTTTGTAGAATAACTCATTGACACCCTGAATACTCGGCGTGCTCGGTGTACATTTCACCCAGCATATCGTGTTCGCTGTGAGAGTGAGTAAAGCCTCGTTTTTCGTGTTCGGGCAACAACAATTGCATGGTGTTCGCCGAGTAAAATTTGAATATAACCACAGGCAAAGTAAATTTACATTATATACGACGCATTTACATCTTTCATTGAATACCCATATTATTTAATCGATAAACCGGTTCACCGGTTCACACAGTATTATGAAATGTCTCTGAAACAAAGTTTCATATTGACGTTAATTACGGGCATAAAGAAAGTTTTGTTAAGTATTTTACAATTTCCTATCGTTTCGACAATTGTGTACATAAATATGTCCATTTGTGCATGCATACATTTACTTTATCTCAACAAAATAGTTTCTAAAACTGCAAATAAGGTTGCACGCGCAACACCCTTGCTCATGCCCAACATCGTACTTGTAGGAAGCCATATTGTTAGCTTTTACAAATAATTTCTACTTTTAGCTATGAATTTAAAATGAATTTATGTACCTACATACCTGACGTTGCCGTAATGTAGAACGGACGCAACTAAATTTATTTCCAAATACGAATGGACCGTATTCAGTCGCATCGGCTAATGTCAAAAAATCAGTGTGAAAAACATGTTACTTAGGGCCTTTCTACATTAAGGTAACGATATACACATTTACAAGCACATACTCGTTATGTATGTACTATATGTAATTTGATATGTGCATAGTTTTATACAAATTTGCTTTAGAAATGTTGTGGCAATCGGATTAAAATGTGGCACTTCAATCGGAACGGCGCCATTACTATTTTATGTGTAGTTTTAGCACATTCTATTTTCATAAGCACACCATATTTTTAAAAACCAGACTCACTTCAATACGTCGAAATTATTAAACAATTTGTGATGTAAATGCGTCAAGTTGTTTCCGGATAAATCCAAGATTTGTAAATTATTCACCAAACTATCGAAGGCCATAGGAGATATGTTTGTCAATCCGCAGTAGCGCATATAGATTTCTCGAATCTTAGCAGGCTTGAAGGCGTCCTCCTATTTCAATTAGTAAAACTCATCAATGTTCAAGTTTGTGTAAGAAGCATAAATTGTATATGTATGTACGCCGGAAATATATGCACGTACCCTTAATGTGTGTATTGGATTGCCATCAAAGAAAGTTCTATTGACAATGTCAAAGTTCTTGAATGAATTTGGTGGCAACATATCAATGTGATTATACTCCAAATGTAAATTGTCCAAATTTAACTTTGTGGTTGATTTAATATCGTACGTTTCGTTGCCACTCAAGGACCATATCACATTATGTGATATATCCAAGGTGCGTAGACTCTTCAATGGACCAAGCGCATCGAACGGAATCTCGGACAGAATATTGTCAGTTAAAAGTAATTTAGTTAGACGCGGCATACCATCCACAAAGACATTAGGATCAATTTCAAACAGATTGTTGCCACTCAAATCTAATATCTCCAAAATAAGCAGACCAGAAAAACTATGTGATTGTAGCATCGATATGCAATTATCACGCAATATGAGTGTCTGCAGCGAATCCTCTAATCCACGAAATGAGTCATGATGTATGTGAGTAATGTGATTGTAGCCCAAATCAAGGTGACGCAATTTTTGTAAATGTCGAAAAGATTTAGATGGTACTTCAACCAGATCATTTTGTGGCAGTATCAACTCCCAAAGCGATCGTTCCAAACCAGTGAAGGCGTCATCAGGAACTTCGGTCAGATGGTTTCCCGAAATTTTTAAGCTATACATGCCTAAAAGTAGTATTAAAAATAAGTACAGTAGGTAATCAATTTGTCAAATTGTTTATGCAAAACCTGTCGATTGCAAGAAATATGGCTCTATTTCTCTCAAGCCTGTGTTTTCCATATGCAACATGAAAACCTAATAAGTTAAGTAAAAATGTAAATCTAATTAATTACACGAGTAGTTATGTGGATAAGTGTTCGATACCTTTGATTCGTTAACCATTTTAGGCAATGCTGGAAAGGGGACATTCCTGCAATGCACGATGCCCAGATCAGTCGATGACTTCGAACACGTACATAGGGCGTTATATGTGCAAGGGGGGTGGCGCATCTCTTCCATTTCTCTGTTGAACATTGATGCTCGAACCAACGACATCCAAATCATAATGATGAGGGTTATGATTAAAAAGGCATAGCCAAATTTAAAAAAGAACTCAAGCCCCTATGGCGAGGTAGGCATAGAAGAAAGAACAAAAAGGTTTTAAGTTTTTTCATCCACATTTTTCAAACTTTTGCTATATTTTATTATATGCGAAAAGATATTGTGCCATAAAAGTAGTAGTATCTATAATAAAATCAAACACAACAACGAGTGCGGAATTCGGACACCCTGTTGCAAATAATTTACCTAGATCTTATTGTAGAAGCGTACAACTATGTAAATTCGAATAATAATCTTTCTTTTTGACTTAATTTCTCCTAGTGTATACACAAAAACATTCCATTAAAATGAGACTTGAGACTCAAATGTAACATTCCAGTGACTGAATGAAACCATTCACAGAAAATATTCTTACTACATACAATCATTTGTTGCCGTTAGTAATGGCATTTGTGCCATGGAGAAGAAGGAATGGCCTGCCTGAGATCTAGTGTAATTTGACGCAATAGAGTTTAGTCTGTCCTTAAAATCGAAACATTTTTTATGTCCCTTCAGGACCGTACCCAGTATCAATCCAAGTGGGGATGAATTATTTAATAAGTTGAATGATTGGGAAAGAGGGATTTAATTTGAAATTAAATAATGGAAAATCAGTTTAATATTAACAAAATTAAGTTATTGAGAAAAAAGGAAAACATCGGAAACATAGAATGAGTGAGAATAGAAATAGAAAGAAGGAATATAAATAAGAAAAAAGGATATTGAGAATAGAGAAATAGAATAGAAAAGAAAAGTAGAATTAGGATGGCTCAGACAAACATGATTACAGATTCAACCTGTGCTCCTTTCTATTTTTGTTTTCAACGTGTACCAAGAATAATATAACATTTAAACAACTCAATCAACAATTTTTTTGCGATTAGCAGAAGCTCATCAAAATTATAAAGTAGAGTAGAAGCGAGAGCATGATCTATTTTTGACCTAGTGTTGTCCAAACTAAACTTTTAAATTTTTTAGACAAAATATTTTTTTATTTACTGATCTACATTTATTTGCTTTTAATTTTATGTTCTCTGGACTCAATATCTTAATGATTTTTATAATGATTTCGATCATTTTCGAAGTAGCCCAAAACGGTCACAGTCATCAAGAGACCGTTTTATGATAAATATGTAAAATGTTTATAAGTTTTGTAATTGTTTTTGATTTATAAATGTAAAATCGAGCAAAACTTGAGCAATTTCAACTAAACTTGTTCCAGATATTGCTTATAATCAGAGAGGGGTTAAGTTCTTAAATGGGTAAAATCTATAAAGTGGGAGTTGTACTTTCCATTCAAGTGAAATTTGTAAAAAGTAATATTAAAAAATATTAGAGCAAATTAAACCAAAGTCGATACACATAATTGAGATGGCAACAAGAATGCCTTCTCTGGTCATTGCCTTCTCTGGTCATTGCCTTATGTAATATTAAACACTCGTAAAAATATTGCTCTGGAATTCCAATGGTCTGCATAAACAGAAGGATGAATTATAAGTGATTTAAAAAACTCAAAATGTAGGTATATGCCTAATTGCTGAGTCCCATTTCACTAATCAAACGTTTGTTAAGCTAAAAAACTATGATATTTACCAGTCCATACATCAAAGCAATTGTTCTCGAGGAGGAAGAGCGGTTATAGTCAGAAAAAAGTTCTGAGTTCTGAGGAATTTCAAGCGGCGACAATTGTTATAGAAACTAATGGGCAGCCTACTACTTAGCATTACTTATGCTACACATGCTATGTGCGCGCTGGCGCCAGTTAATAATGCCAATTGCAGTCAGTTATTTCGCCGTGTACCTGTTCTTTCCAACGGAGGTTAAGACATCCTCTTCTGCGTGCTCCCCCACCGTGGCTAGAACAAAACACACTTCTAGCCGGAGCGCTTTCTTTCAACCGCTCAACAAGACCCAGCCAGCGAAGCCGCTGAACTTTTATACGCTTGACTATTTTGGCGTACAGGTCAAACAGCTCATCGTTTCATCTTATTTGATACACATCGTCCACGCATATTGGACCATAGATCTTACGGAGTATCTTCCTCTCGAACTCAAAAGTATAATTGTCAACAGTGACATTTTGTCCCAGACGCCGTGACTCTTTGTTTGTTGACACAATGTATTATGTTTTTTCCTCGTTCACCACCAGACCCACCCGACGGGACTCTCTTTCCAGATTAGAGAATGCTGCACTGACTGCTCGCGTATTGGTGCCAATGATGTCAAATTCATCAGCGTACGTCAGCAGAATGACACTCTTGTAGAAGATAGTGCCAGAGATATCGATATAAGGTTAAATAAGTCGCACGATAGTGAGTCACCTTGTCTGAAACCTCTTTTGGTATCAAATGTCACGGAGAGGCCTTTCCTAATTTTCATGTCCTAGAATCAGTAGATCAGCTGGAAGAGTATGTTTGGAAATTTACCCAAATACTACAAAAAGCTTCATGGGCTAGTACCTAATATGAAAAGTAAAAGTTAGTAAACAATTACCCAAGTGAAATAATTCGGAAAAAACGTAATCTTCGCCATAATCAAAAGCTATCACCAGTTGACAAAGCCAAGTTGAATAAGATCACCAAAGAACTTAAACAAGAAATCAATAATTTTGATTCACTTAAGAAGTATATAAAGAATATGTGGTCGCAGTGGCTTATGGTAGTGCGTTGGACTGTTACGCAGAGTGTCCGGGGTTCGAATCTCGACACAGGCAAAATTAAAATGTAGAAAAACAATTTTTCTACACAGCACCACCTCTTGGAAGACAATGACAAACCTAAAAGAGTAAAAATTGCCTATGAAAAGTTTTTCATTTCGACGTTCGAATTCGGCATAAAACTTTAGGTCCCTTCCATTCATGTACAAAAATAATGTCATTAAAGAAATAGAAAAATATAAAGAATCTTACAAACAGAAAACCAACAGACTACTCTTCAATTGTACAAAATACCTCAAGCGACCAATTATGCACATTCCACCGATTAAAGTAAAAAATTATAAATGAGTCAGAAGCAACTACGATAAGGCACATGCATTTGCTGAGCACTTGGAACAATCATTCACTCCAAACAAAGAACAAAATGGTGGTATTGTACTCCGAAACACCTCTAACTCTCAAGAAAAAATTACCATATTCAATCCAACTGAAGTTAAGTTTGAAATCAACAAGAACTTAGCTTTGAAAAAACAACTGGGTTTGCCTGCTCACAACCGAACTTTTAAGAAATATTCCCTATAAATGTATATATATATAAATGTAAGTATAAAATGAAGCTTAAGTTCGTGGCTTGTGTTTGGAAAGTAGCAGAAGTGATTGTAATTCCAAAATCGGGAAAACCTTTACACGATGTGCCTTCATACAGACCAATTTCGCTATTACCAATGTTAACAAAGTTGCTCGAAAAATTGCTTATTAAACGTCTAAAACAAATAAAGATATTCTTTATAAACCGATATACATGAATAATCTTATAGCACCTTATTCGAGCTCTGCCAAATTCCTAGCCAGACCTGTGACGCTTAGCTTCGATGGATGGAGAACGTAAAGAACAAAATATATATTTGCTTCTTGGTCGGCAAAAATTCGCTAATTCTCATGCTGTAAGGTTTCAACGACACGTAAATGAAGAAGCTTCAAAGCTCATCCTTCCTTTCGCGTCAGAACGTAGGGTAGAACGCACAAAGCCAAAGGGGGCAACTACCGCATTCATGGCCCCTAAAGTTTTTTGTAGAATAGGAGACAGCGTAATCAGGGAAGTACTCAGACAGGAAGAAATAAACATGGGGCAATAACTCTTCACTAATCTTCCGGGACTGAGGTAATCCAAAGCGCTTCTAGGTAATTAGGTATAACAAGAGAAAATACGCATTCGGTATTGGTCTTAACAAAAACATTGGGTGTTTATTTAGAGGCGGAGAACTTTAAATTTAATTAAAACATAGACAAATGTTTTTAATATCAAAATAAAGCCAATTATTTTAAAGATAATTTTTTGACATTAGTGTTTGAATATGATCGATTTCTGACCTCCAGAATACGCCGCGGATGGTGCGTACATTTCGTAATCTGGAGGTCCAATTTTCACACAAGTTGGATCTTGTAAGCACGTAAACCATGAACCACAAGCCATCAAGCCATAAATCAAGAAGCCATTCTCGAAACATCATTACATGCAGGAAGAGTCACCGTTTGGTGCGCTTTATGGGTCATTGGTCCATGAATCAGAATTATGATTACAGACAACGGTGAGCGGTATAGGGACATGATTATTAACTTTTTCGTGCCTCAATTGGATGACGTTAATGTTTCAGACATGTGGTTGCAGCAGGAAGGCGCCACATGCCACACAGCGCGATACAATTATTTTACTGAAAAAAACATTTGATGAACGATTAATTTCACTAATTTCACTTATGTGGTCAGTTCGTGTGATTGACGCTATTACATTATGTGGCCACTGTGGTGCAGTTGGTATTGCATTTGCCTTGAGTCGCGTTCGAATCTCGCCACAGGCAAAACCAATAAGTAGATTTCGGCCACATGCCCGAAATCATATTCCAACATTTATGTCAATAAATTATCTTTAAAAGAAAACCAATATTATGGATATTACAAAAAATTATCCTTGTTTTATTTAAATTTAAAGTTATCCGCCTCTAAAAAAAACAACCGATAGTTTGCGTATATTAGCTGATATTCTAACTGGGCACTGCGGGCTCAGATAACACCTCTGGAAAATAGTCAATGCGGGAAACTCAAGATGTAGGTTCTGGAACGAGGAGGGGGAACCATGAGAACATATATTAGCTCATTGTGGTGCACTGATCCACAAAAGAATAAAATGTCTGGGCAGTACTCAGATTGCTGAGTTAGACTGGATAAGGTAATCCGGGTAAATTATACTAGATAGAGAAGGGAAACGTACAACACTAACTCTGAGATGCTATAAAAAATGGTGAAGTCAATTGGCATCATCGTCCTCACCCGAATTGGAATCCTTTGAACACCCATAGATATTAAGGGTTCTCCTGATTTGCTTGCTATTAAGATTTTTCAATTTGGTAAACCCATGCCTTAATTTCAACTTCCTGATCATTTAACTTTGTTACGGAATCTACAGTACGTAATTTTCAGCGCACTTGACAAGCAGATAAGAGTTAAAATTTTTTTAGAAATTAATATTTTTCGTTTTCTTTTCTTCTATTGTTTAAAATTACATAGAAATTTAGTCAAAATTAAGGAAAAATTTTATGAAACGTATACATTTTAGACGAATCTTCCAAAGTTTGACATTTTGACATTTTGCAGCTCCTAAAATCACTCGATTTGAAAATTTGTTTTTGAGAGTAATAACAGTGCTGTGGAACTTAAAACCATTTTTGGCTAAAAAATCTAAACTTGTGATACAAATTTCGCGACTTTCAAGACCCATTAAATATTATTGGATTTCAGAAATATGTTCCCCTCTTGTTAATATATAGAAACGCCCTAACTAACATTTTTGAGGATTTTCTTATGCGTTTGAGCACGGTTCTAAACGTTACATTTTACGTCGTTTTTACATTAAGGCACCTCCTATGGGAGAACATAAAATTGGGTGCGACACCATCTATTTTGAAAGTTTACCTCGGGAGTGTTTCCGGGCAAAAAACATGTTCCGCTAGAAGGTCTTGAAAACCCGCTAAATAAGTCTTCTATTGATGTCTTTAGTTATTATTTGATATCCGATAGACCACAGTTAATAAGTGTATCATGTACTCTGTGAGTACGACGTTTTTTCAGATCGTCTTGGCCTATGATGTCATCTTCGGCTAGTAATTTAAATTTTTACCTGAATGTGCTCTTAAAAAATAATCACACAAAAAGTTACATCGCATAAAAATTTCAGTAAAAACTCTGTGTAAATGATTTATTATAAAATTTAGAAAGAACTCAGAATTATTCATAATTTCATTAGCTAAACTAAATCTTAACGTGACTCATGTTGGCTGTAACGCTCGTAGCCATCAAGCCTGACCAGGTTATGGCAAAAAGACTAATTTAGCGGTCTTTCCTCCCCATAGGAGGTGACCCGGCCTAAAATACACCTTATATGTGTAGTAGGGCGAAAAACCTTTTAAAACTGCATTATGCATTAAGGAAGAGTGTAAAACCATGAATATAACCCTGAGTTTTTAGTGTATGGGTTTCAAGATACCGGTAGCAATGCAGATGGGCATATTTTAGTTTAATCCAATCAATGATGCAGAGAGACGGTGAAACGCTGCACATATTTGAAATTATTAAAATTCCATCAAGTAGTTTATTGACTGTTATGCGTATTTTATTTTATAGCTTTACAAAATTTAATTTGAGAATTTTGCATTTGCTGACCAGCAACTGTATGAAAACCATTCAAGTAAGAGCAGTTGTTAGGATTCTTGAAAGTTAAACTATCTCTTCTTTTATTTTGTTAGCGTAGTTTGTTCATGTTTCTGGTAATATCCTGTTTATGCATGCTTTATATAATATTTATGTGTGTGGTTATGCTTTGAAATTTACACTTAAAGGTTTTCAGCGGTGTGTTACGTGGCACTTTGTAAAGGACTTTCGTATTTTCTTTGCAAAAAATAATTTACTGTTCTCAGCACAATTCGCTTTCAAAGACTTTTCAATACTTTTATTAATGCATACACACCATTTTGCTAATTGGATTATATTTGCACTAAAACTGCATTTACTTTTATTACAATTGTCCAGTTTCCTTCTAACAGGCGAACCAGTACTTTGGCAAACCACTACGGTTGACCTCGCGCGGTATTAACCGTCAAGCAGTTTGTCGTATGCCGTTTGTAAAGACGAGTCCTTCGCCACAGGATATCCGTATATCATATAACACTGCAAGCTGGATACTTTAAAAAACTTTTTCCACTGTACTTTTCATTCTTAATTTTCCCGTTTGTTCCAAGATACGTCCGAACGTTAGCACATTCACCGTTGTTATGAGAATTGAAAATCAAACTTTTGCTCAAATATAAAATGGGAAGCTTAACCTGCTCACTAATTGGATTGAACCACTTTGAGTAAATACTTACCAATATTTATTTTGGAATTTTACATTTTCTGTCGTTTCCCACAAGTTTATCATGTTACGTTTCAACATATTTATTTCATTCGAAAAGTACTGAACTTGGGTTAGGAAATAAGTATCTTACTTGTAGTTATAATGGAAATATATGTTTACGTTAGAATAATGTCATTTGGTATAAAAACTTGTTGTTTAGAATTGAAAAATCAAAACAAATGTCAATAATCATGGCGATGTATTTTCCGCAACTACTCTAGACATACGCATAAGTAAATGATTCATTCAGCGAGCATATGTACATATAATTTTTAAAATTATATTCGTCAACCTAAAAACCTTTAGACATACTAAAGCATGCATAGTGACTGACATACTCGCCTATGCTTTAATTTCAAAACGAAATATATCCTATTCAACACCTTGATTAGGACTTGGACTTGTAAGCATTCATTAATATGATTCCGACATTTATTTTTAAGCATTATTCCCGTATTCGCCCATAGATAAAACGTTATTTTATTGAAATTGCAAAATAAAAGAAATACATGTTATTTTCATAATCTAATTTGAGGGTTTTTGACTGAAATACATTAACATACATAAATATTATCCAAACACTATTTCAATGTCTTGATTTTACGATACAGCCAAGAGAAGTATGTATTTTCCTTAACAAGTTCCTTATCTGAAAAAAAAAATAATAATAAAACAAAATATTTGTTATGAGATTGCATTATTCTTCTACTTTGCCCACTCATTGCCTAAACCAGTTAACCGAACTTTATCTGCTTTTTTGAGCACAAAACACGAAAACTAAGACTATGCGAATAACCGACAACTGCAAATCGTCCAACCTATAATGAATAATCACCCAAAAAACATGGGCTCTTGTTTATAATGAACAGAAACTAGTCGCGCAGTTTCCAATTTAGTAGTTCTAATTAATTTTTATTAGTTAAACTCCAATAATTATTTAAAAACTTTCAATATTTTGGGATTAATAATGAAAAATATGAAATAAGTTTTTATTTTTCCTTTTCCTAATTCAAGTTTAGCTGATATTCGTTGTGGTTACACTAAACCAACAACTTTGACAATTTTCAGTTGGATAGAATGCTTTAAAATTGTTTTTAGAACTAACTCAAACCGTAACCGAAATTCTATTGGTGACCATAATTTAGCCATAATTAAAATTTGGACGATTGGTCATTTAGAATTTGTTTGTGAGTATTCATTATGACTAATCGCTTATATGTATGTAAAAAATTGCAAATTGACCAAGTAAATGCTTACGGATCCACACAATTCAATGGGCAGGGCTCGTAACGTAAAAGGTTGAGCTGTATAAAAACTCATGGCCCATTTCGGGTTTTTCATCTGAATTTTAATGTTAGGATTAATAATAAACTTTAATAAAACCTACTAGGCAGCTCTATAGTATAACGTTAAGCTTTCCCGCTACATATGATTAAAATTGAACTATTTAAACATAGTTTTTTATCTATAATCTATCTTTAATCAATCTAGTATTGCGGCCTTGAATTACTTATTTATTATTTTGACTGATGTAATTTGACCAAATTTCTTTACCCTCTTTACAAAATTTTGTTATATCTACAATTAATAATATGTAGTATAAAAATATGGCAAGTTTTTACAAGAATACAAAATACAAACCATCTGTATGAAAAAATTCCGATATGCTTGGTGGGCATACATTATCCATGCAATAGAAAAACATAGATTTTACTTCACGATATTTATTGTTTGATATCATTGTTATACGACGTGAATGTGGATCTTTTCTGTAAGCAATAGAAGAATATTTTTAATATGTATTTATTTAATTATTATAGTTAAATGGTAGCATAATACATACCCCTCCAAAAGTTCGCGCACTTCATGAGTCGATAATGTGACTTCCATTTCATCCGTTAACGATTCATCAATGGTATCCACGATCCGCGGTGGTTTTCTGAATATTTTTTCACAAACATCATTGTAAGCTGTAATAGAATTTTTTGGCTTAAGCTGTACGTTTAATTTCTAATATATATATATATATATTATTATATATTTTTTAACAACTAACAAATTAATGAATTGCAGGTACATATAATGAAACAAGAGGTATGAGTAATGGTACCAACCGTACTGTTTTCAGCAGTACAGTACTGTTTTTGTTTTTGCTGTTGTACTGCTTACTGCGCAGAACTTTTTTTATTGACTTTTATAATCGGTAACATGAAAAAAAATGATTATAAATAGTCAATTGAAAATATAAAAAAAAAATTTCTTCAAAAATCAATGAACTTTACTATATATAATATTTCTATAAATCCATTTATTTAATTGAACTGCAATAGTTCTAAGCCTCTTTTAAAGTACTAATGTAATTTTGGTATAGTTAAAGTATACAAATTTTAGTTTGATAAATAAATTGAATGCAAATAAATTGATTTTTGAATTTGTACATTTTTGATGATTTTATTTTTAGAAGTAAAATTTATACTGCTTTTATACTGTTTTTGAACTTTGGACTCTGTACCGTTTTGAGGTCTGTAAAAGTTGGTCACGTTAGGTATGAGTAATATTAATATGACCATTTTTAACCCTTTCCGATTTATTTCGATTATATAAATCTGTGCAAACAAATGCTAAATTTTGTCGAACCGTGTTAAATCTAGACTCAAAAAAAAATATTATTTTTGTATTTTTTTTATCTTTTTTGAATATTTTATGATTTAAAAACATCTGAAGTTATTACATAATATAAGTTCGTGCATACCAGTGCTCAAATTTAAATGAATGTGTATCATAAGCAAATGCTCCAAAGCACAATGAATTTGCAAGAGTTTCGCCAGAAATTCAGCACTTTGTTTTTCATTGAAATTGCTATTTTTGAATCCAATCCCTTCATCATTTTGAAATTTATTATTGTTTCCCTTTGCATGATTATGCAAAAGAGTTTTTCTAGATGTTGCGCTCGCTGGACGAATTGCGTTGTGTAAGGATTTGCGAACATTTGGCATAACATTTTCGCTTTCCTCAACATCGAATGTGCTGAAAAGAAATTACTCGGTTTATATTTTACACATACTTATGCCGGCCAATATTTAAACGGAATATTTGTTTCACCTTTTACTTTTCAAATCATTTGCGCTGCATATTTTACTTTCTGTGAATATGAATTCATAATCTTTGTACAACTTCTCCATACCAATTTCTAGCAATAATTCCAGTGGTTCCGTTCCCGTAAGACATGGTATTGCAAGGCGCCTATTAGCAACCTCGGTAATGATTTCAGCCAAGCGGTTTTTGTTTGTTGGTGTGTTCTAAAGAGAAAAGAGAAGTAAAAATAAACCAATTTGTGTGCATGAAAGTAGAAATCAATAATTTCAATTGCATTTTTTATTTTATTTTTGTATTTATGAGATTAGTGCTATTTATTGTTGTATTTATACTCACCACAATATTGCATCGTGCTGCACATTGGAATAAGATATTAAAACCCATTTTTAAATCTTTATATGAGGAGCAACCTAAAATTAAATAGATATAAACACAGTAGGTTAGGTTACAATTTCTGACTGTGGGTACCAGCCGTTTAGGCCAAAAAGATTATCATCTATCTACTTCAGACTCATTTAGCCATTTAGTGCTTTGATGGATGTTAAGTAGAAGTATAATCTGAATATCAGCAAAGTCTTTTGGATCATCGAAGACATATGTATCTGTTTAGATGCTCTTACGCAAGTAAATCAGAGCTGGGTATTCACGTAAAAATTAGTTGCTGTTTGTTTTTTTTTCTTCGCCCCTACGGTCATTTTTTAATGATGGCCAGTCTGTCTGAGTGTTTTCTAATGAAACAATGTTCTGTAATCATTTAAGTTTTTATAGACAGTACATAATTATCTGTCACTCATTTAGTTTTGGCACAAACATTTTAATTCAATAGTTTATCTGTTTATCTAATTTTGGACAATTAAATCTCGTTATTTCGCAAATGATTTCTGACTACCACCAACTTATATTGCTTGTTTTATTGTATCAGAAGTTGACAAACAGTATGAGTTGCAAAAGGGTATTCAAATCCCTGCCTTTCAGTAGTGATGTCCAAGATTTATAAATGTTCTACAATCAAAGGCTACTTTTAACTAAAGGAGATTGACTCAAGAGATTAAGTACAGCAATATTACAAACTTACTAAGAGAAATACTCACATTTAAGAATCTCCCACAGCTTATCAGTCAAATCACTTAAATTCCTCAATTTAGCACGATACACAACTGCCTCGAGGTCGCACTCAGTGCTGCCGTCCACGTCAACCGCTGCAAATCCTGAAACGTCAGTCATCATTTTTGTTATGCTCTCACGTAACTCCTCCATATCAATACCACTGTAAATAAATATAAAATCAATTGCACGATTTCTTATAAAATGTTTGCAGTTTTTGCGTACGGTATTATTGACAACGTCATGATCATTCAAATTCATTCAGTGCTGCTAATGAAATTTTAATACAAAAGCAACCCAATTTTAAGAATATGCTATATTAAACTAAAGGAAAGCTACGTTCGGGCGCGGCCGAAATTCAAACAGAAACAAATCTTCCTCTGATGCTATTATATAAGAAAAAGTTCAAATATTTAAAGTGGATAAAGTTATTTTTGCTATATCTAAATGAATAAGGCTAAATGGATAAGGGCAATTTGGCACATACATATATGTATAAGTTTACTTTTGATTCAACTAAGTACAAATTAATACAAAATAAAAAGTTGTGCAAAGCTTTAAATGTAAAACACTTAAGAAGTATATTTTCTTTTAAATAAAACAATGTTTCTACCGATTTTACTCAATAGATTTTGGGTATAGAGAATAAGATTAATACTTCAGTAAACTGAAAGATTATGTTTTGCAACGGCTAGCAATTTTATTTAATTTTAACTTTTTGGGCCAACCGATTTGCTTTCTTGGCAGACAGTCGCAAAGCAAAAAAGATATACCAAAATACTCTTAGTGAGTTCCCCGAACTTCTCAGTCCCAAAGTTGTTGCTGTAGCTTCCGCTAACGAACAATCTCCAAAAATCGCTACATCTGATTAGCAAAGGAATTAAAAACATTTCCTACTTACTGGATGGTAATCGTCTTCTCCTCGTTAAAAACAACTAAGACGCGGATAAATTTATTGCTGCAAAGCATCTAGCAGGACAACGTTTCTGATAACAAAATAGTTAACGAATTAAGTTCTCAGTCAAGCAACCTTACGAACAAAGAGTTTCATTTTTAATTTCGTTTCAAAATTTTGGTGCTCACCCATTCGTCGTGCATCTCGAACGTTCTCGATTGATTCTGTACTGTGTATAGCAGTACAGTTGCTGTAGAATAGAAGCTACCAAATACATTTAAATCAACTTTCATTGTTCGAGTGTTTCTTCATTAGAGTGCGCGTTTTGAATTTTTTATCAAAGTCAACTTCATATTTTAATACTAAATGGGCTTCGCAAAAATTCGCTATCTGGCCCTGGGAGTGCGCGTTTTGAATTTTTTATCGCTGGTGTATGATCGAATTTCACTCTCTACTGAAGTCAAAGTCAACTTCATATTTTAATACTAGATGGGCTTCGCAAAAATTCGCTATCTGGCCCTGGGAACGTTTGGGTAACACATAAATTGTGGACCGCAAAGTACTTAAATTGAATGTGTACAAAAACATTTTCAACTTTTCCCATTAAATTCTTTTTATTTACAATATCTTCACAAAACAATTTTTTTAAATTACTATTTTACATCGTCGAAGACTCTTAATGACTTTTCATCAAATTTTTTTTGAGTATACAATATACATTGAACTTTCGATATGTTGATGCGATCAATCCTCTTCTTTGAGCCGTTTCCAATTATTTTGGAAAAACAAAATAACACTAACAAGTAACTTTTTTGTGTCACATTGCACGCAAACGGAGAACGGCCTAAATAATCACTCACACGCGTGGTTAGTTTTTGTACCATTTCGACAGTTTTTGTTCGATTACGTTAAAATGTTGACACATTTCACACACATTTTGCTTTAAAATTGAACAGAAATTATTTGTGTAAAGCTTCGTTTAGACCAGCTATGCCCAGCCTTTGAGCTCGCTTTGTGCTTTCACATGCACACATACAGAGCTTATTGGCTTTTAAACATATACTACAGATCGTGTCATGCTAGAAAGCAATTGTGCAATGCTTGCAATCGGTTTTGTTTTGCGACTGTTAATCAGTTCAGCTATAATACAGCAGCTTTGCTCAGCCCTTGAGCTCGAGAACGAAAACCGCTTTTGTGCTTCCACATGTACACTTATGACGCTTATGTGCTTGGCACAACAGATATACAGACTTCATACGAGCAGATACTATACGGAAATTACAAAGCAATATACAGGGAAGATTATTTTTTATTTACACAAAATAAAGTTGGAGGCTATAACATACAGGCTATGTTTGGTATGCCAATGCATACCTCGAGGCAATTTGAAGCGTAACCACAAATTTAATGTCGGCATAACAGTTCTTGTCGCTGTGGCGTAGTGGTAGTGCGTTGGACTGCTGCGCAGAGTGTCCGGGGTTCGAATGTCGGCACAGGCAAAATCAAAAAGTAGAAAAAATAATTTTTCTACACGGCACCACCTCTTGGCAGGCAATGGCAAACCTACAAGAGTAAAAATTGCTATGAAAAGCTTTTCACTTCGCCGTTCGGATTCGGCATTAAACTGTAGGTCCCTTTCATTCATGTACAAATATAAGACGCACAACATGAGTGGATGCGAAAAGCTCAGCCTAGGCCCTCCATGGGCTGTTGTGCCATTAAAAGTAAGTAAATAACAGTTCTTGTCATAAAGAATATTATGACGAAAAAGCAATTTTAATTGCTAAAATAAAAAAAATTAATCATTGAATGAGATGGAAGAAATATTTTATATTCTGATATAAATTAAAAAAATAATAACGAAGAAAAGAGTAATATTGAAGAAATGTCTGTAGAAACATCTAAGTAAAAATTATTTATAAAAATATAATATGTAGATCATGTACTTGCATATCACGTTATATCAACAATGTGTGAGGAGATAGTGGGATAGGCAAATGTGACAAAAAATCTAGCGTCTCTTTGTTAGTTTCTCGTTTAGTTAAAAGGTTTAAGGAGCAGAGTCATGAAGGTGGTCGTCCAAGAAGAGGCAGAAAACCCACCGTCAATACTCCCAGAAATCGCAAAATCGTTCAAAACCGGGTGCAGCGTAATTCAACGGTTTCAATGCTTACAAGCTGCAAAAAGGCCAGTTACCTTGGTGCTGGTTATATTGGTGTTCGCTGTTCGACGAACACTGTAGCGTAGTGGTAGTGCGTTGGGCTGCTACGCAGAGTGGCCGGGGTTCGAAACTCGGCACAGGCAAGATCAAAAAGTAGAAATAATAATTTTTCTACACGGCACCACCTCTTGGCAGGCAATGGCAAACTTACAAGAGTAAAAATTGCCATGAAAAGCTTTTCACTTCGCCGTTCGGATTCGGCATCAAACTGTAGGTCCCTTCCATTCATGTACAAATATAACACGCACAACATGAGTGGATGCGAAAAGCTCGGTCTAGGCCCTCCATGGGTTGTTGTGCCATTAAAAGTAAGTAAAGTAAGTTCGACGAACACATCATATTTTACTCTCGTGCTTGGTGTAGTGGTTACATTGGTGTTCGTTACAGAGTTGCTAAATGGTATACCAAAAAACTTTAAACGATTTTATTAATATGGAGAGTGCAATTAATAATATAATTGAAAAATTATGAAAATAATATGATTTTTCTTCAATAGTTTTATGAATAACATATTTAATATTCACTTTTAAAAACTAAAAAAAATTCGCAACTTCGCTTTTCTGCATATGAAAATAGTGATGTACAGGTTTGCATATTTTCCTTCTATTTTACATTAATTTTTGTTATTTTTTTGTAGAATAACTCATTGACACCCTGAATACTCGGCGTGCTCGGTGTACATTTCACCCAGCATATCGTATTCGGTGTGAGAGTGCGTAAAAGCTCTTTTTTCGTGTTCGGGCAACAACAATTGCATGGTGTTCGCCTAGCAAAATCTGAACATAACCACAACCTAACGGATGAAAACAAAAAACGCGATACACTTCCAAAGATGTCGCCTGTTTCAACGTCGGGGCGCAGGTATTGGATGAGAAAAATCATTTTCACAGATGAAAAGCTGTTTATTGGTATGGGGTGGAATTTGCGCAAATGGCAAGACACCCTTGAATTTTATGGAATAAGGAGTCAAAATCAACCAAGAAGTGTACCGCCGTGAAATTTTGAAGGCCGTGGTACTCTAGGCCCGATAGGACTTTGCCGATAATGATTAGACGTTCCAGCAAGACTCTGCGCCAGCTCACAGAGCCAAATCGACACAAAAATGGTAATTTTCCTGATTTTATCGCATCTTAAGAATGGCCATCATATTTATTCGCCGGATCTCAATCCGATGGATTACAGCATATGGTTCGTTTTAGAGGACAGGGTCTGTGCTAAACGTTATAAAAATTTGCAATCCCTGAAACAATCGTTGCGTCGTGAATGGGACCGAATAACGGTGGAGGAGCTGCGGCCCATAGCCAAAAATTCGAAACCGGCTAAATATATTTTTATTCATGCTATCTACTCATGTTATCTTTTTCTTCGGTCTGTTTTTCGTCTTTAATTAAAATAATTTTTTTATGTCCAAAACTGTTGTAATTGTCAACCTGTAAATAGCACATAGTACTACGACCTTTTTTAACAAGTTACAATCTATTGACCAATTATCCTGTTAAATTTTCTCCAGAATATTTACTAGCAATTTGTATCTCAAAATAATAAATATCATGTACATAAATTGAAACATTTGCCTCTTAAACGAGTATTCAATTCATACATATTCGATACTTGTTACCTATAGAGATATATAGAGTAAAAGTATCGATACTCACACCCACTTAGGGTATCGAATCAACACAAACACAAGCCCACACCATCATTAAGGGCGGCAGTCTTCAGCCATATAATGATGCCAAGTTTGAACCGCTGACGATAATGCAGACAAGGTTGGCAAATATCAGGGTATTTATACAATATGAGTATCAAAATATCGTATATGTGATATATGTATGTATCTATGTATATCCGTTATATGTATGTCAAGTTTTGATATTTATTTTTATATTGAAATAAATTTTATTCAGTACCTACATTTATAGTAGCTAAATAAAACCAAGTAATCGCGTACGGACAATTTAGGTACATTTATAGGCACAGAAGATTTAATCAAAATTTATACTGTACATACAATTTTTCAAGGAATTCGAAAATCCTCTATGCCTTGAACCATTTGCGTGTTCTTATTTTTTTTCTTTTAATGGCTTACTTTTGCCTGTTATATTTGAACATGAGTGGAAAGGATCTACAATTTTATGCCAAATCCGAACGGCGAAATGAAAAAGCTTTTCATGGGCTGCCGTGTAATAATTTTTTTTTCTACTATTTGATTTTGCCTGTGCCGAGATTGGAACCCCGGATACTCTGCGCAGCAGGCCAGCACACTACCAACTAAATAATATTCGGTTACGTTTGTATTTATAAAAGGCTTTGAAATAATTTCAATCCGAAAAATTATAGTAAATCAAAAATTTCGGAATTTTAAGATCCATGTAGGGCCTTTAAATATTATCTGATGTCACAATTTTTCCCCCCTTGTGTTCAATGGAATAAGTATAAACTTTTCTGAGCTTTTTCTTTTTGATTTCTCAACTTTCTTGGTAATCCAAAAATACTCTCCCCATTCGTGTAACTATCATCGGATTGTTCAGATTTTGTGGGATGTTCTGATAATAGTTCTGGAAAAAGTCATATTCTCGATTTATTGCAATTCATGACAGAATTCTATCAGGCGGTGGTTCTACAAAATATACAACAAAGCTAACAACATACCGCATTAATAGTGCAAATAATGTTTAACCCCTAATTACGCAAATTGCCGTGACTCTTTGCATTGTTTGTATCATTGTACAAAAACAAAACACAAACAACGCCGAGTTATGCCGATTTTTTCTTAAAAATATCATGATATATTATATATTAGTGTATAAATATCGTGATATACATATATAAATGAAATATATCGGATATATATACCTATATGTATACCATATATCACTGATACATATCTTGCCAATATATAATATAGATATAATCATCGTAACCAACCTACACTAGTGACTTTCACGAGGAGTGAATATATTGGGAGATTCGATAATGTGGTTGATAGAATACCTTCTTGTGCAAGTACCTTGCTTGGATTGCACAGTTTTGGTATTGCTACCCAAAGTGGTTTTAGTTTACCTGCTTATAAACATGGTTAGGGCAGAGTTCACTATAGTCGTGCTGATTCCTTTACACTACCGCAATCATAGTTTTGTCAAAAGTACTTGATGTACCAAACTGCATCAAAAACTACTTAAGACAAAAATTACTGAAGAGAATAGTTTCTTGTCCAGAGCTGGTACAGCCCGACCAGTAACTTCAACTAAAGCAATTTACGTAGATTTACCTCTCTGATAGGCATATTGGCTGTCCTTGAACGGTGTTAGAACCAGCTCAACAGTTTTGGACCAGATATTAATGAGGACCTTGAAACCCTTTAGGCGAAAGGAAAGACTAATAGTTCGGCAACTTTTCGTTTGGTTATAAGCAGAATAACCCGGCTCATGGTGTTATCTAATCCTACGGAGTTTAACCTAAAGCTATGCTAGCCTGCCAGCCCTATAGATTTTAGTGAGAAGAGTCAGCAATATCTCCAACCCTTTTTGAAGAAGGATTGAATATATTCCGTCGGGTCCTGGAGACTTATACGGAGACAATGTAATGACAACTGCCCTGACCTTTGCCTTCGAAAGACTTGGCCTGCTCATTAAACTCATAAGTGTGTCAGAGCTGAAACAGCCAGAAAAATGTGTCTTGATCAAAAAATCAAGCAATCCTCTATCGAGTTCGTAAAATTTCCTTCAGACTTAAGAAGAACATCAAGCTTAGCCTCAGGATCTTTGGAAAGAGATGCCTGAATTCGTGAGATAGTGTTAATGTTCTCACAGAAGTTTCGCCATGATAAAAGCTTAGCCTCCTTAATCTGCTTCTTGTACTCGCCTTGAGCTAAAGAGTGGGCTTTACAGTCAGAAGTTCAGTTTTTCCGGTTATATTGAGCAGCTTTCTCAAACCTTTGCAACAGAGCGCAACCTTCCACCAACCAGCAACTTTTGTGCTTTTGAGCTCAAGTTCCGGGCAAGAGTATTGAAAAGCTGAAACAATTCCGCTCTCCAGAACTTCAACGTCAGTGACTCGAAAACCATCGAACTGCTCAGCAAGAAACTTTACACTCACTCTACGCATTCCAATCGGTCCTACGATTACGTTTTTGCCAACTTTACTTTACTTTCTTTTACTTTTAATGGCACAACAGCCCATGGAGGGCCTAGGCCGAGCTTTTCGCATCCACTCATGTTGTGCGTGTTATATTTGTATATGAATGGAAGGGACTTACAGTTTAATGCCGAAACCGAACGGCGAAGTAAAAAGCTTTTCATAGACAATTTTTACTCTTGTAGGTTTGCCATTGCCTGCCAAGAACTGGTGCCGCGTAGAAAAATTATTTTTTCTAATTTTTGAATTTGCCTGTGCCGAGATTCGAACCCCGGACACTCTGCCTAGCAGTCCAACGCACTACCACTACACCACAGCGACCACATTTTTGCCAACGTTAACCCAATTCGCCTCAATCCTAAAAGCGACATATATGTGATCAGAAATAGAATTCTTTTCGAGTACCTTCTAGACCGATATTAAATCTGTCACATTAGACGTGGCCACGGTGTCGTCAATGACATGCCTAACCGAAGTTATAGCATGTAAAAGGCCCATCGGCGCGATTTAGGCTAGATAGTCTAGAAGATTAGTACCCCTTCTATTGGTATCTGTACTTTGCCAAGCAACATTGTAAGCATTAGCGTCCATACCAATCACCAATCGCAGATTATTATGCTGTGCATACTTATGTACTAGGGTTTAAACTTCCAAGTTCATAAAGAGTTTCTGGAAGTTGAGTGGTACCACTTACAATACCCACATAAAAATAGAGTTCTTGTATGAAGAAGACCATACTCAGATGAAGTCATCCAATAGTGTAACGAGAATGACGGTTGAAGTCCACCAGAAATTCAATTCGTGAGCACACTATGTAGAAACGTTGCACGAAACTACACCAGTTTGTTCTTAAAGGGAATTATTTATGGAAATAAATAAAACTAGAAGCGAAGTTTCAGCACTTACCGTCCGCAACGATATACAACAGTCGGCTCAATTCCAGAACTCGTATTTTCCTTCTTGTATGCAAGTATATCATCGCGTATGTATAAAAGAATACGTAATTGATTCATAAAATCCTGCGTTATTGGGCCACATGCTTTTAAGCGAAAAGTCTGCTTTAACGTCACATCACATGAACTCAAATCGGTTAAAGATGGCACAGCATTTGTTGTGGACCAGGAACAACGTAACGCAATGTCTGGTTTGATATAATACGTGTTCTCGATGGATGTTTCGACACTTGTACCTTTTTGTATAACCGTAAAATGGTGTTGCAATAGAGGCGGGGAATTCACAATGGAGGTAGGTACCACACCCAAAAATGTAACAATGCCACGACTAAAAAAACGGTTGTTAAATTCATATTGCAACAAAAGCGTTTTTTCTGTATCTGCAGCGTTACAAAGAAACCAAACAGAGCCCCGGCCAACACTATCACCATCTTGAAATTCCTCACTGCAGATAATGGAGCGAGCTTTTTCCACACTAATACCTTTCTGGTGTTCTTCTTCCAATGTCCAAGAATTTAAGGAAATCAACTTAAAGTCGATAGAAATGTCATCGATAGCATCAACGACACAGTCGTCCTTTAAAGGGCTTCCTGTTAAATCGAGATTAGGTTGCACACTTTCTGGAGACAGTTTCAATTTCAGCTTAGACGGTGAAACAAAGCTAAATGCTTTTGCTTTATTACGATCCTGCAAGTACCATGGAGATTTATTTTATGTTTTCATAATCTATTCTTTTCTGTTACACTCTTTTACCTCTTCATACAAAAACACAACTTTATCAGCTTCTTTTGCATCTGTTATGTTGACCAAATACGAAGTCGGTGCAGCGTAAGTTATAATACAGCTTTCACCATACTTTCGCCTCAAAATTGCATAAATATTTGCCAAACTCGAAGTCATTTTTTAATTAATAAACTGCACCTACAAGGGAATTTCAAATGGGACACACAATCAAAATCTTGCGCCAATGTTCTAGCTGTCATATTTAAAAGATGCTGCCAGATCAATGATGTTAAATCATCCTTCAAACCTGCAGTAATTGTCAATGAATAAATTTATATTTCTAAAATCTTTGTTTTAGATTACATAAGATTGTTCCTGGGCGTTCTACAGTCACTAGCCTGGCAATTATCTCGAATTATTGCATTTCAGCATTCTATGATGGTTTACAATTTGATACAATTTATATTTCAAAAGGGTTTTTGATAAAGTGTCACATAATATTTTAATGACTAAATTTGCTGGAATAGGCTTTCAATCTACTTTTCTATTGTAGAAATAATCATAACTCAATAATAGACTGAACAATGTGGTTGTTAACAATGTTAAATCTGACATTAATTCTCGGGTGTCCCACAAAATAGCATTTTGTAACCTTGTGTACCTATATTTTCGAACTTGTTAATGTTTATTTCATTTGTGTATTATTTTCAGAGATTCTCGTTGTTTTCAAAAATTGTATTTAACCAATTAAGGCTTGATACATAACGTAATGCATACGTAACGTAGTGTATCTTAACATTGCCAACTGTCAGATTGTATACGGTACCCTACGTTCCGGTATGCTACGCATGCATAATGAAGCATTTACCCATAATGAAGCATTTAAATTAAATTTAATGCTATAAAATATATATAAGTAATTAGCTCCATACATAAGTCCATAAGTTTCAAAAACTGCAGAAATCTACATTATGTTTTGGCAGCTCAATTAATTACTGTATTTCATGATAAAATGTTAACATCACTGTGTTCAAATTGAATTTCTACAAGGTGAAGTTAGTAGAAACTCGCTCTTCTTCTTCCTTAGTGATTTTGACATTCACTTAGTATTGCCAGATTGAAAACCACACTTCTAAAAAAACATCAAAATGTCTAGCAGAGATTCCTTATCCCAATGTCATATTAAAAAGGTTAACAATTTATATATTTATATAGAAAGTGGAAACAATAGTACATACTAAGGATAGGAATATCGTTAAGAAAAACTGTCGACAACTTATAAGCCCGAGAAGTTGTCGACAATTATCAATAATTAACTAGAAGGATTTTCTAATGTATTTAAACAAGATTAATGAACGTTAAGTTTGCCAGTGATAACAACAATGTATAAATAACAGATAGATCAGACGATCGTTTCGTAACCAGACTCGATTTCTTATCAGTGATTTTAGTCGTAGTTCTTGTTTTTCAATAATCCATATAAGCTGCTATAATTTGGAATTGCAACCAAAAATTAAGATTAAAGGAACTTCAAATATTTTCAGTGAATGTCATTATTGAAACATAGTTGGCACTACAAACGAAGAGGTCTGTCCCATTTTCACTACGCTGGTGATATCAGTCATTGTCATTTTTCAAAGACGACTGATCTTTGCAGGGATACCAAAATCAGGCATTGCGGCGCTCAAGTGATCCCTAATCGTGCTGTCCAAGGCAGCTTTATAATCGAAGAATAGATGGTGTCGATTTTTTTCTCTCCGGTCTTTTCTAGGATTTGGTGTAGTTGAATATCTGATGGATGGTGAATTTACCAAGCCTCACACTGCACTAAAAAGATCCAATCAGTTTGATGACGATGGGCTTCAGTCTTTCAAACAATACGCTCGATAGAAGCTTATATGCGGTATTAAGAAGGTTGTTTAGAAGGTAGGCGCTGATCGCGGAATCATTTTTCTTATGGATTGGGTAGAGTACACTGAAGTGCCAATCACTTAGCATGCTTTCATCCGACTATATTCATCATAGAAGCTCGTGTATACGTTTTCTAAGCTCTCCAGTCTTATACAACTTAATAGGCATGCCCTCTTGTTTTTCAGCCGAGCGATGGCTGTTAAGACCTCTTCATAGTTGAGCAGCGGTACTTCAATCAAAGATTGGGGTTTCCGCAGCAGATTCCCCATTGGGGGGGATTATTGTCGTTATCGCTAGCAGCGGCGAGAAGTGCTCCCTCCATAATCTCGCAGTACCCTGGATATCTGCAGGAAGAGACCCCGGTCTTCAACCCATTAGTCAGATATCTCATTCTTTCGAAGAATTTTCGGACTTCGCTCCTGCCCCGTAACATATCGATATCATTAAACTCACGTCTTTCTGCTTCTCTTTTCTTGAGCCTGAAAATACGATGTGGTGTAATTGGTAGTGCGTTAGCCTACTCCGCAGAGTGTACAAGGTTCAAATCTCGGCACAGAAAAAATCAAAAAGTAGTAAAAAAAAATGTTTCTACACGGCACCACTTCTTGGCAGGTAAAGGCAAACCTACAAGAATAAAAATTGTGCATGAGAAGCTTTTCACTTCGCCTTTCGGATTCGGCATAAAACTGAAGGTCCCTTCCATTCATGTACAAGTATAAAAAGAACAAAATGAGTGGATGCGAAAAGCTCGGCCTGGGCCCTCCATGTGCTGTTATCCCATTAAAAGAAAAATAAGAAAAGACGTTTATCCACCCTCGTCAACTCTCTGTATCGCTCCTTCACAGCTCGCATTCAATCTGAATGCTGTTTGGCTCTATACACTGCGTTTTTCGCTTCAATAGCATCGCACAACTCTTTGTCGTACCACATATTTCTCCATCGACGGTGATAGACTAACACCTGTTCGGCAGCCGTATGCCGAAGAGGTCCTAGTTTAGTTTAGGGATGTTTTGCTTTAACGAAAGCTTCGGGTATCCGTTGTGATTACAGCTTTTCGACATCCAGCTTGCTCTTTGTACCTGTCATGTTCCATGCCACAGCGAAATTGATCAGTCTCATACCTTTGTCGGGTGTTTCTTTGTGGAGACTGAATTTTCCGATCGTCGGGTCAAAGAGGCTCTCCTTACCCACCATGGCATTAAAGTCGCCTAACACGATTTTAATATTGTGGCGGGGGCAATGCTCATAAGATTTGTCGAGGGACTTGTAGAAATCATCTTTGGTCGTTTCGTCCTTCTCATCCGTAATGATGTCAACTCGATATCTCTCGAGGACATCTACCAGCTGAAAAGATTAAACTTCACTGTTGACGGCTTGGACATTCCAGGTGCAAATCCGTAAATCATTATCGTTTGGATGTTTGCGGGGGTCGTCAACATTAGGGGTTTGCATATCCGAGGTTTTTCTGAGGATCCATTGGTATTGTTTTTAACATGGTGGATGCACAACCGTTCACTTAAGGCCACTAGGAAACCGCACACATTAGTTAGCTCACTCACGGGTGTTAGATCGCTATACAGAGGGAGCCTTGAGGAGGCTGTGTGTCGACTTAAGACGGAGAAGCGCAAGGATCGAACATGGTTTGTGGAACTATCACGAACTTTCCGTGTGTTCTCTGCCTCAGGCTCCCCTCATTATTAATACAGATTGATTATTGAAATAGATAGAGGGATTTCATCTACATAATTAAACTTTGTACTTGGAAAATACTTAAACATTAACACATTTCTTTTTATTCTTTTTATTCTTTTAATGATACAACGATCCATGTATGTCGATCTTTTCGCATCTATTCCTGTCGTGTGAGTTATATTTGTGCAAAACTCACGTAAAATTAAAAATTTTGGCAAGACAGTATGAATTTGAAGTTAATCTATTTGAAAACGGCACCACTAAAGCAACTTGCCTAATGCAGCCATATTTAAATAGCAAAGTACTTACAAAATGTAACGATTTATGGGAAAGTTGATATCACAATGACAAAAGTTGCACCGAAGAGACAACATTTACTACCGATGTACGCGACTGAAACCAAATATTAAAATGATTTTTTATTATTATATAAAGCAAGCTGTCCTTGAGATATTTAACAATAGATTTATAAGCAAATAGAATTTAAAAAATAAATCAAACATGCATGGTGAGTGTCCAGTGACACACCCATATTTTACAGTATTACATTTACATATTTTGCAATTTTCACCTTAAATTATGAGATCTTGAGGGGTTTTTAGTTTTAGTCTGGAGAAAGTCCACTGCGAACTCATCAACAGATGCTAGTTGATTTGGACGGTTCAACATTCGTATTTGGTATGATTTTGATTTGGTCTTAATTTTACCTTTGACGAAAGGAAGTTGTAAATCACGACGTAGTTGTAAGTTGGTAACATACCAAGGTGCGTTCACAATCATCCGACTGATTTGCTGCACTGTTGTATGCCATAGGTCCAATTGCGAATTACGATTGAGTAGCCAAAAAATACTTCTCAGTTTAAGACCTAGAGCTTTGCGCTTCGTAAATATGTGCGTTTTCCATGTGAGACGTCTATCCAGATGCATTCCTAGGTAATTGGCATTGTTTGCTTGAGGTATTTGTATTGCTTCTAATTGCACAAGTGGGCATGTATTGCGCCGTGTTGTGAATGTTACTTGCACCGACTTAGTTTCGTTCGCCACAATTTTCCAGTTTTTAAGCCACAAAAATATTTTATTTAAACATTTTTGGAGTTGGAGTTTTTGGAGGATCATCACCGATTGACAAGGCAGCAGTGTCGTATGCGAAGGTTCAATAACAATTCCATCAGTTGTCGGCAAATCAGCAGTGAAAAGTAGATATAACATTGGGCCCATAACACTGTCCTGAGGAACACCGGCTTTTATATCATATAGACATGTGATGTCATTGCCCTGTTTCACGAAGAAGTTGCGATTTTCAACATACGATTTCAAGAACGTGTAAAAATTTATTGGAAGCGTTTTTCTAGCTTTGTATAAAAGCCCCTCGTGCCACACACGGTCAAAAGCTTGTGATATGTCTACAAAAAAGCGGTGGTGCAGTATTTTTTGGATTCGAAGGCTGCGTTTATTTGTTCAACAAGTCTATGAATTTGTTCAATTGTACCGTGACCTTGAGGGAAACCGAACTGATGATCAGGAATGAGATGTTTTGACACAATAATAGGCATTAGCCTTTTAATGTTATTGTACCCAATCTGAGTTCTGCATTGTGAGTACCTAATTCTGAAGATATATAAACAAAAACATTTGAATTGTGTGGGTACCACGCCAACTTATCCAATTCTCCATATATATGTTTTAAAACTCTCCGAATAGCGACG
This sequence comes from Palloptera scutellata, assembly GCA_958295655.1. Taxonomy (NCBI): domain Eukaryota; kingdom Metazoa; phylum Arthropoda; class Insecta; order Diptera; family Pallopteridae; genus Palloptera; species Palloptera scutellata. The sequence continues at coordinate 53,519,687 of OY282450.1, forward strand.
GAAGTACATTCGCAGTTTTTTAAAAATTGGGTCCCAACATTTGTGTAATTCGTCGCTAGTGTAAAAAGTTACATTGATTTAAAAATGAGTGAAATATATGGAAGAATACGCTTTATTACTATAGAAAATGTAAAACAGCTGCAAAAACATACCGAAATTTATGCCGTTTACGGAGAGGATGCTGTGAGTCAGGAGTGGTTTGCTCGATACCGTTCCGAAAATTTCGATATCAGAGATTCACTGAAAGATGCTCTGAGTCACTGAAAAATCCGATTAAATTTTGCAACTGGTGGAACAAGATCGACACGCAAGCCTTCAGGAGAAAGCGGAGGCACGAAACATCTACCACATGTCTGATTTGTGGGTACCCACTGCGGATACTTATTTTTATCATACCTCTTTCAATCGCACAAAAACGTACAATTTTCATTAATTGAGATCTTGTAAAAACTTGATATATCAACACTGATTTTCTATAGTGATCCGAACAAATGCAACCGTGCGTTCCATTTGATTCCTAAAAACGTCAATCTTTGTTTTTGTTACTGCACGTGCTGTTGTAATTTTTGACTTTTTTACCCAAATCTTAAAATTTAATAAGAAGTTTAGCTTTTGCGCAAATAATATATACTATAATGGCAAATTTTGAAATGCAGAGTTCAGATTCTGAATATTATTCAGATGATAACTCAGATGCGGAGGTAAGCGAAGCTTAACTTAATTTAATCAAGAAAAAGTATTTCTCAAAAAATTATACCTATTTTCAGTTACAAGAAGCATTTGCGCGAGGAGATTTAAAACCTGGCTTAAACATAGAATTTAATCCAGAAAAAGATAGAGCTAATGATATAGTAAGTTGTTACTAATATTTCCAATAAATAATTTTTAATTAACTATGATTACAGACGAAAATTCTAGCGAAAATTGACGAAATAAAATCAGATCTACCATGGCTTGAGCGTATGGACATGGTCAATGATTTGGCACCTATAGCACCTGAGCTAGTAATTCAATTAGATAAGCATGAGCAAAAGCGTGCAAACCTTTTTAAAGGCAACGCAAAAATTCCATACGTACGCCCTGAAGAAGACCCCGTTTTAAATGACTTTAAACGAGAAATGCTGTTTCATCGCCAGGCTCAAGCAGCTGTTGTTGATGGTATAAAGCGCATGCAGTCTCTGGGAGTTACGACTAAGCGACCAGATGATTATTTTGCAGAAATGGCAAAAACTGATGAACACATGCAGAAAGTACGCGCTAATCTAATGGCTAAACAGGAAGGTCAAGCCAAGTCAGAACGTATTCGTCAAATACGTGAACAACGCAAAATGGGCAAAATGCTTGCCAAACAGACAAAAGTTCAGCGCGAGATGGAGAAAAAAGATATGCTCGATAAACTGAAGAAATTCCGTAAGGGCAAATTAAAAAATTTAGATTTCCTTGAAGATGCTAAAGCATTAGAAAGTAAGAAAAATCAATCTGTTGATAAACGCAAACAACGCAACAAGAAGTTCGGTTTCGGCGGTAAGAAAAGGGACTTAAAGCGCAATTCAAAAGCTTCTTCGGCGGGACTAGAGAAAGTAAAAAATTTCCGTAAGGGCTCCAAGGCCGGTAGCAGTTTCAAAGCTGGTAACACAAATAATAAGCGCTTGGGTAAATCAAGACGTGTTAAGGCTAAATCGAAAAAATAGTCACTCTTTTTTATATAATAAAATATGTACTTTTAAAGTTATAAAGTTTTTTTTTATTCATTTAAACATTCTTCTTTTTTTCTGTTTTTTACTTATTCTTATTACATGTGAATCTGATTTGAAACAATAATTTTTATTTTTTTCATTAATTTTTACGTATTGATCGTTTTGATAGGAATCCCTTTCTGTATTTCTGATTTCTTCGTTATTGCCACAATCACTATTTTTTCGCTTCTTTCTTTTCAATTTTGTTGTTTCCACAGTTACATCTTCCAATTTATAGTGAATGGGGTCATACTTATCCGCCACTTCTTTTTTTGCTACCATTTTTTTCAATAATTCTTTTTCTTGACGCTCTAATCTTGAAAGCTTTCCACTTAACTTCAGACCATGACGTGCCCCCTTGTGAGCAGTACGTCCTCCACAAGCCTGGAACAACTCTTCATCAGTCAGAGTTTTGTACCTTGTAACCTCAATATCAGCCACGGAAATTTTATCTGGATTCTCAATTTCACCACCACTTTCAGTTAAAACAACTGACTGCAGGAAATTGTCATAGTGCAGATCGTTCCGCTCGTTACACGTTGATCTCTTTGCCTTCTTCAACTTTTTCATTGAGTATCCTTTGGTAGAGATCTCCACAGTATCCTCGTGATTCTTTAGATCCATTTTTACACCATTTTCGTCTTCTTTTATGTCCACATTCGACGCAGCTTCATTAAAAACACGTTCCCACCAATGATTATTGAAATCACTGGCTGCTTGGTCAGCTCCTAGGCCTGCATTATCAAACTTCATACTGGCTTTTAATGGTTTCACGATACCATCGTTATTTTTACCCAACCCATCACCATCCTTCCACCCATATTTATTCAATATTCTTTTCGCAAAATCCATTTATATAGTTTAGAAGAACAACGTACTTAATAGTTTACATGAGGTAAAACAAAGTAAAACATCAGCCGAAATAAAGAAATATACCTTGACTAGGAAAAGATACGTACAGGGTGTATCTAATCCAGTGATGTTAAATTTTTCCCGATTTCCGTACGAATCGACAAAAAAATACAGTTTTCAAGCTAAAATTATAGTACACAAAAACGAATATCTTAATTAAAATAAGTTTGTTTAAAAGTTAATTTACTTACTTACTTAGCTGGCACACCAACCAATGATTGATATTGGCCTCCTCTATAAAGCTTCGCCAGTCGCCTCTGCTATGCGTGCGCTGGCGCCAGTTGATAAGACCAAAAGCCGAGTACAGTCAGGCCAGCCTGTGCCTGGTATTTCCAACGCAGATTAGGATGTCCTCTTCGGCGTGTTCCTCCACCGTGGCTTGAATAAAACACCCTTCTAGCCGGACAGATTTCTTATATTCGCCCAACATGACCCTGCCACTTCAATTCCTTCTCAGCATGTACTTATTAAAATATAAAATAGGATAATACAAGGGAAAGTCAATAAGTCCCTAAAAATTATAACAGGTGGCAATGCCACCTCAAACCAACATTTCGCTTGCCAAGAAGTACTCAATTTTGCAGGCAGATCTGAAAAAAAAGTTTTATTGTGACAACCACTTTAAACAGACGCTTAAGGCAAAGATCTTAATAATATAAAGACGTCTCACTCACTTACATTTGCGAGTCCTGATAAAAATTTGGTGAGGACTGATAATAAACCCATCGAAGAGAACATGTGGAAAGCAAGAGAGCAAGAAATCAAAGGAGCAACGCTACTGCTGTGACTTTACGTGAGGAAAGGGAGGCGAAAGTGCCGCCCGATATAAAAAATAAAAAGATGTGTAAAAATCATCGTAATTATATATGAACGTTTGTACTCGTGAGAGTAATTTTGTCAACGCAAATCATGCTAGTTGACTCTTAGCATTCATGTAAGCCTTTTTTAAGATCTTATTGCGCAAAATTATAAAAACAGCAGCGCTGTCGCCCATTAGATACAATCAAAAGCATGCATGGTTATGTATTGGGTTGCCCGGCACTGATAAATATACACAAATTTTTTTTATTTGTACAAACAAAGACAAATGTGTGGGTGAGTGGCATTGTTAGGTCAATTATGCGATCGTAGCAATTGTAGAGTAAATCATATCACCTTTTTCGGAAGAAGAAGCAAAAATTACCGGTCATGTCGACGTAGTAATTATTTTACATCGAAGCAGGTAGGCAATTAGTACTTGTGGGTTTAATAACAATAATGTAATATTTTATTAACGATTTAAAGGTATATTTTTCAAAACAGAATAAAACAAAAATGGGTGGTATAAATTATATGAAAATGAATCAAAATAAAATATTTACACAAATATATATATTCAAAAATAATAACAATATAGCAATTCAAAAATAATAAAATCTAAAATATATAATCTATTAGATTAGATAATCTCAGCTTATTTATTTTGGCGTAAACCAATAATTTTGAAGCATAAAATTTAAGAACTGTAGGTTTTCGATTGGTTCGTTTGAAAGATTTCCAATCATATAAATTTTTACTTTTTAATGGCACAACAGCCCATGGAGGGCCTAGGCCGAGCTTTTCGCATCCACTCATGTTGTGTTATATTTGTACATAAATGGAAGATTGATATAAATATTTGCAAAAAATATGTCAATTTTGTGGTTTACAGTTGAAACTGCTAGGTTAACGCGAATTTTCTCAAAATGAATATGTGAATTAGTTCATTTTGTAATTTTTGTGACATTTTCAGTTTCTAATTCAAAAATCTCTCTTATGATGTGAAATTGAAACTGTGCCAATAGTAACTTTCAAAATAAGAATGACATTTCTTAAAAATTAGAATCATAAAAAAGATATTATTCACTTCTTTGTTTAAAAAATATAGTTGCTCTACGGATCCACCCAAGAGATTGAAACACTTGAGATTGTTTGGGCCTTGATTTGGGGCCTTTTATACCGATCGTCTTGGGTGCATCTCTATTGCAATCTGTAGGTTTTGAAAACTGAAGTCTCAACATAGAAGTGCAGACTTGACCGCCTACTTTATTGGTTATCTTCCAATCCATCTATAACATCGGCTGATATATTATAAATCAAATTCCTTTTTGGTGCATTTGCGTCAAGCATTAAAATACATTCTCTTTCAGTAGGACTCATTTTCTTTCATGTGTTATTTCCTGGTTGAAAACTCTTATTCCATTACATCAAATTTAAGGTATTACGTAAAAACAAATAAGTTGAGCTGGATCTCTAATAGATGAATTTCATATTTTTGAATGTACTGAGTAAATGATCCTTATAAGGAGTGAGATCGAAAAAATCGGATAACTTTGAAAGACCACTGCTTTGAAACTCTTCATCTGAATGGAAAAATTCAATTCAAACAGTAGGCTTTGCGTTGGAGAAATTCTGATGAAATACAATCACATGTTTTTTGACTTGTGAACTTTCAGTTGAAGTCAGCACCGGAAGTGGAAAGATGCGATTTAGTTGTTGAATTATTTATCAATTGCCTGGTCAAGAGTTTTGCACCGCATTGGAACGAGGAGGAGTTGAGGAAAGATTTAGGATAAAACATAAGTCCAAGTTCCCGAAGAAGTTTCTGGTATGGCAAGCGATTTGTAGTTGTGGGCTAAGGAGTAAAAGTTTCGTAATAAGTGGCACTGCTTAACGCCGAAATTTATGTGAAGGAGTGCCTCCAGAAAAGATATCTGCCCTTCAATAGAAAGCACAATGTATCTACTTTATTTTGGCCTGATCTAGCCTCCTGCCACTGCAGTAAAGTAACCCTTAAATGGTTCGAATGCCAACCCACCAAATTGCTCAGAACTTCGGCCTATCGAGAGATATTGGGCTCTAGTGAAAAGAACATTAAAGGCAACAAACAAAGAAGCTTAATCCATGGAAGATTTTAGAAATAAGTGAAATGCTGCTGCCAAGAGAGCCTCAGAAATGAGACTCTCTTATTGATCATTTTATCAAAAATTAAATTTTCTTTTCTAAACTGTTTAAATTTTTTTATTTGCATAAGAGATTTCAATGCTAGGACAATTAAAGTTATCCGATTTTTTCGATTTCACTCCTTATTATTTTGCCCAAAAATTTATTCGTTTAAATCATTCAATTTGGTGGATTATTTGTGTTCTATTTATCTTTCATTCATTTTTATATAATTTATGTAAACATTCTGTTTTCTTAAAATAAGTCTTTAAATCGTTAATAAAATATTGGATGTTATTAAATTGTTTGTTATTCAACCAACAAATACTAATTTTCCACCTGCTTCGATGTGGAGTACATCACTTTTATAACATTTTTTCTTCTTCCGAAAAAGTGATATGAAAGTGATCCTTCTAGAGTTGTTACGATCGCATGATTGGTATAACAATGTCACTCACACACACATTTGTCTTTGTTTGTTCAAAGCAGGAAATTTGTGTATGAATATTAAAACTTAAAACACAAAATTTATTAGCTTCTTTTTTGACAAAAATCTTTGCGTGAGAGAACTTGTAATCTGTTCATTTAGCATTTACGAGTGTATACAATTTTACTATGATTTTTTGTAGATTTCTTACAAAAAAGCACAAAAATTTATGTAAAATAGAAGGAAAACATGCAAACCTGTACATCACATTCATATGCAGAAATGCGAAGTTGCGAATATTTCTAGTTATTGAAAGTGAGTATCAAATATATTATTCATAAAAGTATTGATATGATAATAATATGATTTATATTATTTTCATAATTATTAATTGCACTATCCATATTGATAAAATCGTTTAAAGTTTTTTGTTATACCGTTTAGTGTTGCCGTTGCGAACAATATAGAATTACAAAAAAAACTGAATTTAACCAGTACCTAAGAGACCTACAGTTTTATATAGTACAAATAAGTACACCGCTGACTGTTAAAATTAAAATCTATGACTTGGCTACACTTGATTCTTCGCAGGGGTGGATATCGACTTGGTATGCAGTATACGCGGCAAAAGAAACAACACATCTAAAATAAAGCAATACATATAAAAGTATTGCAAACACAGTTTCTGGTGTATTGCTCACTGTGTTAGCACATGAAATTATGTAGCAAGAGAGCATTACCAATAGAAGGAATTCACATGTAACACCGGTCAATTGTATTTTGCATGTATCCAGTAGTTATCCTAACTAAAAGTTAACAAAATTTTTTTGCATCTGTAAACTGGCCATCTGAAAAAAACTGTTTACCGGTAAATTGCAGGATCATTCTGTTTTGATGTGAACGACAATTATAAGTACAGGGTGTTTTTTTTAGAAGTGTGGTTTTCAAGAAGAAATAAAACGCATATAATTTAATGTTATGGCCAAGAATTTAGCTTTATTATAAAGATAAGGATTTGCCATTATGTTTTAAAAAGGATTTCCGGCAAGTGGCTGGTTCAATAAATTCCAGCCGAGAGGCCCAAGTCTCAACCATTTTTTGCAGCAATTGGGGCCGTATGTCAGTAACAACGCGCCCAATATTCTCTTCCAAGGCGTCAATTGTCTCGGGCTCATCTGCGTAGACAAGCACAATACGTGTGGTCAACATATGACCAACAAGGATGTCATTGCTGCTTAAGGTATGTTGACTTGAGGAGGAAACGGACACTACAGAGCACTCCCGCCTTTTCGAGAAGATTACGCTTGCGAGATATCGATATCTTTGAGATGAGTTCAGCTCACTCTATACCCCTACCTGATCTTAGATTTATTAAAGAGACTAAGAAATGTTGTGGGGTGTAATAATTTTTATTTCAATTTGCTCTTTTCTATTTTCTCTTCTCCATTTCCTCTATCTGTCAAAGTACAATGGTCCAAAAGACTGAGTGCTATGAATGGTATATATCTCCCCCGCTCACCATCAAATATAATCGATAAACAATCCATACAAATCAAAAATAAAATAAAAACGTCGAATGCAATTTCTATGGTTTTTTATAATTTTTATTTATCATATTTATTATGATACTACATAAAATTTTGTCTGAGAACTATTTCAGTTATTTTAACTGTGTATACCAAATTTGGTTTCATTTGCTTCCCTATTTTTATTGATATTTCACTTGTATTGGAAGCAGACATGGCATTTGTCAAATTTTGACCATTTTCAGAACAGTTGTCTAATTAGCCAACTCATTTAACATGTGCGAATAAAACGATCAAGTTGTTAATTTTTTTTTTTTTTTTGTTGTGCGGTCATTCACAATAAATCTGCTCAATAGCTACTGGGCTGAGTTTTTCTTTTTTAATATAATATGGGTGAATACTTTCTTGCGCATCAAAAAACATTTTTAATTCTATTTGTAACTCACTTTTTTCCTCCGGGAGACTTTTTGAATCATTTCTCCTTTCGTTTTTTGCGAAAATGTTCATCTACTTTCATTATTGACAGTTCGCAGTAGGATTGTTATAGGAACAAGGGATGGGTAAGCTTTTGTTGTTGTTTCCCATACAGTTTTGGTTATAGTTATATGGTACATGACTAGAACCATACAGTTGTAGGTTCTAGTTGTACATGACTAAGAACGAATGACGCTTAAAACTCGGCTGTGTATCGTGTTTTGTTTAATTCGCGTCAGAATTTTCGGCAATACAACTCTCTTTGAACCGTTCACGCGCTTACTTGAACGATTTCGTCCATTTCAGAACTTAATCTCTTCCTGACAATAAAAAATGTCTGTTAAGTTTGACTCGAACTATCGTGTACAAAGACATGGCTAAATCAACAGGGTGTACCCCTATGAATGCAGAGCATTGTGTTGATGCAATCACACAGGACACCGATAAAGAGACAGACAGCTATTGTGGCAAGGGTTACGCCTTAACCACAATAAACTTCAGTTTATCAGTGCGACTATGACAGCATGTAGCTCCAACGCAAGGAATAGAAAATAATAAGGAAACTACCGAGGTTTTACTGTGTAGAAAATTAATTTTTTGTCTACTTTTTGATGTTACATGTGCCGAGATTCGAACACCTGACACTCTGCGTAACAGTCCAACACACTACCACTTACCCACAGCGTAGAAAAAAAATCTGTGAAATTAGAAAAGATAACTGGGAACCTCTTCGAAGATCTCGTGGAAATATATATTGGTACAATTGCAATTTTTTTCCAATAATTTGAATCCCAAAAGTACATCGGTACAATTTGACATTTTTGTAACAATTAAAATTTTTTAAAAAAGAAATATGTAATATATTTTTATTCCTCACACAAATCATATCAACGTCTCTTTAATCTGAAAGTTCCCATAAATTCACAAATTAAAATGCAACCGGTTTCATGAATTTATTAGTTCTTTGTTTTATTTTCAATGCTCTAGAATTGTAAACATCAATCAGTATATGTTTAGCGAATGCACATTAATTTGCTAGGACGTAGATAAAATTATGTATATGCAAAATTAAACATAATTACAAACCACTTTTAACATCAGTACAATCCACACGCACATTTTATTAGGTAGAAGAAAAACTCAAGAAATAAAGTGGGTCATCATGATGTAAATAACCTGTAGATGTCAAAAGTGCGCGTAGCCCATTAACAATATGAATGAAATAGAGAAAATAATATACACTGAGTGGGTGACTAAAGTCAAAAAGCTTCAGTAAAATTTTTGGTTTACAATTTTTTTCTCAATTGTTTTATTTAACTTTTGATCTGTGTTTGAATTTCTCCATTTTAAAACTGCTTACAGTGTTTGCGAAAACTAAATGTTGAATTCATGATTTCCAATTCTGCATATTTGGTTGCTATTCCAACTGAGAAATTTTAGTTTCCGCTCAAAAATGCCAACATATGCTTGTTCGCTAATTTCGGTCGAAATCGATCGATTTCAATTGTTATTGCTGTTATTATAATAGTATTTTGCAAATTTCTAAGTTATCATAGTATTTGTTTTTATTATTTTCGTTTTAAACTTAAATAAACGTGTTCTTTTTATTATTCTTGGATGTTTTTTAAAAACAATAAAGATGGTGGAGATATTATAGTTATAGAGTTCGATGACAAACACTTTAGAAAGCGAAGAGGAGCAAGAAGGCCATCATAAGACAGAACAAACCCATAGCTTCAGAAAGGGCAAAACCCAAGATAGCGTATGAGAACAATTGTTGTTTCAATGATGGATTTCTGGCATAGCCGATGATGAGGGAACCAAATACTGTTCCGATACCGGCACCTGTTTGTATTGGAAGTTAAGACATTGGAAAAAATAAAAAAAATTAATTAGTTAGAATAAAAATAAGCAAAAGAAAACTGCATTGCTTGCCATTTTTCAAACATTTCCCCGATTTGTTGTTAGGAAGTAGTCAGTCACAGATTAGTCTGAATTGAGTTCTGCATTACATTGCAGCAAGCACATCGCACTAAAAATGCTGGCCACAAAAGATTTCAATGATCGATTTGTCAACAAGGACATATCGCTCAGAATTTCTTGTCCCTTTGCCTTTTAATTATACAAGTTTCCTGCTAGAAAATTAATTATTTTAAGTTCACACGCACAACATAGCATGTTTAGATTGAACTTTGACCAAATCTCAGACCTTCCCGAGGCGTTAAGAGTAATTTATATACCCGTTTGTGTGCCCCAGATGCTAGATTGCAACTGACTAAAAGAACGGTACAAAAACGAACTAAAGCAAGAAAATGTTGCTTTCTTTTGCTACATATGTATTTCAATACAATATCGTAATTCATCTCCCAATACTAACCGGAACCAGCGACACCGACTGTTGCAGCACCAGCACCAATGAATTTGGCAGCTGAATCAATGTCACGTGTGACTGATGAGGTCTGGAATGACCTGAATTGTGGCAGTAATGCAACTGGGGTTGTGTTCTGAGCGGCCAATGTTTGGCTTTGGCTAACGACTGCGCTGCTCAATGGTCGCAGGTATTGCTTTGAGCCGTTAAGGAGCTGAAAGATAACAAAAATAACGATGTTAAATATTAACTTCAGATAAATAAGTTGTAAATGTATAAATTACTTAATATTTTAAATTTGCTAATTTTATATTTAAAACAGTTTCCTACTGAATGTCTTCCGAGAGTAACCCTAGTAATTAACGATTTTTCAAGAGATGACCAAATAATATGATAAGCACAAATTAAGAAAATAGCAACAACACAACTTAACATACATAGTTATGCAATCGTAGTGTTTTTATTTGATACAAAAGTGAATGAAACCTCAATGCTAATTGAATTCCGTAAAAATACACTTTTTTTTTAACTATCCCATCAAACAGCTAATTTGTTCTAAATTTCAATTCCAAGGGAAATAAAGAACATGGCTCATATTGCATTATTCAAAATGCAATATGAAGTTAAAATAATTAATAATTACAATGAGCTGCTTTGATTAATTGAATTTAATTTTAATGTCAAGAGCTTTATTTAGTGTTATTTAAGAACCCTTAAGCCAAAAAGAATTATTAGAAAGAAGTATTGAAAAAATTTTCAACATATTAAATATATACTTAAGCCTAACCTTTAATGCTTTTAAATATTTTTATAAAGTAAAACAAATATGGTTTTAATAAAAATTATGAATCTATTCATAGTTTTTATACTACACTTAACAATTTATTTACTTTTCCATAAGTTTCACCGACCCTAACCTCAAACTTATAAAGAACAAGTTATTATTGTTATACAATAATACCATGTTTCTCTCTTATTGGCAATTTCTCGCGACAGAAGAATTAACATCCTTACTTTACTTACTTTTAATGGCACAACAGCCCATGGAGAGCCTAGGCCGAGCTTTTCGCATCCACTCATGTTGTGATTGTTTTATTTTTACATGAATGGAAGGGACCTACAGTTTAATGCTGAATTCGAACGACGAAGTGAAAAGCTTTTCATAGACAATTTTTACTCTTGTAGGTTTGCCATTGCCTGCCAAGAGGTGGTGCCGTGAAGAAAAATTATTTCTTCTACTTTTATTGATTTTGCCTGTGCCGAGATTCGAACCCCGAACACTGCGTAGCAGTCCAAGCACTACCACTACGCCACAGCGACCATAGAATTAACATCCTAGTATCATAAAAATACAGAAAAACTATTGAAAAAGCAAATAGAGATTAACGAATCAAAAGTTTTGTTTTGCAGAAACTCACAATGTGATTAGAAAACCTAACCTCAAAATACTTATGTAATGAACCACCGCGAGAATTGGAAGTTCACGATGCCGCTTAACAAAAAAAAAAACACCATTGAAAAAAAATCGATTCCTAAACTTATGTAACACGCGATATTGGAAATTTTCATTCACCAATTATTATGCAAGCTACGCTCAATCTATTTTCTGTAAATTTATGGAATTGTACACAACTTACTGCAGTCCTGGCAGCTGGAGCAATACGGGAGACTGTTGACACGAACATATTTTTATTTAATTTGATATTTGATGATCAACAAGAAATTGGAGCTAGCGCACGGAGCTCTGAAAAAAAAAAGAATAAAAAATGTATTCTGTATAATTTATAAATGATATTCTTTTAATTAAAAAGTAAATTTGGAGAAATCTTTTCCGATTCTACTGCTGCTGTATTGTCGCAAAGTTACGTAACTAAAGTCAAAAGGCGACTACGTAACTTTGCCACTATTGATTAAAAGGCAATCATAATTGTTGCCGAAAAAATTATATAATATTTAGTTTGATAATTCTAAATGAAACACTATTGATTCAATTAAATTGTATTTTACAATTATTATCAAATATTGATGAACTGCGGAGCTGCTATCGTAACGTTACGAAGAATTTCGTTCCACTGACAATTTTATTTCATGACGTTCGTAATTTTTGCTAACATCGTTCGTTGTAGTCGACACTCGGGTAGACCATTTTTATTCTTTCGCACACACACGTCAAGATGGCGGTCACCACTAGAAAATTCACATCTCATATAATTCGATATATATTTTATCAATTACAAAATTTTTTAATATTGTCACTGCTTCTTATATCCCTAACAGTTTAGAAAGGCCCTTATGTTATATTCCACTTTATAATTTTTTCTTGCTTCACGCTTTGATGGTAATGATTATTTAACCAGTGAAAATAAGCAGCAGCAGTTGAAATTCAATTAATTTTTTAATTCAGCAAGTCTTTCCATGTACTCACTTCAAACGAACCCTTACAACAGTGGAATCGACTTTTGCAGACTTGGACAACGAATGGAAGATTTTTCACTTTATTTGCCGTTGAAAGGTATCGTGGTAAGTAATAATCCCGGCACAAGGTATGTTCAATAACATAAAACGGATTTTTTCGTTATAGAATTCAGATATACAGTGCTGCATTCCTATAATTACATTAATAAAGGCTATTATATATATTTCGATATGCTGGGAACGAGAAATAGTTTGTGTACTGCATATTTTTATAATTATTATTAATTATGTCAAAATAATTTTATTTTTCTCACTAATTATAAAATTGAATCGTTAATATCGCTAACCATGAGCAAATTCAATCTACAGGTATTCCACCACACTTTTGACCATGTTCAATAAAACACATATTTGAGCTACAAAACAATTTTTCGGAGGTGTTAGATTTGGACAAAATGAGTGGATGCGAAAAGCTCGGCCTGGGCCCTCCATGGGCTGTTGTGCCATTAAAAGTAAAGTAAATGTGCTAGATTTTAAATCAATCTAAATGTATCAATTTATTGTATTATTTTATTCTATTGAATAAAAACTATTAAAAAAAAACAAAAGGATCACATTAATTCTGTCATTAATATTAAGCTTTTGTGTTTGTGCATTTGATAAGCATTTGTAAAATGACGTTAGACAAGAATGTTAGCCGCGTTATTGCGCTTGAAAATTTAAGTATAGAATAATTTTTCCCACAGACACTAAAATTGCCTCAATGAATTAATTATTTTTAAATTTCCGGTTGCATACCATGTAACATGAGCAGTCTCCATTTGTAATTTATATAATGCTATAAACGATTGCTAGTGGAGACACTAGTGTTAAAAAAACAAGTCATAAAATGTACAAATCTGTTTCTACCAGAGATTTGTATTTAGTATTCAGTTCAAAACCCGGATCTTACGCTGCTTCGAGTTTATGGTGCGGTTTCAACTCTTTTTTCAAACCAAATTTTTAATGGATTATAATGAAATATATATGTCCATCTCCATTTCTACACGAAATTTGATTATGTTTATAGGTATTTTTCATTTTCATTAATTTTTGATGAAAATTAGTTTTGAATAAATATGGGCGTGAGCGAACTTTATATATATTAGACACCCGCTGAAATAAAACACGTTTTTGTACTCAATGGTGGGTTAAATTTTTATGACTTTTTTTTTTAATTGTTTTACAAAATTTTGAATGGGAAATAGGAGATTATATATCAATGATGATATTTTTCACATCAGCTATTTTTGAAGTTATTTTAACAATATTTTCTTATATTACCCATTGAATAATTCAATTGTATGGAAGTAGGTCATGCCAGGCCAATATTGACAATATTGAGAAGAGTTGCTAAAAGACTATTTTAATGAATTTAGAATTTCCTTCAATTTCGCTCTTTGAAAATTTCACTTATATGGCAGGTGCTATGTCCACTTGACCTATTATGCTCATTTCATAGCCTCTCGCTGACAAAACCAAAAGCCTGCACCAAGTTTGCATTGGAAATGCAAACGATCAAAATTAAGTTAATCCAGATGTAACACAACTGGGATCAGAGAATCATACACAAGGCTTATCGTTTGCATAAATCAGCACATAAACAATTTCAAAACATGTTCGTTAAAAATTACTTCGGCCACGCCTGTTATGTCTGCGATAGACTTTGGTTTTTATAAGATTCTGAAGAAGTAAAACTTTTGTTTTTTAACCAAAAAAGGAAAAGCACGCGGCTGTCTCGTGCCGCAACGGAACCACCGGAACTCACGGAACTCACCAAAAAACTTTCGTGATCCATCTTGTGAAGTTACTCCCGACCCCATGCGCAATCAGTTTTGACACCAGGGCTTTATGCCACACTCTGTCAAATGCCTTTGAAAAATCCAGATCAACCGCCTTGCTCTCACCGAAGCCATGGACACTATGGTACCAGTGCTCGGTGAGGACTGCCATGAGACGGAAACCGTATTGACGGTCATTAAGCAATTCGTTTTGCATATTTGGCCAAGTAGAATTTAACTACACTTTCCATGACTTTGGATAGCGTAGAACAGATTGCGATGGGGCGATAGTTCGCAGGGTCTGTAGTCTTGTTTTTTTTAGGAACTGTTTGGACATTGGCAACTTTCCAACAAGACGGAATACATCAGTTGTGTATGAAATATTGAAAATTTTGCGCAACGATCGTGCCAGCGTTGTCGCACAAGCTCGCAATACATGGGCTCAAATGCCATCGAGTCCCGAAACCTTGTTTATGTTAAGATTTGTAAGAACTCTTTTAACTACTCTAGTTGAAACTGTATGGCATAGTACAAGATACAGTTTCGATAACTGGCAGTGGTTGATCGCTAGCTGGCAGAGAAAAATTCTCTGCGATAAGGTTCTCTTTATAAATCGAGGCATTCTTGTTAGATTGCCAGTTCCTCTTTGGCCCTGACTGTTTGTTTGCAAAGGTGTTTTATTCGAACCACGGTGGAGGATCACGCAGAAGGGGACGTCCTAATCTCCGTTGGAAAGACCAGGTGCAGGGCAACCTGACTGCACTTGGCCTTATCAACTGGCGCCAGCGCGCGCATAGCAGAAGTGACTGGCGAAGCTTTGTGGAGGCGGCCAAGACCGATCATCGGTTGTAGCGCCAGCTAAGTAAGTAAGTAAGTTTGTTTGCAAGTCGTATTAAAACCATGCATTGTCTTTAGGTTTAACGCTAATCGTTTTATTAGGAATGAAAGACCGCATTCCTAATGAAAATATTTCTTCTACCATTTTAAAAGTGGTCATTACGGCTGCCATTATGGCTGCCAACATGGCAACCAACAAGGCTTTTCTTTGTTTTTACCGGTAAAAAAAAATTTCCAATTAAAATTAAAAAAAAAAAATTATTGAGACTATTCCAATTTGCTTTTTCGTAAAGCCACGTTAATCGGTTTGGAGCTATCGTCAAAGTGTTGTGGATTCGAGAATACGGAAAGGGTTGTTCAACTCGGCAAATATATCGACATATAGACCTTCGGGTGTTGTGTGACTTGAGTGGGTCAGCCAATCCGAATTCTGAACATTGAAGTCACCAGCAACCACGATTTCACTGCAAGGATATGATTCCAAAATAGAAGCAATCGAATCGGAAAGGGAATCTAACTTATTAAAAACAGAAGTGCAGCAAATGAGACTGGATGCTGAATTTAACCCACATGGAGCTAAAATCAGTATCCGTCATATAAAGTTATTACTGGCACTGGTAAGCGACATCCTTATTAATAAAAAGAGCAAGACCCCTGTGGGGAGAGAATTATGGCTAAAGCCGATACCCTGGCACGTGAAAATCCAGTGGATCTCATCTAGTGCCATTATATGGTGTTTATGGAAGTTTATAAATGCATATACAAAGAAAAAATTTGATCAAGTCTGTGAATGTTGCAAAAAGCTATACTAAAATTCCACCACATTTATAAGCCTAGTATTATGCCTTTACCACAATGAACTTCAGTTTATTAATGTCGACTATGACCGTATGTAGCGCTAACGAAAGGAATAGGAATGATAAGGGAAATATATCAATAGCAATGCCGTTCTGCGTTATTCTTCTCGAACTTTTCCACTGTCTTATCGTGCTTTGTGATGAGATCTTTATCCCTTATTTTTCGAAAGTACCAGGCCTATAGCCATTTCTGACATGCTGATTACAAGTCATCATCGGTAAAGGTGTCAATGCGGTAGCCTAAAATTTGAGACCGAATCTCTTTATCCCCTCCTAGATCAACTCTCACAACTTCCAGTCTGCCCAAAGAAGGCTTGGAAGCCATTCCCATCTCAGTAGCATTTGTAAACTGCGCACTGGGTTATCGCTGCACCGCCTGAAAGGTCGCTGGATATGGGCACCACCTACCGCCGGTACTGGGGCGAATGTATCGTAACTTTTTCATTCAAAGAATTAATCATGGAGTTGATTAAATCACCTCCTCCCTGTGGGGTTTCTTTTGAGTCTGCCATCCCACGCACAAGCCGTTTCAAGAAACAGAAAAAAAAATTGCTGATCCCAGTTAGTATAGTCAAGGCTTTGATTTGCAGCTTGAGCTTCCACATCACTGCAAGGTATCTACCCTCACGGAAGAGCCTTTAGAATGTCAGAGACTATTTTGTCACGTGCGCCTGGACTATTTATTATGATCGGTAAAATTGAGCACTTTTATCCGTAGAGGAATTTATGTGATAAATTTGATCATACCTGGATGGCTACCTCGGCTAGCTCATGAATTTTGGATTAATTAAAAAAAATATCTGAATCGGCTCACACAACCATCCTTGGTTACAAATTTTACCATATTGCGCATTTTGCTCTTACACCCAAATATAATTATGATCATCTATCTACCCATCAATTCTCTTTCACATCGTTGCATCGTGTTGCACTACAAATTTTAAAAAAATTTTAAATTTAGAAATAAAATGATATGTAAAAATTTATTAAGAAGAAAAAAAACGACATAATTATACCAAATATTTAATTGAACCGCAAAAGTAAGTACTGTTTAATTTCATTCAATAACTAAACTTTAAACAAATCAAACACAAGTAAGTTTACATAGTACCCTCCTGAGTTCGCTTAGAGGTTGTTATTCCTAGAGCCTGGAAAGGATTATATGTGTATTATAATTTTTGGGCTGGTCTTTAGAAAAAATATAATTGTATTAAATAAATATCTGTTGGAATGAACAGATGATATTAGACGATTTGGATAAGTTAACGTCTGGTAACATCATCTGTGGCAAAAGCAGCATATGTGTATGGATGGAAAGAGACAACACTATGATGTGCAAAATCTGGTGTTTTCTTTTTCCCTGTATGAAAATGGGTTTATGTTGCTTTTTGAAACTTTTAGCTTTTACTCTGAATTTACCAATTAAAAGGACAAGACGATGCAAGTGAAAAGAATAAAGAAAGATAAAATAAAATCAACTGAAACGTGTTTTATTGTAAAGGGTTGATAATCTCAACAGGTTATAGGCCCAGTTTTAACTTAGTGATAAAAAATAAAATTTAATTGGACAATGGATAAAGGAAAACGAAACATAAAGCCTTTTGATGGGGAAAAATATGCCACGTGGAAATTTCGCGTCCGTGCTGCTTTGTGTGAGATATATGCCTTAAAAGTGATTGATGAAGATGAGCCGGAAAAAGTCACAGTCGAATGGCAGAAAATGGAGCGAACTGTGAAAGGTATAATCATTGAATTTCTTGGTTTTGCAGAAAGTGGCTGCAAAGCAAAACAGATTTTTGCTAATTTGGACGCTATCTACGAAAGAAAGAGTTTAGCATCGCAGTTGTCTGTGGAAAGCAGCTCTTAACCTTGAAATTAAAGGAAGAGTGTTCGCTTATAAACCATTTTAATGTGTTCGATGATTTGGTGACTGAACTACTGGCTGCTGGAGCAAAAGTCGATGAAATGGACAAGGTGTCCCATTTATTGTTGTCTTTGCCATCATCTTATGATGGAATCATAATGGCAATTGAAACTCTAACAGAACAAAATCTCACATTGGCTTTTGTAAAAAAAAACCGATTGCTCGACCATGAGATTAAGTTAAAGAATGCCAGCAAAGACACAAGTGCAAAAGTGTTGCAAGCAGTCAACATAAATTACCAAAATGGGCCTAAGAATAAAACATATGGCATGAAGGGCCGAATTGGATACAAGTCATTGAAGCCATATGCAAAAAACCAAATAAAATGTCACCACTGTGGTAAACCCGGGCACATTAAAAGGAACTGTTTCTCGTATAAGAGAATGTCAGAAAAAAAAATCACAGTAAAACAGAAACAAGCCCAAATGGCAGCTGTTCAGCCGGATAAAAGCATTGCATTCATGCTGAGACGTGATCTGAATCATAAGAAAGGGGGAAGTATCTGTTTTTTGCTGGACTCAGGAGCATCAGATCATGTGATTAATGATGAGACTCTGTTTACTGGATGTATCAACCTGGAGCCACCAGTTAAAATAGCAGTGGCGAAACTTGGCGAGTACATCTATGCGACAAAGAAGGGCAGCGTGGCCTTAAGCTAATTTCGGTAAAACGAATGCAGGATGCAGGAATGACGATTGAAAATTAGTAAGCAACAAGAAATAATTATGGATGGTAAATATAAAAAATGAATTTATGTTGTGTAAGAAAATTAATATGTCTAATGCTCTTAAAATTAATGAGTATCGATTGTGGCATGAGAGGTTGGGGCATATTAGTAAGACGAAATTTTTAGAGATAAAGGGAAAGGATATGTTTGAAGACACTGACATCATAAGAAATGTACAGCCAGAAAATGATTTATGTGAAGCATGTATAAATGGAAAACAGGCAAGAAAAATTTAAAAATAAAAACTATATAAAGAAACCTTTACATGTTGCTCACTCTGATGTCTGTGGTCCGATAACCCCTGCAACAATCGATGGTAAAAATTATTATGTAATTTTTATTGTTCAATACACACATTATTGTGCGACTTATTTGATTTCCCACAAGTCTGATGTCTTTGAAATGTTTAGGGATTTTATAGCAAAGAGTGAAGCCCATTTCAATTTGAAAATCTTTAATTTATATATTGATAATGGTAGGGAGTACTTATCAAATGAAATGCGAGACTATTGTGTTCAGAAAGGTATTACTTACCATCTAACAGTTCCACATACTCCACAATTAAATGGTGTTTCCGAAAGGATGATAAGAACCATTACAGAAAAAGCTCGTGCAATGGTTAATGGAGCACAATTGCAAAAAACTTTTTGGGGTGAAGCGGTACTGACCACAACATATTTAATTAACAGAAGTCCCAGTGTTGTATTGAAAGAACATTTAAAAATCATATGAAATGTGGCATAATAGGAAACCAAATCTTAAGTTTCTAAAAGTTTTCGGTTCAACAGTGTTTGTCCATGATAAGACAAGAAAAAGAAAGTTTGATGAAAAATCATGGAAAGGTATACTTGTTGGGTATGAGCCAAATGGATTAAAAATATGGGATATGGAATCCAGAAAATTTACAGTAGCTAAGGATGTTATTGTTGATGAAAAAAATATGACAAATTCTAGAGCTGTAATAAAAAATAAATTCGATAAAAATGATGTCCTGAATGAAAGTAAGGAAAATTTCCCGAATGAAAGTACGGAATGTTTTCAGTCCAATGTCCCGAATGAGAGTACGGAAAGTTTTCAGTCCAATGTCCCGAATGAGAGTACGGAATGTTTTCAGTCCAATGTCCCGAATGAGAGTACGGAAATGGAATCTGATGAATTAAGATCAGTTAAACAGCCTAGTGAACCTAGTGATTTAAATGAAATATATGAAAGTGATAAAGAATTTGGACAAGAACGTGTTGAAACCAGAAGAAGTGAACGAATTAAAGAAAGTCCACGGATATCATATAAGGACCTAATTGAGAATTGCATAATGAATGCAAATGCTTTGGTTAGTACCATTCCAAATACATTTAATGAAATAAAAGATAGGATTGATAGAGTACAGTGGGAAGAAGCAATTAAGGAAGAGTTGGATTCACATTCTTTGAACAAAACTTGGTCCTTAGTAAAAAGGCCTGAAAGCAAGAAAATAGTTGATTGTAAATGGGTATTTACAATAAAACACGATGAGTTTGGCAGGCAGGTCAAATATAAAGCAAGGTTAGTTGCTCGTGGTTTCACTCAAGAGTATTTAGTAAATTATGATGAAACCTTCGCTCCAGTGGCAAGAATTGCAAGTTTCCGAATATTGATATCTTTTTCAAACCATTTTAACTTAAAAGTCCATCATATGGATGTTAAAACTGCCTTCTTGAATGGTATACTTCAAGAGGAAATATATATGTGTACTCCTCAAGGATTATCATGTGGTAATGATGAAGTCTGCAAGCTAAATAAAGCCATTTATGGGCTTAAACAGGCAGCAAGATGTTGGTTTGAGGTTTTTGAGCAAACCCTGAAAGAAATTGGTTTTGAAAATTCACCTGTTGATCGTTGCATTTATATTTTTGATAAAGGTGACACCTTGAAGAACATATATGTATTATTATATGTAGACGATTTAGTTATATCAACAGCGAGTATAGAGACTATGAATAACTTCAAGATTTATTTAATGGGGAAATTTAGAATGACTGATTTGCATGAGATTCGTTATTTCATAGGAATAAAAGTAGATAGAGAAGAGAATAAGGTTCATCTTAGCCAATCTGCATATATTGAAAATGTTTTGAGAAAATTCAAAATGAATGCAATCCAGTTAGTTCTCCACTTCCTAGCAAGCTGAACTGTGAAGCATTGAATTCAGAAATTAAGTATGATGCACCATGTCAAAGTGTGATTGGATGTCTTATGTACATAATGTTATGTACACGACCAGATCTAAGCACAGCCGTTAAGATTTTAAGTCGTTATAGCAATAAGAACAACAAAGAACTGTGGCAACGTTTAAAGAGAGTCCTTAGATACCTTAAGGGAACTATCGATTTGAAACTGACATTTGTTGCTACTTCAGTACATATCGATCACTTAATTGGCTATGTAGATTCTGACTGGGGTGGATGCCAAAACGATAGAAGAAGCACTACTGGTTATCTTTTTAAAATGTTTGACACAGACCTAATTTGTTGGAACACGAGAAAGCAGGTTTCTGTTGCAGCATCATCAACTGAAGCAGAGTACATGCCATTATTTGAAGCCATTATTGAAGAGTTTGAGAATTGATTTGAACGAACCTATAAAGATTTTCGAAGATAATCAAGGTTGTATTAGCATAGCTAATAATCCCTCATGTCACAAACGATCGAAGCATATCGATATTAAATATCATTTTTCTAGAAAACAAATTGAAAATAAACTAATTAAAATTCTATATATATCCACAAAAAAACAAATTCCTGATATTCTGACCAAACCTTTGGTAAAGCCTAGATTTGTCGACTTAAGGTCCCAGTTGGGTCTAAACATTTAGTGCATGTATAAAATACATTATATATATATAAATAATACATTTAACTTGAATTTAAACTTTTATTTTTATGAACTTGATGACTGATGAATTGAATTTAAACTAAATTAATTTTTTTTCCTTAATTTTTAATTTAATTAATTTTTTTTATGTAATTTTGTGAACTTTGAATTATTTGGTCTGATTGGGTTTTCCCAATCCTAGCAACAAATGTTGGACCAAAATATGTTATACTCCCCAGAAGTCTCGGCTTGTCACATAAATTTTATGTATTATTTTATTTTGAAATTAAATTTTAATTTTTTTTTGATCTATATACATGTGTTGCTTTTGAGGAGGTGTGTTGGAATGAACAGATGATATTAGACGATTTGGATATGTTAACGTCTGGTAACATCATCTGTGGCAAAAGCAGCATATGTGTATGGATGGAAAGAGACAACACTATGATGTGCAAAATCTGGTGTTTTCTTTATCCCTTTATGAAAATGGGTTTATGTTGCTTTTTGAAACTTTTAGCTTTTACTCTGAATTTACCAATTAAAAGGACAAGTCGATGCAAGTGAAAAGAATAAAGAAAGATAAAATAAAATTAACTGAAACGTGTTTTATTGTAAAGGGTTGATAATCTCAACAGTATCAAACAAAAAAAAAATTTTAAATAAAGAAAACAAATAATATAATTTAACAAATTAATATAATTGGATGTAGTTATCTTGTTTTGTAAAGTTACTCATACACAAACAAACCTAAAAAAATGAAAAAAAATAAGTTCAAACACATATGGTAAAACACGTCCACTCATACATTTTGTTCGTTGGATAAGTTGTCAGAGGTTGCACTTCAGTTTGTCGGTGTGAATCTTCTTGCATGTAAACTATAACAATAGGTTCAATAAAAATACTCGAGATATTTTTTTTTTTAGTTCAATTAGACAGCATCGTGTTGACTGGAAGAAAGATTGAAAGGTGGGAGGAAGAAAGAGTGAGAATGAGAGATGGAATGCAATCACACTGATAAAGAGATATACAGCCATTGTGGCATGTAGTGCTGTGTAGAAAAATTGTTTTTTTCTACATTTTGATTTTGCCTGAGCCGAGATTTGAACCCCGGACACTCTGTGTATCAGTCCAACGCACTACCACTACGCCACAGCGAACTTTTAACAATCCACTACGTCATTGCGACCGTTTAACAATCTATACTCTTTGATTAAACCAACAGATTTTATTGTTAAATCACATCCAAAAGTGAATACGTTAATTTAACTACAGGGTACTGTTGTTTTGCATTCTAAATTGTCCAAATTATCTAAACTGTTTGTTGAATGAAAACAGAATGCTGTTCTGTCAAATCTGATAATGAATACTGTTGAAACCATCTGTCAATTGGAAAAATTCTGTTTACCTATACAAGAAAAGCCCATACTATTTTTTTATAATTATATTTATTTATTTTAAAATAAAATTCATGTTGCAATATTTACCACTTAACACCCAATATAGTTTTTCACTTTCTATTTAAAAAAAAAAAAAATCATATTAAAATTAAAAAAAAAAAAACAATCATTTGAAAATACATTAAATAAATGTTCAAAAATGTATGGAGTCATATTATTTCTCTCAGCCACAGGTTTCTTTATCGCCTGCCTAAGGTGCGTAAGAACCGCTCTGCTTCCCCATTGGACGCAGGATGAAGAGGCGCGCGGTGGTGAGATGTGTTGTTACTCGTGTATGCAACAAGTTTGGAATTCAGTACTTAGCAATAAACTGACGGTCATTATCAGTAACGATTGTATCGGAAAACTTTCAAACAAACAAATATCATTTGAGAGCCTCTATATTAAAGGGAGCTGTTGTGCTATTTATCCTATGTAGTCACAAATGGAAACTTTGAGTAAGCATCTATGCAGACAAGCCACATAGATTCACGTGTTTTCGATGACGTAATTTGTTGTTGGTATATTCTGCACGCCGTTACTTGTTCAATATTTGCATCATTTTGCATCTATCTGTTATTCCGCTGTCATTCAATTTATTTATTTACTAATTCAACATTTCGCTTTCATTCAACAAAATTCAATTTTAAAAGTTCAAATATTCAAATAGTGTTTTCTCAAAACCACCTTACAATATCTGTTATACTTTCAAAAATGGATACTGATAGGACTCGATATTACGTTAGAACCAGACTCAGTAATTACTATATTGTCAATAAGTTACCACTTGAAGCTCAAAAATTTAGTAGAAAACTAACCATTTCGTAACATAAATCTACGAATTACCATAATTCAAATTATATTTTTTGTTCTTTAAAACAATTTTAATAAAAACTGTATTATTCTATTTATGTATACTACATATTCACGAGTACATGTATGGTTCCTATTGTGTTTTAATAAATCTTTCTCTCGTTTCAACTTTAATTGGTCGCTTCGCTATTTTTTTTCGACTTTAGTAATTCATTCATAGCATTGATTTTTTGATTTAGCTGATTTTTCTATACCTGCTCACGTTTAACTTTCGCCCTTTCCAACAAACTGGTACTATTGGTATTGGCCATATTATTTTCTTAGACTTATACCCTGTCTTTATAGTTGATTTCTTATTTCTTGACGATACATGAACTGGATGTTTGCTGAAATAAAGTTCTGGAAAGCCTTGAAACTTGTTAGCGCATGCTCCCCCATTTTTGAAAATGTTGTTGACGCGGTGTTTTGATAAATAATCGGCCTGCTTCTTCAAATCCGAAACTAGAATGAAGCTCAGCTCGCAAGGGTGCAGTCTTTTATATAAAGAGTTTTTCAATAGCGACATAACAATTTTGTATTTAAATAAAACATAATAATTGTGATGTTAAGCTGAAATTTATTGCAGGTGTGTACACATGTTACATTTAAGTATGGAAGACGATATCGCTAGGACCACCGCGAGCACGTTTGCAGAGATCGATTCTTTGCAACCAACTTTCCATCACTCTTCCACACATATAGGCCGGAGCGTTTTCAATTTTTCCTCTAACGCTGTGTGCATCACCAACGACTCATCGTAACCCCATACACAGAAATCAAACTGCGTTAAAGCTCATAAGTGAGGTGGCCATGCGACCAGACCATTTCTAGAGACTACACGATTACCAAACTTCTCTTTCAACAGATCAATTGTTTGACAAGCTGTGTGGCATGTGGCACCTTCTTGTTGGATGTCAAGTCCATCTTTCTGGCCAAAAATAGTGTTCCAACATGGTACGATAGTGAACTCTGTACATTGACCTCCGGCATGAAATCCACACCAGACAGTCACTTTTTGTGGGGGAATGGAGACTCTTGGAGCACATATAGGAGCCATTAAACCAAAAGTGAGCTTCATCGCTTAAGATAATTTTTTGATGAAATACATATTTTATTCAAACTTAAAGTTACGACCACCGACTCAGAATTTTGATAATAATTTTAATAATTTCGAAACGTTGCTCGTTCGTGAGCTTCACCATGATAAATATGTACACCTTGATTGACGTTTTGACATTGCAAGTTAAACAAAAATTTAAGTGTGCGTTTATATTAAAAAAAAAAATAAAAAATTATGATCTATTCCTATTCCTATTGACAAACCCTTTAGTTATATCTGGTTACTTCTTTTATATGTATGCACATTTCTACTTTCTAAATAATTTATGTTAGTTATATTCTGCCTATCTGGCAACTCTTTTTGTTTAATTCTTCTTTGTACATGTTTCAATGTTTCGCTTTATGTGTATAGTCGGCAAGTGTCAAGTTAGTTATGTTTAGTTTTCTTTATCCATTGAATAAATAAAGGCCAAAAAACTTAAAACATAATTATATAAAAAAAATATGAGTGGTACACACATCAGCAAACGTTTTAAAAATATATTGTCGTGAAACAAATAGAGATTGCAGAGTGCAAAAATACCGACTCCGCCATTTTATTATTGCAGCAGTGTTCTCTGATAGTGCCTAAGAAAAGCTTTTCACTTCGCCATTCGTATTCGGCATTTATATAAAAAATATAACACACGCAACATGAATAAATGCGAAAACCTCCTGTTGTGCCATTAAAAGAAAGAAGAAGTATTCTCGGGTGAGTTTGTGTTCGTTCCTTGCACCTCTCCGTCTCAAATCGACACTCCTCGTAGTGACTTTTGGATAAAAAAAAAACTTATTTTCAGGCGCAAGAAAAGAGAAGCGGAAAGACGTGAGTTCAATGATATCGAGACGTTAAGGCGCATGAACGAGGTCTGAAAATTCTACGAAAGAATAAGACGCCTGACTAACGGTTTGAAACCAGGGCCTCTTCCTGCAAGGACGAAGACGGAAATCTGGTGACAGATGTCCGCGGGACTATGACATTATGGAGGGAGCAGTGCTCGCAACTGCTTAATGGCAATAATCCCGCTTCTCGGAAATCTTCTCTGGAGACCAAATTACTGAGGCGTTAAAGTACCGCTGCCTGACTATGAGGAAGTCTTAACAGTCATAGCTGGAGAGAATCAAATATACACCCACAACCTATTTGTCGATTATAAAGGCGCCTTCAACAGCGCAATTAGGGATGACTTATACGCCGCAATGCCAGATTTAGTGTATCCCTGTAACGTTCATTCGTCTTTGCAATGACACTGACTGAAACCACCACTGCGCCATTTAATACCAAAACATTTTTCAGACAATGTGATTCCCTATTGTACGACTTCTTTAATCTTATGCTGAAGAAAATATTTAAATAACGCGAGCAGTCAGTGCAGCATTCTCCAAACTGGAAAGGGAGTCTCGTGGAATGGTTCGGGTGGTGAACGAGTACAAAACGAAATACGTGTATCAACAAACAGGTTTTCAGTTATCTATGATCCAGCATTAATACCAACAATAATTTCAGCCTTGATAACAAGATGAGATTAACTCTTGCCAACAGATGTTACTATGTGCTCAGTGGGCAACCAATGACCACGAAAATAACGCTCCATAAGTCCCTCATCCTTACCGTCCAAGTGTACGGCGCAGAGACGTGGGCAATGATGAGAGGCTGTTAGGAGTGTTAGAAAGAAGATACTCCGTAAGGTTTATGGTCCAATATGCGTGGACGACGTTTATAGAATATGGTGGAACCATAGTTGTATGCCGCCACTGACATAGTTAAGCGTGTACAAATCCAGCAGCTTTGCTGTTGAGCGAATGGAAGAAGGCTCCGTGGAGGAACACACAGAAGAGGACGTCCTAGTCTTCACTGGAAAGGCCAGATACAGGGAGACCTGACTGGTGCCAGCGTGCGCATAGCAGAGGCGGCTGGCGAAGTTTTATCGATGCGGCCAAGACCGATCATCGGTTGTAGTACCAACTAAGTAAGTAAAAACGCATCATGCTTTCGATAAACTAACTTCATCTCAGAAATTAAAAAACAGACTTAGTGATTTCTGGTTTAGGGATGACGATATGGCTTTCAAAATTTCAATATTCCAATATTCCGTTAATCAGAAATTATGCACATAAAATTATAAAAGAAAACAAAACAGTGTTTTTGTTCAGATTAAAAGCAAAAATCAAAACACACTTTTCCTGACTTATATATTTATAATTTTGAGATTTTATTTTCTACATTCACTCTACGTACACTCAAAAAAAAAAAAATATAATATTTTAAAAGCCACCTATTCAAACACAGATTTCAATACTTTATTAATTTATTTTTAATTTTTACAACACTTATTTAATAAAAGGCTTTACATAGTCAAGCTTAAGACTAACTCGATAAAATTCTTTAACTTAACTTTATGGCTCTATTTGGTAGCCTGACTGCTGAGTTCGTGTGTACATGAGCTGACTTGTGCATGTTGGGCAGTGTTAAGTAATCCTCCTCTAAAAATCTAAGTCCCGTAGATGTCAGGTCCGGGGGTTATTTTTTGTGAGTCCTGTGTGTGTGGATTAGCTGGAGGAATGCGAATGTTACCAAGGATCTTTCTCAAAATAATTAAGATGGCTGCTATGATTGTCAGAAGTACTGTGGAATCTGTGACTACAGAGATTTGGTGCTTTTGGCTGATTTATATTCCGTATGCTCAACGCGTGAACATATTTCACGTCAAGTTTGTGGCATTTGCTTTATACATTCGTTAGCACCGGGGAAGGGCCTGGAGACTGGTGGCTTTTAAACTGAATTACCTCCTACTCTTGATCACGATAGTTTCATTATTATTTTGGATTACATAAGTAACTGTCAAAAACTTGAAATTATCAGAGTGCAGTTTGCGTATCCTCCCTTATGTAGTTTTACTATGCACTCATCTTATGAAAGTTTCCCTAGCGCGTTTTCTTCAAATACTGCCGAGTCATTAATTGAAAGGCATGTTCCGGTGATGTTAAATGTTTCTTTATGGTTAATTATTAAGTCATTAACTTCTAAGTCCGACAGGTGATTAACCTGAGTTGGGAGCCTTGAAAGGACATCGACAACTAAATTTGATTGCCGGGTTTATAGATCAACTCATGATCATATTCCTCGATTCTGGCTTTCCACTTTTTTAAGCTAGATATTAAAATTACGGTTACCCAGAGAGGGTGAGTGGTTGATGGTAATGGTAAATCATGATTTTTCTGGCTCCGTATATGTATAAGCACTATCTAATGACAACAAATCACTAACATCTCCTTATCATTAGTAGCTTAATTCTATTCCGTTCTGTTTAGGGAACGGGAAATGTACGCAATTGGAACTTGTCTTTCCCGGTTTCATTTTGTGAAAGAACAGTCCTAATCGTGTAGTTATTAGTTAATTGAACGAACACTCAAAATCTGTGAAAACAAGGACTTCGGATGACATAAGGAGTTGCTTTAGACATTGAAGCAAGAGCCACTTTATCTAATTTCACACGAACTTTCCTGGAAGCGTAAACTATAATTTGTGCAGTGTTCCATGGGTTAGATTGGTATGGGGTTTCACCACTTTGGCGTAATCGCTAATAAATTTCCTGTCGTAGTAGGTTATACCCAAAAATCTTTTAATTGTTTAAGATTTTTAAGGGGCAAGATTTGTTCTTTGGCGATCACCTTTTTCAGATCGGTAATACCCTCTGGGGTATTCAAATATCATGAAATGGGTTTTTCCAAGAATTACCTTGAGGTTTGCCTCGAGCAGTCTTGCGAATATTGTGTCAATGTTGGGCAGAAGCTCTTCTTCGTTGCTTCCATATAAAGCATCCTTTACAATCAGTTTATTTTTTAGAAGTGTGGTTTTCAATCTGGCAATACTTTTTTCGGAGTTTGTCTTTTTGACAGCTGTCACTTGATTTATGCTCAGTTTGGTTTGCCATTTCCTAATGAATAGACTTACTCCTGAACAACTTTTCACAGGAACTTTTTCGCGCGATTTTCGCAAGAAAATTTTGTTCAGCGATGAAGCTCACTTTTGGTTGAATGGGTACGTTAATAAGCAAAATTGTCGTATTTGGAGTGATCATAATCCTCAAGCCATTGTTGAGACACCGTTACATATTCAAAAAGTCACTGTTTTGTGTGCTGTATGGGCAGAGGGAATCATTGGTCAATATTTCTTCAAAGATGAAGCCGGCCATAATGTTGCAGTCAATGGGGAACGCTATAGAGCCATGATTAATAACCTTTTCGTGTCTGAATTGAAGGATGTTGATGTGGACGACCTTTGGCTCCAACAAGATGGCTCTACATGCCATACAGCCAACGAAACAATCAGTTTATTGAAGGAAACTTTTGGTGAGCGCATTATCTCGCGTGCGATTTAACACCGCTGGGGGGGTTTTTGTGGGGTTATGCGAAGTTGCTTGTCTACGCATATAAGACCGGGACGATTGACGCCTTGGAAGAGAATATTGGGCGCGTTATTACTGACATACGGCCCCAATTGCTGCAAAAAGTGGTCGAAAATTGGACCTCTCGGCTGGAATTTATTCGAACCCGCCGCGGCGGCCACTTGCCCGAAATCGTTTTAAAACATAATGGCAAATCCTTATCTTTATAATAAAGCTAAATTCTTGGCCATAACATTAAATTATATGCGTTTTATTTCTTCTGGAAAACCATACTTCTAAAAAAAACACCCTGTACATATGTACAATGATGTCGTCTATGAACACATGGCAAATTTTTCCTTTGTATTCTTTCAGAAAATCGGATATCATTCTCAGGGAGATAGCGGGAGCGTGTCTAACGCCAAATGGGAGAGAAAACCGTTATACGGATAACGGATCTTTTCCCGAGTATCTGGTGGAAACCGGTAGTAACTTCCAGAGTGGTTTTCTTCCCCGAGGCTGGGAAGAGAGGAGTTATTATCAGGAATTGTGTAGGTGTCTGCGATCGTGACTGAGTTAAGTCCTTAATTTAAGTTACTCCTTCGATAAGGAGGTCGTTAACCTGTTTCTTCATTTCATTTCATACAAGCTGGGTAAGGATACCATTTCTTGTATATGTGTTCATCTGCTGTAGTTTTTATTTCAGTCCTAACGGCTGTTTAGATCCCCTCGCGACTATCGATTGGGCCGAACAGCGTCCCGTATTTCACCAGGATAAGTTTTATCGTTGCTTTGCTTCTTTGAACAAATTACCATTTAAAAGTTTATTCACCTCCCTTGATACTTTTTCTAATAGGGGCATTTTTATGTCAGGTTTCCGAATTAAGATATTTTATTTGCGAACAATTATTGTTCCCAGTTCTTTAAGGGTGTTATCCTCAATTATCCCGTCGAACGACTTTAATCCTGGTAGAACGTAAAAGATTAACATAGTGTCATTCCAAACTTTTTTGAAGAAGCTACTGCTAATTTTCCTGAAGAGAAGGATATGACCAGCGACTGACTACACCGTGAACGGTTTTTCTACTTGTATACAATTATTTTCCAAGGACTGACATATGAAGTCCCGTGTCGACAAGGAATTTAAGTACTATGCCTTCCCTGGTAATATTTTTTATATAAGGAACGTGAACAGGCATCTACCATAAAATTTACCTGGTCTTGGTCGCTTTGCCGTTTAGCTCTGCGTAAGCTGCCTCGTTTCCCAGATAATGGGATTCTTCATTTCCAGCCTCTTCATATCCTTCAAACCCATCAAATTCTGTACATTAATTATTGCAGGTATCAAGGTTATATAGACGCTATTGATTTGGGCAAAACTCTCAGAAGTGGCTTTCCTCTTAAAAGGATTGCAATTGCTGCCCTGTGGCCTATTTCCTCATGAGGTTTGGGGCCATTCGACCTCAGAGGGATATTTTATGAACCGCAACTGAAATTGGGTTTCGGGCTTTGGGGACTATATGGTGAGTAGCTGCCTCGAAATCAGGCTTCGGTTTGCTTCCAAATCTTTCATTGAATCCGTTGTTAAATCTTCTTGTCTATTGTCTCTTCTTGATAATTGATTAATGAGGACTGTGATCGTGTTAGGAATCATGGTATGTATAGAATATTTGCGGATATTAAGGTTTTCTAGATCGAGGCAGGCCGTGTAGGTTTCTAAAAGCGTTTTTGGATTTTGTATTATCAACATCCTTCCTAAGACACCAAATAGTCCTGTAATAAAGACATCTATAGCGCTCTGTTTCTGCAGGTCTCTACAAGTGGCTCAACAGTTTCTTGGGAATATCAGGGAGAACCGGTCGTTAACTGTCACATAGAATGCGCCCAGGGTGAGCTGGATCAACTGGTGTTTCAGCCTCCTAATATCACTCTTGTCAACGTAGTGAAGGGGCTTTAAAGAGCGCTAGTCACCATGGGTTGGTTCAGTTGCTCAAGTTGACCAAGGTATCTCGCAGTATATTTGAACTGATTTATTTAGGCATTTACTGCCCCCTCAAGTCTGTTACAAATTTTTTTTTTGCAATGATTCCATTTTAATATTTAATTTTGGCTATTGCTTGCAGTGGATTCAGGAAATTTTTACAGTAAATGTTTGGTATACTTGTTTAAAGAATGTCACAGTTGTTTTTCCTTTTATTTTCGAAATTTGATTTATAATTCCAATTTTAGCAATACATAAAATAGATTCCTATTCACAGTATAATATTTCTCATCCCTTTACGAGCTTTTACTAGATATATCACAAAAGGATATGTAATCTCTCGGCTTCCAGTGGTTTGCTCAATATCCTCCTTTTTAGGCTTGATTTGCACGCTTGTGGATTTATCCATTGTTATTAATTGAGTTTCAATTGCAGGTTGTATTTTTTCGAACTTTATCCTTTATTCGCACAAAAGCTGTTAGCTTCATTTAAAAAGAAAGTTCAGAAAAGCTAAATTTAAAGTATGATAACTCTGTAAGTACTGGTCCAGCCTGGCAACATTTTGTTGCTAAAGGTAGTTGGCATTTCTGAGAATTATACACAATTTTTACCAATTGACCTTTCTTCATTATTCAGTCGTTTTAACGTCACTAAAATTAGTGCCCATGGAGGGCCTAGGCCGAGCTTTTCGCATCCACTCATGTTGTGCGTGTTATATTTGCACATGAATGGAAAGGACCTACAGACGTATGCCGAATCCAAACGGCGAATTGAAAAGCTTTTCATTACTCTTGTAGGTTTGCCATTGCCTGCCAAGAGGTGGTGCCGTGTATAAATTTTGCAGTTCCTTTTTTTTTTTTTTTTTTTAATTTTATTTACATATTTTTTTATTTTGCCTGTGCCGAGATTCGAACCCCTGACACTCTGCTTAACATTCCAACGCACTACCGCTACGCTACAGCGACCACAGACCAGTATTGGTCTTACAATGGCTTTGTATGATGACCACACTGATATTTTAGGTTGAAAGCTCCATTTCTAACCCAGCATTCTCTTGCACGAATAGAGTTCTATACTCGCTTTCTTTACTCTGTGCTCTATATTGCGTTTCCAGCTGAGTTTTGGGTCCAAAATAACGACGTTTAGACCACAGCTAGTAGCCCATAATTTCACTAATTACGGTTGGAAACGTGCCTGATACTAATATCACAATGTCAGATATAATGCCTTGTCTAATGGAAGTAGTAAGAATATCATTAACTACGAGTATCCAGGGCTCCCCCTCTATTGACAAAGCACGTGGCTGCACTACTGCAAATCTTGGCAATGATTTTCCTTGTATTGAGCATAACTTGTTTAAAATGGTATCTGTATTGACATTGTTGAAGGCCCCTCAATGTCTAGGAAAGCCACTATGGAGAATTGTTTGTGTTCAATTGATCTTTCAATAGTGCTGACTACCTCGTTCAAGGCCGTTTCTACTGATTTGCTTTTGAGGTAGGAATGTTGTGATTTGGAGATGAACGTTCCACCCATCTTATTTCAAAGGTTAAGATCAAGATTGCATTCAAAAGTTTTAAGAACAAAGGATGACAAGCTAATGGGTCTGAAATCCTTAGCAGTTTCGTGTCCTTTCTTCCACCCTTAGGGATAAATATTATTTTCATCCGTCTCCAGCTTGATGGGACAGACTTTTCTTGAAGAAAATCTCTAGCCAAGAAATTTTTATTTTTTTTTATTTTTTATATACCATTTTACGCAAATAAAATATTTCATCAGGGCCTGCTGTCTTCTAGGATTTCTATAAGGAGCAGGCTACTCCTTGAGATTTAGGTCGAAGAGTATCCAGCAGTGGTCTGAGAACGACTTCAGGTTGGACACCCATCAATTGATGACTCTTAGAGAGTTGTTGTCTGTACAAAATGTAACGTCTGAGACCTCCTCCCAACCCTCAAAGTTATCCGATCTCGGAAACATAAAATTTGGTGTTGTTCCCACGTTGCATATGTTAAGATTATTATTAAGTATATAATTGATAAATACGGCCACAGCAATTGAAACACCTCTATCACCTCCTAGGTCTACTGCTCCAGTTTCACGACTGTGAGATCTGAATTGCTAAAGTTTGAACAAAGAAAGACTTTAATGTGGTTTTTAGCTTTTATGCAGGACCTAGGCTTACAATTTTTTTACAATGTGAGTAAAATATATTGTAGTTTTTGTTGTCATGGAACCCATGGACGTCAAGATATCTGACCCAGGCTCCTGTATGAGTCCGATGTCGATGTTTCCCTCGCGTAGGAAAATTTTAGATTACTTTTATTATCGGACAGTTAGATTTCATCGGCCACCTCCAGCTTTTCCAGCAGGATGTTAGCGTCGTCTACCACTTCTAGGTCCTCGTCATTATTGGCCAAGATTTTGAGTTTGACTTTTCTCAGGCCAAACTTCAAGGAATGTCATTGGCTCGTATCAGCGTGAGCTTCAAGAATTTCCAGAGGCTGCTGATCTCAGCAACGCATTCCTGAAGA
Source organism: Palloptera scutellata (assembly GCA_958295655.1). Classification (NCBI taxonomy): domain Eukaryota; kingdom Metazoa; phylum Arthropoda; class Insecta; order Diptera; family Pallopteridae; genus Palloptera; species Palloptera scutellata. The sequence continues at coordinate 53,553,807 of OY282450.1, forward strand.
ACCTTCCAGGGATGAACCCCGGCAGAGTCGAAGGAACTAAGAATGCCGCCCTGAGCTCCGATCACGTGCTTGTCTAGTACGATTCTGTCGTGTTTAGTCTCGATCTCCCTTCATCTCTCCAGGACCACGCTAAATGGACGTTGTGTCGATACATTGGCCATGTTGGCGTTTTTCGATACCTTAGCTCTAGATTGATCACATCCTGTGACCGATTTCTCTTCGGCGGAACTTTTTAGGTTCTAAATGCAAGGAATTCTTCGTATTCCTGCATCACTTTTTGAAACTTTTTTTTTGTCTTCAGCGTCTCGCTCCTGCACTGCTCCAGCTATCTCATTCTTAGCAACCTTGCTTAGCATGAAGCGAGCCTTCGAGTACTGCAAGGGCTTTTTTTTTAATTGGCAGTTTGCCTCTACTATGGCTGGTGATAGCTTTTGTTGCATTATTTGATGTTGATGGTTTATCATTGTCTAGTAAGGGAGTACTGTGGCTGGTACCCGCCTTACTACTCACTGACACAGCCATTTCTTCGCTGGATGCCAGTAAGTTGTCCTCCTCAGAGCATGAATTTACTAGTAAGTATGATGGGCTTCTCATTTTGGTTTCTTTAAGTTTGACATCTTCTGGTTCTTACTACTTACTACTCAAGCTCGGCAGCACATGAGGAATAAGGGGAAACATCAAGGTCCATCACGGCAGCGCCCATACCGTGAGAAGGCCACAGTTACTCTCTGAGGCGGCCAGGTATCGGAGAGAGAAATTTCCTTCTCGATGCACATTTTTCAGTTCCCTGCACTATTCAGCCCTCGACACGATTCCAAGTTACACCTTGGTTTGGGAATTATTGACTGTTGGTTTTCGGAATCTCCGCAGAAACCGTTACAGCATGGTTGAATCTGGGCTGTTTTAGCTCCCTGGTTAACTAACCCTACTTAAGCCCTTCACCACGTCAATATACGTCAACGCGAGTGTTCTCATGGGTACAGTTGCAAAGGGACATTGAACTGTATACTACTGCTTTTATTGTGTATTTCAGTAAACCTGCCAAAAAAAAAAAAACATTTTTTATGCTATTCACACAGGAGGGTCACCCTGAACGCAGCTATGGTTGTTGGATGACTTTAAATCCCATGATAGTCACAGATGTAGGTGGCTACGCAACTACAGCGTGCATGTTGGGCAGTGTTAACTCATATTATTAGTATTACTAACTCATATTATTATTTCCTGTACTGTTGTACTCACACAAGTCATTTCTTATATTTTTAACGCTCGACAAACTATTTCTATCTAAAGTACTTTTGAGGTCAGTGAAATTGTATTCCATAAGATTAAATTCACTTGTGTTGAGATAAGAACCTGCAGTTTCTATCATTGTTTAAAATTGTGCAAATAACAGCACGCCAAGGTTAACGTAGTTGGCTTAACCTAGCTTTATGGCTACCTTTGGTAGCCAGTGTACTGAGTCCGCGATCCCTACGCTTTCAGTAAAATAAGGTGATTAGGCGAGATTGATTCGAGGTTTATTGGCTTATGGAAACTTCAAACTTCGAAACCAAGATTTCGAAAGCATTTTCTACAGTCACACTTGCTTTCGATAACCTCTTGTTGAATTCATTCAAAATCAGCACAATTTAAGTTTTTTGATGAATAGGATTTCATCGGGTTAACATTAAAACCAAAAAAACAAACATACGCTAGGTTCCGGAGCGTGGGGAACCGTTGGTGCATCGACCATAATGAACTTTTTTTGGCATTTACCACAGCCAAAACCAAGGTAAGTTAAAAACCTTTATGGTTGTAGTATAGCGCTTGAGTTTTCTGTTTTTTTATGGTAACATATTTGTTGTCAATGGCTCCCAAAGTGTTCCAAAATTTATGTAATTGCCCGAAATTATTCTTCAACGATTTCCCACTTAACTGATGTTTCAGGGAACTGAAACGAAAGAAGCAAATCAATAAATAAACAATATTCTCTTTTGCAGGCATCAGAGGATGTTGTGTTTATTTCAAGAGAAATAAACACAAATTCGTCAATGTGATAATCAATTTCGGCTACGCTTAAATAACTAAGCAAAGTTGGACCATGTGCGAAGCAAAATGATTTATATAAAAAACTGGTAAATATTTGGAAAAGGAAGAAGCACCCTAAGGAAGAAGTTTCCCATTTTTGCCTTGTTTGGGATGAAAAATTTAAACAACTTGAACTCGGTGACATAATATTTGAATCAAGACATTTCTCTTAACTTTGCAGTACGTTACGAGTACAAATAAAATATCTGAAGTTATTCATTACTTTTCTATTTTGCTAATTTGTTATAGGAATTTGAACTCCGAAACCAGAACCACAGGGAAAACAATAGTACAAACTACACATTTTATGATGGACCATAGAAGGCCATTCAGAAAAGTGGTCAACTGTACTTAAATGCGGCATTAAGGTATAACTATAATTACAATATATTGTTGACATGGCCAGTAACACTGTAAGTATTACAGTATTTTAAAATACTGACAGTAAACATCATAAAATCCGGAGTTCCATCAGTATTTCAATCATTCCTTTATACTAATGGGATATTTTGCCTTACACGATCATTAATACTGTCACTGTTACCAGCATGATCGTGTCGAAACCCGCCACCGTTCGCCATAAGTGATCATAGTGTTAGTTCGTTGGCATATTCAGTTTATACAATAAGTTTTCAGTTTATATAATATTAATTTATTTGAAAAAAAATCACTTTTATAAGTGATATTTTAAATGATCGAATAAACTAAAATTTTTGAACTATCCAATAATTAGATTTAATTACCATTACTATTTCATATCATGAATACCACTAGTGCTTGGTAGGTATAATGGTATAATCGCAGCGTTACAACGCAGTGTTTTTACCAGTGTTTAATTTGTCAAAGAAAGTTGATTTACATACTATTTGAAGTTCCAATTTAGGCTACGTTCCACTAAAAATGCTATCCATCTCGGAAGCACACACACACTGGCATGCCAAACTAACACTTGTCGCAACTGTTTCGCTTCGAATCGCTGGCAAAAGAGGTCGCGTTGTTGTAACGTTGTCGCTTCGGTTCGACTATGTTTTAGCTGATATACGTTCAAAACTGCAACAAAATGATGTAATAGCAAAGGGTAATAATAAAAACAATCGAATTCGTCGAATTTGTGCAAAACTTTTAACAATATTGTGGAAAGTTTGGTACGTTGCTTGTTGGTATCTCCACCAAATTGCATAACAGCATTAGTGTGTGTTTCTACCACAGTGGAACGAAAAGAGAACTGCGTGAATATTCCGTCCATGTTTAGCGTTACCAATAACAAATACAAGTATAATCACAAGAGAGCCAACGAGTGCGTTAGTGTTCTATTATGGAATGTTTGCTAAACTGTAGTATTTCATTGCAAATATGTATTAAACATGGGCAGAAGGTAAATTTGTTGTATTTCCTAGACATGAGTTATGGCATTTTTTAACATGAATTTATTTATTGATTAAAGCGAAATGTTGATGAGTTAACTTAAAGTTTATATCAATTTATTTACACTGCGTTTAGGGTACGATATTTTTTTCGATTAGTTGCAATCAAATTACTATTTCTTTTTGACTAAAATGATAATGCAGTGCTTTTCTTTCCAGTTTCTGAAAGAACTGAAAGAGTGAGACTACTATTGAATACTAACAGTAGCATCCATTGCCTTGCCAGAGCCAACGTCAACGTATGCATTTGTTAATTGTCCCACCGGCATATATGGATTTATAAATTTTGTACACAGTAATGCATACACAGAATTGCTCCAAAATCCAAATATAAAAGTTGTAAAATCAAGTGGAAGTAATAAATTCTTCGTTACAAATAAAACAACAGAATAAGTTACATATTCAACCTGGCGTACCATATGCAGCAGTACAAGAAAGTGGAAGCGAGAAGACCGTAGACGTGAGGCAAACATAATAAATCACTACAAATAGAAAAACAAAAAACAGCACTACAGTTAAATTTAATATAACAAACAACGCAACCCATCAGTATTGAATCAATCATACATTTTAACAAGCGTTAGATAAAGATAGAACGACTGCAGTTATAAGCTTGGAAGTGTGTGTGCGTGAGCAAGGCAAGTTGAATTAAAATAATTGGAGAGAAGGCCCGAATACGACGTCGATTGACGGGCCACGAGAGCAATCATCGCAACAAACGTCGTTGGCGATTCCGCAGTCAAACGTCGAAGGGATATGGCGGTGTTCTTAATAAACATCTGTAAATTTAATGGCTGCGGAATCACGTTTCCAAGTTTAGGAGATTTGATACAACACATTGAGGACACACATATTGGTGAGTTTTATAATTGTTTAGCAATATAACAATGACGAAGTGTACCTATATTGTTGTTATTGGGGGCAAAGTATCGCGTGATTATTACGTTAATTAAATTGTAATGGTATCGGCTGGTATTTGTTTACTTAATTAAGATTCTCATAATAATTAGAGTGCTGCTTGCAATGTTGAAAGTGTTGTGATAATGTGTGTGTGTAAGTGGTGAATTTGATGACGATGAGTGGAACAGGGCTGCATCTCAACGTCAGCTGTATCGTTCGTATGCATTGAAGGTATATTGGGGAAAATCAATATAGGGGAGATCTTGCTGGTATGTGATTATTATTAGTGGTTTTCTCTAGCTTTTGCGTGTGTCAGCTTTATTTTAGGCAGTGCATATGTTTTCTTTGCATATATGTATATATAACAAAGTGAGCTTAAACTTAAATGATTTTCTATATCGGTTCACACAAAAAATAAATTAGTTGAATATGAAAAAATTAAATGTTTGGATTTTAAAAGATATCTTGATATTATTCGTTTAAATCTAGCCAATTCTTTCTCATGAATGCGTAAACCAAACTGGTGGGTTGCTCTAGAAATTATCCATGTTGTGACTGAATCGCCCCGTATATATTCATCGGCACATTCATAAACTGAAACTAAAATTTTTTTTTTTGGAAATTTCTGAGACGTGTGTATATTTGCTATTTATGTGAAATTTATAAATTATAGAGATATTGATATAACCTCATAAATGCCTTATAAGTTTGTAAGTGCATAAACTTGTAAAAATTTGTTTGAAATTTGAAATTTTTCTTACGAATTTTTAAGCGTTAGCGGTTTGCCAGGCATTTATGAGTTTATATGAATCCCATTAATATATGCAATACAATTATATTTTTATATTTTGAGGAATAAATTATAGATTTCTGTGAAATGGGAATGATATTTTTTACTACGCAGTTAAAAGTCACCACCTATAATGACCAACCGCTTATAACGGCTGTTTCGTAGTCGTTTAGTTGGTTCATCATAAACCTTATGACCTTTTTGATGTAGCAAATGCTTTTTGCAAAGTTGCTTATAACGAACCAATTTTGAAAATTAATGTTAAAAAGCCATTCAAACTAACTAGCTCTCTTTCAAGATTTGTGTGTTTGAAGACGTAATTTATTTCTTTTTGTCCTTAATGGTAATTTTCTTCAATTTGTTATTTTTTTTTGTGCTTGCTTTAATACAATGAGGGCATTTTTTTAAAATATATTCTTTGTGTTTTTTAATGTTTGTTCTTAGCTATGAATACTAACGAATTGCAGTAGTTCATTCAACTATTTCGACCATTTTTAAAAACCGCAGTAAATTTCAAAAACTGCCGAATTAATAATACCAACATACGACCTAAAGTATATTTGGCTATTGAAAAATTTTTGAACTGTCTATTTGGAGTGCTGAACTACAAAGAGGCGACTGTAACAAATTTTCCACCATATTTATCCATACATATGGTTTTTAGGTATATTTTTTTAAAAGTAGTAATAAAGTGTATGCATACTTAGAGTGGTTTATTACTAATTTTTTATTTGTAGTATACACGATTTGAATTGCATAGGCATTTTACTTTTTTCTTTTTGTACTTTTAAAATAATTTTAACTGGATTCAATTTAATTTAATAATTCTTGAAAATAAAATAAGCTAAACAACCAGTAAAACCACATTTAACAATACAAATAAAGCAGTTTGTCACTATTGCGCTTGATTATTAACCTGAGAGAACTAAGCAGAGAACTTCAACTGAACATATCGATAATAAGATAATAAGAACCGGGATCTATTATTCATTAGAACCAGGGCCGAACAAAAATCTCTCAATGTTTATTTCCAAAAAAAAGTATTGTATTCGTCTTCGCAGCTTCTCTGAAAAGGCATTGTGCGGTGTATTTCTCGTTTGTGTTTCATTTAGCTGTCAAGCTGCTACTCCATGCGTACATTCATTTGTAGAAGTGTACGAACATTGTGTGTATGTACGATGTATATCAGATGTGTTGGCCATGGCACACAAATTAATTTTTACTCGATTGCTGTAAGCAAAATGTAATTAGATTCATCCACATCAAGGGACTGTCTGAACAACAAACATGTACGCATCTATTGCAGTACAGGGTGTGATAGTGTAGCATGCTAAACCGTACAATAATTTGTGTTTAAAAAGTATGCAGGGTTTTCTTTTTGAAGTTATGCAGGCCTTGCTTCCTGTAATAATGTCACTGATAAACTGAAGTTCATTGTGGTCAAGGCATAACACTTGCCACAATGGCCGTCTATCTCTTTATCGGTGTCCTTTTTAATTGCATTCCCTGTCTCATTCTCCCTCTTTCCTCCCACCTATCAATCTTCATTCATCACAATGCTCTGCATTCATAGGGGTCCACCCTGTGTGTTGAATGTATCAATAAAAAAAATAAATAAAGACTAAGGACAATATATCCGTTGACCGAAGCACTAAGCAGTTAAAAAAGTTTGAATCTCATTGAGTTACTTTTGCCCCATAATTGTGGGGCAAGCGTTTTTTTATTTTTATTATTTTATAAAGTAAGCTGTCATTGAGACATTTAACAATAGACACCCATATTTTAAATTATTACATTTACATATTTATGCAAGTATGTTGAGAATGTGTTCAGAATGTTACTTGCACCGACCTGGTTTCGGTCGCCATAATTTTTAATAATTCCAGTTTTTAAGCCACAAGGATATTTTATTTAAACATTCTTGGAGTTTGAGGGTGCAGTGACAGGATCATCATCAATTGACAAGACAGCAATTTCGTCCAATAACAACTCCATCAGTTGTCGGCAAATCAGCAGTGAAAAGTAGATATAACATTGGGCCCATAATACTGTCCTGAGGAACACCGGCTTTTATATCATATAGACATGTGATGTCATTGCCCTGTTTCACGAAGAAGTTGCGATTTTCAACATACGATTTCAAGAACGTGTAAAAATTTATTGGAAGCGTTTTTCTAGCTTTGTATAAAAGCCCCTCGTGCCACACACGGTCAAAAGCTTGTGATATGTCTACAAAAAAGCGGTGGTGCAGTATTTTTTGGATTCGAAGGCTACTTTTATTTGTGCAACAAGTCTATGAATTTGTTCAACTGTGCCGTGACTTTGACGCAAACCAAACTGATGATCGGGAATAAGATGTTTTGACATAATAATAGGCATTAGCCTTTTCATAAACAACTCCAGCATTTCCAGCATTTTTACCGGGTTTTTGGATTATTTTTATTTGTGCAACCTTCCACTGTGGTGGGTCAAATCAAGTTCTCAACACAGCATTGTAGAGTTGGGTTAGGAAGGTTATTGCTTGCTCTGGTTAACAATTGTGTTAACAATTATATTTCTGCCGCAAATTAAGTTTTAACTAATGAGAAATGAATAGTATATTGAAGGTTTTGTTGTATTAGTTTTATAATTAATAATTTTTATTAAAATAACTATATGTCACAAATCTGTATTTCGTATTGATATTATCTGTTCCATGGCTAATGGTATTGCACCGGCTAGCACTAATCCAGTCATCCTAGTATATTCAAGTATACCCAAAATTTATTACTTATGGAAAAAAGTCAGTTCTTATTCGAATATTTTTTAAAACAAAATTATACGGTTTTGCATAATTTGTCATTATTGTATGTACTATTTAAAATCCGGTTTTTCCTAACGCTCGAATAGTTGTTCTAAGTTACCTAAGCGAAGTATAAGTTATGTGAAAATGTCCAAAAACTACTAGATTGATAAATCTCCTGGAAGCTTAATGGATACAGTTGTGTTCATGATAATAGCAGCGACTTTAAGCCAAATCGGCTATTTGCGGAATTTTCGGCTTTAATTTTTCACTTGTTATACGTCATTCCATGAGGTTTGCAGGCTTGACGCGTCCACGGGGAGATAGAAACTCATGGCTAACACAAATGAGAATCAGCTAATTATAATAATATACAGTGTGCATTAATCTTATTATACATAAGTAGGTAAGTAATGTAATTTTTTGTTTTTAGAAAATGATCCTTAAAGCTAAAACTTTTCAGTAAACTACATGAAATATAAATAGTTTTTGTCATATACTAATGAGCCTGATTTATTGTCAGGTAGATGCATGTTGCTGTGCACCTATTTAAATTGAATTTTTGTTTTTATAAGTGGCCAAAACTATTAATTAATTGTAATTATAATATTAATTTTTCTGTTACTTATTCTTAATTTAAATAAATAGTTACAAATGTTTTGCACAGCCAACTACGATACATTTTCACTTTTATTTTTTTATTTTTTTTAGTGACGGAAAAGCAATGATTTAGCTCCATGTATTCTCAGTTGCAAAAGATTTGCACAGCATTGTACATATACATATGTAAGGAGTGAGATCAAAAAAATTGGATAACTTTAAATTGTCCCAGCATTAAAATCCCTTATGTAAATAAAAAAATGTAAACAGTTTTGAAAAGAAAATTTCAACAAATTTCTGATAAAATGATCAATAAAACTAATTTGTTTGTTGTTTTTTACAGAATTCGGACAGCTTTTCCGGTATGCCTGCCATTAGCGCCTTTACCGTCATATCTGAGACTCTTGGCGGCAGCATTCCACTTATTTCTAAAATTTTAAAATGTTCTCTTCACTAGAGCCAATATCTCTCGATAGGCCGAAGTTCTGGGCAATTTGGTGGGTTGGCGATTTTTGATGTTTTGGTATTCGAACCATTTAAGGCCAAAATAACTAAATAGATACATTGTGCTTTCTAATGAAGGGCAGCAATCTCTTCTGGTGGCTTTCCTTCACATAAATTTCGGCGTTAACAGTGTCACTTGTTACGAAACTTTTACTCCTTAGCCCACAACTACAAATCGCTTGCCATACCAGAAACTTCTTAGGGAACTTGGACTTTTGTTTTGTCCTAAATCTTTCCTCGAAATAATTCAATAACTAAATCGCGTCTTTCCACTTCCGATGCCATGACTCAACTGAAAGTTCACAAGTCAAAAAACATGTGATTGTATTTCATCAGAATTTCTCCAACGCAAAGCCTACTGTTTGAATTTTTTCATTCAGATGAAGAGTTTTAAAGCAGTGGTCTTTGAAAGTTATCCGATTTTTTCGATCTCACTCCTTATTGCAGTTATAAAGTGAATTTCGTTCAACTTCTTTAGTATATTGCTCCCTTTGCCTTTATAACAGCATCCAAACGTCTGGGCGTTACTAGCATAACACTCAATTGAGTTTTTATTTTTAATGCAAGTTTATATTTCTGATGCACATTGCCTCACCTCAATAATGTTGGTTTTTAGAGAGAAGGTTGTGGTGCTACGGCGGAGGTAAACAAGTGATTTTAGGGCTTGCCAGACATTATCAATTGTGTTTAAGTCCGGAGAATTTCCTGGCCAGTGAAGTGATATTCTGAGATAATAAGTAATTTTTAACAGATTTTGCGGTCTGACATGGTCTACCATTTTGCATAAAAATATATAGCTTTTTACTGATCCACATACTGATTAATGCCACATAGGGAACAAAAACCTAATATAGGACCTTGGTCTTGCCTCGTTCCTTCTACAAAATAAAGGGAGCCAGGACCTTCAGAGCTAATTGCTCCCCATACCATCACTGAAGGGGGATGCTTTATTTGTGGCTGTATGCAGTTTTGTTTTTTTAGTGAAGGATATGATTGCTTACATTATTCCAAAATGTAGAGTTCTTTTGTACGCTTTTACAAACTTCAGACCAGCTATTTTCATCCTCTCAGTTGTTGGGAGATATGGTTTTATGTTGTTTTCTTTAAGCCGTCTTCACAATGTTGCTTTGGAAAGTTACACTTATCTGTTTCGTAAGATTTCTTTAGTACAGTTCTAGTGTTTCTGCAATTACCACGATCGTCTGTTTTCCTCCCGCCTTTTCTCAGAGATGGACGACTCCTTATCTCGATGGTGCGTTACCTAAACAATTTTGTTATTTTCGGAACTGCAGTACAACTAACAACTATCATTTTCGTGAAGAAGGGTCCTCAAGAAGGGTTACAATAGCTCGCTTTTTTCAAGTAATAGGTCCTTGCTCCTTTCCATTCTTCTAAAAATGTAATTTTACATGGAGCGAGGAAATCAGTAAAATAAATTGATTTTTGAAAGACAAAGAAGTACTTACCTCACAATTTTCTCTTCTTTTAACAAAAAAATATAATAAAAATTAAGGAACACCCACTTACAAAATTTAATTATTTGAGCATTGACTTTGAAACAATGTATTTACATAAATATCAATGAAAAACATGAGAATAAATCACTTTTCTACGCCCAGCTTATATAAAAATGCTGATAAAAAAAATGTTGTGTCGAATTAACAAAAAATACCGTTAGTTTACATTGGAATATTTTGAGAAATCATGGACATCAAAATTTTAAAAATGTATGCATTCGTTGCTTAGGCGGAAGCATCACAATGTAAAATTTGAGCATTTTCTAGTAGTCTTCTAATAGCGGAGCACCTACTGTATGTAATTGCGAAAATTTGAGTAGTATTAGTAGCATTAAATCTACATGTACAAATGTTTTAATCATAAAATAAAATAAATCAATAGATTTGGTAGTAGCCGGTGGTGTGCGCAAACGTGTTTAAATACATACATATGTTAGGGCAATTGCAATTTAAATATTTGAATTTTTCCCTTTTAAGTAAGTACATATGTGATACTTTGTATTTTAAAATGTACTACAAGTGTCAACTACTTTTTTAGTTACATTTATAACAAATTTTGAATATTTGAATATTATGCATACTTATTATTTACTATTATCACCAATATGAGGGAGTACCATACTTAAATTATATTATGATTATTCCAGTGTTCATTCAGCAATTGAAATTAAAAATTGGACAAAAATCGATAAAACTCGACTTGGCTGGTTGAATAACGAGGAGAAGGTGGAGAGGGGAAAACGAATGGTAGAAGGGGAATGTTTAGTTTTGGGGGTTGCTCAGCTGACACCCAATTCAAAAATTACTTCTCTGCACATTCTACTCAAACATATGGAACATAAATACATTTGTATTTTAATGTGTATACTTTAGCGATGTGGGTTTTGTTGTTGTTTTACTGATATCGGTCACACGGGTTATTTGAGCCTCTTCAACGATTTTCACCACCCGTCATCATTAACATAGCAACTGTATCTATTGACAGAGCTTTTTCCCTAATCTCTTGTAGCTGTGTGTGGTTTCATGGCGAATATTTGCTTTGTCTGTCTGTCAGCCTGCTGATTGTAATGGTAGCGAAGATGGTGCGAATGTGCACAAATTGTCAGAACCACGAATGTGCATTTTTACTACTTGCCACGCAAGTTCCAGCTTGCCACGCAAGTTATGATACCCTGAGTCTAAAAACTAATTTTTTACTTTACTGTCGCAGTAGGTAATTATTTTCTCCACTTACAATCAATTGCAGCAGTATTATTCTTGTGTAAAACAAGAATAATACTAATTCTTGGTTCTGGTGGCCGATGAGTACCATACATCATACCTATTACGTTCATTATATACCTTGTAAGTATACGTAATGTAGTTCATGGGGTTTTTGTTGTACGTGTATTTATAGCTCATACATGCACACATGTATGTATGTACATATTATTAAGTATATTATTTTATTCAGGATTTTAAATTACTTCTCAAAATAATAGGTACAAAGCACACTTTCAACTTTAAAATAACAAATAACGGTTTTACTCAATATTTGAATACAAAAAAAATGCACATTTATTCAGTGGATATAAATAAATAAAGAAAAATAAACTTCATTACTAGATAAACTATAAAAAAGAATCGGAGATCAATAAACATTTTAAGGCGCTTATTCGACTGCTCACAAAAATAGTTACTCTTGTAGTATTACAAAAAAAAAAGGTTAATAAAAAGTGTTAATAAAAAATAATTGGATATTTTGACTATTTTGGATATTTAACTAATATCCTGTGTATCCACCACCATTTTGAATTACCTTCGCTACTCTCCTTGGCATATTATTAATCAAATCGCGACAGGTGTCTATGGGTGTCTGATACCATATTTTCTGAACACAATCGTTCTTTATTAGAGAAACTTTTTTCACCAACTTCTTTCCCCACAGGTTTTCTATTTGATTTAGATCCCGGGATTGACTTGGCAACATTGACATTATGGTTTTCAAAGCATTTTTTTTAACACTTAGCGGTAAACTTTGGGTCGTTATCTTGCTCATAGAGCCAACGTAAAGGCATGTTTTCCTCCGCATAGGCTAGCATTGTATTTTCCACAATGTCCTTGTATTCGGCTGCTGTCATATGTTTAGTAGTTTGGTGCATAAGACCGACTGCATACCAAGAAAAGCATCCCCAAACCATCCATAATATTTCTACCTCCATGCTTCACTGTTTTTTCGTGATACAAACGTGAAGTTCTTAGCCTTTTGGACGGCGTACATTCCTTTCTGAATCGTTTCCGAACAGATTAATTTTCGTTTCATCACTCCATAAAATATTTCTCCTCTTTTTCTCACCCTCAGACTCCTCTCAGATTTTGCGTTTCCTTGCAAAATTTAACCTCATGCTCAAATTGTTCTTTCGCATCAAAGGAACTTTTTTGGCTATTCGTCCTGGTAGGTTAACTCACCACGTTTAACCACGTTTCCTATTTCGGCTGCTATTACCTTTGAAGACTTAAATGGGTCCTTTTTACAGATAGTCACAATGTGCCGATCGAGATTTGCGTTCGTTTTTTCTGGCCGTCCTCGAGACTTGTTTTGGGGTTTTCCCTTGATTTTCCTTCTTTTCTTAGGTTCGAAACTAACCGGGCTTCTTCATCAGTGCAGTGTGATTTACGACCCATCTAAATTATAAATTATTTAATCAAATTTCACTATTTTTAAGTTAATTAAAGCAAAATTTACCGCTCTTAAATTAAGAACTGTAAAAACTATAAACAGAAAAGGTTTTTATAAAAAAAAAAACTTTTTTGAACTTGTACGTGTAACTATTCCATTGAGCAAGCAGATTTTGACTTTTTTCATGCAAAGCCCACAATTCAAAATAATTAGGGATATCACACGTTTCACTTTGCCAGCAAAGCATTGTCATATTGCTTTAATTAAGAAAAACACTTCATTTTACCTTTAATTGCGCGATAATGGTTGCAAAATTCGAACAAAATGTCTACATTTTTATTTCTATCTATAGTTAAGTTCCTTATTTGTAATTAATTATCTATTTCTATTTCTTTTCTTTTATTTCATTCCCTATTATTTTTATTGTAAGTATTTTTATGAATCTATTCTTATATATTTACATATTTATTTTCAAGTACTGGTAAAGATGTTATATCTTAGTGTACTTCTATTTTTGTTGAATAAATTGAAGTTATACATATATAAAATGAATTATGAAGGGCAATACTAGTTTATGCACATTGAAAAATAAATCAAGTATCATTTAGTCTTGTACTTACTTTATATAAAATAGAGTGTGATTTGTAAATCTATTGAAGACTGCTGATAGTAGCTAATGTACATATGTTGGCATTTGTTAGAGTTTAATTTAATTTTTTTTTCTACTACGACTAGTAGAAATTTTTATAAAAAAGAAATATAGAAATCGCGTTATCATAATAAATTGATTATAAAGTGTGATTTTTTTGATACTTGCTTTTTTTGCTACAAGCTACGTCCATTTTATGCTCGTCATAATCGACCCACATTCAGCTCATTGTGACCAAATTTCGCACAAGTTTCACTTTATTGGACATCAATCCACCAAATCGTATCCATAGAGTGCGTACCGAAGAGAATATTGCTACTGTATTCGTCAGTGTTGAAGAGGATCGCAGCATTGGGTTTGTGTTATTCGACCACCTGGAAGATTTTACGCAAAGATATCAGATTAATGCCATACAAAATACTTACTTACTTACTTAACTGGCACTACAATCGATGATGGGTCTTGGTCGCCTCTACAAAGCTTCGCCAGTCACCTCTGCTATGCGCGCGCTGGCGCCAGTTGATAAGGCCAAGTGCAGTCAGGTTGCCCTGCACCTGGTCTTTCAAACGGGGATTAGGACGTCCCCTTCTCCGTGTTCCTCCACCGTGGTTCGAATAAAACACCCTTCTAGCCGGAGCGCTTTCTTCCATTCGCATGAATCATGACCCAGCCAGAGAAGCCGCTGTAGTTTTATACGCTTGACTATGTCAGTAACACCTGTTGGCAATAGTTAGTCTCCTCTTGATCTCAAGGCTGACATTATTGTTGGTGTTTATGCTGGATCCTAGATATACGAAATCCTTGTCGACTTCAAAAGTATAGTTGTCAACAGTGACATTTTGTCCAAGACGCCGTGACTCTTTGTTTGTTGACACAAGGTATTTCGTTTTGTTCTCGTTCACCACTAGACCCACTCGACGAGACCCCTTTCCAGGTTGGAGAATGCTGCACTGACTGCTCGAGCGTTTTTGCCAATGATGTCAATATCATCAGGGTATGCTAGCAGAATGACACTCTTGTAGAAAATAGTGCCAGAGATGTCGAAGGTTAAAGAAGTCGCACGATAGCGAGTCACCTTGTCTGAAACCTCTTTTGGTATCAAAGAGTTTGTCCCAATTTTCACTTCGCTGGTGGTGTTGGTCAGTGTCATTTTGCAAAGATGAATGAGCTTTGCAGGGATACCAAAATTAGAAATTGCGGCGAACTAATGATCCCTAATCGTGCTGTCGAAGGCGGCTTTATAATCGACAAATAGATGATGGGTGTCGATCTGTTTTTCTCGGGTCTTTTCCAGGATTGGGCGTACATACAAAATACAGCTGGTGCAAGAATTGAAGCCAGGCGACCTACCACAATGTCGAATTTTCGGTGAGTGGGCCTTAGAAAAGCTGGATGAGGATCCGTTTTTTTTTATCGCAAAGTTGTCCTCAGCACCGATGCTCATTTTTGGCTCAATGGATACGAGAATAAGCAGTATTGCTGTATTTGGAGTGAAGACCAGCCAGAGGCAATTCAGCAGCTACCAATGCATGCATCCCGAAAAATGCACTGTTTGGTGCGGTTTATGGGCAGGCGGCATCATTGGGCCGTACTTCTTCAAAGACGATGAAGGAGAAAGATACCGTTCTATGATAACAGACTTTTCTTTGCCGAAAATTAAAGAATTTGATTCGGCCCACATGTGGTTCTAACAGGACGGTGCCACATGCCACGCGAAACATCCATCAATTGAGAGGCGAATTTGGTGAGCAGTTAATCTCACGTTTTGGTGCAGTCAATTGGCCACCAAGATCGTGTGATCCCCCCGATAGACTATTTTTTGTGGGGCTATGTTAAGTCTCTTGTCTATAGGGACAAGTCAAACAACATTGCTGCTTTGGAAGCCAACATTGAACGCGTAGCCGCGGGCAACATTTAAGTGAAATTATATTTAAAAATTGAATGGCAGGTATTGATGTATTGATCCAATAAATCATTCACTTTTGTAACATTTCGGTTTTTTTGAATTTGCAAAAACCAAGCTCTTAAAAAATAACCCTTTAAAAAAAAAAATATTGTGTTCATTTCTTCATGATATAAAAAAATTTGATTTGATTCCATTTTTTTTTTAAGTTAATGTAATTAGGAGCGCTCAACGTAGGACCATCAAGGTACCAGCTACCGTGGCTTAAACAGAACTCGGGGAAATACTCCCCCGCTCACTTCTTCCTGACTGGCAGTTTACAACTCATATAGTTTACAGTTCCATCTTCTTCGTTCCTTTCAACACCTTTTCGTCGTCTATGTCTGCGTCATACATTATGGCAAACTGTATGCAATTACAACACTTATTCTTCTTGCTTGTTCTCAAGGCTGACATTATTGTTGGTATCAAAATACCGTGACTCTGTCGACACAAGATATTTCGTTTTGTCCTGTATCACTGCTAGACCCACGCGACGAGACTACTTTTCTAGATTGGAGAATGCTGCAATGACTGCTCACGTCACGTCGTGAGGCCAGCATGACTGAATATATTATATTTAGTGCCGGAATGTCGATGATTGCAGCTCAAATGAAGACATTGTATATCATAATTTGCAAAAAGTAGAACTCATTTTCCTTCATACTTTAAATATAAAAACTTAAACTTTTATTCATAATCACAATATTTAGATTTTAACAAAATAAAATTAACGTAATTTTATATACGTATTTATTGATTGGCGGTGATACAGCCGTAGTTTGGATTTGATGGGTCGCATTAAATTCTGCACAGTTGTATTTGTGAACCTATTTGTTTCCTGCAAAAAATTTTAAAGTGAATTAAAATGCTTAAATTGATACATTCCTTTGAGAACAATTATGAATTATGTTTTGATACATTTTCACTTTAGAGACTTTGAAATTTTAGTTTTAGGTAATTACAATAATAATGTTGTATGAGTAAGATGAATGTATTTCGATTCATTGGCGCAGATCGTGGAATCACCTTTCTTGTGGATTGGACAGAGTGGCTTGATTATTGCCATTATCTAGTAAGCAGCTGCGAGAAGTGCTCTCTCCATAATCTCATAGTACCCTGGACATCTGCCACCAGATTTTCGTCTTCGTCCTTGCAGGAAGAAGCCCCGGTCTTCAAACCTTTACTTTACTTTACTTTTAATGGCACAACAGCCGATGGAGGGCCTAGGCCGAACTTTTTCTCATTCACTCATGTTGTGCGTGTTATATTTGTACATGAATGGAAGGGACCTACAGTTTAATGCCGAATCCGAACGGCGAAGTGAAAAGCATTTCATAGTAATTTTTACTCTTGCCGTGTAGAAAAATTATTTTTTTTCTAATTTATAATTATTTTGCCTGTGCCGAGATTCGAACCCCGGACACTCTGCGTAGCCTGCGTAGCAGTCCAACGCATTACCACTACGCCACAGCGACCACTTCTTCAAACCGTTAGTCTTATTTTTTCGAAGGATTTTCGGACCTCGTTCCTGTCCAGTAACATCTCTATGTCATTAAAGTCACGTCTTTTTCTCCTGAACTCGCGTTGCAACTGACTGCAGGGTGGCTCCATATACGGCGTTTTTCGCTTCAGTAGCATTGCGACGCTCTTGGTTGTACCACATATTTCTCCATAAACGCTTACCCTAGCACCTTTTCGGCCTGAATTTTCCGATCATCGGACCAAAGAGACTCCTTGCCTCCTAGGCAATCGCCAAACACGATTTTAAGTTCGTAGAAGTCATATTTGGTCATTTCGACCTTCTCGTCCGTTGCGGCATGGACACAAATTAGGCTGCTGTCTAAAAATTTTGCCTTGATGTAGCTCGGTGCTCGTTCACGAGCATGATCCTCGAAACAAGGTCACACAGTCCCTTCCAACACCAAATTCGGGTCTCGAGTCATGAAAGCTATGGTAGATATGACATGATGCTCTTTTGGAGTAACCCTGTCCCGTCCATGGCATTTCCTGTATTGTGGTGATGTCAGCTCGATATCTCTCAAGGACATCTATCTACCAACGGGATAGAGGTACCTTCCCTGTAAAGGGTTCGTCGGATATTCCGGAAATGCACAATATTTCTATCACAACAACAAATAAAAATATATCGTTAACCATCGATAAAAAATTAAATCTCACTCACGGAAGTGGTAGGCGAAAAAATTTAATTTTAGAGGAGCATATTTGCCTTACAATGTGAATATATCATTTGTTAAATTTTGAATCATTTTACTATTAGCATTAACATTAATCTGCTTTTATTGTTTATTCACAACTGCGCGCTAGATAGTTCCATTCATATACAAATCTAACACTCATAACATGAGTGGATGCGAAAAGCTTGGCCTTTGGCGCTACATGCGGTCATAGTGGACACTGATATAACTGATGTTCATTCTGGTAAAGGCATAACACTTGCCACAATGGCTGTCTATCTCTTTATCGGTGTCCTCTGTGATTGCATTCCCTCTCTCATTCACCCTCCTTCTTCCTCCCACCTATCAATCTTCTTTCCATTCAACACAATGCTCTGCATTCATAGGGGTACACCCTGTGTGTTGAATATATATAAAATAAAAATCCGCAAGCATTCTCCTTCTGAAAAGTGATCATTTCTTATTCACTTCATTATTATACAAATTTTCCGCCAAGCAGCCGCCTCTAGCTCCGGTAGCCTGTATGTGGCTTTCTGCTTGTTGTACAAAATGTAGTGCTGGGGAACAAGTTCAACAAGCTTCTTTTCCATTTTAAACTGAATTTATGAATAATATTAATACTTTGTTCAAAAAATAATATCACATTCATATTTCTCGAAAATTTTTTAATTTTTCACTTTTCTACAGTTTAAATTTTTTGTAACTGTCATACAGATATTTACTTCAAGGTGTAAAAACGAATAATCAAAAGCGAAAACACACATTTTATATACGGCACCAACTCTTGGCAGGCAATGACAAACCTACAAGAATAAAAATTGCCTAATCGCCGTAAGGATTCGGCATAATACTGTGGGTCCTTTCTTTTTGTATACAAATATAACACGCACAACATGAGTGGATGCCAAAAGCTCGGCCTCGACTCTCCATGGGCTGCTGTGCCATTAAAAGAAAGAATTTACTTAACGTGTAAAATAACTGCTTCTATTACTTCTGCGTTTTACAGATAATAAAGTGACATTTCATTACTTCACGTTTCTTCGCCACAGGTCTATTATAACCAGAGCATTAATCTAAATTTGCTTAATAATATCTAATATTGCTCTCAATAGGTATTTTTGCGAACTAGATCGTGATCGAAATGTTTGTGTAAGACAGATTATTCTCTGCTTTCTCTGAAATGAAGAATATTTATTTGATTCACAAGATGTATCATGTCGTATTATCATAATATTGTAAAATTTTGTATGAAAAATTAGAGAATTTACGACAATTGAGAGGATATCTAATTATTTAGTCTTTTTTTTCGTAAAAAATGCATAAAAATAGGAAACTACAAAGGGTAAAGGTACATTTTTTTTTAAGTAAGAAGTAATGCTTTATCCCAGCTTTTAAATAAGACGGAGTATAGCAAAAATATTATCAATTTAAATGAATCTGAAAACTGTGTTATTATAAAAAGTTATTATTTTTTTGTAGATTATGATCCGAAAGTTGTGGAGCAAAAAGAGCAGGCTCAGCCTGCATGCTTGCCATTGAGTTATGTGCTGCGTTTTATATCGGAAGATGCACGCAAAGAAAGTCCATTCCTTTCCGCAAATGCTGCGGGTGTTGAGCTGAAACGAAAGTTGGCGATAAAACATCATAGCTACAGTATGTCATCGTCGAACCGAAGCAATACACCAACTGGTGAGGATAGATTGATTCATTTAAATAATGCCTCTATTTAATTTTTTATCTCCCTTTTAATAACACTTAATAGGTAGCGAAATGGATGAAGATGAAATGGTAGTCTCGGAGTCAGAAGATAGCAATGACTCTTGGACAACAGAAGAGTTCAGTTCTGAGTTCATAATGCGTTATGGGAGCAGGTGAATGCTCAAGATTTTTTAACTTGTTTCTTTTAAGAATATATGAATTTTTGTGTGAATTATGAAGGCATTCCGGATCCGGAAGTAATGGGACACCTGGTAACGAAAAACCATTTGCCTGCCCTGTTCCGGGATGTAAGAAACGATATAAGAATGTGAACGGCATCAAGTACCATTCGAAGAATGGGCATAAAAAGGATGGAAAGTGAGTAAAAACGTGAGAAGTGGTTAAAAGAATTATCAAATGAAATTAACATTATACATCATGTTGCATACAGGGTGCGTAAGGGCTATAAATGTCATTGCGGAAAAAGTTATAAAACGGCGCAGGGCCTGAAAAGCCATGCTCTTGTTGCTCATAATTCTTCGCCTGAGAGTGTATTGACAACACAACAAGTTGCTAGTGTTGGTGGTAATTCCACTAATGTTGGCATTTTGTTGCAACGTAGCAGCTCTCCGTCACAATCCTTGGGTTCGCTTAGTCCCTCCAGTATCAGCAATATGTCCAGTAGTGCAAGCAGCTGTCACGGTGGGACTATGAACACACATAATAGCAATGGGGGCAATAGTGTGTTACAACATCTAACAAATGGTATTGGTAATGGCAACAGCAGTGGAGGCACCTGCCTAATAGCAACATCAAATGGGGTTGGTGGAGGCATTACTCTTCACCAGAGCCTACATCAATCTCAACAGCAACAAAACCAGCAATTCAATGCAACTGCCAGCAGCAATAGTAATCATACCGCATCGTCACCAACGGCGTCAGGTAACAACCACAATTTAGGGCGCAACACTACCAGTTTAATAGTAACAGCAGCAGCAACAACAACTACAGTAACAAAATCTGCTGCAGCTACAAATTTACTTGCTGCCAATGCAGCAGCAAGCAAAATTTTAAAACTAGCAACAAATGCAGCAGCTGCAGCAGCATCACAATCACCACAGACTACGCCCACTAAGATTACACTACCCAATCTGGTTAATTTAGGTATTCTAACACCCGCTACATCGCCAACAAAAACTACACAAACGTTAACATTCACTCAACAACAACAACATAATCTTCCATTAACACCACCAAATAGCACAACAGTGCAACAAAAAAACATTGCCAATGCAACATTGACGTCGGTAACATTGCACCAGCATCAGCATAAAAAGCAAAATATTGTTGGCAGTCTCCATTTAACAAATGTTACACCTTCAACATCGCCGATGGCCGTTGTCAGTAACAACAACGGGAGCAATAGTATTGCAGTAAACAACTCTACAAACGGTAATAGCAGCAATCCGACTGTTGCTGCGGTTGTGTGTGGTGTTGGTGGCTCATCATCAACGAATGCCGCTATCCAAGTCGCTGTTGCTGGTGATGCTGTCGTTGGTGTTGTCAGCGACGAAACGTAGCCTATACTAAAGACATTGCTAATGCGCAGGAAATTCAAATAGAAAGGTTATTTTTATTTAATACTTGGCTTTAGATATTATTTGGAAGTGTCTCTTGCTCCGAAAGGAAGTGTAGGAAACTAGAAGATTCTGTTGAGTAAAGCATCGCACCTGAACACCTCGAGTGGGGTTTTAAGTTCCTTAGAATTCTGTAATTTATTTACTTTGCTTTCAATTTGCTTACAAATTAAAAAATTATATTTATAATTGCGATTATAATCAAATGTAACAGGAAGGTAAGCAAAATAGTTTCACTTAAACCCTGTTTAAAAAATACCAAAAGGATTAATTGCTAATCGCTTTTATTGAAGCAATTCAATTTATGGTCTAAGAAAGAAACAGTTACTCATGTTAATATATCGGCAGATTAGATTGCCTTTAGTCTCTATACGAACATCTCCAATATCCAATAATATATGCGTTATTGACGTGTCGATATTGCAATGGTCCATTAATATTTTATCAAAAAGCGATTACTTTGCAAGAAAAATGGTAAAACAAATGTAGATCTAACAGAGTCAAACATAAATTTTTCCTCATCAATGTGCCGCCTTAATTTTTGTTTACAGCATAGTCTGGGCATCCTTTGAAAAAGATTTCACAGGTCCTCGTGAGAAATTTTGGCTGTGGATGTGTAGTAGATGTCGGACAAATTTTTCGTACCGATCGATTATCTAATACATAGATCTCACAGGAGCTCGATAGGGTTGAGATCAGTACCAGTATCTGTACCTGCCGCAACTTGACTTTAAGCTTTTTCTATTTCTCGAACTCTCCTAAGGTATCTTTACATACTTTGACTGAATGCTTCGGGCTGTTGTCATGCTGAAAAGTGAAGTCATGACCAATGCGGCGTGTACCAGAGGTTAAAACTTTGTCCTTGATAATATTTAAATACCTACAAGATCCGCACCACCTCCAAAACAACCAAACCATAACAGAGCCTCCGCCATATTTAAAAGAAGGCACCACACAGTACCTGAACATTCGTTCCTTCGGAGCCCGTCTAACGGAAACTCGTTTGGCCTCCAATTTTTATTATCGCTCCATGAAGCTTTTTTCCAGTCCCTTCGTATTTGCTACCATGAGAAGTGGTTCCTTCACTGCCACACGTGCATAATATTAAGCCTCGACCAGTTGTCTTTAAACCGTCGAAACACATCGGTTTAGCTTGCGTT
The DNA here is from genome assembly GCA_958295655.1 of Palloptera scutellata. NCBI lineage: Eukaryota > Metazoa > Arthropoda > Insecta > Diptera > Pallopteridae > Palloptera > Palloptera scutellata. The sequence continues at coordinate 53,576,337 of OY282450.1, forward strand.
CTATCGATAGGCGTCTGTTTCGCCTGGAAATGGTTGCCAAATGGATATACTCTGTTCTGATCGAAAATCTGTGTCTCAGTTTAAGCCTTGTTCTTCACACTTCCACTATCACAATTTTTTAAGACTATAATCGAGTACTGTATATTTTGAACTAAGATCGTAATATTTCTGAAACAATTAAACGGGAAACGCAATTAAGTGTCAACCGGGGATCACTGCGTTATGTTTGAGAAAGGTGAGAAAGGATTAATCCCAAGATACATTTTTGACACTAAGACATCAAACAAGAAACCATAACCATTTACGAGTTATACGATATAAATTAAGAAGATCAAAATTCTTACCAGTACTTCCCGTACTGACGAGTACTTCAAAATTACCTATGGTGCAGTACTTTCAAGAAGAAAGCAATCGGCTTTTTCGTATGAAATAATTTGAATATCAAGTAGGCCTTGATTTTCAAAAAACTTGATTGCATTGTAAATTTCGCAATGTAATTGTAGAAACAGTCCATTATACGCTTTCGTCTCAAGAGCATATTTAAGAAATGAGTTCCTTATACGCGAACCGTTTTGAAGCAGTCTTTCTTTGTTCCCATCCAAAAGGTCCCAATACGTCCCACTTGAGTGCTTCGAAGTACTTAAAAAAGTCGAAAGCATTTGTCCAACATTGGAACCAACACTTTTTGGTGCACAAAAATGTGGGCGACTTACCAAATCGCGGCATTTGCAGAGCTACCTCGAAAAAGGAGGACTTGGTTATAAAGAGGATTTTCGAAGCTAATCCAGCCATATCCTTGAAAGCAGCTAAACAAAAATTGGACGAAAGGGCATAAATGTCTCTCTGAATACAATAAGAAACCAATTTCGAGCAACGACGGTAAAACCCTTACTAACTGCAAAGCAAATAAAAAAACACCAAGAGTGGGCAACTGAACATGTGGATGACGATCGGAGCCAAGTGGTGTTCACAGACGAATCCTCCTTTTGGATGACAAACACTATTAAGCGTGCTTGGTCCACTAAAGACGGTAAGATGCTCCAGCGATCAGTGAAACATCCAGGAAAGGTTCATGTTTGGGGATGCTTCACAAAACAAGGATTTGGCAAATAAATCATGTTCACGAGGAATTTGGATGCCAACTTCATGACCACGATATACCGACGTAGACTTCTGCCATCAACGGATATGTGGTTTGGGCAGGAATCCGAAATTGGGTTCTTCAAGAGGACAACGACCCAAAACATCGTAGTCGCTTGTGTAGCAAGAGGAAAGAGGAAAACGGCTTAACTTCATTGGATTGGCCCTCACAGTCGCCAGATGCGAATCCGATCGAAAATATTTGGGCTCTTATGAAGTTAAAACTACGTGAAAAAAAAAACGTTCAACAAATCTTTTGAAACGGCTTCTTAGGGTAATATGGCGAAGTTTAACACGGTCATATGCTGAAAAATTAGTCGATAGCATGCATTTCCGTTGTAATGAAATTTCAATGAATGGTGGCGACTGGACGCCATATTAATATATTTGCGCAATGAATAATTAATCTTTTCAAGATGCTGTGGACTTTTTTTTACGATACCTTAATTTTTTCAGTGACTTAAGCCGATTGCTTTCTTGTTGAAACTACTGTATATAGGCAGCACTTGGATCATAAATTGAGTGTTGCACTTTGTAATAAAAGCACGTTCTTCAATCGATCAACCGATAGTTCCTTTTTTATTATTATTACGTTATCCGGCACAGGGCGAAGTGAATATTATAATAATTTTAACATCAACTATTTTTTTTAAATCACCATTATTATTGATCAAATGTAACAAACAAAAAAATAGTTCACTTGAAGACAAAAATACTTATTTAATTATTGTTGAAGATAATTAAAATTTGTTGAAATCAGAAATGAGCTGTATCATTACTTCTAGCATGTAATGTTTGGTTTGCTTTAAACTTAAATGCCTTTGGTTGACTGGAAGCGAAAGAAATACAGGAATGTATTGAAAGAACTTTGAACTTTTGAACTTTTTAAAAATATTGCATCGATTTCGTGGTTTCGGAGAATTGTATCTTTTTTTCCTGTTATATCTGTAAATGAATGGCGAACGGCGAAGTTGCGAGCTTTCCTTAGGCAATTTTCACTCTTGTAGGTTTGCCATAGTTTTGTAGTTTTGCCTGGCAAGAGAAAATTAGTTTTTTCTACTTTTTGATTTTACCTGTTCCTAATACACAACAGCGACCAAGAATTAGCTCGTCTAAATATTTAATTGAGTAACTGTTGAATCATGAACTGAAAAAAAATTGTATGTGACGATGTGCACATTTCTATATTTATATTTTTACTCTGATTGCAAACGAACAAAATTTGTTTAAGTATTGAACATTATAAATAATATTAGATTCATGAACTTTAGACTGCTATGGCTATTTACTACAAATCTTAATTTGTGCAATACTAGAATTTTTATGTTAGAATTAATTTATTTTAGTCAATATTTTCATACACTTTCCTTTTTCTATTTTTCACTATATTTCCAGTTTTTATCTTTATCTATGTATTATGTTGCTAAAACTTCTGATCTCCTTTTAATTTATAAAGTATGCTTAGAATTTTGTGGATGTGCGAGATAAGTTTTATCTACTAAACCGAAAATCACGATTACATTAAAAAAGCATATGAATAAAGAATTCAATCCAGCTCAAGTATTAATTTATAGTTTAATTTAATAGATAGCTTCGCTTATAACTAAGTACATAAAATATGCACACTGAAAATGTGCAAATAGTATGTACTCACAAACATAATTATTTATATTTGTAAGGGGAAACGAGGAAATTTCATTTAAAGAACTAATTTTTCTTCGCTTTTAAATGTAAAATTACACATTATTTAATATTATTTATTTACTATGTATGATTGTGGGACATATTTTAGAAAAATTATAAAATTTGTAATCCAAATAAAAACATTGAAAGTTTTCAAAATCTACCTACATTTTACATTTAAATTTGTAAGTATTTATTACTATGATTGATACTTGTTTTACGTCTGATATCTTTTCAACGATCTTTCGAATTTGTGCAGAAAGTTTTCAATCACTGATTGAGCCAACAATTTATAAATTTTGGATAATTACTAAAAATTAAGATAGTTTCTGAAATCAATCATTTAATTTTGGGTGATTTGGTAGAGTTAAGTACTAACAATGTGGCTTTATTTAAACCGTTCATCTATCTTCTTTTAAATGAACAATGTGGCTCAGAGTGAACTTACAATTTGACTCGTGCGATTGATTTGATTTCCATGTTTGCTTTTCAATCAGCGATTCAGTTCTAATTCACATTATGTGTTCGATATGGGAATTTATACATATATAATAAAGACTGAAACGGGTAATATCTAAACATTTTGAATTGAACATTTGTTATTAACTTATTTTATACAGACAATTATTATTTAGACAATTCAATTCATTTAATTAATGCAGTCAATAAAGCCATTTTGACATGAAGTTATTAATTGACATGCGAGTATCATGTCAACAATTCAGTTATACAAAAATGTATTTTTCCTTAACACTTACCAGAATGGTTTGACGATGGGTTGGCAATTTGTTATCAATTAATGGTTTTGTAATTGCCGCCTACCAAGAGATGTAAAGTTTTATATAATTCGCATTCACTTCATATTGTTAGAAATATAAGAAGGTTATGAGAATTAACAATTTTCAATTTTTCATGCTGACAACAAATTTGTTACAGATTCAGCCCGATTCTAAATATTTCTATTAATTTTTATCCCGTAACGTTTTTACTTCGAATGAAAGTTCTAATCAGTTCTAATCGGGTAAGCACAAACCTAGTCGAGTGACTGCCACCAATATCTCTAAGAGCACAATAAAATGTATTCTCTATGTCCCGGTTTCCACAGGCAAAAAGAGAAATACAAAGTTTCGAGTCTAGCCCATGGTGGGGCTATGCCGAGCTATTTGCATCCACTCATGTTGTACGGGTTATATTTGTACATGAATGGAAGGTACCTACAGTTTTATGCCGAATCCGAACGGATAAGTGAAAAGTTTTTCATAGGCAATTTTTACTCTTGTAGGTTTGCCATTGCCTGCCAAGTGGTGGTGCCGTGTAGATTGTTTTTTTTTATAATTTTTGATTTTGCCTGTGCCGAGATTCGAATCCCGAACACTGCATAGCCGTCCAACGTACTACCACTCGCTGCAGAGACGACAGACTTTGTCGTTGTCGAATATTCTGCTTTGCTTTTCTTTGTTGAAGCAAATTTTATTCATTTCATTTTCATCGCCTTCGTTGTAATTTGCAAAAAGTAAATTGAAAATCCGAGATTTTGCGCAATCACTAAAATATATATTTTAAATGGACACGCGAAGAAATATATAGATAAGCTAGTGGCGCTGATCAAATATAAAACTATTTTTATAAGCTTAGTCTATTGCGATATTTGTGGTTTTAGAGCAATTCACAAAATTTATGTAGATAGACAACATTTTTTTTATATTAAACTAAAATTTAAATTACTCTTTTAAGAAGTTTTACTCCCATGTTCGAAAAAATTTCGTGGGAGTTTTTTGATCGAAATTCGGCTATAGGAGAGTGGACAACAGCTCCAGGCAGATTTTATTTAGAATTGGACTGAATAACTTAACCTTACGTGATGCGTCACGATTTGTGCGATTTGAATACAGTGACGTCAGATTATCTAAGAGCTGTCATAAAAATGTAAATCGACTGTTCACGCGGAGTACGAAAGTTTTTGGTAACTTGTGGTTAATTATCGGAATGATGTTATAGTAATTATCTGATTATTAAAAGTTTTTTAAATGAATTAGTCATTTTTACAATCAATGAGAAAGCTAAATGCTAGTTACTTTTAATACTAAATGGGATTTTCAAAAATGTCTTTTCTGAGTCTCAGCTTTTGTTCGGTACCAAAATATCATTTGCAAAAGCCTGCATTACAAAAAAAAAAACCATATTAAGACTTTTTAATAGAAACTGGTTATTATGCAACTGGTCGGAAGCAATTCTACCCCATATACATATTAATTTATTTACATAGTTTCAATACTAAAAACCTAATAAATATTACATGTTTTTTGAATTTATTTATACTTTACAAATGTTTGGCAAAATATTCTTAATGTAATATATAAACCACCATAAAGCGGAAAAAATTATAATTTTAACTGAAATTATGAAGTCCGTAAATTAAATGGCTGGATTTAGGATAAAAAATTAATATTACACTTGCACTTTATTTGTACAATATTTTCAATTGTTAACCACTTTGTAACTTGAATTTTGATTTTCTATTCTTTAATTTTTATTTTATATATTTATTAAAATTCAGTCTTGTTTTCTTCAAACTAGTTTAAACTTTTCATTTTTGTACTTTTCTTTTTTTCTCTCTCATTGTTTTCCAGAAATCTCCTCCCCATTAAATGGGCATATGTTTTCTGCATCTGCTTATTCTTCTTCGTCGGCTTCGTCAGTTGAAGCAAGAACAACAACCATAGCTGCAACTAATAAAACTCAAACGCCACCAGCACCAGCCACGCCACTGATAACCGCATCATCGTCGGCTTCTGCGAATGCTACGCCCCCCAATTATTATGCGACTTCAAGAATTTCACCCACCTTCATTGAGCATAAATATTCGGCAAACACATTCAAAGAAAAATTTTTAGCTAATTTGCGTATCAATCAAAGCCATCATCATATATCGAGCAGTAAGAGCAATCAAAAATCGTTTGGCTTAAGCGGAAACAGAACAATTGCAAATATGGTGACAAACAGCACGATTGCCGGAGCACAAAATGGTGTTGTTGTTGGTGTAGTGCATGGAGTTGATGAACTATGCTCCATACAGCAACAATTAAATGAAAATTACAAAAATAATTTATATCAGAAAACCATTAATTGATTATTGCAAGTAGAAGACGGATGTGGAAAGTTGGCTGTGACGAAGGCAACAAAGGGAGGCAGAAAGAAGAAAACAAAAAGAGAGAGGAAAATAAGATACTGTCAATGAATTAAGTGTGAAATTTTAAGCTTGGGGATTAGTATGAAGAAGTGCTTTCATGTTGCTGACACTGTTTCAAAGGGACGAATTTTTTGTGTTTACTTTATACTGTTTTGTTTTTGCTTTTTTTAAATAATTATTGAATTTCAAATTGTTAAAATCAGAGAATACTTCATGCATTTTGTTTATTAATATAATTATCACTTTCCTTTCGGAACGTTTTATTAATATATTTAATAGGCAGTGTATCTATTTTTTTAATGAGTTTTTCTGTAACTCTGTGCATACACACGTTTAAAAACGAAATATTCATATATACCGTATACACTTAAAGTAAATATAAAAAAATACTATAACAGCTTAAAAATACGGTTTGGTTGTGATGCTCTAAATTAAGGATAACCTCCCAAATCTTTACTGAATGAAGCTCCCACACACACTATCCCAATTTAAAATTTAAATACGATACTTATGTACTCAATTGAAATATATAACTAAACTCGCAAACCAATTGTCCTAGTGTAGTGTTTAACTAAACAAACAAGAAAATAAAAATACAAAAAGTAGTAATTGAAGTAATAAGTTTTAAAAAAGTTCTCCCAATCATAAATGTTATGGATTAAAACAGTTAGTAAAATATATCAAATATTCTTGTGTACATGTAGCGAATTCGTTTGTCTTTGACGGCAACAAGAGAAAATGTACCCATATTAATCATTATATGGTACATATGTACTTATGTACATTGAAAAGGAAACTTCTTAGAAAATTGCAAGCCTAGCAACATAAAAATGAAATTAAAAATATTTGTAAAGCCTTTTTTAATAGGTAAAAAAGGAATATACTTTAGTAAAAATTATATTAATTTAAAAGATTATTTCTTTCTTTTCGACTAGTCACTATTGTTGTAGGTAAATGAATTTTTCGTAATCATAAAAAATTATGTTATAAACAGATGACATATTGTTTTTGTCTTTTCTATTGGTAGAAGAATACCCTAAACTAGAACTGCTTAGATAATATTTTTTACATTAACGCTTTAATATCTGATCTGATATTGTAATCATATTTCTACAGACTCATAAGGCGTTGCAGACGGCGACAAAGAATAGCTCTGGCCCTAATCATAGAAATTGCGCCACCATCTACAGTAAATATTTACAGCTAGAAAATATGTATAAATATATAAAACATAAACAACATAGTATTCTACTTTGTAATCAATATTAAACATAACTAATTGATGTCGCTTTGTGTGTGTGTGTATGTTTGCAGAGGTTCAATATCGATGTAATCTTAAAAAATAACTACGTAATATGTTCATGGAATTTTAAACATGTCCAATTTACATTTATTCTTTGAAAAACAAAAAAAAACAAAAAGTGAAGGCAAATAAAACAGTGAATAGTGAAGAATTTTCGGGATGTAAATGTTCTAGGCATTAATTGATTGTATCGCGCCCTCTTAACTTATACAATAACTATACTTACCACAACTGTTATAAGTATAAAAAACTAAAAATTAAACAAAAATAAAAAAATAAAAACATGAACTCCCAAAAAAAGAAGAAAAAAAAGAGATGGAAAAAAATTATGTCGTGTTTTTTTAAATGTATTTCTTTTAGTTTTTAAATTATAACTTTCTAATAGGGCGAGAAGTGTAAAGGTGAGAGCAACCTTAATAACTTAAAAATATGTTTTAAAAAATGTAATTATGCAAAACATAAGAAAAACAAAAAATGATATAAAAAAATAATATGAAACAATATTTCATTTTATAAGACTGCTGTTTCGTTCGTAAATAAATTTAAATGTAATTATCAATATACTGTACTAAACTTACATATATAATTAATCCACATAATATTTTGATGTAATCGTTTGTCTTTATTATATTGTATAATCAGGAAAGAAGAAAACGAAGGAGAAAGTTAGTAAAATATTCTATATATATTTTTTTGCTTTATGTGATCTACTACGTAAATATATAACTAATATAGAAATGAATATATATATATATATATATACATATATTATATATATATATATATACATATATTATATATATATATATATATATATATATATATATATATATATATATATACAAAAGTAAATATAATATATGACTATATGAAAAATAAAAATCATGTATAAAAAATTTTGTTTTTTGAATACGAAGGAAAGTAGATGCATGAATCAGTGATTATCTTTCCACATTATTACCCCTAAAACTTTAGTGGTAATGGGAAATAAATCGCACCAAACGTTTAGTTTTAAGAGGAAAGAGTTAAGTTAACATTAGTGAAAACACTCGCACAATATTAGAGTTGTGCAGTGTTATTGTTGATTGCAATCAGCAAAACAAAAAATATTGGAAGACAATTGTGAATTTTTTGTATATTAATAAAATTTGAAATGTCAAATTTTACTAGAAACTGATGGGCAGTGCCCTCTATTAATCGAGTATGAACTATACGCGAGTAAGCGCTCTCTATCAATCGATCTGTGTTTAACTTCCTTTTGATACATATGAATCTAAATTTTTTTTCATATTTGATTCAAAATTTATAATATAATAAATTTGGAATAAAACACCCTTCTAGCCGCAGCGCTTTCTTCCATTCGCTCAACATGACCCAGCCAGCGAAGCCGCTTGACTATGTCAGTGTCGGCGTACAGCTCATACAGCTCATCGTTCCATCTTATTCGATACACATCGTCCACGCATACTGGACCGTAGATCCTCTCATCATTGATTGTCAATGTCCACGTCTCTGCGCCATACATTAAGACGGGAAGGATGACGGACTTATAGAGCGTTATTTTCGTCGGTCGAGAGAGGGCTCTACTTCTCAATTGCCTACTGAGCCCGTAGTAACACCTGTTGGCAAGAGTTAGTCTCCGCTTGATCTCAAGGCTGACATTATTGTTGGTGTTTATGCTGGATCCTAGATATACAAGGTATAGATTTGTTGACACAAGGTTTTTCGTTTTGTTCTCGTTCACCACTAGACCCACTCGACGAGACCCCTTTCCAGGTTGGAGAATGCTGCACTGACTGCTCGAGCGTTTTTGCCAATGATGTCAATATCATCAGCGTATGCTAGCAGCATTACACTCTTGCAGAAGATAGTGCCGGAGATGTCGATGTTCGCAGCTCGAATTATTTTCTCCAACATAAGGTTAAAGAAGTCGCACGATAGGGAGTCTGAAACTTTGAACTTGTACATTGCGGAGTACAAGTGATCCCTAATCGTACTGTCGAAGGCGGATTTATAATCGACGAGTAGATGGTGGGTGTCGATCAGTTTTTCTTCACTGATAAGGTCCAATCAGTTTGGAGGGAGTTAATTATTAATCGGAAAAATCTATTAAATGATAAACTTCATTAGAATCTATACAGGCATTATTGAAAGATTCAAATTTTAAGTAATTACAATTATAAGTTTTCAAGCATATCATCAAATCATAGTTCCTTGTAGCATGTGTAGTGTTGAGTCTACTTAAAAGATAAGTTCTATTTATAGTAGAGCTCAACATTATTCAACAACGTGAGTATAATGATGGTAATGAAATTCTTTTCAAACGAGTTTCATATGATGGAAGGTTTATGGTAAGTTCGGGTTCCAACGGTAAAACAATTAGACTTAAAGCCCATGCACATTAAGCTTCGATTTGTAAGATAAGAAGTGATCCATTTCAGTAAACGTGGCGGAAAACCCATATTTCACAATTTAAGTAAAGCAAAAGCTTTACGAAAGTCAGTGTACACAGCATCAGTTTGTAATCTATTGGCAAAGCCTTCGTAGCACTCTTGAAGTAAATTCTATAAGGTTAGCAGTTGTCGATTTGACCGGTAAAAACCCATGTTGAAAAGGTGGAATAGATTTATGAAGATTAAAACTGATTTGCGAGCAAATAATTTGTTCAAAGAGTGTGGGAATAGCACTAAGCCACGGTAGTGGTATAGCATTAATTTAAGATTTACTGGCAGACTTATGTAGCGGAATAATGTAAGAGACCTTCCGTCAGGGAAATATCCACATTTTAAGGGAAACTTAAGTAGTAGTGTGATGGGTGCCACAACTCCATTGCAACATTCTGGAATGCTATCAGGGCCAGAATTAACACAGGTTTTAAGGTTCCACACATATTCTAACACAACTGTTTCATCAACAGATGGGAACGAAATATCCACTGGGGATAGCGAATGAGGATAATGATCGCTTTGGTAGGAAATTTTTGACTATGTTGACATAAAAAGTGTGAGAAGAGGTTACAAATTGTCTCTTCACTTTCTGATTCAATTTCATTAAATGACATCCTTGACGAAAATCCAGAATCTTTACATTTTATGTTCACAAAGTCCCAAAAGGATTAAGCATCTTATTTTAGCGAATCTTTAACCTTATTTAGATATTCTTTATAACAAGTTTTGCAGTGGAGTTGATACCTGTAACGAAGATTTGTATGTTTAGAAAAATTAGTCAAGTTATTTGGAGTCATAACTGAACAATGAGTTCCAATCAACTTTGGAAAGGTAATTTAATTTAATAAAAAGAAATAAGATTTTCTTTTTCAAGGCATGCGATTGGAAATTTAAAAGAAAATTTATTTCAATGGTAGGATGAGGAGAATCCTCTGGCAGGGCCAAAGGTAATGAACGTGGCACATTTGCGTTAGAAAAATCATCAATGAAAATGAGATCCGTGATGTTACTATTGGCGTTTAAAACTGAGTTTAGTTGGGAAAGGCCTTCACTAGTTATGGAGTTTATTATATCAATGCACTTATAATTGTTACAACTAGGTAGTAGTATAAAAGGATCGTCGGGGACACATCCGAAACGATATCAGGAAAAATGAAATCGCCAACAACGACTATTTTATCATTTGGTTTCAGCATAGAGCAAATTGGGCGGATTGCTGAAACATACATCTGATATACTTCGGGAGAAGAGTAAGGACGACATAAGAATACGTTATGTAAAAACAAATGGATTGACATATTAACTTAATACAACAAAATTCGATGTGTAAAGCAGTTGAAAGCATCACTTCCTCGGAAAAGCAACAAGACCTAACAGTAATCAAAACGCCACCTCCAATAGCAGTACTACCAACGATAGAATTTCTGTCTTTACGAAAAACTGTTGTTAAAGTCATTAAAGCAACAAAATATATCACAATGCACAAACATAAAGTCAATGCATTTTTTGTCAGCAAAATAAAATAATTAGTAATAAGTAAGCAATATTCAACAATATGTAAATTAAGCATTAAAAAAATTCAATATCAAAAAAACCTGATTGGTTTTTATTAGTTAAAAAAAAAAATAAAAATATAAAAGAAAGTATATCAGATCAAGGTGTAGCTTATATTTAAGTAGAAATGGATGTTATAGTTGGGCTTGTGGCAAATGATGTCTTGGTTTGGGCTGTGGGGGTAGTTGAATTATCTTCTGACGGCCTTGAGTGTGTCTCCAGAACATCCATGCAACAATAGCTGTGTAGTGATGAACATCGTGCGGGCGTATTTCGTTGGGGAGGTCATTGAAACTCAACGACAGCTCATTTATATCTTAATAATCTGGACCTCAGCGAGGACAGCATCGACTCAATACAAACACTCGGACTAATGTGGTTACCAAAGACTGATCAGTTTTGTGTCAAAGTAAAATTGAATCCAGTCAATGTGGTAACAAAGAGACCGTCACGTGTGATCTGGCAAGGGTATTCGACCCACTCGGAATTTAGGCTCCAGTAATCGTCAAGGCAAAGATGTTCATTCATTAGTTATGGCTGCTGAAGGTAACGTGGGACGAAGCGCTATCGGCAGAACTCACCAATATATGGGCAATATTCCGGACGAACTTGGCCAACCTGAACAATTTCCAAGTCAAAAGCCACTTCTTCAGAGGAGAAAGAAGTCCCTTTAACAACACAACTTCACGTCTTCGCTAATGCGTCCGAAAAGGCTTTTGGGGCAGTAGCATACATCGGAGGAACTCTAAAAAATGGTGGAGTAATAGTCCGGTTAGTATGTGCAAAAAGTCGAGTAGCTCCACTCAAAAAGCAAACACAGCCTCGGGTAGAATTGTGCGCAGCATTATTAGCTGCACAACTGTCAACACGTGTAAGAGATGACTTGCAAATAAGATATCAATCGACTTTCCTGTGGACCGATTCCGAAATTGTGCTATCTTGGATAAATGCACAATCATCATCACTTCAAACGATTGTGTCTAACAAAATAGCCGCAATTCAAACACCAACCTCTCCTGAGCAATGGCGTCATGTTGGAGCAAAGGTCGCTGTAGCGTAGCGGTAGTGCGTTGGACTGTTACGCAGAATGTCAGGGGTTCAAATCTTATTAAAATTAAGACAGTATAAAAAGACTAAGCAAATAACATATATTTAAAACGTTTGGGAATCACTGCACATGTAAACCGTACCGTTTGCAAATATAAATTTATAAGAAGATGAAAAAAGATTGGAAATAGCTGCAAATATAAATTACCCTTTGCAATCATGAATAAATATGTATAATGTTGAGAGTGTACAAGCTGCTAAAACAAATTTTTAATACAAAAGTAAGAGAACAGAAATCGCTCTCACTGATAAACTATTATGTATGTATGTATATATGTATATAAGATTGCACATTAAATAAAATAAGAAAAATTAATAGCTAAATTATGTAATTAAAAATTGATAATTTGATAAAATTAAATAAAATCGCTCAGTGGTTGCAAGTCCGACAAATCACCAAACTCGAAACAAACACCAAAATCACGAAAAAGTGTAGGGGAGAGGAGGCACTCCAGCATTAATGGCACAATATTTCCAAACAATGCCGTCTATCACAACACGGATAGAGCGGCCGCTTAGAAAGTTCGTGATCCATCGTTTAACGTAACTCGTGACCCCATACGCACTCAGTTTTGACACCAGTGGTTTATTCCACACTGTCAAACGCCTTTGAAATATCCAGACCAACCGCCTTGCTCTCGCCGAAGTCATGGACACTATGGTACCAGTGCTCGGTGAAGACCGCCATGAGATCGCCCGTAGAGCGACTTCGCCGGAAACCGTATTGGCGGTCATTAAGCAATTCAAGATATTTGACTAAGTGAAAGTTAACTCCACTTTCCATGACTTTAGATAGCGTAGAACAGATTGCAATGGGGCGATAGTTTGCAGGGTCCGTAGTCTTGCCCTTTTTAGGAACTGGTTGGACATTGCAACTTTCCAACAAGGCGAAAATATCCCATTTGTGGATGAAGTGTTGAAAACTTTGTTCAACGGTCGCGCCAGCTTTGTCGCACAAGCTCGCAATACATGGGCTGGAATGCCATCGGGTCCCTAAGCCTTTTTTATGTTAAGAAAATGTATCTCAGGCTTATCATAAGATACAGACTCTATAACGGACAGTGGCTGATAGCTAGCTGGCAGAGAAGAATTCTCTTCGAAAATGTTAGCAAGAATTATCGCTTTATCAACCGAACTGGTGACGAGGCGATCACCTGTGAAAAGAGTTGAAATTGACGAAGACGTTTCGTTCTTTACTCTCTTTACAAATGACCAAAAGTTCTCACAACGCCAATGGAATTGTAAGACTGTATGCCTTTGGCGCTGTTGGTGTAGAAAGTTTTCGCGCTTTAGTGTGCCATTACACATAACTTTTCAGTGTTGGAATTCTTATTAGATTGCCAGTTCCTGAAAACGACCACTTTGGACCTGACTGCCGTCCTGCAAGTCGCATTAAGCCATGAATTGTCATTAGGTTTAAGTTTAATCATTTTATTAGGAATGAAGGATCGCATTCCTTTAAAAAATTGTTTCTTCTACCTTTCAGCACTGGTTTCTATGTTTTTGTCGGTAAAATACAATTTCCAATCAAAATTTTCAAAAAAGGTATTGAGACCATTCCAATTTTCCTTTTCGTAAAGCCACGTTAAACGCTTTGGAGCTTTCGTCAAAGTGGTGTGAATTCGAGAATACGGAAAGGATTCTAAAATGTACAGTGGTCCGAGTTTCCAAGAGCTGCGTGGACACTTACAATCAAACAATAATCCCTCATTGGTTGCATTCAGAAGACAACAACTGCTGCACCACTAACTGCTAAATGTGTGATTGTTGAGTTCAAATAATTAAATTTAATTTTTAATAACATCTTACATGTCATACACGTACATATCTTACGTTTTGTTTTTCTTTGCTGCAACATTACATAGACATAATAAATTAATTAACATATTTTTTTACTGTATCTATGTATGTATCGTAGTTTACATCGGCTTCAGTCAAACATTTTCGGTTGGCCGATCATCGACATGGGTGAGCTCGACCGAGAACACTTTCAATAGCTTCGCTCTTTATTTTTCTACTTCTTGTTAACTAATTGATTTATTTTGTTATACCATAAAGTAAAAACGCTTATAGCTCCTCGACTGCAATACTTACTTACATACATAAATACTTTTATGGATCAGTACCAATATATTCAATGCAAGGAATTAATACTTTAATATTTAAATATTGATTTTGGTGTTTAAGAAACGGAATTCTTACATCTTGTTTAAATATCGCTTTAAATAAATCGATTTAATAATTAATTAATTAATTGTTTTCTCTTTTAAGAGAGAAAATATTTTTCCTTGTATTTATTGTTAACTATACATATGTAAATAGCATACTGGTACGAATTTTAAAATAATTTTCAGAATTAAATATAATTTCAAGAATGTCTTTGATCTGAATATAGAATCTTCTGAAATTTTACTACTACAGTTTCTATCGTTTTTCTATTCAAAGCTAACTATCAAACTCGCCGAACAAGAAAATATATAGCCGTTATTGCTTTTTCCCAATATATGTATAATGGCGTTCCACAGTATTATTAGGTTTTAATTTTTATTACCTACAATAAATTATATGATGGGTATGTACGAGTATAGGCGCTGCTTTTAGCAGAATACAAATATCATAATATTTTACTTTTTTGCAGCAATCAAAGCAATGTATGAATTAATTTTCTCTAATAAAACACGATTTCCATTAATATTGGCCTTCTGCTGCATACCGTACAGTGTGTTAATGTCACGCTGTTCAAAGGCAATATCAGCAGCTTCTTCGTATAATCTTAAATATATAGAAAAAAACTTAGTTAATTTCTTATTAGTATTTGCACTCTGACTACAATCTTACTCTGCACGAATGTACCAATGTGATTTACGATCATCGCGGCATTTTAAAATATATTTACGTGCTTCATGCAAGTTATTTTGCTTTAGACAGACTTCAACAAAAGGTTCATAGCCAACAGGGCTCTTCTTACTTTTAGAGAACTTTTCCAATTCGTCCCATTTATATTTTTCCGATAATGTGCATATTCGCAACCACCAGAATCTGAAAAATGTTTGATTCAATAGGAATCCAGTAAAAATTTAGCAGTATACCTTTTATCTGGCACCTTGAAATCACTTTTAATCTTTTCAGCTTCTTTCAGTTCGCCCATTTGCAGTAATTGCCAAATTGTATCATGTATTGACATATTATAGAATGCTATTTGTCCATGCGTGTTTGCATATCTTAAAATAGAGAAGCATTAAATGCTGAAATAGCATATTCTTATGATTTATAATTTTTTAATCTCAATGGATTTACAATGTAATTCTAAAAGTGTCCTTTCTGTTTACTTTATTTGTTTACACATATCTACTTTTTGGTATCTTGTTAGAAAGAGTGCTCAGGTAAACCTTCACCATGCTAAAGCAGCTTCGATCGTGATACCTAAAAGGTTTAACATTGAGCAACTGACGGCAACGGTAGTCCAGGAACCCATGCCGTATTTATAAAGGACAAATACTAGTCCTGCAAGATACGTACATATTCCAAGCTAATATAGGACTTATGGCATGAGAACCCCAGTGCTTGAATACTTTTTAATAAAAATAGTCACTAAATATTATATTTCTGTGTTTAAAAATATATGACGCGGGGTCTTGTTACTGTTAAAATTTCTATGTATCAGCATTAAAGAGGAGCTACGCAAATGAGTGCAATTTAAGGCGTACCAGACCAAGGGGGGAATCGAGCCCCCAACCTCCTGAGTGAAAGTTTAGTGCTCTACTTACTAGACTGACTATCGAGGCCGTCAAATTAATTTATACTTCATTCTATTTGTAATGGCACTTTTAGCTGAATATACATCATTCCAAAAATACGTCATTGGACTTCAATTTATAAATATTTCACCTACTATGTTGTGGAAAGGGATTATTAATAATGATACAAGTGGGCATATTTGGCAAGACTTTTTATCTTTATATGAAGTGCAATTACGGCCACCGCATCCTTTGAGTGAACGTTTTTATAATGGTACAAACAAAACTGCAATAGGCTTGGTAACGATTCTTTATACGGAAACAAATGCAAATCATCCTGCAAAATGCGCCGCAAGGTGTTTCCACTGACGCCAAAATGCGGAGCGCGGTGACTATACGACACATGTGGGTTCTCGGCAACACTCTCTCTTACCGCTTCTACCAATACATTGGAACGTCTTGGGAATGTAAACGGTTGTCGACGACCTCCCACTGTCCCGTGCTCAACATTCGACACCAAACGACGAATAGTGGTGTCAGACGGTGCTTGTTGGCGACGATATTTTCAACGATATGCACATTAACCCAATAACTGAACGATGTGTACTGAATTGACGTTTGTGGTAACGCCTTGTTGTGCCCAATCTAGCAAATTTATCAGTTTTGTCGTTATGTATGTACTCGTATATCACTAAAAATTTTCTTTACAAAACATATTTTTTTCTGATGTTTCATTTACATTTTTGTATACTGGAGACGATATGTAATAC
Source organism: Palloptera scutellata (assembly GCA_958295655.1). Taxonomy (NCBI): domain Eukaryota; kingdom Metazoa; phylum Arthropoda; class Insecta; order Diptera; family Pallopteridae; genus Palloptera; species Palloptera scutellata. The sequence goes on from OY282450.1 coordinate 53,593,268, forward strand.
ATACATACATACATTGTCAAAATAGAAACTTTGTTACAGTGCTCGATTTTGTCAGTTCATTTCAAGTGTGTTTTGCGATTTTTACAAGGAATAAAAATATCGAACAAAGAATTTGTCTCAAATTTTGTATTGCAAAAAGAATTTCGTTCGCCGAATCGCTAAAAATTATTCGAGAACTGAAGTCGATTCCAGATACAATAAATTTTAATGAATAATAAATATAATGTGTTTAAAAACCAATTCCCGGTGTTTTTTTCACAGAGTATACTTTGCTCATCGCCGCTAGTAGCCTATCCAATATATAAGGAGAAATTTGTTTTGGACACCGATGCTAGCCGTTTCGGAGTAGGTGGGGTACTTTTCCAGATAATCGATGGTAAAAAAAGTAATCGCTTATTACAACAAAATTCTATCCAAGCAGGAAAGGAACTACTGCGTTACAAGAGAGCTAATAGCAATAGTTGAGTGCGTATTTCATAAGTACTTGTAAGGGCAGCAGTTCCAGCTGAGGACTAACCACTCCGCGCTAAGATGGCCAGAGCGATTATAAAACTATTACTTCACAATTGAACACAGCAAAGGAGATCACCATGGAAATATTGATGTTCTAACACAACTCTCGTGCAAAAAGGTATGCATACACTACTCAAAAGCCGAACAAAAGGAAGATATTGTTCATATACGGTTATACAACACACTTACAGCTGAAAGCTGGACAGCTGAAGAAATTTGTGAAGACCAGAAAGCCGATGTAAATCTCGCAGTAATTATGGAGAGTAAGGCCCACTTGGGAGGAGATGGTAGGTAAGAGTCCCATTGAAAAAGCGTATTAGCGCAATGGCAAAGCTTCTGCCTACATAACAGTTTCCTACATGTACAGAGCATGGGAGAGCGAAAATAGTAGCCTAGCGAATAACCGGTTGGTTGAAGGATTTCGAACACGGTAGAAAAGATAAAAAACCGACTCTACTCCAAAAACTCGTACAACAAACAAGTTAACTATCCAACAGGGAAGTGAAGTCAGTTGGATGAAGTTTATCGTTTTGTAAGGAGCGTATTAACCAGTTTAAGTGACAAAATGAAGGCCAAGTACGATCAGAGTGTTTCGAGGAAGGGAAGTTGGTAAAGCTGTACAAGCCACAAAAAAACGCTTTCCCCCAAATCACAAACACAAAAGGAATGTCCATATAAAATTATAACACAAATAAATAACCTGGTATATACAGAAAAATTATAACAGAGCAAAAATTAAGGTTGGTACAGTCAGCTTACACAGAGTGTGTAACATAGTTCTAAAGAAATTTAAATTATTTGTTAGTGGTGAAATAATTATATAAAGTTACAATAATTTATTTTTAACACAATCCAGTAATCGAACCTTCTTATGCGTTGAAAATAGGTAAAACTAAATAATCGTAACAATATACATACATATATGGGATTTTGATTGATATTTTTCAACCTTGAGAGAAATAGGAATTGTAGTGTATGGACCTAAAACAATAAACTACAATAGGAGCCTATGGGGAAAACTGGTTACATTTTTCTAGCAATAAAGCTGTGTGCGTGCACCGCTCAACTTCAAAATGTAGAAGGCAATATATTAATAGTTATTCAATAGTGTCCCTAACCATTTTTTACAGGGTGATAATAGAAAAAGTATTGTAATTTTTCTGCAATTTTCTTCACCCATGTTCATGTATTATTCTACGTAATCGTGTGGTCTAGTTATTTATTTTACGATGTCAAATAGTCGGCCAGCTATTATAACATTGCACCAGCTAGGCAAACGTAATTGTGAGATTGCGCGGCAGCTTCGCACTGCTTGTTCGTTCGTTTCTCGTGCAGTTAAACGGTTTAAGGAGCTGGGTCATGAAGGAGATCGTCCATGAAGAGGTAGAAAACCTACCATCAATCACAGGAATCGCAAAATCGTTCAAAAGCGGGTGCAGCGTAATTCAAAAGTAATTAATTGCCCTGTATTATAAATTAAATAGATGGAAGCTTCAGAAATGGTCGCTGTGGCGTAGTGCGTTGGACTGTTACACAGAGTGTCCGGGGTTCGAATATCGACACAGGCAAAATCAAAAAGGAGATAAAATAAATTTTTACACGGCACTACCTCTTGGCAGGCAATGGCAAACCTACAAGAGCAAAAATTGCCTATGAAAAGCTTTTCACTTCCCGGTTCGTATTCGGCATAAAACTGTAAGACTCTTACATTCATGTACAAATAGGACACGCACAATATGAATGGAAGCGAAAAGCTCGGTCTAGACCCTCCATAGGCTGTTGTGCCATTAAAAGAAGAAGCTTCAGAAATATTTAACACTTATGAGCTTATACTCACTCTCACAACGAACGCGATATGCTGGGGGAAATGTACACTGAGCACGCCGAGCATTCAGGGTGACAATTAGTTGTTCTACAAAAACGGAACAAAAATGTATGTAAAATAGTACGAAAACATGCAAACCTGTACATCATTATTTTCATTTGTAGAAAAGCGAGGTTGCGAATATTTTATTTTTTTGGTACATTCAATACACAGGGTGCATCCCTATGAAAAGTATTTATACAACATATTAGCTGTATTAACGATGTGGTTCAAATGGTGTTGTCTTGAAGTTGCCACATATTTTTTTATAACCAGCAGGTGATTGTCGGTCCAAAATGTTACATTATTTGCATAATTTATTGCACATTCAATTATATTATTATTTCTTTCTCCATATTGATAAAATCGTTTAAAGTTTTTTTGGTATACCATTTTAGCGTTGTCGTTGCACACAATTTCGACCAGAAGCAACTCTGTAACGAACGCAATGTAACGACCAGACCGAGCAAGACCGTAACAATTTCGAAGCTGCAGCAGTTCGACTCGTTTTTGCCCGCGGAAACCTCTATTAATTTCAGTTTTTTGTATGCTTGGAAATAATTCAAAAATAATTTTAAAACTACAATTTCAAACTAGACGATGAATTTGGATTAAAAGTACGGGCAAATAACACAATACAATACATAAGCGTAAATGTAAATAATGCCAATATTGTTGATAGTGTAAGGTGAAATATCCCTTCATTACATGGAATGATCAATGATGGAAAATATTGACGGGATTCAAAAATATAAAATTTTTGCTGTTACTACAAAATAACGACAATGTAACGACGAGGAGTAATTGGTAGTGCAGCCTGCTACACAGAGTGTCCGGGGTTCAAACCTCGGTACAGGCAAAACAAAATGTAGAAAAAACTATTTATTATACAAGCCACCACCTTGTCTTGACTGACAATGACAAACGTACAGTAATAAAAATTGCATAAAAAAAGCTTTTCACTTCAACATTCAGATTTTGTATAAAACTGTAGGCCCCTTCCATTCATGTACAAATATTTTATGCTCAACATGAGTGGATGAGAAAAAGTTGGCCGAGGCCCTTCTTCTTGTTTTAATGGGTTGTTTTCCCATTAAAAGAAGAAACGACAATACAAATATTTTCATTATTAATGGCAGTGTATGACTGCTTATGTATTGTATTCTTTTCCCGCAAAATCAACGTCTTTTTAATGCAAATTCAACGTCTTAGTTTGGAAAAATGATTATTTTTCCTCGCGATCAAAAATGAGTCGATTTTCTGTGCGGGCAAAAATTACTAAAATTGTTTTTAAGACGTTTTCCGCAACCTCAAGCGATTCACTTCTGTGAGCAAACATTTTTAACCCACTTTGGCTTGCAGCTTGTGGATAGCCCGTTTTTGGTCTCAGCCTGTCAGTTTTCTTTGTATATTATGTAGCTACCTTTATTGTGGAATAATTTAAGGTTCATTAATTTTACTTACTTAGTGGCCAATGTTTTTTGAAGCTTCATTATTTTACCAGTGTCCGAACAGAGTTCAGCCTCAACATTTTTTCTACCTTGTGTATAGCTATTCGCAATTATAGGTAAATTTGATTCTAAGCTATCACTTTCGACAGCATTACGAAAATGATATTCAGCAATAGCTTTGTGATCATCCTCGGTATTGAAGATGTCATAGAGAGCGGTTCGACTCCATTCATTCATAATCTTTTTGTAAATATTTAGAGCCATAGGATACTCTCGTATGATTATCTGTGAATAAATGCAATTTGAAAACACTATTAAAAGAAATATTTTTTAAAATTGTCAACACTTGAACATCTTACATGGAAATTACCCAGCATCATTTTCTTTTTAATTTCCAATAAAACTGTAGCAACAAGTTCTGTATCCCCGGATTGTGTAGCACTTTGTATAGCACGGTCGTATTTGCCCAATTTGAGTAGTAACGGTACTTGTAAAGAAGCACGCGGCTCTAATTCTAGCAACTATAAAATTAAAAAATTTATACCGTCATTTCATTCAGTGCAATTATTTAATTTCTTTCAAACCTTAATAGCCAACTCATCACGGCCCACGACATGCGCCTTCTCGGCGATATTGCAAAACGAAATGCCTTCGACTGATGGATTTTTGAATTTTTCGGTAATTTTACGGGCCACTTCATTATCATCTAAAAATATGGATATGTATCAAAGCAAATACATCAACAGCTTGCAGAGCAGATGCACATATACCAGGACACTTTATGCACTCTCTTTTGCCACTTTAATCCGAGCTCAGTAAATATGTGTGTGCTTGTTTCATCTAATCGAGTTAATCAGTATTTCACGAGGTGGATTTAGAAATGCGAATCCTAATATCTTAACATATCCAACTCATTTTTATCACTTTTGTAGCAAATTGCAATATTAATTGTATTTAAAAAAAAAATCATAATAATACTCTGGAAACAGGAAAAGTGTCAATAATGTACATAGAAAGCAACTAGTAGCGATATTTATTAGCATAGGAATAAATTTCTACTCTTATTTACTTATTTTTAGTCAAGTGATTCCATTACTACATTTCGAGTAAGTATAATTCTTGCTTTGTAGAATATTTACTGAACTTGATTTAAATAGAAATAGGGAGTGGCATTCACAATGATGGATACTCATTTGGAAGCAATAGTTAAGTTAGTTGAACTAACTTTTGTCATTAATAACTTTATGATAAGCCCAGTGTTCTAAAATCCATGATTCAGGCAATTTTAAGTGCTTAGCCACTTGTATCGCTATAGCATAGTGCTTGCGGAAAACTAGTCGCCCCAAAATTACTTCCGGCTTCAGGTGTGAAAATCTGCAAAAATTATATTTAGAATTTAAATAAATAAATCTCATATTTTAACCTTACTGTTTATATGTGAGTGGCATGGCAATTTTTGGGTGTCGTAATGCGTTTAAAACCCGCAAAATTCTCATCATACGTATATACTCATCGGGATTGTGAGAAGGTATGAAGCCTTTCCCAAAGTAGGCCGTCTGAAAACATTAGAGTAACCAATTGAATAATTATACTCGTATATATTATAAAGCCATGTTGTGTTGTATTTTACCCGCAGTAGACTTTTTTGCGTCTCTGTGCAAAACTCGTAACCAGCAGCTTTAATACATTCATCTACCGCTAGCTCCATCTTATCGCGGAAAAAACTTAAATACTCATCTGACTGATGGGATTTTTCCTGGAACTTTTTTTGTGCCTCAAAGAGAAAACTCGAAGGTTCTTGACTATTTATAGCGAAAATGTTTTGCACACATTTTGGCAACTTCTGAATAATTTCATGCGTACTATTTGTTAAAATACGTACTCCATCCATTTCAGCAATTAGAAATATTGCTGGATCATAAGGAAATTGCTTTTTATCACCATTTCGATTGACAATAAGCAATAATGAAGAATACGATATGATTACAGCATCTGCTTGATTGCTGTCTGTATTCATAACCCATTCAACTTGTCGTGGTATATCTTTACGACCGGTGTCGAATTCACAAAACTTTTTTTTCATATCTACTGTACCCATCCAGAGTAGTCCAGTATTGGCATATATGGCCAAATTTTTATGATTATACGAAACAGACATGAGCACAATGCGATCGAATGGTTTGTCAAAGAGATTACGTGTAATAGTACCGACTGATTCACCAGGGAAAAGCCTTACTACTTCACGGTCACGGCTTAAAAGGCAATAACTATTGCGGTCTTCTGTAATAATTTCCCAGCACATAAATTCGGCTATGGATTCTATTTTCTCGAAAAAGATTTGTGTTAAGATTTAAATTATTTACTCAAATGGTATAAACAGCTTGCGGTCAAAACATGATAAGCAACAATTTCAAAATTGTTTAGGAGAGCGAAAAAACGTTCACATTCCCCTATTTCTACATATATATGTATATACTTAGTACTGCCACAAGTTCTGTTACAAGATTTTCAAACCAGTAGACTATGAAATTTTGAATCTTTTAAGGAAGAAGAAAATCTTGGCTAGAGAGCTGGATGTGGCTTCCAGATCGATGTAACGACTAACCCGTGATGACCTCCATATAAAAGCTGTTTGCAGGTGCACTGCTCATCTTTAAACTCCGCTCTTTAAAACAAATACGATTGCAAAGATGCAAGAAGCTTTTGCAGTGGCACGCAAGCGACGGCCATGAAAATATCCTTTTAACGGAGTTTTTAATAATTTTAAGTTAGAGGGTATGGACTGCGAAGTTCGCCACCAAAATTTGGAGAGTCTCAAGGAAGCACTTATTGCAGCATTTAAGAGCCTGTATAATTTTAATAAATTTTTTATTTTCAAAGAAAAAAATTTTTTTACAGAAACAGAACTTATGGCAGTACTAAGTGCCTATGTACATATATGAACTATGAAAATTATTTTGAACTCATTTTCATGGTATATACATACACATAACAATAGCAAATAGTGTACATACTCCAGCGAAACCCGGCGGTCAAAACGCGATATACAAAATTGCATTACGTGATAAGTAGTATGGAAGTATTATTTATATAGAACTAGCTGACCAGCCCGTGAGAGAAGCATGGAAATTCGAGATTGAAACCTCACATTTGCAACGATTATCGTTCAGAGTATCCTTATCGGAGTATCGTCGCTTTAATGATATTGTTCTTCAGCTGCTTCACTGCCAACCTGGTAACACAGCTTCGGTTGATTTATATTGCGCAGCATAAGGATGATTGAGCCAACTTTCAGTTGCAAGTTGTGTGGTAGCAGACCGGGCAGATCCAATGAATTTAAAAATTCAGTCGGATAGTTTGTGGCTTCGTCTTCATTCGTTACGCAATGGACAGGAGCCGAGTTATACCATTTTTAATTATTAAATCGTATGGGCGCTGCCACGCTCCTTTGTCCAAGCACCTTCATATGTGACATGAAGCTTAGAGTTAAACACATAAAGCCTTGTGCCAAATTTCGTTAAGAAATATTCAAAGGGAGCCGAGTAATAACATATATAGATGTAATGTATAGGCGGTGCCACGCCCCTCATGGGATTTTCCAAAATTTGCTTTTATGTAAACCTTCTCCTGACAATTACGAACACAACAAAAAATCGAGAATCGAAATCCCCAGGCAAATCGAGCGGTCCGTTCTTGAGTTTTGGAATTACTAACATATTTAACGACTTTGATTTACCATATACATATGTATATAAAGATTTTTTTTCTATTCTGGAATCAAGTCTGCAGCGTGAACAAGTGCCTTGAAAAACCACCATTGTAAACCACGTTTACAGCTATCTAAATATTCAATTAAACACGAAAACCACGAATTTGAACAAATGTCCGACTTTCCCAATTATTACGTTTTGACCGCAGGGTGGGTCCGTACTTATCTAAATTAAAAAAAATAATGGTAAACATTTTCCAAATCTGCCAACGACTAAATGTCGGCGTAGTTTTAGAGAACCAAAAACAAAAAAATTCATTTTTAAAAAAGTGTTGGATAATACGTTTTGACCGCAGGCCCCTCATATTTACTTGGTATTTCTGGCAACTGTCGAGACCGGAAATCCTTTGTATTATTTAATTTTAGAAATATTCGCCCACTGGTCGTCAGTACAGCAACCCCTGTACCCGATGATGATTGAAATACTTTAGCATCTACAATTTTTGTTATACTGGCCTCTTGTCCCATGCTATATGATTCTTTTTCATGCCCATACATATCATAAATGAAAACCAAAGCATCATCCTGCACGCACACTAGTTCCTCCATATCCGACCACCCCATTGTAACTAGTTTTCCATGATTCCACTAAAATCAATTCCAATATGTCCTATATATGCATACATTACCGAAAATTTAAAAGCTTTGCTTACAATAATAGTGCTCAACTCCAATCCTGACGTATCAAAAACACGTATTGTCGGCTTCGTAATTCCTTTCACGGGTACAATCTGTTGTGGATCTCTTATCATCGCTAGTGGGCCACCAAACGGAGCGCCACAAACCTGCATGTACTCCAAATCCAAATCATATACCCAATCTGGTGTATGTAAGTCCAATTTTCTGTTTTTTTGTGGGAGTGGATCAGATATTTTAAAATTTATTACACGCTGATTGATGAGATCACTTACCTGTATGTGTCCGGCTGTAAGTTAAACCATTCACCTGTGTTGTACATAATCGGCATTTTAGTGAATATTTGTTGTAATATTTTTGTCTTCAAATTCTAATTTTGTTAACTTTTCACAGCTTGTATGCTTATTTAATAATAAACAAAGATAATGGGAATGGGAATTTGCTCGATAATTGTCGATATCACCGAAAACAACGTTATCGTTAACTATTGTTATTGGTGACCAGAATACTGTGATGTACAGTATCAAAGGCTTTCGAGAGATCTTAGAAGATTGTTTCATTCTTTCGGACGGTATAAATACAGTGCAAGTGAGTTAAAAATGATACTTTATTTTCATCAAGCTTTGAATAAGTGTTGGGCATCGGAAAAATGTATCGATGTTTTGTTAAGAAAACAAATGTTCGGTTTAAAAAAATCTTCCACAAAGGGGGGAAAAACGATGCAAATTATTTATAAACATTGGAGAATGGGCGAAAAAAACATTGCCATTGACCCACATTTTAAAATTTTGTTCAGTGATGAAGCAGCTTTTTGGTTAAATGGACACGTCAATAAACAGAATTATTGCATTTGGACCGATGATAATCCACAAGCCATTCTTGACACTTCATTAGATCCAGAAAAAGTCACCGTCTGGTGCTCTTTATAGGCCGGTGGAATCATTGGTCCATATGTTTTCCAAAATGATGATGGCCACAACGTTACAGTAACCGTAAGCGGTACAGAGACATGAGTACTAACTTTTTCGTACCTCAATAGGAAGGCCCGATACAATTAATTTACTTAAAGAAACACTTGATGAACGATTAATTTCATGAAATGAACCTGTTAGTGGCCAAAAACAATTGAGCACCTGGAAACCAACATTCGACGCGTTACCGCCGAAATACAGCCTGGTTTACTGCGAAGAGTGTGTGAGTTTACAAACATTAATGTAAAAAACATTATCATTAAAATGAAGCGAATTTCTCGGATATTAGAAACATTTTTCTGCGTTTCATTTGGCGGCCTTCTCCATGACCCTGAATGAATGGTTGTGCGTCAAGCTTGGAACCCACCACGTTAAAATATCTTCCGATGAATCCTCAAAAGAAGCCTCGGATATAAAACCCTCTAAATGTTGACGCGTCCCGTAAACACCCAAAGGACAACGATTTACGGATATGCACCTGGAATGTTCAAACCCTCTACTGGGAAGGTGCCTCTATCCAGCTGGTGGATGTCCTCCAACGATATAGAGCTGACATCACCCCTATACAGGAAATGCGATGGACAGAGCAGGGTTGCTCCAGAAGAGCATCCTGTGATATGTACTACAGCTGTCATGGGTCAAGACACGTATTTGGTGTTGTATTCGTGGTTGGGAAGAGACTGTGTCATCTAGTTCTTCAACATCAGCCTAATTGGTGTCCATGCCTCGATGGATGAGAAGGATGAAACGACCAAAAATGACTTCTACGAGCTCCTCAACAAAACTTATGAGCATTACCCCCGCGATATTAATTCGTGTTAGGTGATTTTAATGCCAAGGTGGGCAAGGAGAGTCTCTTTGGCCCGACTATCGGAAAATTAAGTCTCCACGATGAATCCACCGATAACGGTATGAGACTGATCGACTTCGCCGCCGCACGAAACATGACAGTTAGTAGCACCTGATTCCAACATAAGGATATCCATAAGGCCACTTAGCGGTCCCCTGATCAAAACACATAAAACCAGATTGATCGGAGATTAATTCTTGCCAACAGGTGTTACTACGGGCTCAGTAGGCAATTGAGAAGTAGAGCCCACTCTCGACCGACGAAAATAACGCTCTATAAGTCCCTCATCCAAGACGTGGACATTGACTAGGACATTGTCATGATAGGATAAGATACTCCGTAAGATCTACGGTCCAATATGCGTGGACGACGTGTATCGAATTAGATGGAACGATGAATTTTATGCCGACATTGACATAGTCAAGCAAATAAAACTCCAGCGGCTTAGCTCGCTGGGTCATGTTGAGCGAATGGAAGAAGGCGCTCCGGCTAGAAAGGCGTTTTATTCCAGCCACGGTGAAGGAACACGCAGAAGAGGATATCCTAATCTCTGTTGGAAATACTAGAAGTGGCGACTGGCGAAGTTTTGTAGAGGCGAACAAGACCGATCATCGGTTGAAGTGCCAGCTAAGTAAGTAAGTAAGCTTCTATAAAACAGCCAATACATGGATACTAAGTAGGTTTTCTTCCTTGATAAAGCTCGTGTGTTCTTTGAAATTCATAAACAAAGAAGATATAGCTACTTAAATTTTTGGTGGAACATCACATTACTTCTTAGTAAATTTTGTGAACAAAAGAAATTGTAGACATAGATCACATTACACATTCAATGTGCATCTAAAGAATTAAGATAACAAAAATTGATTAAAGCAAGAACATTTTTGTGTAGGGAATATTTGAACAAGTTTTAGATATTTTTGATAAGAAGATTGCGAATTGTAAGTTTGCGATGTACCGGAAGAAAAACATCGATATATGACTACATTTCGAAATTTCCGATGCATCGACAACAAAATCAATGTTTTCGAAGTATTTCGCACATCACTACTTTGTAAGAATCTCTTCTGTTACATCCAATAAAGCAGTAATGCATCTTGTTATTCGTGCTTTTAAAACGCTCGAACGAACGAAAGAATTTTGATTCGTTCGACCATAAAATGCACATGAACAATGTTCAGGCGGGGTGAATGGTTACATACTCCGAAAGAATAAAAAAATCTTCGTTCGGGAAGATCGGACTGAGTTCGACTTTTGTTTTATCGAATCCAATACTGCTGTTGTTGTGTAATTGTGAAAATGAAGTAAACAAGTAACAAACATTTGGAAAAGAAGTAAAAACGTATAGTGCAATGCAAGACTGACAACATATTGTTATTTTCTGTGCATTTTAGTAGAAAATTTAAAGTAATGTTTGGGAATATGTTCGCCGTGGCGAACATATTGGTAGTGCGTTGACCCACTACGCAGAGTGTCCGCGGTTTAAATCTCGGCATGGACAAAATCAAAAATTATAAAAAACTTAATTTCTATACGGCGCTATACGGCGTACAAACGATTGCGCAAATGAAAATTTGATCAACATAGCTACAATTTCTAAGCTAAAGAAACTTTATTCGTTCGGGCGATCCAAACGCAACGTCACTGATAAACGACAAATTAACAAAATTAGAAAATAACTCATTCTTTACACACTTGCGTATATTCAAAATAGGGAGCTGAAAAAAAAACCAACACACATAAGGTATGAACAAAATTGCAGCGTTAAGATATGAACAGAGTTTCAGCGTAACGACGAATTTACGCGTACATTCTCTGTCAAGCCAGAAACTTTTTATAAAGCTGTTTTATAATTTAGTTAAATTTAGAAACAAGGGAAACAAATGAAGCAACACAGATATACTGTACGGCTCTGCCACTGCGCTGCACAGTACAGATTTTTCTTTGGGCAATTGTGATGGATTTACACCACCCGAGTATTTACCCAGTCGCATGTATATATAAATTTTTTTTTTGTGACTTTTGGTTTTATCTGCGGCTTGGTAAATACTCGAGTGTAAACCAATCACTATTAATCGTTTGAACTTGCATAAATCTCACTTGTGTCCCATCACTAATCGATATGCAGACAGCTGGTGCTGATTAGGTAACCTCAAAAGAGCTGAATGTTACGATTTGGATAGTTCTAATTTATAAATAAAGATAGAAAGCATATAAAGTAAAAATGCGTCTGACAAACAAATTATTTGCTCAACATTTGGGGTGGACATTTAAAAAACATTGGCGAGTTCAGGGCAAACGAGTCCCACATGATACCGGGGCAGCTGCCGAACTTCAAAAGATTGGTATTGCAGTGAAAGATGTACAAGAAGTTTTGGCTCGTAAAGTTGTAGAACGTGAACGGTAAGAATTCACAATGTTAGTTTCATCATTACGAGTAAAATATTTTATTTCTTTAGGATTGAAATAATTGGAAATATACCGAAACCGATCCCTGAAAATGAAGAGAATCCAAATTGGCACAGTGAGGTGTGCCATATCTTTGGCAATTCTAATATTCTTCTGGAGGGTGTATCACAGGCGCAGTTGCTGACAAACACCATTGAAATTAAAAACTTGCCTAAGCATATTGAGGACAGCGTGAGCGGGATGCAATTGTCCAGTTCTGTAGATCGGAATGTCCAACACTCAATATTAGCATCACATGCTTACGATGCCGAACAGGTTAAACTACCGAAAATAAAGCTACCAGAGAGGCCAGCCTATAACTTACCGAGGGAGTATGGAATTTCACAAGAGCGCAAGCAGTAAGCAAGTCACAATTGCATCACCAATAGTTTTCCATTCATTCATTTAATTTCAGTCGTTTGCTAATCAATAAATTATTACTGGAATGCGAAAAATTAGCTGGTCGTTCTGTAAATTCACGTCGTAGACTTTTCGATCAAGCCGATTTTAATGTAACATTGAGACGGGAAAAAGACTTATTGCAGTTTGCTATTAGCGTAGAGAAGATGATTACATCAACACATCCGCTGGAGCCGGTTAAAGGAAAATTCGATGGCGAATTGCCAGACTTGTATCCTATTAAATGCACTATTACAATACCCAAGCGACACATTTACACCACTGATACCCTTTTCCGTTAGTATTTCAAGTATTTCTTGACAAAACATTAGTGGGAATTAAAGAATCATTTACTTTTACTTACATATGCATAGCATTCAGCAATAGCTTGAACTGTTCTCATCCACACACAATAATTTCAAATTTTAATAAAGAGAAAGTGGGTAATGTTCATGATACAAATATTACCGATAGCCAATTCCAAAGTCGTACACTGCTTAAGGCTTTTGCAGTGGCAGCTGCGCGTGCAACACAAATTTATGGCGTAAGTTATTGTATTAATTTCTATTGAAATCATCTAAGATATTTAATTGCATCTAGGAATTGGCACAGGAAAATCTTCCTAAGCCTATTGTAGTTCAATCCATTCAAACAGATGGTCGTTCGTTCCACTTTGGTGTTTTCCAACTGAACACACTAGTGCTCAATGGATCGGATGGACTAAAAAATTATTGGTTTCATCAGCCAAACATGGAATTATATCAAGAATGTGGTTACAAAATCGGCAGACCTATACTGGAAGGTTACAATAAAGACGTATTCCGCTGCTTCAACGCCTTTTACAAAAATTCTTAAGTTTATTGTTTACAAGATACACTTTTAAAAATGTAATTGAAACCTAGAAAAATATTAAATATAAAAAAAAATAAAGTAATATCTTTAAATGTATGCTCTGCAAAACATGTATGATTTACGTTATGTATTGAAAGAAAATAAAGTAAAGAATAGTAAAAGCACTTTTGTATGGTGAAAGCAACAGATTATTGGCCTATCTTATTCTGCCGAATTATTATTAATTCGAATTATTATTAATTCGAGAGAATAAGATATATATATATGTATATATATAATATATTGAATTCTCTATTATTATTTACATTCAAACAAGTGTAAATAAACTAAACGAAACATTTATATTTATAATCATTTATAATTTGGAATTTGATTTTCGTATCTATTACAAATAGATTTTTCTCATTCAAATGACTTCGTCCGCTGACCTTCCAGTAGCCCATACGATCAATCCAATTATTTAGTACATTTTCGACTATATGGAGCTGTACTTGACCGATGGCTGCACCCTAAGAGCCTCAATTGTTGTTGGAAGATTAGCGTAACACTTATGTTTAATCTTAGCGATTGTTGCACGATTGGTTGACACGGCGCAGCATCCTTTTAGAACCAAATGTTGTCATAGTCCACTTCTTCTAAAATAGGCCACAAATAATCAGTTATCAATGTGCGGTAGCACTTTCCTTCTTCATTTTCAAAGTAAAATGGCCCAATGATACCGCCGGTGCAAAAACCATACCAAACAGTTACTCGTTAAGGGTGCATTGGCTTCTCAACAATCGCGCTTGCATTTTCTGAGCCCCAGATGAGAGGAATTTGCATATTAACAGAACTACCGAGAGCAAAGGGAGCTTTGTCGGTAAAAATGCTCATATTGTTCCAAGCGTTCCAGAGCCCAATTACCAAACCGAAAACGTGGCGGATGGTCATGTGGGTTCAGCTGTGGTGCCAAGTGATTTTGTATGGCTTCATAACGAGGTCTTTATGCTAAATTCGCATAAATTGTTGAATTCCTGAGTACTATGGCGAGTTGATGTGGTTGGTTCTTCATGCACATTCTGAGCTGCAGCAGCAATTTTTATGGTTGTGCGGACTGTAGGATACGAGAGTGTGTTCATTTATCCAATACAGATGAGATCCAGTTTCACGCACACGTTTCACAAACTGCTCCACAAATTGCGTGGAAGGCGCTTCTTTTCTAGCGAATTTTGAACGTAATTTTCTCACACTTTCCGTATAAGATTCACCATTTTGCAAGTAAATGTATAGTATTTCCCAACGTTATTCAAGTGTATATCAACCCATTTCTTTAACCGCAAATATAAACTAATTTTCGGTCATAATACGAATCACATTAGAATTGCCGCACTCAAAATAACCAACTGAAAAGCTGTAGGCACTTTGCAATTGAAAATGTTAAGTCTGCTTACGTCCAATGAAATGTAAAATAT
Organism: Palloptera scutellata; assembly: GCA_958295655.1. Classification (NCBI taxonomy): domain Eukaryota; kingdom Metazoa; phylum Arthropoda; class Insecta; order Diptera; family Pallopteridae; genus Palloptera; species Palloptera scutellata. The sequence goes on from OY282450.1 coordinate 53,608,469, forward strand.
TCGTTCGATTCAACGTATCAAACTCGCCCATTCTGTGGAGTACGAGTTGTTGGCAGTTAATGTTCGATGTTGTCACATCAAAAATAATTTAAGTTCATATTCGTTCAAGTTTCTACATTGCTTAATTCAAATCTGAATTGAGAAAACATACAAAGTGAGGCAATATTTTCGGTATTGGATGAATGATGCTTTGAAAAGCATTTCCAATTATGCCATTGTACAATTGTAGCAAGTTGCGTTGTCGTAATTAGAGATGAGTCCGTGATTTTTGATTAACAAAAATATCATTGGACCTTGACTTTACAAATGTTAGTTTCTTATGCACTACACTTGGATTGGGCTTGGTAGATAATTGTAACAAAAAAAAAAAAAAAATCGTGGCAAGCGACATAAAAAGTTGCAAAATTCAAAAAAAAAAATTTTTTTCAATAAAGCCAATTGGTTTTAATTTATTTCAAAGAAGAAGACTACAAATGACTGAAAATGAGTTTAACTGACTTCATAATGATCAACTTCAAGTCAATGAATACTTTGTAGAAGTCAGGACTTTTATTACAAATAAAAGACTTCAGATCATGACTTCAGAAAAATTACTTAACAAATAAAGGATGTCATTGACTTCAAAATGACTTGTGACTTCACAGTCACAATTCACCAAAAGACTGGAATATTGCACTCACTGTTCTAAAAATCAATTGACTTCAAACTTAAAAAGAATGCAATCTTTAACAGCTCTGCTCTCATGTAGCAGTGGTGAAGCATAACTTGAGCACTTTCGTCTACGAAACCCGATGCACTCGTCGTTTTATGCTCTGGTTATAATGGGCGTGAGGTAAAGTAACGCGAAGTAATAAATGTCACTTTACTGTAGACAAAAGTAGGGCCAGTAATAATACAACGTCCCGCCACATACAACTAAACAGCTTATTTTTATTTGCAAAACAAAAACAAAAATAAGTAAATTACCCATAAATACCTACATCACAATCAAAGTTTCAAATTTCATGTAAGTATATATAAATACTTGTTAGAAACAATAGCGTATTTTTATTTTTCAAAATACTTCTTTAACCCGCTTTTCTCTTTTTTATTGTGAAATTTAAAATTTCAGCTGTCAAAGTTTACTAACGTTACGTAGAAAATCTATTATCTACAGATACTTCGCCTCTCGTTATTTCACGTCTTTTATAACTGCTTCTTTTACTTTTGAGTAAAGAAATTTGGTGGTGTTATTAACATCACGGTCCTCTTCTTTCTTTGTGGTGAATAGCTGATTTTGACATTTTAATTATACCGCTATTATGGCCGCAACAACAAATATGTGTTGGTGTTTGTTTGTGGTCTTTTACGTACTACTTCTTTAGTCAGCTGATTTTGAAAATCTTATTTTATCGCAAATATGGCCGCAACAATAAAGTTCGGTTATTGTTGCCCTGTTGAGTTGTACAGCTGATATTACCTTGTATGAATTCACCTTAGATATTTCAGTTCTTCACATTACTTCACCTCATTCTCGTCCACGGTTCGCACTTACTCTTTTATATTGTACCAATTCTTATAAAAACATTTACTAAATGGGGGAAGATGTACCAATTTTATTACGTAGAATAAATAAATTTATCAAAAACTTTTTATCAGTTATTATATATATAAAATATTATTCATTCATTTATACAAATAAAATGAAGAAGAAAACATAAACAAAACAATAGAATATAGTAATAATTCATATTATATTTATATTTGTATCTTTTTGGGATCTTGTATTAAAAATTGTATTAAACATACAGCAAATAAATAAACCAAATGTAATGCTGTAATATCTTGCTAAAACAATGGAGTATTAAACTTACGGAATCGTATCTATATTAATACGGAATATTTTATGTCTTTCAATAACATATTGCATATTTGATATTTTTTGGCATTGCACTTTTTGAGCTCAGCCAGTGACGCCTTTTCAGTGTTTAAAAACATTTGAATTTTACCTTTTTCAATTCTTAATTACTATTACTTAATTACTAAAGCTAACCTTGCCCAACAGAATGTACCAAATTTAAAAATAATGTTCTAACGTTCAAAGCGCAAAAATATGGAAAAAATGTGTAAATTTTGGTACAAAATTGTACCAAAATGGCAACCGTGCTCACGTCTAGACGTTTTTATCGAAAATAAGTGCAGCTAACTTGTTATATATATATAAATTTTGATTTCAATTTTTGGCGTCTAACTTCGTTCGTGAAAACGGTTCAAAAATTATTTCGCGAATAGTTTGTTTTCAATTTGTTTGCCGTTTATGTTTATGGTTTTGCAAAAGTTGTTACGTTAGAATATATCAATTGAGAATGGATAAAAATAAACGAAGAAGCTCGGTTAGTATGAAGCGATATGGTATTTAAATGTGGATCTTTACTTAACGTTAATTGTTTCTACAAATAGATAAAGAAAATATGCCTTTCAAGTGAAGAATTTGATGGTCCAATTAGAGTAGCATCAAAACGACAAAAACGCCGCATAAGTTTCAGTGGGAAAAAGTCAATTAGGTAAGATTGGAACTGAAATGACATAATTTCAGAGTTAATATATTAACAATGTCAACTCTATTTGGTATAGAGAATTCTCTGGTGAAGAAGAGCCTAAAATCTGGAATCATTCTTACGAGGTTTCAGACCATATTGAAAATTCGGGAGGAGATGGCCAATCGGCTATTGGGAATGGTCAAAGTGGTGCGCAGCTATTGGTCATTCCGACAAGAGATTCACATAAAATGCAGCAAAAAGCTGATAAAGAAAATTATTTTGGATTACAATTTGTGACTGCTGTAAAGCTGGTACCCTCAGAAGCAAGTACTGCAAGTACTATTCAAAAATCAAATCACAGTAGTACTCTTTTAATCGACAATAGCGTGGATATCACACTTTTGGAGAGGGAGAAAAATCATCGGTGTCATTTACGAACGATATCGCCATCAAAGAGCTTTTCCATGTCTGAAAATGAACTGATTATGTTACGAGAAAGGAAGCTTCTTGCAGTGAGTGAAAATACCATAACTTTTACAAAGGAGTTAATTGATCACGAAGAAAAGGGTGATGCTAAACCTGCTATTATTAAATTGGAAGAACGCCAGCAAGAAATATATGATGAATTCGAGAAAACAAACATTTGTGCTCAGGAAATGATTGAGGTAAATTCTTAGTTATTTGTTAATGACAACGACTTCGATAGTTTAGTTAGTAGATCACTAGACTTTCACTCGGAAGGTTGGGGGATTGATTCTCAACTTGACCTGGTGAAGTGAATTAGAATTATAAGAAAACCATCAAGTGATAGCAAATTGCCACCAATTTGTAATTTATACTACTGGAAACTAAAATTTTTCGACAATGTTGTTTTAAATGCTTCGGAAACTAATTATTTATTTTTATTGTAGTCACTATATACGGAAGGAAATGGAGAATCAACGAAAGTAGCCCCTACAACAATTATCATGGATGAAACAATTAACACAGAGAGTGAAAGTAGGGTATTGGGAACGCTTACACGCAGAACAATGCAGCAGATGCAGGATATGGACATTTCATTAGGGAATGTTCAACATCAACAACCACAGCAAAATTTCAGTGACAATAGTACAGACAAACACTGTGATATGCCAATGGAGATATCTCTGAAATCACCAACTTTCAAGCGGGCAGAACCTAAAAATATTCTCGATATAAAAGAACAACAAAGTATAACTTTGTTATTGACTTCTTCTTGCGATAATATGGAAGTTTCTCTTGCCGCAAATATTTTGGATGACAACAGTACTAAGACGTCAAATAGTGACACAATGGAAATATCCATAGTAAATGAGGAGCTACAAGGTAACTATAATTTTATATTTATACCATACCATATGTATGTGTATTTTTTCACAAAAGTTGCTGTTTGCAGCCTGTCAACAAAATTGTATTGAACCTAAAGAGAAAAAGCCTTGCAATGGGAATATGAAAGAGAACGTTGCTCCAAAAGTGATTGTGGGTAAAATTTGCACTCCGATAATGCATAAGGAGTCTGATTATATGAATTTTGGAAAGCAAAGATTAAGACGATTGAACGAGGGACAATTGCAAGACCAGCTGGAAAAAAAATCGTTGAGCGTGCAGAAAGTCGTAAATATTGAAACTCCTAAAGCCGTTTTATATAGCCACAAAAATAGTGGTTTGAACTTCTCGCTGCAAAGTTTAGATAATGGATTTTTTTCGCCGGAAATTTCTTCGCCTCTCTTCCCACCTGAGTATGTGGCTTTGAGTAGTAAAAAACTCACCTTTCGGCAAATAAATGATGATATTGAACGTGGTAAGATTAAAATTTTCCCAGAAATTCCGGAAGCATCACCAGATTCCAAGCGGGGAGAACGTATGCCAAAGAAAATCTTTTCAACCACACGAGAGGATCAATTACAATGTCATGATTTACCAAAGTGTAAAAGCGTCCTAAATTTTGAAAAAGATATGGAGACATCTGCTCACTTGCAGCACCTTCCTGAAAGTAAGAAGAAAAAAAAAGTAAAAGGTTTTAAAAACTCTAAAAAATAACTTAAATTTTGGTTAATTCATAAAATACACGGATTTTCGATTGGATGGAATAATAGGTGTGCACAGAAAACTTAGCAATAAATATTGAAATTTTACTAGTTATGGTCCCGTATTTTACTGAACGCATTAATACCCAGAATATCAACTATTATTCTTGATGGCTTTTTCGATTCTTCTGGGCATGGACGATATCAACTTCCGACAAGTTTCTACAGGAATGTTGTATCAAATTTTTAGAATATTTTCCCATAACTGCGTTTTGTTTTAGCTTTTAAGTTCTCCCCAGAGGCTCTCAATAGAATTTTGATCTGGGGATTGACTTGGCCACTCAAGGACGTCTACATTATGCTCTTGGAACCATGTTTTGACAACTCGCGCCGAATGTGAGCGAGTAACGTTTCTTTCCGCATCGTTACCAAACAAATTTATTTTTGTTTCATCGCTCCAGAGAATATTGCGCCATTTTTTTTTCTCCCTGTGAATCACACCACGTTTTATGAACTAATTCAAAATTTTTCCTCTTCAAATTTGTAGTTCTAAGCAGAGGAACTTTGCGAGCAATCCTACCGGGTAGATTTGCGCGTACTAATCGTCATGGAACGGTTCGTGATGATACAACATTCCCAATTTCGTTTGCAATTGTTATGGGCAACTTCAACGGTTTACGTTTAGCTAATGTAACGATACGATTGCCGTTCACTAATGAATTTTTTTTTGGTGCTCCACGCATTTCAATAGCTTTTTCTGGCTTGAGAGCATTTGCAACGAAATTCTGAGACCCATCGATCTGGCAATGAATTTGTAGGTTTTTCCTTTGTCTCGGAGCTGACAAACAAGTCCTCTCCTCTGTACTGCAATGAACTCCACGACCCATCTAATATTTTTAAAAATTATAATTAAACCTTTACTTAGTTCACTTTCATCGAAATCTTACCTTCTGGAACTAAATAACGCTTTAAATTTATTCACTTTTAATTTTTACCAAAACACACCTATTGTGTCCAGATCAATTTGAAGGTTGAACAAATAAACAAGCCGGCAATATTTATCGAGAAGAACTTTTGTTGCGGGGATTATCCATTTCACACCAAAACAGTGCCACCAAACTTCCAAATTTACCTTTTGATTGTAGACCATGCTAATTAATTTTTTTGTTAATTTAAAAAGTTTTTGGGTTCACATCTATTATTTTGTCCAGGTGAGTACACATGGTCTGGTATAAATTTAAAATTATAGTTACCTTGTAGCTCCTCATTTACTATGGAAATTTCCATTGTGTCACTATTTGACGTCTTAGTATTGTTGTTGAATAAAATCGTTTTACGAATTTTCTTACAGGGCTCTTCATCCAAAATATTTGCGGCAAGGGAAGAAAATACTTCAGTGTTAATGATAAAGGAGAACTGGCTGGCAAAAAAAATAGGGTGAGGTATTCTCAAGCTGATGACATGCTTCTGGACAACACAAGCTTTCTTACACATGCCAAATTAGGTGATGAGAGTGTTTCTCGCAGTAATTCTAAATGTTCAACTTCAAGTCGAAGGGAAACTATAATCTTTAATACTGAAATTGAAATGGAAAAGAATGAGAACAGCGTTGGCGAGGGCGATCCAATTACAATGTAAGATCATATGTTTGTAACAATTTATAATCTTTTTTTTAACAGTCCATACAAAACAATATGTAGTTGTGGGCTACGACACTCAAAGAACGAATTCCCAAGTAGTATAACTAAAATTTTCTCATTTCTTTATAATGTTATGAAAATGGTAAAACGAAAAGTTTCATAATCCACTGCTGATTAGTGTTGGTAAATATAGGAAAATTCACTACTTGTGCGGACTTTCGTGGAAAAAAGGACAAATTTGTTTAAATTCTCTAAAATAAAGGGAAATTTTAACAGTAAAAAAAAAAAAAAATGAAAATTTGCAGTCGAATTTGTTTGAAGTCATTTTCATAAAAGATTGACATGTCAGAATTGGAATTAAAAATGGTTCGTAATTTTAAGTTGCCACGTCTTGTTCGTGTCGCTGATTTGTTTTACTTGTCGAAATTTGTTAGGTTAGGGCAAGAAAGAAAAGGTTTCCTAACGTCTTTAGTCTAGTCACCGCTAGTATTGAGCAATGACAGAGAATGGGTTCCAACCAAAGTCTCCCAAATCACAGAGTCATTACAATTCCTACATAGATCGTTTTCTACCAAACCAAGCTTTTTGGCATGATACTTAAAAAAGCAATGCCCAGTAACTACTCCACCTTCTATTAGAGGTAGAACTGTGTATCGAAATCTGTATAATGGAAACATAGTAATGGTGAGCTAATACACGGCTCTACCTCAAGGCATTCACCCTGCTTTGCCAGCTCGTCCGCCACTTCATTTTCCATTATACCGGAATGTCCGAGGATCCAGCAGAGTTGTAGCTTATTATTAGCATTAAGGTGTTGAAGGGAGTTATAATATTTTATTATCGATTTAAACTTTATAGCATTCCTCTCCAGGACCTTCAGACCAGGTTGACTGTTTGAATAAATAATTAAAATTAATTAATTGCGTTGCTAACGAGGCTATCGGATGCCATGCATGTATATATTTCGGATTGAAAAACACTACAACTGTCGTGCTGTTTCAATAACTTTTGAAACCAGGACTCGACGGAACTTAAATCATGAATTTTAGGTCGAGATTTAGGAAGGGTTGTTTTTAATCAGTAGATGTATTTTGCACATTGTCAATACTACAGTGTCCAATTGAACCAACCTAAAAACCACATCTTTAACAAACAGATCTATAGGAAATATGTTGAGTATAATATTAAGAGACTCGGTGGAAGTGGATCTTAGGACCTCTGTGACACCCATACAGATGAGATGATGCATTCAAGGGGTTTCTACCAGACAACTACTTCATACAGTGGATAGGTTTTCCTATAGAAGTATATTCAGTACCTCACGCTATTAGAAAATTCATAAGCAATACAGTACAATGCTTCTATCTATGTAACCAGTGAAGATATTCGAATTATTTTTTGTTGTTCAATTTAATGAAATGTTCAACTCAGAAATCCGCTATTAAGCTTATGAATTTTACCTATTTGTGTAATTGAGTCTAATTATGTGCAATGAATGCAAATGATGTTTTCAAAAAAATGATATGAGATATTAAAAAAAAAAAATTGTTTCTGTTGAAAAAAATTTGAATTTTTGAATTGAATCTGATTTATTTTAATTCAAAATACACTAAATTGTAAAAAATATATTGAATTTTTTATAATAGAAAACATAAATTTGCTTAATTTCATTGAATGTCGAAACGGTTATATGTACCATATATTACCATAACTTTATTTTTCGACATAGTCCCTAATCATGACTTAACCTAAGTAATACACAATATTTGCATTTTTACACGTTTTCAATTAAATATTTTATCTTTTTCTTAATTTCTTTTTTATATACATTCAACACGCCGGGTGTACCCTGCTCTGCATTCATTGTGTTTTGATTCGAATCACGGACAGTCTGCGTAACAGTCCAACGTACTACCACTACGATAGTGTGGAGTACGTGGAAGAATTCACTTTTAGCCTTTTATTCACGGACCAGTGAGAGTATCTCCTTCTCAAGGTATCAGATTTGCTAGTTATCATCTGCATAGACTAACAAGGAGTTTATTTATTTATTAATTTATTATTTATGGATAACAAACTCCTTACAGACTAGATACAATTGTAAATAAATTACAACTAGGCGTAATTATAAAATTGATAATAATAATTATATAATTGACTACGACCAGAAATATAATTTCATTTGATTTATTAAATTGAGTTAACGCCCTGCAAATAGGCTCATTTAAGTATAACAAGTCCTATGAGATTTTAGCGCAAATACATTTTTGAGGCGATGACTTTTAGCAGGGACATTACTATTAACATAATAGAGGACAATCCACATTACCACAGATAACATCATAAACAAACATTAAAGATTGAATAATTCTTCAGAATTCAGAATTTCGCAATGCAATTATCAAAAATCTATTTTGAACGCGCTCAACACGATTTGAATGTGCAAAATAATATGGATTCCATATGAGTGCTGCATTTTCCAACTTAGGTCTAAGAAGTAAATAAAAGCTTATACTTATATGGATCACAAAAGTCATTGCAGTTACGACTAATAAAAGGTAGCATTGAATAGGGTTCAGGCAAAATATAATTTACGTAATTGACAAACGAGGAATACCAAGATCAACAATTTCACTTACAGATTTTAAAATACTAGCAAGTAGTTAAAAAGAACTAGCAGTACTGTTAATTTTAGCATATGTTACATGCAAATATTTTGAATATTCAAGAGAAGTTTATTTTTAAAATTCAATACATGGGATTCAAACCATGGGAGTATGATGCATATCAAACTTCTCAATAGGAATATCGCATTCCAAAAAATTATATTTAATGTCCTTGGATCTGTGAAAGATCTAAAATTCTCATTAGTTTGGTTTCAAGCCCATTAATTTTAATTAAATCTGTGCTTAAGCAACTATTGATTACACGTATTTCATAATTTAGATTGATGTTATATGGAATAAAAGAGTTACCAAAAAGATTTAACCATACTAAATTGCGTCACAACCTCCAAAAAGGCCAGTTACTTACGGATGAAAACAATCGCGTACGACTCTAAAAACTTCAACGTTGGGCCGTAGGAATTAGTTGGTTAAAATGTAAGGGGTGGGATTTGTGCAAATGGCGTGGTATTTGGTGGTACATAAAATTAATTTATTATTGTCATTAAGTAGTGATACATAGTTGATCTAAAAGAGAAGCATCATTACTAAACGTACATATACAATAGATGAACGAAACATAGGTTTCACAGTAGAGTCTCCACCGCCTCTATAATAACCAGTTTTATCAGAGTCTTGCGATGAACATCATAAATGCTAGTATCAAAAAATTCTTTGAATAAAAAGTTGAAATTCAACCAGAGATCGAAGAGTGTGCAACAGCAACAGGCAAAGCAGAGATATTTTTAAAAGAAGAGATAATACGAGAGACTATTATTTTTGTCTTATTCTTATTAAATTCACAAAAATATTTTTTTAGCTCTTTAATGTAATGTTTGTTAAAGTTAATGTAATGGACATTGAATTAGATGAATCAATTTGTGCAATTAAATACAATATTAGAATGTTTATCTAAAGTTTTACAAATATCATCATGAGTATTAGTACAAATTTTGATATGTTTGATTTGCAAACATGAAATGCAATTGGGTGGCGTTTATTTAGCGGTTTAGATCACTTTTCACAGAGACATGATAACAGCCTCACGGTTCAACTTGAACTGAGTTAAGTACTAAAATATATCTAAAAAAGGTGCCAGCGCTCTCCTTGAAGTGTCCCTCTAATCACCCATTTTGAGGAACAACCTTGTCTTCACTTTGCCGTAAAAGAACGATTCAAGAGCATGCTTTTATTCAATAAGTTGCCTGCTGGCTTGTTACTGTCGCCTGACGAGCAGATACTAAGGTAGACGTGTTTATGTGTTAAAAGTTCCCTCTATATCTAGAAAAGCACATAATCCCAATTCCTTATATCGGGTGTTTTTATGAAATTGGCTTTATTTTAAAGATAATTTGTTTACATTTATGTTTGAATATGATTTTGGGCATGTGGACGCCACGTCTGGCGCGTAAATTGCGTAATGTGGAGGTTTCACACAACCCTCGCAGTAAATCAGGCTGTATTTCGGCAATATTGCGTCGAATGTTGCCTTCCAAGTGCTCAGTTGTTTCTGGTTTATTGGCGTGGACATGCGACTTTACATATCCCCATTTCAAATTATGCGAACAATTTTTTGTTTGTTTTGTTGTTTTAAATTCACCTGTAGATATCTCGAAAACCACATTATAGAAATCAAAATGGTGATTTTCGGATTCAGCATGTTTTTTACTATGTATTATTATTTTACTTATGTCTTTCTAATTTGTAAACTAGTGTAATTAAGATTACATAAGGCATTTATGTTATTTTTAACTAGAATATCAGAACGCTTCTTACCTTCAAGAGAGTTGTATTTACGTTATGTTAACCCCTTTATATTACTATTTGAGTCAATCCAAGGTTCCTGGATGAGCGCCACTTCAACGAATCTTCATCCAGATTTTTAGTAGAATGGCTGAAGCCACTACAGTTTTGAAGATTTATTGTATGACCTTCATCATGTTGAGCAACGGTGCTTCCTCCTCCTCTTTAACTCAGTCTTTCGATGAGAGCATCGAAGAAAAACAAAGTAATTAACAAATTTAATTTTATGTTATTTTTTGTTTTAAATAAAATATAAAACAAAAATAGTCGGTAATTTCGTAGATAATATTTTTTGTGAGTGTAGGGAAGAGGGAAAGAGTAGGTTTTTTTTTTTGGGTAGTAAAAAAGTGTGTATCACACTGCTGCTGATCATTGTGAAGAAAATAACAAATTAACAATCTTTTTATAAGCTTTTATTAGTATAATTAGCTTAAAATTGGTAACTGATAATCTGCTTAGCTCGTGTATTGATTTGAATAGAATACCATATTCACGTAGTTATGTATAGTATTTATATCTCTTACGAAAGTATTAAATTTTGTTTTATTTTCATTTAGGGACCATGGAAATTCAAATTACAAACAGAACAAAATTTGTTCGGATGAGGTTAACGATTCCATTATTCCAAATGCCGAGATTGCTGATGCTATAAACAATTCTGAGACATTGAGCAACAAAAATAAACCCAAACGAAGCAGTATTTTTGATATCAAAAATATGAGTTTAGATGAATCCAGTATAGGCGGACTTGAAGCAACCCATAAGCAAGAGAAAAGTAGTCGTAATGAAAATAGTTTTGGGCTAAAAGTAAGCGATTGTGTCTCGTTGCACTTAAATTCGCGACAGAACAATGACAGTGCAATTGATATGCAAATTGATGCTATCAGCCCAACTAAAATGCCTGGTTGTCAGGATGCCATTATTAATGAAAATTGTAAAAATAGGCAAACTCTTTACTTCAATAACGATGCTGACATTATTAGCGAAAACTTAATGGATATGAGCATTGCAAAATCAACTATGGCAAATGAGACGCTAAAGCTCAGTAAATTTCGTGTAACTCCACAAAGTCAAACTTTCACAAAGAATAATAATCTGTCGTTAGAAAATTTGGAACCGATATACAAATTCAATGATCCAAAGGCATTTGAGTACATAAACCAGGAACAACTTTTAAAAGACAAACCTTTAAATGCTGCAAAAAATGCGCTTGGACGGAAATCTTCAATGCGTTTTAAGAGTTTGAGTTCAGACCTGGAAGACTCCTTAACTTTGAAACTCAATGAAACTCGTGCTGCGACATTTAGCAGTGGTAAAAAGAAAGCATTATACCTTCCAGCCAACAACGATTCACCGATTCCAAATCGTCAAGAGGAATATGAGGGTATGCGTCGATTATGTGAAGGTACGCCCCATCGTTCAGTTATTGAATTTGAGTATTTGGAGAGAGAGGCTAACATTGAACAGCAACTGTTTGAACAAACCGAAAAATCCAAACAAACGAACAATATGAATGAATCTGAAATTGAAGTTGATGAAAAAGAGGATAAAGTAGTAAGATCAGATGTCCCAGAGCCGTTATGCAAAACACGTAGACAAACCAATTACGAACATGCTGATATAGTGTTCGACGAATCCGGGATAGAACCAATTAAAAATGTTAATAATACGATGAATGAAAGCCCAATTGTAAATGACCCAACAAAGAAGCGCTTAACTGCGAATTTAACACCAATCTTTCCGCTATCGAAGAAGATGCGTCAAACTGTTTTATTCAAAGATTGTAGTATGGAGGAGTCATTCGATAATGAAAACGAGATGAACACAACGAATGTACTCGATCGTTCAAAGAAATCTAAATCCATACGGCAGACTCTTCTTTTCCACAAAAGTATGATCCTTAGTAATTCTGGTGTAAAATATGAGGATGTCGAGAAAGATGTGCACATTCCTATGGATATTACGTGTGGTAATAAGAGGTATGCATTGCAATTTACATCTTTGAAGCTAGAATCCATGCATTTAACGGCCTATGGTATAACGCTCGTGATCGGCATGTTTGATTAAAAATTGTTTTAAATTATTTAAGCTTAAGTGTACAATAACATAGAAGCCGCAATTACTCAATGTTTTTCTAAATGTACATATTTTTTTCGATTTGGGTGCGAATCTTATTTATTATACTTTTCCCACTAAGAACGTTGTTTACCTGACCGTCTAGCTCCAATAATTTTAATTCGTCAAAAAAAAATCATTGTACACGGTGACAAGTCATTGTACAGGGTCACCATGACGGTGGCCTTTGCCATGATAAAGCCACCGTCACACTCCGAGGCGGTAAAGTATCGGAGGGGCTCAGTGAAAAGACAGTATAGTTTTATCCTCTGATTGCCAAAGTCACCCAATAGGTACGGGTCGCATAATACCTTGGGTTATGGAAGATTTATTTGTTAGCCGGAGCGCCTTCTTCCATTGGCTCAACATGACTCAGCCAGCAAAGCCGCTGGGTTTTTATGCGCTTGACTATGCTATTCTGGGTGAACAGCTCGTGGTTCTATCTCATTCGATACACGTCGTCCACTCATATTTGAGCATAGATCTTACGGAGTATCTTCCGCCCCTAACAGCCTCATCATTGGTGGTCACTGTCTACATCTCAGCGCCATACACGAGGACGGGAGGATGAGGGACTTATAGAGTGTTATTTTCGTCGATCGAGAGAGGGCTCTGCTTCTCAATTGCCTACTGAGCCCGTAGTAACACCTGTTAGCAAGAGTTAATTTCCGCTTGTTATCAGGCTGACATTATTGGTAGTGTTGATGGTGTATGCTTGGCGATTTCAAAAGTATAATTGTCAGCAGTGACATTTGTCCAAGACTTTGTTGACACAAGGTATTTTATTTTGTCCTCGTTCACCACTATACCCACTCGACTCACTTGACGAGACTCTCTTACCAGATTGGAGAATGCTGCACTGACAGCTCGCGCGTTGGTGCCAATGATGTTAATATCATCAACGTGTGCTCTTGTAGAAGATAGTACCACATATGTCGATGTTCGCTGCTAGAATTATTTTCTCTAGCATAACGTTAAAGGAGTCGCATGATAAGGAATTACCTTATTTGAAGCCTTTTTTGGTAACAGAGACGAATGAGCTTTGCAGTGATACCATAATCGTGCTGCTTTGTAATGAACGAATAGATCGTGGGTATCGTGGCGTAGTTGGTACTGTGATGGCCTGCTACTCAGAGTATCCAGGGTTCGAATCTCGGCTCATGTAAAATCACAATCACATAGATAAGACAATTTTTCTCCACGGCACCACTTGGCAGGCAATGGCAAACCTACAAGAGTAAAAATTGCATATGAAAAGCTTTTCGGCATAAAATTGTAGGTCCTTTTCATTAATGTAATGTAAAATGATAACACGCACAACATGAGTGGATGCGAAAAGTTCGGCCAAGGCACTTCGTGGCCTGTTGTAGCATTAAAAGAAGAAAAGAATATATAGGGTGTCAATCTGTTTTTCTCGAGTCTTCTCCAGGAATTGCCGTAGTGTGAATATCTGTTCGATGGTGGATTTACCAGGCCTGAAACCGCACTGATAAGATCCAATCAGTTTGTTGACGATGGGCTTCAGTTTTTCGCACAGTACACTCGATAGAACCTTATATGCGGTACTAATAAGGCTTATCCCACGGTAATTGGCGCAGATCGCGAAATCACCTTTACTCTGGATTGGGTAGAGTACGCTAAGGTTCCTCCACGCTGCAGGGTGGCTCTATATACTGCGGCAGCCGTGCCCATAGAGCGAGGATTGTGTGTCCACTGCACGCATATATCATCAGGCTAAGGTGTGTTTTGCGATAGGAGGGGTGAGAGTCGTTTGGCGAAGGCTTCGCCTGTCCCTCCTGATTCGACATCCAGCTTTCTCTTAGTTCCTATCCGCCCGACATTTGCTACATATACACGTCTGCAGATCTTGGCTGCAACCAAGTAGTGGTCTGAGTCGTACGTCTAGTGTACTGGAAGCGTGCCTTCCGTCATTCACAACGTGATCAATCTGGTTTCGAGTGTTTTGATCGGGGGACCGCTAAGTGGCCTTATGAATATCGAAATTTTGAAGTCTTGTCCTACTAACTGTTCCGTGCCGCGGGGAATTCGATCAGTCTCATACCGTTGTCGGTGGTTTCGTCGTGGAGACTGAATTTTGCGATCGTTGGACCAAAGAGAATCTACTTGCCCTCCTTGACGATTTTAAAATCGTGACGTGTGCAATGCTCATAAGTTTTATCGAGGAGCTCGTAGGAGCCATCTTTGGTTGTTTCATCCTTCTCATCCGACGGTGCATGGACATAAATTAGGCTGATGTTGAGGAATTTTGCCTCGATGCAAATAGTATCTTCCCAACCACAAACAAAAATTCGTGATCGTGACAGCTGAATTAGATATCAGAGGATGCTCTTTTCGAGCATCACTGAAGGGTGTTAGATTACTATCCAGAGGACGCCAATAGAACGCCGTGTGTCGACTTGAGATGTAGGAGCGCAAGGATCGAATATGGACTCAGGCGCTTGTGAAACTGTCACGAACATTACATTGTATTCTTCGCCCCTATCTTAGTCAGTTGTATTTCGGGCAGCTGATGAGCCGTTACCAAATAACAGGTTGCATCAGCTGCTCAACATGCAACATCGGTTTGCATATTTTCCTTCTATTTTACATACATTTTTGTTCCTTTTTTGTAGAATAACTCATTGACACCCTGAATACTCGGCGTGCTTGGCGTACATTTCCTCAGCATATCGTGTTCTTTGTGAGAGTGAGTGAGAGAGTGTTCGGTGCAACAACAATTCCATTGTGTTCGCCGAGCACAATCTGAACATAACCACGACCTTAGTGAAAACTAATAGGACAAAACTAAAATTTGAGTTGAAACTGGAGGCAGTTGTGGTTCCACACAACAAAATTTGTATATATTATACATAGTATGTATATTCTTTGCTTAAAACTATTTTGAATGGTCGGTAACAGGCGGGATGTTTTTAATATGAATAATGATACGAGTGATTGGTTGCTGTGGCGTAGTGGTAGTGCGCAGAGTGTCCGGGGTTCAAATCTCGGCACAGGCAAAATCAAAAAGTAGAAAAAATAATTTTTCTACACGGCACCACCTTTTGACAGGCAATGGCAAACCTACAAGAGTAAAAATTGCTATGAAAAGCTTTTCACTTCGCCGTTCGGAAAGCGAAAAGCTCGGCCTAGGCCCTCCATGGGCTGTTGTGCCATTAAAAGTAAAGTAAATGATACGAGTGAACATAGTGTACTCGGGCCACACATCTATATTTATGAACCATTGTAAAATTTAAACTCGGTTTATTTTATGCTGATATCCAACAATTTTCGCCTCTAGCTTTAACCGTTGAAGAGCTGTATCGTTTTGGAAAACCTCTTTTGTATTTATAAAATTTTCTTTTAGCTTTACACATGATTGGGATATGATCAAAATATTTGATAATAGTCACGTTTCGCAGATGCAAGTGCTCAAGTTATGCTACACCACCTGCTCCATATGCTCCATGAGTGTCACATGAACGCAAGCTGTTCAGTTCGTGCTCAATCAAAATTGGATTGAGCGGTCGCCATTATTCGAGAGTATTATTTTTCTGCTACTTTGGCTAAACATGTTTTTTGAATAATTTTACAGTTCACAACAGCTCTGTTCGGTAAAAAGAATAAATTATGTGAAATTGAATTTGTTACAAACAAAAAATAATAAGTTTACCATTTAGGCTGTACATTATTTTCTATTTCTTTTATTTTTTAGTAATTTTAACTTTCACTGTAACACGTTTTGCTGAGGCAAAAGCAGGTCATGAGCACAAATGTAGCGTGGAGAATCAAATTACGTCTGCGAAACTCGACTAATGATATTGATGTTTTTAAGCGAATTCTATAAAATTAAAATAATTCTGTAAATTTTACTGGAAATATATCCAATATTCATTATTATACATATTTATTATTATTATTACCCTAGTACAAAAAGTACGATTGAATTGAATGTAACGACTCAGTTGGATCATACTATACAAATCGAAAACGACGTCAAGGTAAAAACAGAAACAGAACAGAGCCCATCATTGACGTTCAGCAATCTCGTTGAAGCTAAACATGTACTCAATAATGGGGATGCTGTAATATATGTGTCACCTGTCCAGCCAAGTGCATCACGAATCCCAGTTCGTGTTGAGAGCGCGAAAAAGCGTAGTTTAATAACTGAGAGTTTCCAATCACCCGTAAAGATAGAAGAATCTAATGAAAACCACTCATTGGCCACGATTGAAATTCCACGACGAATAACTACATTTGTACATGCCAAAGATTTGAGTATTAGGTTACCAATGCCTGATAATGATGAGCAATCATTTCATGAACAACTCAAGCAGCAGCGAAGCATCTTTTCCGTATACGAAGATAACCCCATAACAATATCCGATGTATCCGTATTTTATTTGGCACAGAAAGAAAGTACAGATGCTAATCATGAAGATAACACTATTCTAGGACACACAAAACATTCTATCATCTCTACGCAATTGCAGCTGCCAATAAGCAATATGACATTGAGAAAGAGTTCGCTTGACTTGTACAGTGATAATACAATCAATCGAAAAACTAATTTCAAAAATTACCTCAATTTGTCTCGTAATATTTCATTAAGTGCAGAAGTTAGCGATATTGACCAGACACGTTTAAGTTTAGTGGAGTCACTACTTTATGAAGATAATGAACTCAGCGATAGCGATGGCACTGATGATAAAGATTCCAAGAGTGGCAAGAATGAAAATAAAACTGAAGATTTGAATACTCACAATTCAAAACTAAGCTTAAGAAGTTTAAAAGGTGTCTCAATGTGTCGAAAGTGCAAGCGGTGTCAGGAAACGCTTCTCGACGGATCTACTTCCAGCACAGCTGATTCATTTGCGTTACCTTCAATGCCATTAGGGTCCGGGTTGAATTGGGATCGCCTTGAGAAACTGCGTAAACGCCCGACACTGGCAGATGTCCACGAATATTGGCGGAAAAAGAAATTGGAGCGACCATTTGACATAGCAAATTTTTGGACCAACGGTTCAAACGTGGATTTTGAGGATGACGAAGAAGATGTTGAGGCAGAAGCCGATACTGTAGATACATTCATACAAAATTATAGGCAAAAAATGGAAAGGTTGTTAACTTAACTTGATTACTTTTGACTTGATTTTTTAAATACCTATACCGTTTTTATATTTATAGAGTGGAGGAAGAAATTATTGACAGTCACCTCAAAACACCAGCAATAAAAAGGGAATCTTTTGTAAAGCGATTGAATAAAATGTTATGGTATGAACGTAATAAACACTTAATTACTTTTATTTGAATAAGAAGTGAGATCGAAAAAATCGGATAACTTTAAATTGTCCTAGCATTGAAATCCCTTATACAAATATAAAAATGTAAACAGTTTTGAAAAGAAAATTTAATTTCTGATGAAATGATCAATAAAACTAATTTGTTTGTTGTTTTTTACAGAATTCGGACAGCTTTTCCTATGCCTGCCATTAGCGCCTTTACTGTCATTTCTGAGACTCTTGGCGACAGCATTCCACTTATTTCTAAAATCTTCCATGGATTTAGCTTCTTTGTTTGTTGCCTTTAATGTTCTTTTCACTAGAGCCCAATATCTCTCGATAGGCCGAATTTCTGGGCAATTTGGTGGCTTGGCGATTTTTGGTACCAATTTGATGTTTTGGTCTTCGAACCATTTAAGGGTTACTTTACTGTAGTGGCAGGAGGCTAGATCAGGCCAGAAGAAAGAAGATACATTGTGCTTTCTAATGAAGGGTAGCAATCTCTTCTGGAGGCACTCCTTCACATAAATTTTGGCGTTAACAGTGCTACTTGTTACGAAACTTTTACTCCTTGGCCCACAGCTACAATTCGCCTGCCATACCAGAAACTTCTTCGAGAACTTGGACTTTTGTTTTGTCCTAAACCTTTCCTCAACTCCTCCTCGTTCCTTTGCGGTGTAAAACTCTTGACCAGGCAATTGAGAAAATTTAGACAACACGTATGTTTCATCGTCATAACACAGCAATCGAATTTTTGGAAAAAATCTGTCTTCAACTTTTTAGCTCAGCTCTGGGCTACCAAGTTCTTAGTAGCGTTCCTGTCGGGTACTGACTGCACTTTGTATGTTTTAAGGCTTTACTTACTTTCTTACTTTTAATGGCACAACAGCCCATGGAGGGCCTAGGCCGAGCTTTCCGCATACACTCATGTTGTGCGTGTTATATTTGTACATGAATGGAAGGCCCGCACCTTCTTTAATTTTATGAACTAAAAACTCACTGCAACTCGCTTTTTCCGCCATTTTTCTATTAGACAACGCTGGATTTTTCTCTAAGAGAGCATTGACTTTCTTCGCCTTTTGTTTAGATACGAAACCGCATTTCCTTCCACAACCATATTTTCTAGCAACTGCTAATTCTGTATTAAATTTTTTAAGAATCATCAAGACAGTGTTTGGTGCAACTTTCGCCTTATTTGCAATGGTTTTCTGGCTCCACTGCGGATTTTCTCGAAATAATTGAACAACTAAATCGCGTCTTTCCAGTACCGATGCTATGACTCAACTGAAAGTTCACAAGTCAAAAAACATGTTATTGTATTTCATCAGAATTTCTCCAACGCAAAGCCTACTGTTTGAATTTTTTCATTCAGATGAAGAGTTTCAAAGCAGTGGTCTTTCAAAGTTATCCGATTTTTTTCGATCTCACTCCTTACTAGCTGGGCTTAGCTGTCAGGTCCTGGCAAAGTTTGGGTAATACGAAAATTGCAATAAAACAAGTTTCCAAAACTGATGACCATTTGAGCGAGGTATTCTCTGATATAATTCTTATTTTAATTTGCACGGGCAATTATTCTTCTTACTTAATGCTACTGCACCCCCGTCTTAGCATAGCAACCTTGATTTCTTTCTTGTTAGGCTTTAATGAGCCAAGTGCATATATTGTTTGTATGGGAGTTGTCACGCGCCCCAGTTACGTCATTTCCGACTCTTAATGGAGTCACTAAAGTTGGCGGCCAGGCGAAATATATCCTAGATAGGGCACTAAACTGGAAAGCTAATACCTAATTTCGGGTGCAGAATGCCAACGTGGCCCTCTTCTTATGTAAAAAATCGGTGCGCAAAAGTTAGGGTATTGAACCTACAAGATGAAATGGTTTAGTGGACCGCTCTTCAAAAATAATTTCACAAAAAGGTGCTGGGCAAGGTTCAGAGAACGGCATCATTATTGATCCCAACAATCGCTTCTTTAGCCATGATCACCACCATCACACTTGTAGATCTATTTGGAAAACAGGTCGCCACAAACTCGGCTATCAGGCTAAATTCAGTTGGATGCTGGTCTGAACCTTTTGTGGTACATTCCAATATTATCTAGAATTTGTCGCTTTATCAAAGAAGATTGACTACACCCTCCCTATATCCTTCTTCGCAATTCCTCCCCTCGAGGCAGGATACGACAAAGACGAATAGTCAAGTACAGCTAAAGAATGCGGTGCACCTGTACACCGATGAATCCAAACTGGAAGGTGGCGTTATTGGTACTCTTTGAGCAACTTGGGTTAAGCTTATCTTTTCGATTGCCTGCTCACTGTAACGTGATATACATACATTTTAATAACATGTTCTGTTCTTGAACTGGCTAGAAACGCGCTAAAAAATGCCAACATAAAAAAATACAACATAAAAATACCTGGGTATACACCGATGGCAACAAAACAGCGTTCTTAAACCATACAGAGATTAAATGGCTGAACAAAGCCACTTGCAAAGTAACAAAGCAGATATGGCCGGAGTTAAACCCTAAACATTTCAAAAAGTTGTATCGCTTGGCAGAAGCCAAATACATAAAGTGGTGGCAGCTATTACTGGCCATTTCCTAACGGACCTTTATGTCCTCAAATGGTATTTGTAGAAGTTATAAAGACGAAGAGGAGGGGAAATCTACCCATCATTACTTCTGCTTCTGTCCAGCCCTGGCTATCTAGGAAAATATCCTAGGTAAATACCTTCTGAATGACCTATCTGACCTAGGGTCAGTTGACTTAGAGGACCTACTTAATTATATAACTAGGTCCAATTGGTTTGAATAATAGGTTCTGTTATAAGAAAGGGAAAGATGAAAAATCCGCGAGGTAACACAACTACCCGTATTTGGCCTAAGTATGTCCTACAGGGCAACCATAAACCTAATCCAACGTCATTTCAAGTATTTTGTTTGTGCGGAAGTATCCGAAAAACTACTTAATTCTGTACAATAGTTACTATTAACATAGCACCTTTGCATGCAAACTGTCATTGTCTATCCTTCCTCAGCTATGACTCTTCAAATGTTTTGTTTTTATGGAACCACTTTTTATCGACCACTTTTTATTGCCTTGGCATACTTTTCTTTCACTTTCCCAAAAAAAGACCATTGTTTGCCTAGTAACTACAACAACAGACCAACTTTTCAAACGAACTGTTATTCTCTTCCAACCTATGGTTCGCCAGCTACGTCGTTTCAAATATATTGCTTGTATGGGAGGTGCCACACCGTCTTATCCAAAAAATTCTAAATTTTTCTAATTAATTGCTACTAATATATCTCCTTTTCACACAGTTTTTCATTGTCTTCTTTGCTATGGTTCTCCTGTTATGTCATTTAAAGTAGGTTTCTAGTTTGTATGGAAGGCGCCACTGTCCCAGAAACAATGGTGGGAGTGCCACCATTATAGAACATAATACCGAAAGAATTTTTTAAATAAGGCTAGTAGTTGCTGAGATTACCCCAAAGAAACATACAAACTTTACCAAATAGCGTACATTAATATTGTAGTATAGGTAAATCAGACTCTGCTTATTTTAGGCTTATATGAAACTTAATCGTTAACTAAGACTACCTGTGATCTTAGTTACAGGAAACATAAATGCTAATAGAATTTATATATCTCTTATTTTCTAGTGAAAGCTTACCCAATTGGATATTTGACTATCAAATGCAGCATCGAAACTTACTTCAATTCAGTCATAAGAAAATCGTTACTTTCCACATTCTTATTACGTACGAGGAAAAGGACTTGCTGGGCAAAGATATTCAAATAAGAATTATACAACTTCAAAATAGCCGTTTTCCTAAGAGTAAATATAAATAATAAAATTTTTTTTTTTAACTTTTTATTATTTACGTTCTTATTTGCAGAAAACTGGAAGCCTATAGATTTTGTTATGGACTTTCAACTAAAATTGGAGCTTCCCTTTAATTTAGAATCAATGTGTGAAGGCAGTAATGATATGAGCCTATTTAAAATGTTACAAGAAATAGATCGAATATGCGGGGAAGTTGCGCAACTCGGGTACGATTTTTGGAGAATTGTGCGCTTCAATGAGGCAAAGCTTATAAGGTGGAATTTCAAAATATACTATCTAAATTTTTTCTGATAGAATTTCTTTTCAGAGATGCAAACAGAACATATGTGCGGAAAATAATTCGAGAAGTTGTCACAACGGGCGACGAATATCCGCGAGTAAAAAATTCTGAATTCCTAATTGAAGTTGCAAACCTTAAAAAATTAAGCTTCAGAGATATTGCATCACCCCCATTGTACACATTTCGCGAAGATATACAATTTTTACCAACCGGATTAGAGTTTTTATGCATATTTTTAAGTAAACCATTTGATCATCTAAAGAACTTAGCATGCTAATTTCACAAATACAGTAGTAGTAGATCTTTATTTTTTGTTCAATATTTTCATTCTTTTTACAATTTATATTAAATAAATGTTTTCTATAAGCTTTTGCATTAATTTTGTTATATTTTTATTTTTAATCAAAAATTATTTAAACTCAAAAATTATACGACAATGACAAAAATTTCTTTTTTCTACTTTTTGATTTTGCCTGTGCCGAGATTCAAACCCCGGACACTCTGCGTAGCAGTCCAACGCACTACCACTACGCCACAGCCACCATGAATTCATTACGAACTGGATATCTTCCTAAGAAATGCTGTACCGTTTCTGGTTCTCTCAAATTACACAACTTTCATATTTCTGTTTAGTTTCGATCAAAACTATTCCCATTTAGTCAAATTAGGTGTCATCGTGCTTTGTAATTGCTCGTAATTATCTATGATCCAGCGGCTTCGCTGGGTGGGTCATGTTGAGCGAATGGAAAAAAGCGCTCCGGCTAGAAGGGTGCTTTATTCGAACCACGGAGAGGAACACGCAGAAGGGGACGTGCTAATCTCCGTTGGAAAGACCAGGTGCAGGGCAACCTGACTGCACTTGGCCTTATCAACTGGCGCCAGCGCGCGCATAGCAGAGGCAACTGGCGAAGCTTTATAGAGGCGGTCAAGACCGATAATCGGTTGTAGTGCCAGTTATGGTATGTAAGTAATTATCTATGAAATAATTTTTAGATTTTCCCTTTTCAATCTTTTCTTTTTTTTCTTAAAAAAAAAAAATTAATTATTAAATGTTGACATAAAATCAGTTTTATTTAATATTTTATTGGTAATTTGAACGCAATATTAAGTATAATTGTAACTCCATTTAGTTTATACTGAGTTCGGTTCTAGCGATTACCATTCTTGAGTTGAATTTTTTAGCAATAACTTCAAAAATTAACTTTTGTATGGCGAAGTTTTACTATAAGCAACTGTTTACTCCAGGATTAAGTAAAAAATGGAACCTTGCGGTCATCATCCATAATGTGGACCACATTCGAGTCATTGACATTATACAATAAACAGCTTTTGCATCCAAAAAATGTTCGTTATAACCGAAAGTTCGCTTTAAATAAGCGAAAAAAATTTCATGGTTTATTAGAAATAAAGCGGGTACTTTTGAAATTAGTTCATTTTAGGCGGAAGTTCGTTTTAAGCGAAAAGTGCTGTAATATATAATTGAGATATCGGGTTGAAATTTATTCCAGCTCCTCTAACATTGTTTGCTTGTTGGCATATACCAACAAATTAACGCTACTCCACAAAAAGAAATCCATGCGCGAAGTTGCCATTCCACCGGACCATTTTTTAGAGCAGAGCCCAATCGGAGAAGTTTCGGGGCTTCAAGTGATCACGAGGCTTCAATTGTGTTTATTTGATCTTGCAAGTGTGGAGGCCAAAATCTATACACAAAATTCACCACAATATGGACTGAGAGATTCCCAATTCCTGTGAACGGCGTGGAAGCGACTGCATTGTCTTGTTTTGAACTGAAGCACTTACGGCTATATTTTTCAGCACTTTCAGCGATATATTGTCCCACTGGCACAGGAATATTCACTAGTGAATTTAACCACTATAGCCCGCACGTCTGGTGGGACGACTAATACGCCGAAAATTGCTGTAAGTGCGACCACCGATTCAGAATTTCGATAGTAATTTATAATAATTTGCAAACTTTCGTACATGAACTTCACCATGATCAAAATGTAAACATTGAATGACTTTTTACATTAATAGATCAAAAATAAAATTTAAGGCTGCGTTTGTATTCAAATACAAAATTGTTATGTGCCTATTGAAAACCCCATTATCTGCATTTTATATGGAAATTTGTCGTATCTGATGTTTTCAGTTACATACGATACTTAAGTTCACAATTTAATAAAAAAAGCCACATACGACAAAGTAAACACTCAATGTTTCGAAATCTATTTGAATTATCGATGTAAAATAAACGAGCAGCTCAGAATACCTAAAGATCGGTTATGATCAAAATTATACTATAAAAGACTTATACCATATGACGCTTAAATTCTCATAATATAAGGGGATATTATCGATGTTTGCGAATGTTTATTGATAGTTTTGCAAAAAACGTCAGTAAGTATCGAGAAGTTTTTTTTTTTTACCGACTTTTCCCAGATCTACATTTTTGCTGACATAAAATTTTTCTCATCCAAAAGTCGACTCTACAATAAACATTAGTTACAAATAAACATGCATATTATTTACTCGATTCAAAGTACACTCTTTTAATAGTATCGAGTACAAAACTCAGCATTCAAAAGAAGGCGTAATGCAATGATACTTTTTTTGAATGCTAAAACTGATTTGCTATTTGTGCAAATCATTGACGGTCCTGCGTATCTTACCACCAACAAATTTGAAGCGAACACATGTTTTGTGGTTTTTTGTAACTGCAAATGGTACGGGTTCGGAAAATAATGCATAAACTTAATTAAGTAAGTACGTTTGTGCTCGGTGTGCGATGCACCCAGCATATCGTGTTCGGTTCAAGAACATGGAGTTTGCCGAGCAAACAGAAATAACAGAATCTGACAAAAAATTAATTATTAACCAAAAGTGATATTGAAATAGTGACTTTAAAAATGAGCGGTAAGTACAAACGATTCACTTGCGACGAAAAAGTAATTATTTTTACTTTTGAAAAAGAAGTAGTGTCCTACCGAGCAATTGCGAATAGGATTGGTTGTAGCCTTCTGACAGTGGTGAATTTAATAAAGAGAAATAAAAACAAGACTATCGTTTAGAGAACAGAAAAGAAACCAGGAGAAAGACGAACAGACAACATTACTCAAAGGATCGATTCAAGAGCGCTGTTGAAATTAGAAGAGACCTCGAGCAATATCATCAAGTGGCAATTTGTGTGGCAACATAACGAGGAAGGCTCTGGAATGTCGGACTTGATGGCAGGAGAATGGCAAGAAAAACCATTATCAGTAATAAAATGAGAGTCAAAGGATAGACGTAGGCAAAACTGTGCCGAAATAGGACTTTGGGGCAATGGCGGCACGTCATATGGTCCAGTAAAAGTAAATTTAATTTACACTGTGCCGACAATTTTCCACGACTGTGCGACGTCTTCGAGGGGAAAGGTATAAGGACACGTACGTAAAGCATCCTCAAAGCCAGATGATTTGGGAATTTCCTTTCTTTTACATAGACTTTTACTCATACCATACTTAGTAGTATGGTATATAAAACTTTGTATAGGAACGCGAAGTTATTGCCCAATGATGATGATTTCTATTTTTGAAGTTATTTTAACGGTATATACCAAATTTGGTGCCATTTGCTTCACTATTTTATATATATAAATTAAAGAAAATTAACAGGCTTGTTTAGTCTATTTCCCAACTATAAATAAAAGAATTGTAAATGTTAATGTTATGGTTTTATTACCTATCGTCGAAGTAATTCTTATAAAATACTTAACTCTTGAGCTTAATTCTACTTATATGAATGAAACTGCTGTGTTAGCAGCTCCTACGGCAGCAGCGATAGCTACGGTGACGTGCTGCACATCGCAGGCGCGTTGCTTAACTCTATGCTTAATTTATAAACTGCTGCGATAACGGTAATCACGGCAGCAGCGATAGTTGTGCTCACGTGCCTTTCGTAGCGGATGCGCGTGTGGATCATGTTGCACATCGCAGACGCGCTGTCAGCAGATTATGGCAGGTGAATGTGTGGATAGCTTAGGCGGTTGTGTTAACTGGGCGTAAGTGGCTGTTTATCCGTTTTGACCTTAGGAATCGAAAGTACGTAAAGCAACAGAGTCCCATTTGAGAACAGCGAAAGCCTCGCATATTCTATAGCTTCGATTGCGTACTAGTATGGTAGGGCTTCTTCTTCATCGATTAGTTGCCTCGCTTCTTCCCGATTTAGGAGGTTGGTGTTTACTATGCCTGTTTTTGCCATTTGGCATGCACATATCACCTCGTTTATCTTTTCCTTAAGAATCTGGACTCGGTTGAGCAGCATTGCCTCAGAGTTTTCTGTGTTTGCCTCTTTTCCGATAGCATTCACGTAGTGGATCATTTGGTTCATATGGTTCATTGATTCTCGAGTGGCATTGAAAAGTTGCTCATTGATTTTGAATTGCCGGTTGTTACCGTCGATGATGCTGTTCTGGCTTCTAAGGATTGTGCCCCAATCAGTTGGGTCGGGTGAGCCAGCGATCCACTTCCAAGCTGAGCCAATCCAGTTGATTGATCAAATTTTTCGTATTTTTGTTACCCGTAGTTCGGCAAGGCGTTGTTCCATCTGACATAAGTTGTAGTTGACATTCCTCATGATATTTGCGGAGTTCTCGAACTTTCCTAATGCTGTGACAAAGAGATATAGATCGATTTTGTGAATTAATTTGAAATTACCATTCACCGTGTATTGCTACCAGGGGGGCATCATAGTTGAAAATACCGAATCCTCTAGCGCTGGAAATAATCAGTAATCAACGCGTAATATTAAAAATTGTAAAATTAAGAAACTTATTCAAATATTGTTGAAAAGCACATGTTTTGGCAGTACGGTTCTTAGTTACCCGCTTAAAAACGGTTCCTTCTTTACTGTTGCTGTGTGGTTCTTAGCTCTTCTCGAGTACAAGAGGGATAAAACCCTTGGCGTAACCAGAAGTTATTTGTAAGGAAGAAATTGTCTTAACGGTTGAACATTTTCATTTGCCATAAAATCTTACAAATGGAAGCGCTTGTATAAAATTGTTACTTCGAACTTTATATTACTATTGATAACTTGAAAGCTTATAAATTATTTATTAGAATCTTATTCATTAAGGGGCGTGAATTATTTTACTTTTATATGTTCTTAGAAATAATTTCAAATTGAGTTAACAATATTTATGATTTCGTCTATTATTATTATTTTACTTTTGATTTTCCGTTTTTAGGATCAACTTTTTTCTTTTAAGTAAAATTTAAAATGTTACCCTAATAAGGATTTATTCAAATTAATATACGTTAGTTGTTGACCTTTAAGTGCTCATGGAGGAAAGTGGAGTGAATGCAAGACAAAAGGTTATTTTATTTACTTGCCTATACATTTTACACTTGGGTTTTATGGATTTTTTTCTCTTGGTTTGTGGTTACAGTTACTCTATTATCCCTTCCTATAAATTTCCTTTTAATAGAGTGGTTTCTTTTTTGTTTTTATTTGTTTATTCCTTACATATAGTAAACCACGTAATCTTGTTCATATTTATCCTCGATCCTATTTCGGTTCACGCGCATATTACGAATTTCTTGGTTTTTTTAATTTGCTCCCTTACTTCGTCGAAAACCTTTTCGCGGAAGTTAGTCAGATTTTGATAATTTATTCGCTGCGTTCTGTTGAAAAAAAAATATGGCTCGGCTTATTCTTGGTTACCGAATGCACTGTGTTATTATAGCGATCGACAGCTATGTACAACAGTTATTTATTTCATTTAGTCAAAATTCTTTACTTACTGACTAGAAATTATAAAAAGTGGTGTAAAAATAATTAAAGATTATAAATAAAACGATTCAATATAATGCTTGAAGAGATTTCTAGTTATAGAGAAATCCACATCGCATTGTTTTGAGACTTTGATAAATTCTAGCAAGGCCCTTGTGATTAGCGCATTCATTAGATAGTTAGTTCTCAAAGTTTCGCAGATGACGTGATGGTACATTAAATCTAATCTTTGCAAGTAAGAATGGGGAATCAATCATAAATCAAGTCATACACAACCATGAGGGAATGTATAACTCTTCTGCTCCCAAGAGACTTCAAACTAATAAGTAAGCATCGAGCATTATACGAAGGAATAGGCTCAACAAAATGTAAAGGTTGGAGAGCAAAATGAACAAATTTCTTTTGAATTCTTTCAATACGTGCAGAGTGTGTATTGTAGAAAGGATTCCAAATGAAGGAGGCATATTCAAGTTTCGAACGCACAAGTGTTATAAAAAAGATTTTACGCGTATACGGATCTTTGAAATCCCTGCCATAACGACGAATAAAGGCAAGGAGCGAATAGGCTTTAGGTACAAGGTAGTTTACATGGTTAAAGAAAGTAAGCCTTTATCAAATAGAATATCCAAATCTAGGAACTCGTCAACCGACTTCAACGCATTGTTAGAAATACTTACTTTACTTACTTTTAATGGCACAACAGCCCATGGAGGGCCTAGGCCGAGCTTTTCGCATCCATTCATGTTGGGCTTAGAAATACTATAGGCCGAAAACTACTGACTAGATGATCGATATCTTTCTTTAGCGAGGGTTTCAAACTCAAAATACCATTCATAACATCATCTTCCGTTACCAACAGGGCACCGAAGTCAATTGAGGATTTTATTTTTTGTTATTAACTTCAACACAATTTGATTTGAAATAGTTAGCAAAAAGATTTGTAGTATCAGAAACGTTATCAGAGGATACACCATTGTACGTCATGCAGGAGGGTATATTGGAACAGGCTCGTTTAGACCTAACAAAATTCCAAAAAGATTTAGGATTTAACTTTAAATCATGCTCAACCCGTTGTAACGATTGTAAAGAAATTTAACTAGAACATTGAATTCCTTCATATAATGCTCATATTGAAGTTTATATTCAGTTCTATTATTTGATTTAAGTATAGAGCTTGTGAAATTTCTTTCTTTGATTTTTAAGCTTTTTCAGGCCATTTGTATACCATGGCAATTTATGAACTCTATGAAGAGCAATGGAATATTATTATGACAAATATCATAAATTTTACAAAGAAAAGTTGCAAAGCAATTCGGTGTAGATTTACCTGTAAACAAACGAATCCCTTCAATATCAGAAATAGATTCATTCAAAGCAACATAATCACAGGCTTTAAAGTTTAGATTACAATTATTATAGGATATATCAATAAAATTATAAATTTCAATATATAAAACAAGAGGTACGTGATGCATGTCCGAAGAGGTAATTGGAAATGAACATTTATCCAACTGAAATTTAACAATATTACTGGCAAATATGGGATCTAATATTCGATTTAATTTATTTACAAAAGAGTCGATTTGAATCAGGTTAATACTAAATAAATTAGGCGTTAAAACAAGATCATTCGTTGTTAAAGACCAAATAATCTTGTTTACGTTAAAATCCCCGAGAACACAGATGATCTTCAGAATCATTGGCAAAGTGAACAGCATTATCCACATGAGCAAGATACAGCGAGTTAGCACTATTTGGTGGAATGTAAGAAGCACTGATGAAGAGCCGTCCAAAAGAACCAATGACACATACACATACTTGGCCAATTAACAAATCTGTATTAGCAAATTGATGACAAGAAGAGCGCAGTGTCCGTTTGATAGCAATTAGCACAGTACCATCTCAGTTGCAGCCAGTTTTTAAAGCATCTCTATCCTTACGATATATTTGATATAAATTAGGATCAAAAATTTCTCCGTCATGAAAATCATCATTAAGCCAAGTCTCAATAAAGATTAGAATATCATATTAACAGTGAGATGTTGCAATGTAAATATCTTTTTTAAGTTTTGCAAAAATACGAAAGGGCTTAATTATCACATCAATAGGCCATAGCGACGGGCTAAAAAGTATAGGGGCCGTATTTCTCCTCTCGTTCTTTCTGAATTCCTCGCTTCGGTTTTGCATGGAAGGGTCCACTTCCATCTTTTCCATTGGTTTCAGTGCTTCAGGCCTCGGGGGAATGTAGCGTTGGTTATGAAAACTGTTTCGCGGCCTTGGGGTGAACCTATTGTTGCTACCACTGTTCTTTTAGGAACGCAGAAGGAGGGTTATCCCCCATGTACATGTCATTCATTGGCACCATGACTGTATTTCGTACGTTATCGCAGTGTATCGGGTGACTTCTGAAATTCAGATTTTAAATGTCAAGACATGCGGTATACGCCTCTGGTAGGGTCTTTGGCCTTTGTATCACTATCATCTTTGATAAGTCTCCGCTGAGTCCTCTTACAAAGGCATCAAACGCCATATTCCTATACGTTTGCATCAACGCGTTCGCTGTCTCCACATAATAGTCATCTGTTTTTACTTTGCTGATAAACAAGGAGAACTGATGATTCACTCTAGCGTAAAATTCATCTAATTTAGAGCTTCCTTTAATCAATTGCCCCAACTGATGCTCAAGGGTACGGATGCCCCTCTTGTCTGCATAATGCAATGAAAGGTAAGCTTTCATTACAGGCCAATCGCTTTCAAAAATATTATGAGAAATAAGGGCTGAGTTGGCGCTACTCCTAACTTTTCTCCTGATGCTTGTTTATGCTACATGCTGCCGGTACTGCTAATAAGGTTTTAAACTTTGTTGTACCGGTTTTCGAAAAAATAAATAAATAAATAAATAAATAAATGCTCTTGAGGATGGCCCTATAGATTGGTTTTATCCTGACTATCTTATAATCATCCAAAATCCCTTCTATACAATGTACCCAAGAAACGTACAAGAAACGAATACCTGCAGTTCCCTAACAGCACCCTCAAATCTTCTTCCGTGCAAGGTCCTCGTAATCTAATTTCAAAGGGAGCATATGGCGTGTTGGCTTGCTTAAGCTGACGAATGCGGTTCTCCGTTTTCTTCAACTCGGCCAGCAGCGCACCGACCGAACCGGTCAGTAACCGGCAAAGTAAATAAAATGTTTTTGACCACCACTCTCTTTGGATTGTTGAATGAGTTTTTCCTCACTTCCTCCTTTACTTTTACACTACTGGCACTTTTTCTGTAGTTTTTTGATATACAGTATTCACAAAAATATTTTTTGTTTCGAAATTTCTTTTTGTTTCACAATAATTTTCTTCGCAATATTTTGTTTTCAATATCTTAATAATTTATAAACTTATCATAGCAGGGGTATTTATTCATCCTGCAAGGAGAGGACACCTTATTCAATTGATAACCTTCACATCACTTCAGTTTGTGTAGTCTCATTTTTGTTCGATGGATTAGACCCGGAAATGCTTTTTAGCAGTCTGCAATCAGATTGCAGGTCACCGACTCAGGGCACTTTCTTCAGAACAGGGGTTTTTAGCCTGACGAAACAGGAATAGTGGCACTTTGTTTTATCATAACTACATAAAAAATACATACAAGGTAGCTGCGGTGTAGTTGGTAGTGCGTCGGCAGAGTGTCCGGGGTTCAAATCTCGGCACAGGTAAAATCAAAAAGTAGAGAAAACATTTTTTTACACGGCATGCACCCTCCATGGGCTGTTGTGCCATTAGAAGAAAAATAACATACATACATAATCATCTCATCTTATTTTCGTCGCAGAGGACATTATTTTCACAAAAATTGGCCAAAAATATGGTTTTGGAAGGTTTATCAATTAATGATATTAAATTGAAATATGAAGGCACATGAAGTATTAGTTTTAGCACATATTTCGAATTATGATTAATTCATGTTTATTGAGTTTAAGTAAAATTAAATGATAATGGATGAAACTTATTCTTCTATAGCAATTTTCTTAAAGTCATCTCCGTCGTCGATTTGTTCGTAATCGCACTCATTATTTGATTGAGATTTGATGAAGGATATCCGATTCAGCAAATCACGTCAGGAAGAGAATAACAGGCACCGAAAGTACGTTGAAAATCGGTTCTTGCCAATTTTGCATTCTGATTCGTTTGTTCTCAACGTTCACATTACTCCATTTGCTGTGACGATTGCAACGGCGTAATTTGAATTGGTTTTGCATTAAAATTATTTTATATGATTCCAGATATGAATGTTGGATGAGTGGTAAAAAGTTTTAAAGTGAAAGGGAGGCTAAATGGAGGGAAAAGAAAGAGAGGTTCGGTGGTTTTTCTTAATTTTACCTTCCAAAAGCGTTGTCGCATTATTTCTCACTTCGAAATATTTTCCTTCCATTGGAATACATAAAAATGGCCAACTGGGTTTTTATTGTTGTAATACTTGCTTACTTTACCGTATCCCTCACTGTGTGCAGTGACAACGGGTAGTAAAATAAATATATTTTTTACTTCACTGCCATACCCTGCATTCACTTTGTTTGCATTGTATTCATCATATACTCTGTCCTGCCCTACCACACACTGATCTGTTCGATTCTACTCCACTCTGCTTTTTATCGTAAGCGAAAACTCATCAAGCAAATGCAACCAAACAAGAACAAAGCAAGCCTACCTACTATTGTAAATGCATCCATCGTACCAGTTTTCACTTACTCACTCGTTCGCTAGTCAAAACATCAGCTGCTGCCAAGCGCGAGCACCACCACTTTTCTCGTCCCTGGTCGCTGGCTGCTGCTGCCGGTTCGTCGCGTTTTATTTGGAAATCTTGAATGCTTATTTATATACCAAAATGGGTAAACAAGTTTGCGTTTGCAGTGTTCCCATGTGAACGACAAATTGCACCCATTTAGAGCGTATCTGGACCTCACAAGGTTCCTGTTCGGGCGTCAGCAGCGACGGACTCTTTAATTGCGCTGCCGTACCTTTCGTAGCAGATTATGGCAGGTGAATGTGTGGATAGCTTAGGCGGCTGTGTTAACTTATATATATATTTTTTTTATATTGCAGTCAACACACAGGGTGTACCCATATAAATCCAGAGCATTGTGTTGATTGGAAGGAAGATTGAAAGGTGGGAAGAAGAAGGAGGGAGAATGATACATTACTTGCATGGGAAGTGGACGTGGCTTTTCCGATTTTGACAATTTTCAGAACAGTTTTCAAGAGATTATTTCGATGATGGATATCGAGTGTTGTTCAATTCGTTTCAGAATTTCCTCCAATGTCATTCTTTGCACATTTCATTTGTATGGGAGTGTGACTTGGCCGTTCAGTCACTTGTCACTTGGGTATATCGTAGTGAACTATCTAGGTCTTTTTTATTGTATGCTGTTATTGTCATTACTGTTGAATATTTTTTTGCCTTTGGAATTGTAATTTCGCTTCTATCAGTGGTGTTCGATCAGACTTAATTGTCATGAGCAAGCGAGTGGATGTGCAAACTGCAGTAAACATTTGTATATTGAATTTGAATTTGAAATCCTACAATATCATTATTCTTCTGTTAAATACACACATTCCAAGTCAAAGCCCATGCCCACTTGACCGATTTTTCCCATTTCAGAACTTAATTTCTTCCTGACAACAACAAATGTCTGTGCCAAGTTTAGTTGAAGTTTAGTTTTACTCGAATTATCGTTTGCACGGACATGATGCCTAATTGTGGGCGTTACAACCAACATTTATACCCTGCACATAGTGTATGTACCCTAAAAATATGAAAATACAATAAAAAACTCGAAATACTTTTAACAAGACAATTTTGTATTCAGTCCAATGAATCAAACCATTGTGTTTCATCCGAAATTGTTTCCATTTCTTTACATGATGACTCACTTTTAATTGCATTACCATGTGAAAGCTTTGCTGGCATAAGCATTTCTAAAGCATCTGGTCTTATTATCAATATAAAAAAATTTAGGACTTATGACAAGTGTACAAATATTGTGAGCAAAAGACATAACGACTTTCAACAACAACAACAATATCATAAAAAAATTGGAACATATTAATATATTAATAACGGGGGTAACATAAACAGCAAGTAAAAAATACAAGAAGACACAAAAGCCTTTAGTAAAAAAGCACTTCTCGTCCCGATAAGTGCTTTGCACTTGCAAATTACTTTTTTTACATATTCCTTCATTTGGCGTCTAAACGTAAACTCTTACGTATTCTGTGTTATGTTAGCAAGAAAAGATATATATTAGAATTTAAAAAAAAAATTAATTTCCCTCAAGGACGATTTGAGAATGCGCCACAATACAAACTTGAATTAAAACAACTTGAA
The DNA here is from genome assembly GCA_958295655.1 of Palloptera scutellata. Taxonomy (NCBI): domain Eukaryota; kingdom Metazoa; phylum Arthropoda; class Insecta; order Diptera; family Pallopteridae; genus Palloptera; species Palloptera scutellata. Next base: position 53,642,818 of record OY282450.1, read on the forward strand.
TTCAAACTTTACGCAACTATCGCTGTAGATCAGGTACATGCATATCATGTACATGTCTTATATTAACAACACATTTGTGAGGGAGAAAGTAAGATAGAGAAAATTGAGAAAAAAGTTGCGTCTTTTCAATACCATGAAACAAAAAATATTTACAAAAACAAATGCAACTTACTTTACTTAGCTTGGTGTAGTTAGGTCGCACTGCACCCCTGGTCTATCCAAAGGAGATTAGGACGTCTTCTTCTGCGTGTTCCTCCACCGTGGCTCGAATTAAACAGCCTTCTAGCCGGAGCGCCTTCTTCCATTCGCCAGCATTACCGAGCCAGCGAAGTTGCTTGAATATGTCAGTGTCGGCGTACAGCTCATACAACGCATGGGGTTCCATCTTACTCGATACACGTCGTACACGCATGTTGGACCTTAGATCTTAAGGAGTATCTTCCTCTCGAACGCTCCAAACAGCCTCTCATCATTGGTGGTCATTTGTATTGACAAAGGGAACAAAAAATTAGTTTTTTTTAATATTGTGTCACATAAAGAGTATCCGCGGTTTTTCGTTACAAGATGATGTTGGTACCCACAAATCTGGCAACACTAGTCCGATTATGTCAAACGAACACATGTTTGGAAGGTGGCATTTCAGGCTACATTTTGTGTAATTCGTGGCTAGTGTAAAAAGCTACATTTATTTACAAATGAGTGAAATACCTGGAGAAATACGCTATGTGATGCTTTATAACTATGGAAAAGGTAAAACCACTGCAAAACATGTCGGAATTAGTGCGGTTTACGGTGAGGATACTGTTAGTGAGCGCCAGACCCAGGAGCGGTTTGCTTCCTCACCTCCCTCTGGTCGGTCAGTCACTGAAAAAGCCGATAAAATTTTGCAACTGGTGGAGTAAGATCGACACGCAAGTTGTCAGGATATAGCGGAGGCACTAAACATCAACCACATCACAGATTTGCGGGTACCAACATAATCTTGCAGCGACCCAATATTAAAATGCATTTTACGGATAAAGTATTGAGTTTAGATATGTATGTGCCACCCCTAACTTTTGACTTTAGCTAACGATGAGACATACAATATTTTTATACATTATTTTAAAGTATCCCTTTTAGTTTTAGCTGCATTTTTGTTTAAGTGTCAAAATTTTATGAAAAAACCAGAGTCCGTCAGATTATCGGTTTATATTGAAGAAACTATTAATAACTAAGAATTATAAACTTTACAATAAACCTCAACAATAATAAAGCTCCAAAGTATTTAAATGCAAAGCTACATGAATATCCGTTGGGAAATGTAGGAGCCCATTCTGACCAAACTTTTATCAAGGCTTGTATATCAGATTTTTCATAAAGTCAAAATATTGACAAAATAAATAAAAAGTTTTTATGAAAACGTTTGTTTAAAAACTTTAAATTCCTGGCATAGAGCCATTAAAAATTCTATTCTAAATCCAAAGGCCGTTAATTATTCAATCAATAAAGTCAAAACTTTTATTTTCACGTTCATTAAGAACAAATTATCGCTGCGGAGAAGCATATACATATGTATTATAAAATACTTGGGGTATTTACAGAATTTTCTTACGCTATTAAACATAGCAAAAATAATAATAAAATTTTTTCACTAAATCGGAGTCTGCTACAATTGAATTGGCCGGCTAAATTTGGCAAGTTCCGCTTAGTGCGATGTACATAATAGGCTAAATGCTTAAACGGTTTAAACAGAACCAAATTGTTTACTAAAAAGTTTGTTCAGTTGAAAAAAGAGTACAAAAGAAGCAAACATATTTCACTTACGAGTTAAACGAAAAAAATTTAAATAAATATGTATAAAGGAAAATCAAAAATGTTTTCATAAATTCACCACAATTCCCCATAGCGATGTTAATTTATTAGCTCACAAAAAAAGAACGTGATGTTAATGTTAGAGTCGTTTATGGAAATCATAAAAAAGAATGATGAGATAGTAAATGTACATAAAATAAAAAAAGGAACGAATGCAAAAATTTGTTATTCTCCTACGAACTAAACAATGTTTGTTTCTATAGTAACATATGAGATTGTTTAACATGCACGGATGTAGTATGTATTTATATTTGGCATTTAATTAAAACCAATTGAATATTATTCTCAAAGTGTAACGAAAATTAAGATCAAGTTCTAAAATCATGAACAAATTAAATTCGCCAAGTTCAAATAACAGTGGAACTTCTTCAGAAACAAGTGAAACACAAAGTTTTGAAGAAAATAATCAATCTATAGGTGGACCTGCGGGTACAGTTACATCACCAAGTATAAACTCAAATAGTAGGTTAGTTATATTTCAACCTATTAATTCGCTAAGTGTTTATAAGTATGTACATATAAAATTTGTTTTTTAATAAATTTGTTTATGATAAATACATTATGCGATATGTACCCGCTCAATGGAAATGAAAGTCATATTCGGTGATGTTAACCGTACAGTAATTACTGTATTTTACAGTAATTTAAATGTTTGTACAGAGAGCACAGTAATTTATCAAAACGAACCCTATTTCCTTGCACATTCAGTAAAATTGTGAGATTCATTAATTAGTTGTTATTTGTTTTAATCTGGCTCAAACTCAATGAACGACTATTGGAAACCAACGTGGTTTTGATCATAAGAATTATGGTTAATTAGGCTATTCACAAGGTCCATAAAGTTATAAGTCCTATTTGAAAAGCAGATGATTTGAAAAATAAAACAGAAATAAATTTATGGTCTATGTAAGTTTCACGCAGAGAAAAAATTGCCAATGACAATTAAAGAAGAAGAATCAATGCACCAAGAAACAGCTGATTTAATAGGACAATTAAAAATCAAAGGTTGCGCAGTTGTATCATTGTATAATATTTTTGTATGGAGGTTAACAACAACATTTTCACAAATATTTTGGTTATTCATAAGGTGTCGTATCATGTTGTATTGCCATAATGTGGTAAAATGTATTCACGTGGTGAATACCCCATACGCCAGTTCAGTGCCTTGTGAATCACCTAAATGTAGATTTTAGAAGTACAATTTCACTTACGGTACACTCATTAGTGGACTAATACATAATAACAACGGTTTGCTGTGTAAATGTGATTACAATGTAACAAAAATGGAAAATTTAATGGGTTAAATGTTCACTGTTCCACTGATCAGCATTTCTATAGTGTTAATTACTTATTCCCTTTATTAACAATATATGTAAATGCCGGAAATTTTAAATTATTTATGAATTTTTTTTTTCAAAGAAGATTAAAAGAAATATTACCAGTTCTGTCCAGTGTTGCCAACCACACCAAAGCCGATAACCGTGGGTGCAGGGTCAACCGTAAATAAAGAAGCTTTTGAATTTTTCTCCTCCATTGTAACTGATAGTTTATTAATTATTCTAATGTGTCAATAAATCTACAATTATCGATAATTAGAAAAAAAGAATTTCATTTCCATTATAAACATTTTACATTTAAGCTTTGTACATGTTAAGAACTAAAACATTAACATATTTCTTCTTCTGACGGCGAGACTTAACACTGTGGGGCAATTTCAAAATAATAATTTTCGTGATCAGCGAACTCAAATTTTCAAGTTTCACCGACCTCCTTTCTCCTATTTTACCTATCGGCAGTTTTCTAAACGGAATTCTTGGGATTTACAACATTCCTTGTTTCCACCCAGGAGCGCACTTCAACTTACATCCAGCGAATCCGCTGGATTTTTTCCCGATTGATTATGTCAGTGTCGGTATACAGCTAAATTTTTTATTTCGATACATGTCGTCCTCGTATATTGGACCATAGATTTTGCGGAGCACCTTTCTCTCGAACGCCCCTAACAGCCTATCATGTCAATATCCTGTTCAATGTCCACGTCTTAACGACATTTATTAGGACGGAAAGGACAAGGGACTTATAGAGCGTTATTTTCGCCCGTCATGATGTGGCTGTTCTCCTCAATTGCCTATTGAGCCCGAGCTCAAGGCTGATATTATTGTTGGTGTTAATGCTGGATCCTAGGTAATCGAAATTCTTGACGACTTGAAAAGTATAATAGTCAAAAGTGACATTTGTTTGTTGACACAAGGTATTTCGTTTAGCCTTCGTTCACCACTAGACCCACTAGACCCACTCGACGAGACTCTCTTTCCAGATTGTAGAATGCGGCTCTGACTGCTCGAGCGTTGGTACCAACGATGTCAATAATATCAGGGTATGCTAACAGTATGACACTTTTGAAGAAGATAGTGCCAGAGATGTCGATGTTCTCAGCTTGAATTATTTTGTCCAACATAAGGTTAAAGAAGTTTCCTATCGCACATTCGATAGGGAATAACCTTGTTTGGCATCAAATGAAGCGAAGAAGTCTGTCCCAATTTTTACTGCGCGGGTGGTGTCGTTCAGTGTCATTTTGCAAAGATGAATGAGCTTTGCAGGGATACCAAAACCAGACATTACGGCGTACAAGTGCTACCTTATCATGCTGTTGAAGTCGCTTTAAAATAGGCGAAGATGGTGGGTGACGATTTGTTTTTCTCGGGTTTTTTCCAGGATTTGGCGTAATGTGAATATCTGGTTGATGGTGGATTTACCAGGCCTGAAGCCGAACTGAGAAGGTTTGTTGATGATGGGCTTCAGTTTTTCGCACAGTTCGCTCGTCAGAACCTTATATGCAATATTAAGTAGGCTTATCGCTCGGTAGTTGGCGCAAATCGTGGAATCATCTTTCTTATGGATTGGGCAGATTATGCTGAGGTTCCAATCACTGACCATGCTTTCCAGGATTTCATCCGACCACATTCTGCATAGAAGCACTAGCTTTTTGAGTTTAGTGAGCTCTTTGCTACCAGTCTTAAATAATTCAGCAGGCAGGACATCTGCACCCTTATTATTTTTTAGCCGAGCGATGGCTTCGGAACACATTCCCCAGGGACTATTTCCGTCATTGTCATTAAGCAGTTGCAAACAAAATTTCGTGATTGATAAATATACTTATGTAGCTATCGACTTATTCCCTTTTTTCAGTCTACAGAAATTTTGGGTGAAAAACAGTAAAGCATGTGCACTAAATTTTAAGTCTCTATCTGATCTGGTTGAATTTTTGCCGCGGAAATAGGTCATTTGTGCCATAGTACAGCAGTCCGAAGGTAGTAGAACCAAACTGTTAAATTATGTGGGTTCACATCCCTGATCTTAAGTATTAAGTGTAGAGCAAATTTTGCATATTCTGCCCATAATATCTCCAAAATTTTATTTAGAACAAGTAACAACGTATTTGAATTGTAAGTAATTTGTAAATGCTGAAGCTGAAAAATACCACCTACCGCAATTAAATTTTTTATGAATAAGAAAGTGTAGTAGCTGATCGCTATGTTATTTTTATTTTTAGAATTTCAAAGAGTAAACGTATGAAAGATTCTAATAATGACAAAGATGTTGAAAACAAGAGGCCTCCATGGCGTGCAGTTAGTTTGTCCACACTACCAAAGCCTGATAAAAATGCGCTTTTAAGGGCAAAGCTTTTAGATGCATCCAGGTGAATATACTCTTACTGTTTTATTTTTTAAGTTATATATTTAATAAATATTTACTTTTAGACGATTACGTGCGGGCAAAGCATCGGTGGCCGTACAAACAGATATCATTCCTACAAAATTAATGAAAGAAGTAAAGTTAGGTCCGCAGACGGATCTGATACTTTATAAGGAAATTGGGATACTTACTGATGGCTCCTATACTAAGAAAAAAGAAGGATCTGATGAATGTAATTCCGTTGATATGCTTTTTTGTTCTTAATCCTTTTTAATGACATGTATTTTGTATTCTACATATTAGTTATTTTGACATATTCTGTGTCGCAAATGACAGACGCTGTTTCAGTTACAAACGTATCCACTCAAACTCTTTTGCCTAAAGTAGCAGGTGATGACTTTATGGATGCCTATTATAACTGCGATCGTAATGCGATAAACAGAAATGAGTTTACAGACATCGAACGAAAGCTCCTTGAGCAAGTATGTCAATTACGTGAACGAGAAAAGCCATCAATGCAGCAGGAAACCCATGAAGAAACGAAATCGAATATCGAAACAGTTGGGATTGATGGTTCTGATACAGAATCTGATACAGATACAAGTGCGACAGTAAAGTCATATTGTACACAGAATCCACCAGAAAATGCTTCTTCAAAACTTAATGCCAGGCCATCTCTTCTAAAACCAACACTTTCATCGTGGAACTTCGAATATGACGAAATTGATGGAGTTTCTACCAACAACTTTGGTCCCTATATAATTAGCGCAAACAGACCGTGGAGCAGTTTTACGCCCTTTCCATTTCCTGCTCGTAAAGATTACATTGGATATGCAAATCTTAATTGGAATTTACTTTTAGTTTCTATCGATGAACTTATTCTGGAATCCAATCGTTTAGTTGATATAATCGAAGGTGCAATATCAAGAAAGAAGGAAAGGCACAGAGGAATATTTAATGGAAATCAAAAATTGAACCAATTTACACCACAAATAATTGAACTTCCATCTGAATATTGGTTACCAATTATAGATCAGCAAGAAAAAGAATTGGATAAAATGGTCAAAAATTTAAAAGATCCAACTGTTCGAAATCAGAAATAGGAATTAAATTAAAACTATACCAGATATGCATGTGGTTTATTGAAGCAATTTTTTTTTTTAAACACCGAAAAAGTACTGAGACAAAACACATTTATATTCAAATAAAGGTTTATTTTTGCTCTGCACTTTAATGAATAGTCGGGGTTAAGCTCTTTCCACTGATTTATTTACGTTGGAAAATTACTCAATAAAATCTTTTTTTTGTCAGAAAAAAATCACTCAATGGTTTAACCGGTTCCGGTTGTTTGCATCCTTAATGTATGCATATTAGCTATGGAATAGTGAACGACATTTCGGTTTGGATACGCTGGAAACATTAATTTGGTAAGGTTTGATGAAAAAATGCGTAAGATAAATAATTAGAAGGGGTGGAGGAAAGGTAAGTGGCGTCGCAATGATGCTAAAGTTCAAAGAAATTAATCGACAGCTGATCAGGAGTCACTCCTAGAGGGTTAAAATTTTCAATGGCCACTTACGGCTGCTCCCATAAAAAATTGATTTTGTGTACGAAATAGGGCCCCAAGCTTCCAGTGTGACCTAAAGGGGCAAAATGTAAGACCTCTTTAACATTTTTTCTTCCATATATGTACATACTTACCCCCCATTTCCAACTCTTAAAGGCCTCTCATACTAAGTTGACATTTTTATGAAAATCGACCAGTCAGCCAACAGCTGGTCAGGAATCGCTGCTAGAGGGTTAAAATGTAAGACCTACTTTTTTCACCAAACTCTCATCACCAACACGTCTTGCACACTCGAAATTATAAAGTAACATTAACCTAATTGCACAAAATTTAATTCTTTAATAGCGACTCTTGGTTAGCTGTGGATTAATTTATCGCATGTTTTAAACTTTGGCCTCGATGGAACGCACATACCCTCACGCATTTTTTCATCAAACCTCACAAAATAAGGTATTCCAGCGTATCCGAATTTTAATTTTAAGAATCTCCATACAAAACTATTCCATAACTAATACACATATCTATTTAGTCTTAACAGTCAATTAACAATTATAAATTTGTTATTTAAATTTTACTCTTGGAGCATTTATGTCTTTGCAGCTGTTTAAGCGCCGTGGTGTAGTTGGTAGTGCTTTTGGCTTGCTACGCAGAGTGTCCGGGGTTCAAACCTTGGCATAGGCAAAATCAACACGGCACCACCACTTGGCAGGCTATGGCAAACCTACAAGTGTACAAATTGCCTATGACACAACATAAGTGGATGCAAACAGCTTGGTCTAGGCCCTCTATGTGCTATTGTGCTATTAAAAGAAGAAGCCTGAAAAATGTTTTGGTTGCACGTATTTAGGTGCAAATGAATTATTTTACGCCTGGCCTTCGAAAGTAGAAAATTAAATTTTCCTTGCACCTTTAATAGAATTTTGAATACAAAAATTAAAAATAGGTTAGAAAGAGAACACCTGAACCTGAGAACAAAGTTGGGATAAAGTGAAAAAATATTGTGGAAAGTGCTTTGAATTACTTAGGTCGTTTGTCATGAGCGGCAGCTTAACGGTTAATCTGGGCCAAAATAATATAATAATACAATTCGGTACTTATAGCGTACTTATGTAGCTATGTACATTTGTAGGTATAATAATAATCTGAAAAGCAATTAGCATTTTGATCATATGATCATTTTATTGAAATAATTGCAATTCACAGTTACGTTTGTTTTTCTTTGCATTCAAGTGGACTTTACTAGTTATTTATGAAATTAAATGGACTCTGATTTTTTCCCTAACTTACAAGTTCTTTAAACCATTAACTTTTTTGAGTTTGCCACTGCGCATTTGATACGAACTCTCAAATTTTACTTATTTGTACCTGAGGTCAATAGTGATCATTTGGTAAAAAATTTCTCGATCGGATAACATCGAAGTTATTACAGGAACAAATCTACAAAAATTCAAATCAAAATCGTTGTAGCAAGTACTTAATAGCAGATATGTATAGTATATATTTTTAAATATATTTAGAATAACTAAATAGTATCTCTTAATGGAAAACCGATAACGTTTAATATATAGCGGAATATGCTTTAAAATATACCATATCTAAAGCGTGGATCATTACGGCAACCATAGTCATAATAATAACGTTGGTTTAACAACGTTTGTTCAAAATACCGTTATCGGTAGCTGCTAACGTGTTTGTATTAATGAATCAGAAATCTTGATTGGATGATGTTTTAGATAGAAAATTACTTAATTATAAAGATATAATAATATTTAATAGCTCCAAAGGAAAGAAAGAAAAAGATTCTAAGAAATCTAAAACCATCAACTTAAAATTAAAGACACTGGTCTTGCAGTTCAATCAACGCAATCCCAAACTATCGGATAAGGATCGTGCCAAAAATTTAATACTAGCAAAAGAATTGCTCGTCAAATAAAAAACAGATCTAAAGTATTATAAAATATTCAAACAGGTCAGACAAACAAAATTGTTGGAACAAAAACTAAAACGTGTAGCCGCTAACATACTTAATATACCTGCACATTATCTCTACACCTGCTGCGCTTCACTATCGCATATTAACTAAAGCAGCCTACACACTAGCAACTTGGTTAAAAAACAACAATTTTACTGTTCATGTTAAGCGTGTGTGGAACTTTTGCAGAATCATCAATATTTTCGTCTTGTTGGCAACCAAGTTGCAGTTCTATAGAGTCCATTTCTATTGTCATGAGAGCATATAGAATTTTGAGATGAATTTTTCTGATCTCTGGTGCAAGAATTTTTACCCTTGTCTAGTTTAGGTGAAGGGATTGCTTCTCAATGCACGGAGAATCAATTACCGAAATAACTTACTTTTGTTTACCACAAACTTTATGGTTATAGGTCATCAAAACCATATAGTCAGATTACAAATTTTCGCACGAATAATTTTATACAGGTAGTTGGCACCGAGTCGTCATAATATTCCCTAAAAATTCAAGAATGCTACAAAAATGGCTAAAATTGCAAGGAAACTTATGGTTTGGCAGGGGAATTGCAGTTGTCTCAACTGCAGGGCATTAGTGAGTTTTTCTTTCCAAAAACACTATTCTTTTATCACACGTTTAGCACGTTGGCAGTATAGCTGACTTCCAAAACGTCAATTATAAAGCAAACGTACAAAGTCTACCATTCTACTGTATCTCAAAAGTATTATTATTGTAATTTATTTGTAACCATGTTCGTCACTCAACTCTAAGGCAATCATGGATTGCTATCAAATTACTACCAGCGAAAACGTGTTTAAACGTTGATGGGGTTCATTAAAAGTATTCTTTTTTTTCCTTTCAATGGCACAACAGCCCATGGAGGGCCTAGGCCGAGCTTTTCCCATCCACTCATGTCGTGCGTGTTGTTTGTGTACTTGAATGGAAGCGACCAACAGTTTTATGGCGAATCCGAACGGCGAAGTGAAAAGCTTTTCTTAGGCAATTTTTACTCTTGTAGATTTGCCTACAAGAGTAAAAAGAGGTGCTGCCGCGTAGAAAAAATGTTTTCTTTTACTTTTTGATTTTGCCTGTGCCGAGATTCGAACCCCTGACACTCTGCGTAACAGTCCACCGCACTACCACTACGCCACAGCGACCACAGTAAAAGTATTACCCAACGGTAAAATTGAAATGCAGGAAATGAGGGATGCAGGAAACGTAATTGGTCAACAAATTCTTTAAGACCCTATGTTATCCAATACACAAGTGATACAAGAAAAAATACATAAGTAAATAAAATTTAAATCTATTTTTTTTTACATAATAATGAAAACAACTTTAATTGAAAAACAAGATATCAAGAATGCAATGTTTTATTTACAAATAAGTATTTATCTGCTTATGAAATGTAGCAAATGAAATTATTAATAAATAGAAAATTCTACGTCATTAATTTGTAGCTGGTTTCGATGTTGATTTTTTTGGCAACAACTTCATCAGCACATTCGTAGCCGATTTACTATCTAATGGGCACGAGGAGTAAACATCTTCACACGATTTCCCATTCACTTTTTTGCCATGTTCTAGAGCCTCCTTTATGGCGGTGCCATCCAACAGGTAATCGACAAGAGAATTTCTAAAAATAAAATTGTCATTCATTATTTCAGAGTTTATTATGATCAAATAGAAGATATATGAATATATGTACTATTAATGTACATATGTATTCATATATGGACATATATATACATACATATATATATTTATATATGTGTATAAACAAAAATATCGTATATACGAGTATATGTATGAAAAAAACTGTTCTTAAAAAAATAAAAATAAATTTGGCTAATGGGAGATCTTGGTCATGATTTTCAAATACAATACATACTTAATACGCAAAATATCGTAGAATGCTTATGTATGTCTACGTATTTATTAGCGATGTTATATTTAAATATTTGTATTTGTGCTCAGTGGCGTAAATTGGATTTTGGAATGGGGTTGATTTGATCCCATACAACTGCTGGACAAAATTCCCAGAACTTTATATAATTTTACATACCAATAAATAAATAAAGGAGGCTGCTGATCTCAAATATAAAGTCAGATTTATTGTAATTCTTATGGTTGCTCCGTAAATTATACTTTTTTTCCTTTTTTTGGTAATTTTAGGCCAGCTATAAATTTAGTTTCTTCAACGGAACCAACATTCTTTTTTTCAAAAAATTATTATATTCCTTTATCAGTTTAGTTGTTTCGGTGGAAAATTATGTTTTAATGCTTCAACTTACCAGTTTTTAATATCTTAATTTTTCGGTTCATTTTTATTTAAAAAGTGCAAAAATATTGTGTTTAGACAAAAAAAAAATGATTTAGTTTAAAAAGTTGGAAGATATTTAAATGTACTATAATATACTAAGTAGGGACATAAATACCGTTACACATGGTTTGCATTTCTGCTAGCAAACGGTCAAAACTTCGGCCAAAGTTTACCAAGAAACCGTTTTAGAAGCTGTTGTGAAACAACTTAACCATTCCCTGTTCCAAAACCACAGCCGTGGACTTTCCAGCAGAATTCTGCGCCAGCCCATAAGGCTAAGACGACCCAGACCTGGCTTTAAGACCATTTGCTAGCTATAATATGCTCTGAAGAATGGATTACAAATTATGGACAGTTTTAGAGGACATGGTTTGCCACAACCATGGCGCTGTCAGCTCTTTTCCAATGCACGAGGTGCATACAGCCAGTGCGACTTAAGGCGTGCGTGAAGGCCAAAGGCGGGCATTTCGAATAAGTAATTGCTTTTTGTATACAATAAATATATATCAATAAATATATTTTAAAAAATTGCTCCAAAAAAATTAATTATTTTTAATTTTATAACATGAAATGTGTGTAACAGTATTTATATTTCTACTAAGTATCTTTATAGGAGAAAGTACATAGATACTATATCTTCTTCTTTATTGACACAAAACAGCTCAGGAGCTTTTTGCACTCATGTTTCTCATAAATTTATTCAATTTTCAATAGCTGAAGCTTTTTTTGGATTCATTTTAATTGAAGTATTACCTGCAAATATATACCAAATTTGGTAGGTTTTGGTTTCATGAATTTAGCTATTTCTGTGTTCTGTTCATGAATTTAGCTATGGAATCAATGTGTCAACAATGGGTAGAAAAAGTTCAACATCTTCGAATTCGACCACTATGAAAAAAATTTCCTATGAGGGCGATATATCCCTCTTCCTTACCTACGTCACTGCTTGTGTATAAACATATAAATTTATCTATTCATACTACATCAATACCAGCGTTTTCCAACCTTTAATATTTAAATTAGTTTTAAATTTTGCAAGTACAATAATATGCACATACATATTGCTTCCTTAATTTGCAAAAGCCCTAATATAAAATATTTCGAAATCTAGTTTTTGATCGACTATGATGTGCATCTGATGTATCCATTTTCCTCTCTGCCCTGAAACCATAAAATATTAAAGTTTCAAAATGTTTTTGCATCTCCTGAAAAATCTGAAAAATGCGAAAATTAAGGTAGCGATAAATAAATAACTAACTCAAAGTCCTTTGTGATTTTTCGTATTCCCTAGATTAGCATGTGTGTTCATAAATGAGAAGAAGGAATGAACAATTATTTTCGACCTTCCAAAAAAATGTTGACTACCATGACTAACGCCCACCAAAATTTCAAAACTAAATATTTATTTTGTAGTAGTATGTATGCAACTATTTTTGGGGAAATATTAACGATTAGTGCTTCTTTAGATTTTTAAATTGAACAAAATACCAAAGAAACGACATGAGGTGAAAATAAAATCGGGCAAGACAAGTATGTACATACATACTTATATGTATGCAGGTGTTTTTCAGTATTTTTACCTTCATTTTCTTGCTCCATAGTATTTACCTTTGATATAACTACACACGATACGAATAAGTTTCTTACGTGTTGATATTTTTTGTTTACATTGTATAAATTTTGTATGCTTCTTTTAAAAATAGTACACAATATAAACAAAACTTCTGACCGATAATAGCCGTTGATTCACACATTTCATAAGAACATTGCCAGCTCGATCGATCCATTACTTACTCAGACAACATATGAATAAATTCATCCATTTGATCAGATGTTCCAGACTTCATATTATATTCTGTTGATCGGACATAACTGCAAACAGCACGTTGCATACAGCTTGTCGAGTCGATATTGTTTTGACCAAGTAGATCGTCGATTTTGTTCATCATGTTGGCAAGTGAAGAAAGATCGTTTTCATTTTCACCTATTTACAAGAGAATTATAGGAAAAATGTCTTTAGTAGAAGTTAAAGGATGAAAACATATTCATAAATAGTTTATTTACTTACTTCTACCGTATCCGGCATAGCCCCCATGAAATGCATGCAAGATTTTTGGAATGAGTATAATCGCACCGATTCCAACAAGTGTACCCAGAACAACACCTCCAAGGTCCAACTTAATGGGGTTGTAAGCGGAAAGTCCTGTACCGCCAGGATATCCCTGAAAGATATTTGAAAATTGTATCCTTAAATATTTTATGAACGTGATGAACAAAATTTACATACATTTAGTGACCCGTATCCAGTGGTGTAACCGAGACGTTGCAGACGATCTTTTGTAGATGCAGTATCTTGTTCATACTGTTGAGTCTTATTTTCATTGTACTGTGCACGGCGCCATTCTGTATTATCGGAATATACCCTGAATGGAGAAAACCAATATAAGTTATTGAGTTACCAAAAAAAGAAAATGTTAAAAGAAATCATAAATTATAGTGTTAAATATTTCTAACCGAATTTGAATTTAAAAAGAGGGTGCAGCGATAGTTAGATGGTTTTTTTTTGGGGCATCTCAAATTAGTAATTTATATATTTTTATTTGGTCCTTGGCTTCTAAAGTGATAGACAAAATATTCGTAATATTCTTCTTTCTTTTCAAAATCAGACTAACAACCGTATGCAAATATTTAGATTAAAAGCTCTGCAAGGGAAAGTTTCTATATTTATTTTTTCCCAGAATATTATGCATTTTGAACGTCCTCTGATGAAGTGGTAAAGTGTCATCTTGGACATAATAAATATCGGTGTCGCAATTTAATAAATAGGGAAGGAACGAAAGCTTAGTAAGGTAAAAGTAAGTACTAAGTATGCACAAAATATTACAATATTTAATGGGGAATGTAATAAGTAATAATGTTAATGAAGTTAACAAATTCAAGGAGTTGAAATCATATTTGATATTTTTTAAATGTTTTCTCGAGAAATATTCTTGATAATATTTTTTGGGGAAACTATACTCTTCACTTGATACATATGTAATGCTATCCTTAAATGATTTTATATATTTTTAATATCTTTTTTTTTTGGCTTTAAAATTGAGTTTTTGAAAACTTTTTAAACTCTAACAAAGGCCGTGAATATGATCGGATTTTGCTCGGCGAACACCATGAAATTGTTGTTGCACCGAACACGAAGGTAGAGCTTTTCCTCACTCTCACAACGAACACGATATGCTGGGGGAAATGTCCACTGAGCACGCCGAGTATTCAAAGTGGCAATGAGTTACTCTACAAAATAGGAACAAAAATTATGTAAAATAGTACGAAAACATGCAAACCATTACTTTCATTTGGAGAAAAGGCTGCATATATTTTTAGGGTTTAAAAGTGAATATTGTTTTCTTTATAAAACTGTGAAAAGTATTTATACATCATATTAGCGATATTCACGATGTGATGAAAATGGTGTTGCATCATTGCAAATTATTAACTTCATTCTCCGTCTTAACAAAAGTGTTAAAGTTTGTATGTACATAAGTATATCATTTAGTGTTACTGAATGTAATCACCAGGCATTAAAGATTTGGTCTAAAACTGCAGTTCCTACCATTCGGGTACAAATATGTATAATTCACATAACATGAGTGGATGCGAAAAGCTGAGCTTAGGCCCTCTCGTGCTTTTTTGGCATTAAAGAAGAAAAATATCTTGAAGCACTTCTTGTTTTGCGTACTTTTAAATATTCGCCTCCAAACAAACTAATGGGTACAACAAAACAAAATGGTAACACATACAATATCTACCTACACATTATTAGTTGTGTAATGATTTATGCATATAATATTTTCTTGTTGAACTCACTTTGGATTCCCTTCATATTTTGGAATAGCCGACGATTTGTCAATAATATAAAACCAAATGAATAGTAATACCCAGAAAATATAACTTTTTTCCATAATTTTGTATTTGTTTATGCACAACTTGAATGTCCTTTTAATCCTTTGTTTCTTTTACGTATTCACACTTAAAAACACAATTCACAACTGATAAACTATAAGCAACATTCGACACTTTTATCTTCTCTTTTAAGACTGGCAATAATTTTGAAACGCTTAAACTATTTATATAGTAACTAGTGTAAGCATGCGTTTGAATTTAATTATAATAATACGAGTAATATGTGCAATTTACACAAATTATGAATTGTGAACTGTTCGGAACCGAGTAAAAGAAAATCGATTTACAAGACATTTTACATAGTTACTCGTATGTATGTACGCATAAGTACATATGTGCATATGTATGTACGCACAGATATACTTACATACGCATACATTGGTATGTAGATATACATATAAATAATAGTTTAAATAAATTTAAGTTTAACAGTGTCTGTCAAACCTCGAGGAAGTTATTCTACCAAATCCAAATACGTATTCGTATTGTTGCCTACCTTCGTAAAATATTAATTTAATACGTACCCAATTATTTAAGAAAATTGTCACAGAAAACAGAGTTCATTCATTGCCGTTGAAGATACGAATACGTATAAAAATTACCTAATATCCAGGATTTGAAATTTGCTTGTTATTTCTTTTTAAGTAGATAATGTACTTATGAACTATACATATACTCAAACAACTTATAATTTAACAATTCATGAATGTTTCAGATGTTTTTTTCGCTTTGGTATCTTGGATTGTGAAAATCATGCATGTGTGACGTCACGTCAAATTACAGACATTTTATTAGGAGACTACTAAGTTGCCTTCAGTGCTGCCAGCGCTTGTCGTATGGAAGTGTTTGCGTTTGGTTTGTGACTGTAACTGTGTAACGCTGGTTGACAATCAGTGAAACCACCCATGTGAGTAATTTTGGTATTAAGTCACCGAATGTTGTGGTTGCAACTGCTCAAGACAATCTTCCAAATTCAATTCACTTTCATGAAATTGCAAGTGAGAAATTCACTTTCAAAACGAACACATTATTTTGAGGATTTCATTATGGCATTGTTTTTTTTTTATCAATTTGCGGCTTTACACTTAAGAAAGTAAATAAGAAGAAATTTAAGAAGATTTTAATTGTAATTAAAAAATAAGTATACAATTACAACATGCATATTGTTGTCATTTTGAAATTTATGTATTTAATTACTTATGAATGCTTCAACAAGAAAATCCCACTAGAATCCTCTCTTAACATCTTTTCGAGTAATTCACAGGTCCACTTATGCTGGGTACCTGGTCATATGGTTAGAAAGTCAACTGGAAGGCCGACGATTTAGCAAATCGGCTCTCGTTGCTTTCTGATATCTCTCCCTCTTGCACCAACGGTGCTCATCTCACGTCTATCCAATTAGCCATTAAGCAAAACTTCCTTGTCGAAGCAAAAAAATCCTGCGTAGCAGGTCACATTTCTAATATGTATTATCAGATTTACCTGGGTGATAATTGACATAGACGTACAGATCAACCTTAGCAAAAGAGGAAACAATCCTACGTTTCTGTTTGAATGCCCATATCTGGCAAGGAGAAGACTAAAGCTCATAGTCTAACCTTTCTTCACTATTTGTCCGAACTATCATTTCTAAGTATTAAGGCCATAGCCAGATTCATTATCAAATCCTCCTGGTTATTCACTGTGTAAATGGGGAAGTCGCGCCCCATTGTGGTATCACAATAAAATATTAAATATGCTTTTATACAGAAGGATGCCACTGCAACATAACATAACCTATATTCAATATTGTAAATCCGAAATACAACATTAACACCTGTTTGCTCGTTAGCTTTGGTTCTTGTACCAATGCTAATTGAGCTGTTGAAATGAAGTGGACTTCAATCCTTGTGGTCAATCACTAACTTTATTTAAACAAATTGCCTATATTTATATCGCCAAAATGCTAACGCAGCAGAACCCACCAAATTACCAATTGTCGTTGATGCGATTTGCCCGAGCCAAAGAATTCCAGAAGATCATATTGCACGAGCTGCCGTAACTACGGAATGCGATATGAACCTTTGTGGGAATCGTTAGCGCTGGTTTGTTAGCGCGGTCCGCATTTCGCGACGCAGGCAGTACTCTGCTGTTTCTTGAATATTTATATATTTGTATTAGAGTAAATATGTATTAGAGCATGTATGTATGACTGAATGTATGTTGAACAGTCGTTCAACAATTATTGATTGCATCAGCTTCATCTGTTAGCTCATTAACTGAGTGTTGGTGTTGAATGACATCAGTAGGATTTTGGCTGTGAACAAGACTTCTTGGCTGGGGTTGTGGTGGCTGGTTGTTGAAGATATCGCGGTAGCGTGTAGCCAAGCTCCTGGCTTTCCATATGGTCTAACTGATGCCCACAACGGCTAGGATGAGTGCTGCATAACCCACTGCGAAATGGTGGGTTTTCAAGTTCTTGATTTGTGTTGGAAGATCGATTTGATGTGCAATTGCGGTTTGTATCTCGCTCAAATTTATTAATTCATTGGCGAAATTTTTCGTTTTTTGCGTACAGCTCCTTCTGACCGACGTAGGCTCTCTCGGATCTTATCTTGACTGTTGTCCGGCTTGTGTCGTTGGGTGGTTTCAGTCTTTGATTGCGCTCCGGTGATTGCGCTCCGGCCTTATCGGTATTGGTTTGTTTGTCGTTCGCTTCTGCTGGGATAGGTAGTGGTGCTAACAGGTGAATAGCTTGTTTCAAGATTCCAGTATAAGTTCGCACCTCGGCCACTCTTACAAGTCCATCGTTGCCTGGAATTGCTTGCATTATTCTTCCTAGGCGACACTTGAGCGGTGGGAGGTTGTTGTCTAGTTTTGGCATGTGGTTTTCCATTTGTATCGATGTTGAAGCTCACTTAAGTACTCCGTGCTCCATCGCTGCCAAAAGTCATACTTGTGAGCGATGCTCCTGTCAAGAAATGACCTGGTGTCAATACTGAAAGGTCATTAGGGTCATCAGATAAAGGCGTTAATGGCCTGGAGTTTAGAATCGCTTCGATTTCAATCATCACGGTCTCTAGATGCTTTGCGGATTTTACTGCCGCCTCCCATAATCCTCCAAAGTGAGGCGATCGTGAAGTGAAATTCAATGCTCTTGTCGCTACAAGTCCGCAATATCGCTTTTCGTGCTTAATCTGCGTAAATCACCTCCTTGAGTTCTTAAAATCGATTCTTTGCTCCAACATCTCTCATTCACCCTTTTTCTTCCTCCCACCTATCAAGCTTCGTCCATTCAACACAATGCTCTGCATTCATAGGGTTACACCCTGTGTGTTAAATATAACAATAAAAAAAAAAAAAAAAAAACAAAAATTTATTGCTTTGTCACAATACAAATTTTGACAACGTCCTCTTCGACCAATGAAACGTCGTTTCAGGCATCTGAAAAATGCTTCTGTTGTTAGATCGCCTACTATCTCCATATAAACAGCTTTACTGGCGGAACAGCAGAATACTGCGATATAAGCCTTCTGTGGTCTTTTTCCTCGACTCTTAAAGTGAATCCAGAACGGGCCGCAGAAATCCACCCCCGAATTGATAAATGGTCGGGCTGGTTGTACTCTGCGCTGACGGGTAACTCACCTATAAGTTGTTTGAATATTTTCGGCCATGGCCTGGTACAACGGACGCAGTTCTGTGTTTTACCCTTTATCGGCCAATATCTTTGCCGGGCGATCGCCAGCAACCCTTGCGCTCCCACGTGTGAATGGTCGTGCAGATGCGTCATTATGGTGATCGGGTGGGCATATGGTAGTATCAGGTTGCTTTGCGTCATATTGTAAGTCAGAATTCTTGAGCCGCCCTCCGACAACCATGATGCCGCTAGCGTCCCGAAATGGGGTGAGGTTAGTTAAACTGCTTATGCTGGTGACATGCCCCTTTGACAGCAATTGTTGTCGATCGATTGGACATCCTCTGCTTTGGACTTACATCACGATTATACTTCCTTCCTTGTCTAGTTCAGCAAACTCCAGTTCTCCGCTTCGCCTCTTCGCATTTGGTAAGTAGTTACTCGAAGGAGACGGATGAACGAATTAGGATGATTAACTTGGTCAATAACGTGAGTCGTAGATTGAAGATTAGTTTGGTCAGTAACGTGATGCTAATGTAGTTATCGGTATTTCCAAATCGGTGTGAATATGAGTTGCTGGTGCTGTACCCTCAGTTGTCCGCTGCCGGATTTCCAAAAGGCATTGGTCATGTGGAGGTTGAAGTGGCCAAGTCGAAATGGATCCATGTAGGAATCTCGGGCCATACAGCCACTAATTTTGCCAGTTCTAGACCTCTTGATATGAGATCGGCGGGGTTCTCTTGAGATGGTATATGGTGCCATTGCTGTGGATTTGTCACTTGCTGAATCGTGGAGATCCGATTAGCCGATGAAGGTGTGATAGTTAGATGAATTTGCATTTATACACCCCAACACTGCTGTGGAATCGATCCAAAAGTATGTGGTTACGCCTTTAATAATCGCACTGTCTTGAAGCTTCTGCATTAGGTCGACTGCGAGTTTTGCTGCACATAGTTCCAATCTTGGCAGTGTTATTTGTTTTGTGGGTACAACCCGTGATTTTGCGCAAAGAAAACGGATTATTACGACACCGTGAGCCTGTGTCGTCCTCATGTAGGCCACGGCTCCGTAAGCGCGTTCTAATGCGTCAGCAAAGATGTGGACTTGACGAGCGTTGGGCTGTGTATGACCAAAAACGTGGCGAGGTATGCTGATAGATTGTAGTCGATTTAAGTGTTCTTTGAACGTAAGCCAGGTGTCGCGTAGTGGAGGTGGAAGTTCCGTATCCCAGTCGATTTTTAGTTTCCATAGCTCTTGGATAAATATTTTTGCTGTAGTTGTCACTGGAGGTGGTCGCTGTGGCGTAGTGGTAGTGCGTTGGACTGCTACGCAGAGTGGCCTGGGTTCGAATCTCGGCACAGGTAAAAGCAAGAAGTAGAAAACATAATTTTTCTACACGGCACCACCTCTTGGCAGGCAATGGCAAACCTACAAGAGTAAAAATTGCTATGAAAAGTTTCTCACTTCGCCGTTCGGATTCAGCATTAAACTGTAGGTCCCTTCCATTCATTTATAAATATAACACGCACAACATGAGTGGATGCGAACAGCTCGGCCTAGGCCCTCCATGGGCTGTTGTTCCAATAAAAGTAAAAGTAAAGTAAGTTGTCACTGGAGCGATGAAGCTAAGGGGATCAAATATGCGGGATATGTCGGCTAAAGCTGTCCGTTTGGTCAGTTTGCCTGATTCAATCTCTACGATTTTGATTCTGAAATCGTCATTAGAGGGATTTCATATCAATCCCATTGTCTTGATATTATCGTTGTTTGTCCCTGATCTCTGCCTTTACTTCCCGATCTGTAAGCGGGATTTCTTCAAGTAGCATAGCATGTGTTGAAGTTGTAACTGCATTTCACGTGCAGTGGGAAGATGATTAGATCCACTCAGCACGTCATCGACTTAAAAATTTGATTTTATAACCTCTGCTGTTAATTTATACTTGTTTGCTTGATCCTCAGCCAGAGCTTGCTTGTACGAATAGCCAAATATGGTGCAGAAGTTGTGCCATATGTGACTGTCGTTAATTTGTAGCATTTCATTGGGTGTCCTGGGTCTTCTCTACACTAAATCAGCTGGTATCTTTGATCATCTTCATCTATTTTCACTTGTCGATACATTTTGTCAATGTCTGCTGCAAAGAAAAAACGCGGGAGACGAAAGCGAAGCAGAATGGTAACGACGTTGTCTGGAATGGTAGGTCCCGTGGCCGGAAGATTATTTCAAGAGAGATTGGTTGATTGGTTGAGTAGTTTTTTTCGAATACTACTCTTATTTTCGTTGTTGTGCTGACTGGCTTCAACACGGCATGATGTGGAAGGAAGTAGTGTGGGTTCTTTATATTATTCACATTGATCTCTTCCATGTGGCCAAGCTTCTAGTACTCGCGCATGAAAGCTGTATATTAAGTTTTGAGCTCTGGACATTTGGTAATTTTCCTTTCGATGGCCATGAAGCGCTGTAAAGCTATATCCCGTGATTCTCCAAGTTGATTTGGATTGACTTGAAATGGCAACTATACGATGAACCACCCGGTGTTGTTTCGATGAACATTTTGTAGATAATGCTCTTCACAACGACGTTCGGCAACTGTGAAATTGTGATTGCATGCGTCACACCCTTCGAGTTGCCAGAATTTTTCTAGGGTCTCATTCAGAGAACCATCCTCAATGGAAATGCCACAAGTGATAGCTGCATTGGGAATATCTTGTTTGTTGTATTCACCTCCAGCTATCCAGCCGAACCGTGTAAATTGCAGTATCGACTGTCCCATTCCAAGGGTCAATTGTCCAGTGCTTAATGCGGCGTAGAAAATTCCTGCTCCGAGAAGAAGATCGATAGCTCTAGATTCATGAAATTCAGGGTCGGCCAAGTGAAGAATGGTTGTCTGGAAACAATTTTTGGCAAGACGTGGGCTTCAATTAGGCTTATGAAATTTGTTACATTCGAATGGAGTTGTAGATTGACCCTTTCAGCGGTATGACTTTTTGTTTGGCCGATGCCTTCGACTCTAATGGTGCACGGAACCCTGTGTAGTCCTAACTTGTTCATAAACCCTCTAGTAACGAAATTTGCTTGGGATCCGCTGTCCAACAGGGCTTGGCCATGGATTAGTTGTCCCCACTTGTTTGTGACGGACACGACGGCAGTGCTAAGCAATGTTGTTTTTGATGGTCTAGCGCTTTTTCTAACCGCTGGAAGTGACACCGGGGCGTTGGGACCCCTTGTTGGTACATCGTGTATTGTTGGGACATCATTTGCTGTCATTATTGGTTTGACAATAGATTTATTTTATTTGATGGTTGCCTTTTTTATTTTTTATTTATTTCCAATAGTATGTGTACATCTGTCTACATATGATAATTCATATACAACACTTAATACATTTCCTCACAGCAATTATTTGGATTTTATTCAATACATTGATCAGTATCAATATATCGTTTATCTAGTAATTTTTGGATTTTCATTCTACTTTGTTAGATTAAATCTACTGGTCTTGTTTTTTTCAGTCTTCGCGGTTGTTCGATTTCTCTATTGGGTAATTGCGATACTTCACTGTTGATATGTTGTCTTACTGTTTCGTGGTGTTTTTTACTGTAGTTTGAAATTTCAGTGGTGATTGTAGGTATTTTTAAATCATGATGAATATTATTGTTTGTGATGTACCAGTCCGCGTTTGCTATGCATCTTAGTATTGATGATTGTTGACGTTGTATTTTTAAAATATTGCTTTTCTTTGCTGTTCCCCATAGTTGCAGCCCATATGTCCATATAGGTTTTATTATTGATTTGTATATTAGTATTTTGTTGTGTAGATTTAAACTAGACTTTCTGTTCAGTAGCCAGTATAACTAACTATAACGTGGTCGCTGAGGTGTAGTGGTAGTGCGTTGGACTGCTACGCCGAGTGTCCGGGGTTCGAATCTCGGCACAGGCAAAATCAAAAAGTAGAAAAAATAATTTTTCTATACGGCACCACCTCTTGGCAGGCAATGGCAAACCTACAAGAGTAAAAATTGCTATGAAAAGCTTTTCACTTCGCCGTTCGGATTCGGCATTAAACTGTAGGTCCCTTCCATTCATGTACAAATATAACACGCACAACATGGGTGGATGCGAAAAGTTCGGCCTAGGCCCTCCATGGGCTGTTGTGCCATTAAAAGTAAAGTAAAGTAAGGTGTCAATCCTAACATTTGTTCCATTAATTTTAATGGGTTGAGGATTAATAATTTTTCTCGTTGTATATATAACTTGAACAGATTTTTGTTCATTTACTTTTATGTGCCATTTGCTGAACCAGTTCGTGATTTCATCAATATTTTCTTGTAGTATTGCTGTTGCAGTTGTAATATTTTGGTGTGATGCCAAGAGGACTGCGTCATCTGCAAATGTAGCTATAAGTGAATTTCTGCTGGTAGGCTGTGGTATATCTGCTGTATAAAGGGTATATAAAATTGGTCCTAGTACACTTCCTTGCGGGACGCCAGCTGTAATTTTTCGTAGTGTGGATATTTTATTTTTGTGTCTCACATAGAAGTGACGGTCTGAGAGATAGCTTTTTATCAATTGGTACAAGCATTCTGGTAATATTCTTTTGAGTTTGTAGAGAAGTCCTTTAATCCAAACTTTATCAAACGCTTTTTCTACATCGAGATAGATCGCAGTGCAAAATTGTTTTCTCTCTAAATCCGTGAGAATTTTATGCGTTACTCTATGCACCTGCTGGATTGTGGAGTGTTTGCAGCGAAAGCCAAACTGATGATCTGGTATTGCGTGAGTTCTTTGTAAAATTGGTTGTAGTCTGTCATATGAGTTTTTCCATTCTTTTTGATAGTGTTGGTAAAATGCTGATTGGCCTATATGATGATGCTTGTGTGGCATCTTTACCTGGTTTCTGTATTGGAATTATCTGTGCCACTTTCCATAGTTTGGGGTAGTATTTTAATCTGAGCATTGCATTCATTGTGTTTCGAAGGTATTGTAGCGCTTTTAACGGAAGTTCTTTGAGCATTTTGCCTGTTATATTGTCGTAACCTGGTGCTTTCTTGTGGCTTATTCTTTTTTTAATGCAAGTTTCAATTTCATGTGCTCTTATATATTGAGTGTTGTATTCAATTGTTTGATGCGTTTCTTCAATTTCATTTAGTTGGCTTGTTATTGAGTCGTTTGAGAATATTTTTACGTAGTTGTTAGCAATTGTTGCTGCTTTTTCCTCATTAGATCTAGCCCAAGTGCCATTTCCTTTTTTTAAAGGCGGCTGGTGAAAAATTTTGTGAGTAAGATTTTTTACCGCTTTCCACAATGAATAATTTGTTTCTTCTGTTGGTGTTAGATTACTAAGATATTTTTAAATTTTTTTATTTTCGCTTTCTATTAATGCTTTTTTCAGGTTTTTAACAGCTTTGTTGTATTTTGTTTTATCACTTGGTAGCCTTGTAATTTGCCATAATTTTTGTAATTTCCTTTTGCTTTTAATTAGATTTTGAACGGATTGTGGCAAGTTTAATTTATTCGTTGCTAATGTTGGGGCCGGTGTTGATGTTATAGCAGCCTTAGTTAAGGTTTCGTTTAAGAATAGCAAGGCACTTTCGATTTCATCTTCATTTTTCAATGGAATATTCAATTCAAGGTTTGCTACTATATTTTCTTTGTACGTATCACAGCATGTATTTCGATTATGTAGATTGTTTTCATTTACAGTTTTGGTGACCATCGTGTTATATTCAACAAGTATTGGAGAATGGTCAGATGAAAGTTCAAACAACGATTTTATTTTTAGTGCATCTTTTTTTAAATTTTTGATAATGCAAAAATCAATTAAATCCGGTATTTTATTTGAATCGCGAGGCCAATAGGTTGGTTCACCTGTACTTAGGAATTTAGCGTTGCTGTTTTGGATTGCTTTATACAAACTTTTACCTTTTTATTAGTTAACCTGGATCCCCAGAGAGTATTTTTTGCATTTAGGTCCCCACCTATGAGATATCTATTTCCCACTGATCGAAAATAACTGACATATTGGTCAGTTGATATTGAATGTTTTTGGGGGCAATATATTGCTGACACTGTTATGGGTCCATTTTCATCTTTTATTTGAATGTTTGTTGCTTGTATATGTTCAGTTTTATATGCATTTAATTCGATACAATTGATTTTTTGCCGTATAATAATTGCTGTTCCACCATGGCCTGTGCCATCTGGATGATTAGTATTATAAATTGTGTACCCAGGTATTCTAAGGAAGTGCTTTTCCGTGTAATGAGTCTCAGAAATTAGTGCAATATCTATGTTATTTTTCTTTAGGAAAATTTTAAGTTCTAGTGAGTGGTTAAACAGACCGTTTGCATTCCATACTACCACTTTTAGGCCGCTATACATTTCGGGAACTAAGCTTGGTCACAAGCATTGTTACAGCTTCCATCATCTTGGCAACTTGTTGAATCAATGACATAATCATTTCCTTAAGTTCATTAAGATTATGTTGTTGATTTTGTGTTGTACAGGCAACATCAATGTTAGCTGCTGGAATTGTGTGGTTCAATAGATTTGGCCTTGCTGCATCAACGTAGCTTCTATCTGCTGGGAATGGGTGGCTCGGGAGATTTCGACTTGCTGCATCAGCGTAGCTTATACCTATATATACTTGTATTTCTGCCGGTCTTGGTAGTTCATTGTTTATATGTGTTATTTCACGTAGAGCTGGAAAGCGTTTTATTTTTAAAGTTTTGTATACTTGACATCCCTTATAATTAGCTGTGTGTTCACCACCACATAAAGCGCATTTGGCATTTTGAGCCCCTTTACTTAACTGGCAATCGATTGTTTTATGTTTTCCAGCACATTTGACGCATACTGGATCTCTTTTGCAATAATTTTGTGTGTGGCCATATCTCTGGCAGTTACTGCATTGTGATATGATTCTCCTTGGGTACGGAGCTTCAAAATTTATCTTTGTATGTAGAAGAGTATCTATTTTGTATATTTCTTTATTATTTTTATTTGGTAAGAATTCCACATAAAACATTGGTAATGGTTTTTTAGTGTTTTTTTGCTGCATATTATGAATATGGGCTACTTCATGACCTTTCTCTTTTAATTCAAGTTTTATATCTTCAAGATCAACTGAATAGTGCATGTTTCTTAACACGACTCTGAAGTTACGTTCTTCTTTCGGCTTGAATGTGTAAAATTTCAAATTTTTTTCAGTAAGCATTTTTACTGACTTTACTCTATAGCTATCCGAGTCTGCTACTTGCACTCTGACTTCATTATTAACAAGAGATTGAAGTACAAATTTTTGCCCAATTGTATCTTTAAGCGCATCTGTTAGGACCTTTATTTGTTCTACTCCTTCAATAAAGATAGGTGGTGGTTTATTTGGTTTAGGTGCTTTTTGGTTCATTTGCTGATTTTCAGGGTTTGCTTCATCATTACCATCATCGGTCGAAAGAATTTCAAATCTATTTATTCTACTTGCTACTAGGGGTTTACTAAGCCAATAATTTAAAGTTGTTTGACTAGTATTTGTGTTTTTTTTAGAGGTTTTACCTGAACTTTGCGTTAAATTATTGTTTTTTTTTACTTACTCCGGTATTTTTAACTTGTTTGTTACTTTGAGGCGTGTTGCAACTTTCAGCAGTTTTTATAGATTGGCTATTCTTAGACTTTGGAGTGTCTGTTGGTTTTAATATTTTAGCTGGTGTAGTTGTTGTGGATATCGCAACAGATACAGATGGTTTATTATTTATAATACTTGTTGTCATCGCTGATGATGAACTATTTGATGCTTTAGTTGTTGTTGTAACAGCCGTAGAAGTTGCACTAGATACGATAATTTTAACAGTGTTAGTTGTTTCAGTATTTCTATAAGAGGTACAAGCTGTAGTTGTGATAGTAATTATTGGTGGAGTGGTGAGATTAATAGTATTTTTAGTATTTATTGGTATTTCAATTTGTTGGGACTCATGTTGATTTGGTATAGTTGTAGATGTATGAGCGGATGTTTCATAACATGTTGCTAGACTTTGATGTTGAGATGCATTATGGTTTGCTGCTGCGTGCATATTGTTTGTATTTGTGCTTTTTTTTTGTTTTTGCATATTTTGTGTTGATTTGAGGAGAGCAGTATCCGTTATTAATTGTTGGTGTTTCGTATGTGGCGTTACTGGCGTTGTGCATTGTTCTGCCCATGAGAGCTCGCTCGCTGCAGGGGTATTGTTGGTAGGATTCTCGATATCGCCAAGTTTTAAGACTGATGTTCGGGTTTGAGTCTGTGTTTGTGACGCTATGAGAGCACCTCGATTGCTCTCTATTATCGGTTGAGTTTGAGTGTTAGGCTTATTTGCTTGACTTGTGTGGGTTCCTTCCTTTTGAATTTGTTCTTTGGTAGTTAGTATGTCATGTTGATTGACGCTGTTTCCGTTATCTGTCGAAGGATTATTGTTTTTTTCTAAAGTTATCGTTTTTGATCGGGTTTTAATTGGATTTATTTGTGTTTTCTTTTCCATTGCTTATGTTTAATATGCATTGCAATTTACTCTTCTATTACCCAATACGGTAAATCGACAATAGAAACAATTAAAAATAAATATGAGCAGGCATATAAGTCAATCTTGTTTTTCGAGTTAGATTTTTCTTAGACAGTATCCGTTTTTGCGTGTTTTCGCTATGATATCACGAACTGAACTGTTGCCTTTTTTGACTAGCAAATGTAACAGCGGTGGATCCCAAGATGCAGTCGATATTTCAAGGTTATTAAACGCTAACAGACTTTCACGGATAACGTCGTATAAACCCTTTATAGCTGCTGAAGATAGTGAGTCGGATGAAATGCTTGGATGACCTGTTATTCTTTGGATTAGTGTAGAAGCTAGCAATCTTTTGTTTTGGTACCGATCTTGCAGCAATCCCAAGCGGTTTCGTAGTTCTCTGTAGTTAAAGCGAGATGTCTGATAACCCGCTCAGCTTCTCCTGTCAAATTGGCCTTTAAATACCACAGCTTCTATACTGCTGCTATTGGCGACTTGTGAACCATCTCGTTGACTGTTCCACTGTAGAAAGTCACCACTAAAAGTCGGAATTGTTATTTGCGGCAACCGGAACGAATGTTGTGCAGATGATGCGGGAGCTTCATTGTCTTCTTGTGATTTACCTTCCCTGCTACAGTTTTGAGCTCGATCAATTTCCAGTGCACCTGTTGCTCCATATCGAGGTATGCGTTAAAGTCGTACCATTCTTCTTGTGGTGATGACGCATACTTCGATTTTCGGACGCAGTTGGATCTCTACGAATTTGGTTGTCGACTCGTTGAAATACTGCCCATACCAATACTCTTGAATATCTTTAGCCTTTTTGTTAAGGTATTCTTCAGTCTTTCGATCTTACGAAGCTTTCTTGTAGTTGTCTATGATCTTCTTTAGACTTGGGGCATTGTCGTCTTACAGTCTTACTAGATCCTCGAGACTTGCCATGTTGTAAATTTGCTGGATGCGTGCTTGATTGAAGGCTTACACTGTTGTGCTCTTGCCGTTGAATCCTTTGCAGCTGATAACAGTGGATTTCGACGTTGAATCCACTTTTGTTGCTATGAACATGTCCTGCACCTTGTGTTTTTGGACTGACGCTAACTAGCTGAGAGACCTTGAACTGCTGAAACGAACCATACTGGCAAATTTTTTTTGGTTCACGTCGCTAATAAAAACGAAAAACTTAAAAATATATTTGGTCTGCCACTTGGCCTCCCCTTGTTCACTGTATGGTTTAAAGTTTATTTTAATATCCTATGTCGCATGCATGCTCAAAATATACATAAATGGAAATTACTCAGTATACCCACAAATATTGGGAAATTATTTTGATATCATTTCGAAAAAATTTTCAAAAAGTTTTTAACGTTATATTTTGAAGCAAAACTAAATTTCTAGCTCCAAGAAAATGCGTTTTTCCACAAAATGGTCTATAATATAAATTCCACTACCAGCAATCTTCTAGAATCAAGGTAAGCTACTGATATGATTAAAAAATACCGTCGCTAGGTAATTAGTGATGTATGTATTTAGTACTTCCAGTTGCACTGATTTATTCCACGATGGATGTCGAAATATGTGTCCATGTCAAAGTGAATGCCGTTCTTGCTGTGTTAATTCTATGATCAACGATCATACATATTGTGTTCTGAAACGAATATGTCGTAAAATTATTAAGGATTACAATCGTCAACAATGCCGTGAGAAATATACGATTTTTGATGGTGGAAACAGCGTCAACGTTAGAATACACCGGGCTTCATCGGGTGAAGTAAAACAATTCTATCAATGAGAATTTTATATTATTTTTGTTATTATTATGCAGCACAAGCTGTTACAGATAAAAGCACCATCAGTGGTTTTAATGTTGGAAAAGGCGGCTACAGTCACAGAAGCATGAATAGAGATGACGATGACGGAGCAAAAGATCGTAATAGGAAAAATGCAAAGGGTAAGAAGAAGATTGGCGTATATGAAGACGATGAAGTATCAGCAAAAGGCCGTAAGGGCAAGGGTAAAGGAAGCACTGGAGAAATTGATACAGGGCCTTTGGATAAACGAAGTAAAGATGATGAAAAGCCTTCGAAGAAAGGTAGCAAAGGAAGAAGTAGTAAAGGAAAAGGGGTTGGTGGCAAAGGAAAAGGCTCTGATGGTGAAGATGATGAAAAACCAGGAAGGAAAGATGGCAAAGGAAAAGGGGGTGGTGGTGGTGGTGATGACGAAGATGATGTATCTGGGAAGAAAGGTCGGAGGTCTAAAACCAAAGGAAAAGGCTTTGATGATGACGATGATGAAAAATCAGGAAGGAAAGATGGCAAAAGGAAAGGAGGCAAAGGAAAAGGGCGTGGTGGTGATGACGAAGATTATGTGTATGGGAAGAAAAGTCGGAATTCTAAAAGCAAAGGAAAAGGCGGTGATGACGATGATGATGAAAAATCAGGAAGGAAAGGCAAAGGAAAAAGGGGTGGTGGTGGTGGTGATGACGAAGATGATGTATCTGGAGAGAAAGGTCGGAGGTCTAAGAGCAAAGGGAAAGGCTTTGATGAAGACGATGATGACGATGATGAAAAATCAGGAAGGAAAGATGGCAAAAGGAAAGGAGGCAAAGGTACAGGGCGTGGTGGTGATGACGAAGATGATGTGTCTGGGAAGAAAGGTCGGAATTCTAAAAGCAAAGGAAAAGGCGGTGATGACGACGATGATGATAAATCAGGAAGGAAAGATGGTAAAGGGAAAGGTGGCAAAGGAAAAGTGGGTGGTGATGACGAAGATGATGTATCTGGGAAGAGAGGTCGAAATTCTAAAAGCAAAGGAAAAGGCGGTGATAACGACAAGGATGAAAAATCAGGAAGGAAAGATGGCAAAGTGAAAGGAGGTAAAGGAAAAGGTGGCGGTGGTAGTTATGACGAAGATGATGGGTCTGGGAGGAGAGGTCGGAATTCTATCAGCAAAGGAAAAGGCGGCGATGGCGACAATGATGAAAAATCAGGAAGGAAAGATGGTAAAGGGAAAGGAGACAAAGGAAAAGTGGGTGGTGGTGGTGATGACGAAGATGATGTATCTGGGAAGAGAGGTCGAAATTCTAAAAGCAAAGGAAAAGGCGGTGATAATGACGAGGATGAAAAATCAGGCAGGAAAGATGGTAAAGGGAAAGGAAGTAAAGGAAAAGGGCGTGGTGGTGATACCGAAGATGATGTGTCTGGGAAGAAAGGTCGGAATTCTAAAAGCAAAGGAAAAGGCGGTGATAACGACGAGGATGAAAAATTAAGAAGGATAGATGGCAAAGTGAAAGGAGGTAAAGGAAAAGGAGGTGGTGGTAGTGATGACGAAGATAATGTGTCTGGGAAGAGAGGTCGGAATTCTAAAAGTAAAGGAAAAGGCGGTGATTACGACGATGATAAAAAATCAGCAAGGAAAGATGGCAAAGGGATAGGAGGTACTGAGAAAGGGGGTGGTGGTGGTGATGACGAAGATGATGTGTCTGGGAAGAGAGGTCGAAATTTTAAAAGCAAAGGAAAAGGATTTGATTACAACGAGGATGGAAGATCAGGAAGGAAAGATGGAAAAGGAAAGAGAGGCACAGGAAAACTGGGTGATGTTGGTGGTGATGAGGAAGATATTTTGTCTGGGAAGAGAAGTTGGAATTCTGAAAGCAAAGGAAAAGGCGGTGATGACAACGTTGATGAAAAATCAGGAAAGAAAGATGGCAAAGGGAAAGGAGGTAAAGGAAAAGGGGGTGGTGGTGATGATGAAGATGATGTGTTTGGGAGGAAAGGTCGGAATTCTAAAAGCAAAGAAATAGGCGGTGATGACGACGAGGATGAAAATTCACCGAAGAAAGGTGGCAAAGGAAAAGTGAGTAAAGGAAAAGATCGCGATGATGGTGACAAAAAAACAGGAAAGAAAAGCATTCAAAAATCTAAACATGGCGATACTGACGAAAATGAAAATTCAGGAAAGAAAGGCAGAGGAAAAGAAATAAAACCGAGATCACGTGATAGTGATGTTGAACATGATATGCAACATATGGGCGATGGTAGTCTTCCAATAATATCAGATTTACGTTTAAAAGTGCGACAAGGGCACGAAGTAACCGCTAATAGGAATAAATCGAAAAGGACGGTTGACAACGAACTGTCTTACATGAAGGACAAGCGAGGAAAGAGAAGTTCCAAGAAACGACTCACAAAAGATAGCAAAGATCGATTCAATGGGTTGGAACGAACATCAAGTTTCAGGTGTCGTCGAAGGAAGCGTTCTTCCCAGTGTGGTCGTCTGACGCGCTCTGATCAGGTTAGACCTTGTGATTACTTGCGCGCCAGCATGGAACAGCGTGAATTATAGTAAGTTTATCATTTAAATTATTCACACTGTCATATTATCTTAGTAACCTAACATCTATTCTCTATTCCAGTGAATTGGTCACATGTCCTCTTACCCCAAACACCTGCCAGTGCACGGACGTGTTCTCCTACTCACCTTGTCACCCGAATGCTTCTTGTTTTTGTTAGAAGTATTTGTACTTGTATTTCTCCATCTATTTTATACAAGAAATAAAGACTAAAACGTAAAAAATGAATAAATATAAACAAAAATTGCATCTGACAAATTATACATACATATATAATAAAAGCAACCATAAAATTTTTTATCAGTAATATATTTTTGTTTAAATTTCCAAGTTGTTTCGAAGAACAGAATTGAGAAAATACGATGCAAAAACTTTTTCGCGTGGGCCCACTTAAAAAAAAATTGACGGAAAAGCGTCTTTGACGTTTTTGTAAACATCGCAGCAGCAAGTCGCAATAATTGTGTGCTGGCAGTCATATAAAATGAATGTGTGTTCATATTGCTACCTAAATTTGCAAAAGCCCTAACGCACAGTTTTCAAATTTAACAGGGGAAGCAAATAAACATATGGTAGACACACTCAACACTCAGAGCATTGCTTCTAAAATAATTGTTATAAACTGCGTCCCACTTCCGAGGACACAGGGTCCAGGAGTTGTTCGGTGACGGCATAAGGACCCTGCAGCGTCTAAAGGAGGCATTTAATTTTGGACTCGTGCAAGGGGGCCGGAATGTTTAAGCCACCTTAATGCACCTTTTCTTTCCTATTCATTTTCTCTATCCTTGTTTCTTTTCGTTCTATTTCTTTTCTTTCTATTGCTTTCTCTTAGTTCTTCTCTAGAACAATTTCACCCCGGTCGGTTGGGTTCTTTCATTATTTGTTGTACAATTTTCATTTTAATAAATTAATGTTGTTAAATATTAAATACAAATTCCTTGTGTTTTTATATCTATATAATTCACTTCTGAATTAAACACACCAAAAACATTATTTTGAAAAACTTGATGTTAGGGTTTCAGTAAATTTAGCTACCAATATGTAAAGTTGACTATACATATTAAGTATATTTTCTTAAATAAAAATATATACTTAATATATTCGTATTTTTCATTGAACATTGAAAATCGTTCACTTGGTGTAACCTTGGCAGTTTGTTTATTCGGTTCTACAAATTCATCATTGGCATTGGCAAATGCGTTTAAAAATAAATTTATATTCCAGCAATGACAACGATAAAGATCGCTGAATTCTCGACCGTGGTGATTTGCAGAAAGAATTAGTACTATATATGGTCATAAAGAAAATTTCTGCCATTTAGAAATCCGTGCTGTTTAGGTGAGAAAATGGATTTACAATGGAAATACAATGTATCACAAACTATGCTTTCGAAAAGCTTAGGTGTATAGGAAAGTTTAGCTACGGGTCGGTAGTTTGAAATTTAATTTTTACAGCCCGTTTTGTAAAGTGGAGTAATGTATGAACTCTTCCAGAGGGTGGAAAAAATTAATCGTGAATTAGAACGTTGGAATAGAGTCATGATGGGTTGACCTAGGAAGTTTTGATATTCTTTTATAACTATACCCCTGATGGCTTAGGGCCGGAAGAGTTCTCGTTACTAAGTGTTGGTATCTTCTCTTTTACAATTTAAATGGGTATTTCGATTGAATTCAGAGAGTATGAAAAGTAATCAGGGGCAGGTTCTAGCACATGGCTTCTGAAACACTGGCCAAAGAAATGGGCAAACAAATTAGCAATTTCCTTTGGGTTGTCTTTTAATGTTTATAAAGTGGAAAAATCTTTTAGCGTTGAAGATTATGATAGCTAAAGATTTTCACAGGGTTCAGAAAAATTTGTGAAAGCATTTTGGTAATTGTGATAGTATCAGAACGAGATTTAAGGTAGGTTCACCATAGTTTATTTAATTTATTACGAAGCTCTCGCAAGTCCTTGTTGTATCTGGGAGGTGACGATGAGGTGATGTTTTTCTGGGAAACGAAAGGGACAGATTGTTAAATACAATTGAAAATTTTACAATAGAACTGAGTAATTGCATCATCGATATTTATATGTTTGCAATTATGCTGAATATGAATATGCTGAAAGTTTACTTTACTGAACAAATTATTAAATTTTACGAAATTCGTCTCATGAAAATTAAAACTGTATGAGAACTCAGAGTTTTGTACTTTATTAACATTATCATTATTTAACACATCATAGCAATAAGTGGTAGATAGAGGTGGGTGGTAGCAGTATAAATGTGAAAGAAGATTGAAGATTGAAGGTCCAGTTGTCTGTCAAGGTTGTTAGTAATACTATTTAATTGAATGTAGTATTACAGCTAGTAAAGAGAATTTCCTTGTCTGAGGAGGGATTAGACGCGAAATACATAATATGATTCATCATTAGATTGTACCCATTTAAGATTTGGGTATATGAGGTTTCAGCAAGTGCTGGATCGAATCGGTTATGTACTTTGAAAACGAGTACATTGTCTTCTTTGTTAAGACCGTCGACTCGGAAGACCTCAAATTCAGAGATAAATATTTATCTACCATTGTAATCGGAACACAAGTTAATTTCTGAAAGGAGATATATGTTGCCGCTGTGGCGTAGTGGTAGTGCGTTGGACTGCTACGCAGAGTGTCTGGGGTTCGAATCTCGGCACAGGCAAAATCAAAAAAAAGTAGAAAAAATAATTTTTCTACACGGCACCACCTCTTGTCAGGCAATGGCAAACCTAAAAGAGTAAAAATTGCTATGAAAAGCTTTTCCTTCGCCGTTCGGATTCGGCTTTAAACTGTAGGTCCCTTCCATTCATGTACAAATATAACACGCACAACATGAGTGGATGCGAAAAGCTCGGCCTAGGCCCTCCATGGGCTGTTGTGCCATCAAAAGTAAAGTAAAGTAAGATATATGTTGTATGGAAGCTTTTTTGAGTTTAGAAATTCTGTCGAGATTTTAGTACGTAGTCCTCTAAAATTCAGGGAATATATAGAAACAAATTAAGAAAAGCTATGCACATCTAGGGGTTAGGAGCGATAGTAATTTTTAAAGTTCGAACGTGTTCTTTGAGGGTGCCAAAGACTTTTGGAGCTTAGGTGTGAGGAAACTGTGGTTAGATATTTTTCTACATCAGTAGGAGAGATATCAAAGATCTCATGAAAACGACCGAAGGTTTTCTCAACTCACTTGGATTAGTTGGGATTGATTAGTTGATTATTGATTAATTGATACCAGAACGCTTGTTTTAGTGGTTCCATCTATACAAATACATAGAATCCGATTTATCGTATAAATAGGCTAGATAGATATGTACGTTTTCGTAAATTCTGCGATATCTCAAACGAGATAGGATAAACCGGTTATCATCAATGATATATGAAAATTTTTTGGTAAGGTAAACTTTAGGTGGGAGGAGTGGGACTAAAAAGGCTTGAGGTGAATCATCAGGGCTTTTAGAATTTGAAGAATTTGATTACTACTCCCGGATCCATGGATGCTCATACAGTACTGTCCTCCACAATGCTTTAATGTATCCCTTTTACTTATATTTAATTTTTGTATGGTTGTTAGTAGTGTGTTCCAAAGTAATCTCATAACTTCTATTTGGAAGTAAATTAAAGATAATTGTTAAGGTGGGATAGTATATATCGCATAAGTAAAAAAAAAAAATTTAGAATATGCAATAATATATTAGAATTAAATATGTTATAATAAATAATTGAACGAACTTTCGCAAAAAAAAAACATATAGAAAAATAGGCAAATGTCAGTAGAAATTCGAATTGCCTACATTCTCTGAATTTAATTTGTAATAGCTGCTAAAATAATGTTTTACTATTTATTTATAACAGAGAATACTTATTCCAAACTATGTTACGTATGAGTATTTATGCTTTTTTGCTTTTTTTAAAAGACATATGTATATTTTAAAAATAGTATCACGGTTTTAAGTCAAAAAGCCTGTTCAAAATGGGTTAACAAGACTGGAACATTACGCATGTTTGATAGTTTATATGTATGACCACTGCTCCCAATGAAACTTTTGCGTTTTATATTGTTCCATAAATTAGACTTAAATGGTAGAGAAATATCTATTTACATTTTGGTTATTTGGCAATGAAATATATTTAGAGTAAACCAATTTTTTTGTAATTTTAAATTTTCAGGATTTTGAATTTTTTCCATTTCAATTTACAGTTTCAAACGTATCATCAATATTTTAGGAAATTTCGAATTTCGCTACAACTTTATTTATTGGCTTACTCACTACATCGACAATCGTCGTGTTTCGTTAACTTGAAAGTCATTTTGGATCTGTATTTGTTTGGTTTATAATAAACCAGGTTAAAGAAAGCCAGCCAATGTTTGTATTTACTATAGTTTACCACATAGCTCGGTACAAAAATTTTAATCTTGCAGATCCTTTCCTAAAATCAGTATTAAAAAAAAATTTGATAAACAGGAAAACTACACCAATTATTGTATTTATTGTATTACATAAAGGCCAAATAATTCTTGATATAGTTTTTGAAATAAATGTATTTTAGTACTTTTTTGGCACTTACTCTGTTATGCGCGCGCTGGCTTTAGTTGATAAGGCCAAGTGCAGTCAGGTCGCCCTGTACCTGGTGTCTCCAACGGAGAATAGGACGTCCTTTTCTGCGTGTTCCTCCACCGTCGCCCTAGCCTGAGGGTTTCCTCAAATTCGCTCGTCGTCCACGCATATTGGAACGAACATCTTACGGAGTATCTTCCTCTCGAACGCTCCTAACAGCCTCTCATTATTGGTAGTCAATGTCCACGTTTCTGTGCCATATACCATTCACAATGTATTTCGTTTTGTCCTCGTTCACCACTAGACCCACTCGAGGAGACTCCCTTTCCAGATTGGAGAATGCTGCACTGACTATTCGCGCGTTGGTGCCAATGATGTCAATATAATCAGCGTATGCTAGCAGCATGACACTCTTGTAGAAAATAGTGCTAGAGATATCGATGTTCGTAGCTCGAATTATTTTCTCCAACATAAGGTTAAAGAAGTCGCACGATAGGGAGTCACCTTGTCTGATATCAAATGGCGCGAAGAGATTTGCCCCATTTGCACTGCGCTGGTGGTGTCGGTCATTGTCCTTTTGCAAAGATGAATGAGCTTCGCAAGGATACCAAACCCAGACATTATAGCGTACAAGTGCTACCTTATCATGCTGTTTAAGTTGCTTTAAAATAGGCGAAGATGGTGGGTGACGATTGGTTTTTCTCGGGTATTTTCCAGGTTTTGGTATAGTGTGAATTTCTGGTTGATGGTGAATTTACCTGAAGCCAAACTGATAACTTTTGTTGATGATGGGCTTCAGTCTTTCACACATTAGGCTCAATAGAACCTTATATGCAATATTAAGAAGGCTTATCGCTCGGTAGTTGGCGCAGACCGTAGAATCACCTTTCTTATGGATTGGGCAGGGTACGCTGAGGTTCCAATAACTTGGCATGCTTTCATCTGACCATACTCTGCATAGAAGCTCATGCATGCGTTTTGTGAACTCTTCGTCTCCAATCTTAAACAACTCAGCAGGCAGGCCATCTGCACTTGCAGCCTTATTGTTTTTCAGCCTAGCTATGGTTGTTAAGACCGTCAGTGATTGGGGTTTCCGGAGCAGATTCCGCAGTGGCGGGGTTATTGCCGTCATCGCTATTAAGCAGCTGCGCAAAATGCTCCCTCCATAGTTACATAATACTCTGGATATCTGTCACCAGATTTCCGTCTTCATCCTTGCAAGAAAATGCCCTGTTCTTCAAACCATCAGTCAGTCGTCTTATTATTTCACAAAAATTTCGGACTTCGTTCCTGTCCCATAACATTTTGATATTATTAAACTCGCGTCTTTCTGCATCTCTTTTCTTGGGCCTGAAAAGACATTTCTCCTCCCTCCTCAACTCTTTGAATCGCTTCTTAGCAACTCGCATTGCAACTGACTGCAGGGTGGCTCTGTAAACAACTTTTTCGCTTAAATAGCATCGCAAGACTCTTGGTCGTACCACGTATTTCTCTGTCGACGGTGGTAGCCAAGCACCTCTTCGGCAGCCGTACGCATAAAGCGGGAAATGTGCGTCCACTGCGCGCATATATTATCAAGTTGAGGGGTGTTTTGCGATGGGAGGGGTGCGAGTTGATTGGCGAACACTTCGGCCGTCTGTTGTGATTGCAGCTTTTCGGCATCTAGCTTTCTTTGCTTTGTATCTATCCGTACGCGATTTGCTACACATACACGTGTGCAGACTTTGGCTGCAACCAAGTTGTGGTCTGAGGCGATGTTTGCACCAGGTATTGTGCGTACGTCTAGTACATTGGAAGCGTGCTTTCCGCATGATCAATCTGGTTTTGTGTGTTTTGATCAGGGGACAGCTAAGTGGCCTTATGGATATTTTTATGTTAGAATCTTGTGCTACTAACTGTTATGTTTCATGAGGCGGCGAAGTCGATCAGTCTCATACTGTTGTCGGTGGCTTCGCCATGGAGACTGAATTTTGCGAGCGTCGGACCAAAGAAACTCTCCTTGGCATTAAAGTCGCCTAACACGATTTTAATATCTTGGCGGGGGCAATGCTCATAAGCTTTGTTGAGGAGATCGTAGCTTGTTTCATCCTTATCATCTGTCGGGGCATGGACACAAATCACGCTGATGTTGAAGAATTTTGCCTTGATACGGATCGTGGCTAGGCGTTCCTTTTCGGGCGTGAACCTAGAGACAAGATGACGCATTCTCTTCCCAACCACAAGTGCAACACCAAATTCGTGTCTCGATCCATGACAGCCATAGAAGATATCACAGGATGATCTTCTGGAGCAACCTTGTCCCATCCATTGCATTTCCTGTATAGCGGTGATGTCAGCTCTATATCTTTGGAGGACATCTACAAACTAGATAGAGGCACCTTCCCTGTAGAGGGTTTGGACATTCCAGGAGCACATCCGTAAATCTATGTCCTTTGGGAGTTTGCGGGAGTCGTCAACATTTAGAGGGTTCTATATCCGAGGCTTCTTTTGAGGATTCATTGGGAGATATTTTAACATGGTGTGTTTCAAGCTTGACGCACAACTATTCATTTAAGGCCACGGAGAAGCGGCACACATTAGTTAGGTCACTGACGGGTGTCAGATTGCTATCCAGAGGACGCCACTAGGAGGCTGTGTGTTGACTTGAGACATAGAAGCACAAGATTGAACGTGATTTTATTTAATATTTTTTACAATAAATATTTGTTTTAAGATGCTTTAGGTAGTCAAGGTATTGCTTTGAGAGTGATGACCAAAATGGTGAGATTTATAAGATAAATTATGGTCCGACCAACCACTTAAACCAATTTCAAAAGGTCTATTAGTCAACAGACTCAACGTTATAATTTTTATAAAGAACAAATGTTTTTGAATTTGTTTATCTAGTTGCAAAATAATTAGAGTTTATTAACAAGTGCCAGAACGATAGCTTCACCATCGCCGATGCTGTTCAAGAATGATGGATTTTGATTGAATTGCCTGGATTAGCATACCCACTACTTATAAGTAACCAATCTGAAAAAATGCAACGCAAGGAAATCGATCTCCTTCTGAGCATCATGATAAAGTTAAATATTGAAATCGAAACACTCAGTCTCTCGGATGATATTGGTGCACTCACAACATATCTGATAACAAAATTCAGACAGCGAGTACTTTTTAGAAGTTGGTTCAAAACAAAAGTTTTGAATGTATGAAAATCCGCACCACAGTATCTAGATGAATCCTGATGTGACCAAAAATAATATCTTAAGTAAGTCGACTTAGATTGTTTTTGAGTTTTTAATAACTGCCCATTCAAAATTTATAATCTGGCGGAACATGGTATCGATATGGTATATGCACAATAAAATATATGAGAGTCTGAAAGTAAAAACGCTATAATCCATAAGTTCAGGAAAGTGTGGTATAATTTTATTTTAGAGCAGAATTATTACCAGCTTCTCCTATGTATTGTATTTATTCATCTTGCTTCTCCTGAATAAGTGTGAAAAACGAAATGTACTATTCTTGCAGCAACCAGGGATACGATTACGTGAGTAAATACTTAGAAAAGTTCAATTTAAAAAATATGAAAATTTTGTTAATAAATTTTTTTATTTGTGTCTGACATAGTGATTGATCTCATTCAAGGTCATTTGATAAAGGTTAATGTCGCTAATGTTACTCATAAATAAGTCCAACATACTTATTAAAGTAATGTTGAAAAGTGATGGTATTCCCCATTATTAAGGTTTGAGATTTAAATATACCCACAGTCCTCTCCTCATATAACTGGAGGCTCGAGCGATAACCATTCAGGAGCTGGTTCTTTTTCAAATAATATGTAAAATTCGTCTTTTGACAAAATAAAATAAAATACCTAGGTACATATGTATCTTTTAGGTGCATATGCACATACATACATACATATGTACTCTTATATAGTATATACATAAAATAGAATACAACATGTTTGACTGTTTTTCCAAATTCTTCGAAATTTTTATAAAAATCTCAATTTTACCAAATTTTTGCTTTTATTTACTAAGATGGCTTAGTCGGTACTTTAGGTCTTGTAATAACGATTGTAATGATTTCCGAAACAGTTTGTAGATGACGATTAAATAAATGAAAATTTCTTCACTTCACAAACCATTGCTTCTTATGCTTAAAGTGCCTCCACACTAGAGTGGTGCGAAATGGTTCGGACTTAGATTTTGAAGTCGCTATAGCCCGGGAATTAATTGGGTATTTGAATATTGCGATTAGTGTATACTTGAAAAACAAAACAAAAACTATTCAACTCTCGCGTCTAAATACAATTTTGAAAATTTTACTACCGTTTTTTATTTCAATAGTAATTAGTCCGGGAGACGGACGCAGTTGTAGTACCCTGATCAAGTGTAACTAAGAAACGACAATCGCCTAGGTGATCCCCAGTGGAAATTGCTTTTAAATAATTTTTAATAATAATCCGAGTTTTCCGTTTTTCCATAAATAAATATCTTCATTAAAAATTGTAAAAAAGTATCTTGTCTTTGTTATAATAGTAGATCGATCGAAAGTAAATAAAAAGAGTAACTCTGAAACATTAAATCGAAAAAAAATTATGTTGACAACAACAATTCACGTTACGAATTTACTCCATAAAAACAAGTACCATAGTGAGAATGCGATAACAGTGAAGTCTCAGATAATAACCCAACCGAGATAATTACTTCGGTTAGGAGGCGTAGGACACAGGGTTAAGTTTGCACAATAAGGGTGCGCCCATGTTCGATACTTGCGATTCGATGTCTCAAGTCGACAAACAGCCTCCTAGTGGTGTCCCCGTCAGTGAGCTAACTAATGTGTGCCGCGTGCTTCTCCGTGACTTTGAATGAATCGTTGTGCGTCAAGCTTGGAACCCACCACTTTAAAATATCTCCCAATGAATCCTCGGATATGGAACCATATAAATGTTGACGACTCCCGCAAACGCCCAAAGGATATAGATCTACGGATGTGCTCCTGGAATGTCCGAACCCTCTACAGGGAAGGTGCCTCTATCTAGTTGGTAGATGTCCTCGAACGACATAGAGATGATATCACCACTATACAGGAAATACGATGGACAGGACAGGGTTGCTAGAAAAGACAGGAAGCTACTCTCTAAGATGTACGGTCCAATATGCTTGGAAGACATGTATCGAATAAGATCGAACCTTCAGCTGTATCAGGTGTACACCGACACTGACATAGTCAAGCGTATAAAAATCCAGCGGCTTCGCTGGCTGGGTCATGTTGAACGAGTGAATGAAGGTGCTCAGGCTAGAAGGGTGTTTTATTCGAGCCACGGTGGAGGAGCACGCAGAAGAGAGCGGTATCCTAGTCTCCGTTGGAAAGATCTGGTACAGGGTGACATGACAGCAAGTGGTCTTATCAATTGGCGTCAACGCGCGCATAGCAGAGGAGACTGGCGAAGCTTTATTGAGGCGGCCAAGACAGATCGTCGATTGTAGTGCCAGCTAAGTAATTAAGTAACATTTGATTTGCCTAACTTTTTTCTACATTTTATACTCAATAACTTTCAAATTTGTGAAAAAAAAATTTTTTTTCTTTAAAAGTAAATTCTTTTCCTTCACACAAAAATTTCAGAAAAACAGCTATTTTACTATTACGGTGGATGCTAGAACATTACGACGAAACAAAACGGAATCGAATACTAAAGTTACGATTCGTAGGAAAATTTCGATTACGATAGATTTCATAATAAGGCCCAGTATTAAAAATGAGTTTTGTTGCTAACATTTTTAACATTTGATTGTTTACATTTACTTACATTGTTTACTTTTCTTTACGCGTTATTTATGCC
The DNA here is from genome assembly GCA_958295655.1 of Palloptera scutellata. NCBI lineage: Eukaryota > Metazoa > Arthropoda > Insecta > Diptera > Pallopteridae > Palloptera > Palloptera scutellata. Next base: position 53,685,072 of record OY282450.1, read on the forward strand.
AAAAATTATGAAATTGTTTACCCGTAAAATACAAAGTCTGATAACCAATCGTTATAATTAGGGCTCGGATTTTAATGCATTTGTAACAATGGATAGAAATTAGTTATACAGACCAAAATCCGATTCAAAAGGAGTAGAATCCCAAATTCAAAATTTTGTTTTTCCTTGGATTTTGGATTTTTCCGTCATTATTAGTTATTTTTGGTTTCAAGGTTGTGCGAATAATTCGCATAAGTTTTCATATTTGCCCTTGGTTTCGCCTTGGTTTTTTCTTATATGCGAATAATTTCTGTTAGCAATTTTTTCGATGTTCGACAAAAAGATAATAAAATTTGGTACCACTGAATTTAGTTTTCCTGTTTTTTCAGTTTTTGCCTTTTTTTATTATTTGTCGCATTTGCATTCGCATTCGAAAATTTATGTTGCATTTTGTAAAACAAGTATTTGTGTTATTTGTGAAAATCGGAAGATTTTCACTTATTTAAAATTATTAAAAATATCACGTTCGATTTGTTTCAATTTTCAACAATTAAATTTTATTAAAAAAGAAGCAAAAAAAGTAATTTTTGGCCCAGCCATGAATAAATAATAAAGCGAAAATGCTTCGATTTTGATTACTTAGTTTATGGCCACTTCATTTTACAGAAAAGTCCATAAACTAAATATTTACCACAAAATTATGTCTTATTTTATACTTCATGACGTTTGCAAACAAAAAAATAAAATTTGAATTTAAGGTTTTTGATTGTTTTTCGAAAATGGACATATGACAGGTCAATCCAAAATAAGCAGAACGGACATAATGGCTGTTGACTTTATATCCACTTTAAAGAGACATTGACATTAGGCCACCCCACCTCTTCATTACTCGCACAACCCTAATTTAGTGTTTAGATACTTTCGAATCACCCTGTTCATCATAATGAATATATTTTCAAGATCATTGAAAGTGATTAGTTGAATATATCTTTACTTGATTATAAAATTAAAATTCATGAAAACATATATTAGCCAAAAGTAAGAAATAAAAGGAAAATTGGCTAAAATTAGAACATAAATGTGAGAAACTATTTTAGCTTTAATTAAATAAACTTTCGATAAAAAGTTCAAAATAAATAATGATGAAGTGAATATGTATAAAAACAAAAATATGTACATACTTATATAAAACAACAATCCTACGCTAAAAGTTTGTATTTTCAATTTCTCACATAGATTCACACCTTTCCACATAGCCAGCCAATGATGTGCTCTGATGGTCTGGTCTAGTGCCAGTGAATATGAAAATTGGAATGTAATATTCTCTTTACATATACATATACACACACACATGCACACATATGTATGTATATACTTGTGCATACATGTGTGCATCTGTGTTTGAAATAAAATTCAACATTTTCATGTGTATATGAAGTGGAAAAAAATACTGAATACCAACAAACACTCACATCGCTAGAGATCAGATGCGAGTATTGGTAGTTCCAAAAATAATTTGGCACTGAGAGAGGAAACGAATTTTCGCAGTCAAAATTCAAAAAATTAAGATCAAAATTGTACGTCTCCACGAACATAGAATTCAGAAGAACTCGAACGGGCGTTAAGTGAACAACACACACGAGACGAGTAAAAAAGAAAAATCCCAAAACTTGCCAAATTCAAGTGTAAACTTATAAAGAAAAGATTTTTTAATACATTTTTTAATTCGATACCTTAATACTACAACTAAATCAATCGAACGAAAATGGTTTACGAAAGTGGATTTACTACTCGCAGGACCTACAGCTCTAGGCCAGTCGTTTCGTCGTACTCCGTATCGGTAAGCGTTTAACGTTCTACTCTGCCTACTGCAGCAAAATTTGCAAGCAAAATTTGAAAGTCTGAAGAAAAAAATAAAAACAAGATTTTTTTAAATAACTAAGTACTATACTCCTAGTATATGCTAAATAATAATTAAATTCATTAAAAAAAAAAACATTTTTATTATTGTTTTTCTTTTTTTGTTCATCAATAATATTTTAGTGTAGTGTGGTTTACTTTGATGTTGGAATTTGTGTTAAAAAATATTTGCGTACTGAAAAGTTCTACGGTGAAAATCGAAAATGACAACACTTTGAAAATGAGAGAGCATTTCAAGAAATATAAAATACGAAAATATAAAGAAAATCGCTGCGCCGTGTGCAAAATTTATAAGCATATTGCATGAAAAATTGCAAATATCTTTCAACACATTTTTCATCTTTTTTTGGATTTTTTGTTTTATTATTCTATTATTCTATTATTTCGAGTTTTTATTACACATTTTTAAGTTTATGATTGAAGTGCTTGTGTCCCACTTGCTGTACGCGTATTCTTTTTATTACTAAGTACATATTATAATGTTGAAATGCATTTACAAAATCTGGTATCCCTTTGTACCTAGAAGAAATAGAAAGTAGTAGCTAATCATTTAAATATGTGTGTGCATAAGTATGCTCGTGGTGTACACACCATTACACACTTCATGCCAATTCAGTGAAGAAATCTCAGAGAATAGGAGGATTGAATTGTCTATCCACAAATTTTTGCACGGAATTGAAACACGTTTGAACAGAAAAATCAGCGAAAACCAAAAAATAGAACAAATGTTTTTTGCTTTAAGATTTCATATGGTGAAAATGTGATTTTCTTTTCTTTTCTTTTTTTTTAATTTTATTTATGAATAAATATCGCATTATCTTGAATAAAACTTGTTGTGTATTTAAAAAATTGTTATTTTTTACTTTTGTCTTTACTTTAATTCTATTCATTTTTGTAAATGTAAATAAAGTTAAGAATATTACAATGTATTAATTAACCTTGTACATATACAAGGAATGTAATATTACTTATAATGTAGCAGGTATAAGCAGTTTTCAGCAGGTCATCAATTAAGTTAGGTATGTATGTATGTATGTATTATACTTAACGATGTATGTACGAGTATGTTGACTTCAACTTTGATTGCAATGTCGAAACGTAGTTAAAAACTGCACACATTTGACGCTTGCGATGTGTAAACATAAAACGTAAGCTTATTGTTTCAAAATAAAATTTGAGAGAATAATTCAAATGGTAGCATGTTAAATTTTTTTAAAGAATATACATAATTGTGTTGTTTAAGGCGAAAATTCAGCAATCATAAAAAAGAACGATAACGCGATAAATTTTTTGAAAATGTCACTCGTAGGCGTATTTTGTATATGTATAATATGTATGTTTTCCTAATGAATATTTAATATTTGTTTGAAATAGCTTTCATAAAATATAGTATTAACAACTTTTTAATTGTTTGCGTGCCAAACAATTTCAAGGTTATGATGAACAAAATTTGTGTTCAAAAATAATTTCATAATCATTTAAATTTTTTTAAGTTTTTTAAATTTCAATATATGTACACACATACATATAAACGTATTGTACTTACATATTTAAGAGCTCGAGTAAACAACAACTGTTAAAAATGCATGATATTTTAATCTATTTTTTTGCAGATATGGTGTAATAATTTAAAAATACATTTTCAGTTTACGTAATTATTTCCAATAATTTCTGTATATTTTCAACATTGTTTAAAAAATATGTACATACATATATCGTTGTATGTATGTATGCATATATGAAAATATGAACATGCCGGGGAAAATCATTTAACTATGTATAGGAGTTTATATACATACAATGAACATATGTACATACATATGTTATGTATGAAATGTGTGTGAATATTTGTTTTTAAATAAATTTGTTTGGATCAACACGTTCGAGTTGTGTGAAGAAAAACAACGACGTCTTCTCAAAAACACGTCACTTTTCACTTCCGAGGGAAAAATTAAAAAATTAATAAAAATGAAATGGCAGGTTCCGAAACGATGGTCTGATCGGCCTGTCCTATATACATTGTTGTTATTCTCTCTATGTCGAACCTAACGTTCATTAAGCCTGTTTATGTAATACACTAGATATACTCTAACGAGATGAACTTCCCAAATTCTGAAAATAACTTTCCAAATTAAAACATAAAAATATAGTTTCCTGAAAACTTTTCACAGTACGGCAGAAAATCGGACCAACCTTAAATAAAAAACCCATTATAACTTATGTCGTAGGTACTTACTTTAGCTTCAAGGGTAATAATAATTTTGAGCAAAATTGTAATTTGAAAGACGGGCTGGGGTGAATTAGCACACGTAAATCATGAAAACATTCAACCATAGATAATAGCTTTCTATACCATATGCACTCGCATGGTATATTCAAATATATGTATTTAAATATTTATTTGTACATTCATAAACACTTGCATGTGCTCTTGCATAGTCTTAATCAACTTAATGTAGGGGGTTAATGTATACACTCACCTACCATATTTTATTCGTATTGTAACTTAAGTTGCGCGCGCAGACATTTACAAGTTAAAAATATCCGCCGAATTCCATGAGGAAAAGCAAATAAACAAACAGACATGATTTGGCGAAAGCGCCTTAAAATAACAAATCCAAATTTTCATTTGGATCATTTGCCGTGAGGAGGGCTGGGCTGCGCGTTTGAGTAAACAAAAGTTACATTTTTTGCAATACAAATTCGAACATACATAATAAAATGGAATGGAAATAATTGGAACAAGGTTTGTTTAATGGATGAACGTAGATACTTACATACTTACATATTATGTATAAGTATATATGTATGTAAGTATTTAGAAGAAATTATTTAGCCACAGCGTGATTCACTCATAAATAGCCATAATAACCATAAACAAAATCACATGTCGATATGCACATTTAAAATACATAAATGAAGTGCTTAGTTTTTAAGAAGTGCCGCGACTCACTTCAGTTTTTATTATGTTGGAGAAATCATTAAATTTTCTTTTGCCAAAAATAAAAATTTTCAACTTGTGATGGGAGCGGCAACTTGCTTCACTATACGAGTAGTACTCATAAAACAGATTATAGGCGATATTATTCAAGTGGCAAAATAGTCAAAAGAACAATAATACTGCAGCAGGTTGAGAGATGCAAGGAGATGCGTGTGTATGGCTCCTCCCCTACAACCAAAATAACTATCGTGACCAGCTTTTTCGGAATTCAAACCCGAACAGAGCCTGAAGTTCAAAAACAGTACAAAAGCAGACTTTAAAAAAAATTTATGGATTTAAAGACTTTTTATAGTAAAGTTAATTGAATATGAATTATAAACTCATTACAGTTGAGTTAAATGGATATTGCAAAGTTCATTTTCATTGTCGCTTTATTCGTCAATGTTGGCAATAGTTGAGTTTCTAAAAAATTAAATAAATCATTACATTTGTAGTTCCAATTACACTTCACATCTAATATACATTTTAATGTTTGGACTTTCAAATTTCTATGATGAATTTGCCGCCGAAAGCAAATGCTCAACTGGAGCTAATGAGCTGAGGCAATTAGTACGGAATAACAACAATGAATAAATTAGTGCGGAGAAACGAGCAACAGTCAAAATAAATAGTACAAAGCAGTACATTTGGTTGTACTATGCAGTAGGCAGTAGAAGAGCTAAAAAAGAAGAACTGTACTGCTGAAAACAGTACGATTGGGTACATTAACGATAATGAAATTTGGTATGCACATTGGGAAATGACATTGGGCAATTTATACAAAATACACAATACTACAAATATTATTTATGCATATACATATTATATAGTTCATTTTGGTAAAAATATTCAATCGCAATTTAATTTATGTAGTACTATGATGCGAAATGATATTAGTAATATGTTTTAGAGGCTCATGCTGGGAATTTTATACTTAGATTATTAGGTCATAAGTGAAAAATTTTGTATTAATTTAAATTTGACTTTGATTTTTAGTTTATTGAATAACACAGTCCACCAGTATTTTTCTAACAAAGTAATCGTAGTACAATACTGAAAGAGGATGCTATGATGAAAACTTTTGCTGAAGAAAGTTATATTCTAGCACGTTCTGGACTACGGTGAGACTTACAATGTCAAAATATTCATAGGGTAAAATCATATAGATTAAGAGCTACAGATTTAATGTCTGGAACACAGATTTTCCTGATGAAGAGATAAACACTTTTTGAACATTTTAGTTATGTTTTAATTGGGAAATTATTTCCGAATTTTGGCTTTCATATTGTTAGAAACTTAGTTAACGTTAGGTTTGCAATAGAGAGAATAACAACAATGTATGTATATATAGAACAGGCAGAACATATGATCGTTTCAGAACCAGCCACGGTTCCTCATCAGTGATCTTAGTGGCAGTTCTTTGTGTTTTTATAATCCATACAAGCTACTCATAATTTGATTTTATAACCGAGAATTATCACTAGATGGCATTATTGACCACACTGTTCTATATAAAGTGCTTTTCAATATGGACATAACAATTTTGTATTTAAATACAAACGCACCCTTATTTTTTTATATGGCAATTTCAAAACTGCGTACTATGTTGGATAATTTCGAGTCAACATATTCACTATTGAATGTTCCTGGGCCAGAGAGACAAAGCACCGGTCAAAGTAGCAAAAATATCACAGCGTGAAGTGCTTCAGTTCAAATTGTGCCAAATCAGTCAATTCCACGCCGTTCACAAGAATTGGCGCTGTTCACATTGTGGCGAATTTTACATAAAGATTTTGGTCTACATCCTTACAAGATCAAATTAACACTTATGATCATTTGAAGCACTGAATCTTAACCGATTGGGCTCTGCAAAAGTTTGAAGAAAGTCCTGAATTTAATCGAAATATCATCTTCAGCGATGGAGATCAGTTTTGGCGATTTAATGTCGTCGGATTTCTTTTTATAGGGTCATGTTAAGTCGTTGGCCTCAACAACGTAAGAGGGGTTCAGGAACAATATCGAACGCGAAATAGCCACGTGCCGATATGTGTGGAAGAATGGTGTAAAATTGGCTCCAAAGAATCGATCGCTGCAAACGTGCTGGCGGTGTTCATATGAATGATATCGAACTCCATACTTAAATGTAACATGTGCACTACACCTGGAATAAATTTTAACCCGATATCTCAATTATTCTCTGTTTTATTTATGTCTTTTATTTGGTCTTTGTGTGCGTCAGTGTTAGTTTTGTTTGAATAAGCATTACACCGAAAAATGTTCTTGATGTACTTATTGAATCGTGCCCTCTCCTCTATTTATTTTGTAAATAAAACATGTTTTAAACAAACACTTTTAGAATTTGCGCCAACAATTGATCTTCTCCGGCCACTCTCGTATTTAGGGAGTTATAGCAAATCACCATAAAAAATGCTTAGTTAGTAGTTTATACCAAATAAAAAGTTAGACATTTTTGAAACAAAATTTACCGAACCCATCAATAATGGCGGTAGGAAAATGCTCAAATACTTACCCATTAATTATGATGACATGGCAACTCTTATCTTAAAATGCGGATAAAAAAACAGGACTTTAACTTTTTTCATCAAAAATGTCAACAGAATATCCTCTTTCAGTATTTCACCATGGTTATTCTAATGCCGCAACACGTGTTAATTTGTTGGACTGTGCAATTTCCATATCATGATTGCTGTTAATTTAAACAATTATTTTATGAAAGGGAACCACTTTGGGCCACTGTACTTAAAATATTTTCTTTAATTCGAAATGGTGAACAACTGCTGCAATAAAAACGAAAATTACATAAATCATTTGATACTTTTAATGTAAATATTTGTTTGGTTGGCTTTGAAATAACGCTTTCCAAATTCTACTAAATTATGAAAAAATCGGATCAAAACTATTAAATTATATCGTATGTTAAAACTAAATTTGTAAATACTTACCACCACACTGCGCGCAAGTAGGCCTCTCATTTAAAATAAGTATAAGTCCACATAATAATTCTTTGCATTACCAATTACCAGAAGCTCTACTAATTCACGCACACATTCTTTTCTAATCATGAAGGTATGCAAGTACTATACATTGTACAATAAGTGCTAAATATCCTCTGTAAAAAGTCGTCAAAGTAAAGGATTTATAATAATAAAATATATGCTGTAAATACATTGTATGTAAATATGAACGCTTCCCATTGAACGTCCGCTATTGCCGCACCGCCAAAGCCACCATTGCTTTCTGTGCACTTTGCACTTTGTTTATGGAAACCTACCCCATTGCTTAAGTTTGTATGTATACATATACTTACTATGAGTATGTATGTGTGAACTCTTTATGTATATGATATTTGCAAAATAAAAACCATTTATTTCAAAATTTGCTTACTTAAATTCATTATGTGGGCATTGCAGAGCAAAACGCCAATTGACTGGGAGAAATGCCCATATGTACCACGCCCAACACTCATTTCTGATCCAGTTACTGCCTTCGGCTCAACACGCAAACCTGAACGTGAGCAACGCAAACGTTCAATTCTTGATCCAATCAATCGAGCAGCTATAAAGCCCAGTTACGAAGTACTCAACGCACCAATCAAACCGTATATTCCGGCTCGCGACCAAAATCGTGAACGTATCTTGAATATGGTGCGACAGCACATTGACACTGTCGAGGCCGGCGGCAACACAGCAGCACGCACATCACGCGACAGCATTGATACAGTGTTGCCACGCCTACATCGTGCCGCCTCCGCTAGTTTGCCTGTCAAACGTGAAACTTACCGAAATGAACGCTCGGGCGCAATGGTTACCAAGTACTCTTATTAAAACAAATTTCAATATAGTACATATCTCTAGTTAAATACATGGTTATGTACTCTTATACTTAGTAAAATACAATAAGTTATGTGCTGCGAAATAACCCGATAACATCTCTGTCATATCATGTGTATGTACTTACATATATAGATGCGTCCCAGCAATAATATTCTAAGTCGATCTCGAACGTTTTCGGATTTCTGTGCGAATTTATAAGCCATAATAAAATCAACGATCATTCAAAACGTTGAATGTTGGAGCTGAACAAGGGCTTGTTCTGAAGCTTTAAAGTTGAATCGCTTAGAATGCTTTTGTTCGGACCAGTCAATGTACGTACGTATCTAAGTAGTAAAGTAGTATGTGTACTAATTAATTGTAAGGACTCATGCTTTGTTTCATCTGATTTCTTCTGTACATTGTATATGTTTGTATGTATGTATGTTGCATTGTTGCACCGCAACAGAAACAAACAAGATTTGCTCTTTGCAACTGTGAACCTATTATGTATGTATGTATGTATGTATGTATGTATGTATTTTACCCGATTCGCAAAATTTGATTAAACACACGAAAACAATTAAAATTCAAACATGTTTCAATTTCCTTCTGTAAATTTTATTATTATAAACGCTCATGCATATGTACTCGTACCTATATATTTTAATGTAGTATGTACATATGTACATACGCACCTATATAAAACAGCAAGTTGGCTCAAATGTTGTCTTCAACATATATAGTTATGTTATTTATTATGTATCTATAAATAGAATTTAAGTACATACTATATTATATTATGTACTCGTACATCGTCTGTAAGTGTAAAACAATAACTTAACGAACTTTCTCAGACTCCACGCTTGGACTTGTGCACCGAAAGGCCTGGCCAACATCGCAGCCGTGGGGCCGATTACTCCTACACCTCCAAAACGAACGTTGAGAAGAGTTCATACGATTCAAGCAATCCTTACGCTAGGCCCGAACGCTCCAGCTATTCATCAAGCGTAGAGCAATCGTCCCGTAGCGGACCCGGTGGCTACAACTACTCCACTGAAAGAACTAGCACTACTGGAGGTGGACCAGGTGGATATAGCTACTCTTCAACCACATCGGGCCAATTGCCTGGCGGCACCAAATATCGTCATTTCTCATATCGTGTCTAAGAGCAAATATCGAGCCAAAGCCCATCTGTTTCTCATTTACACTAATAGAAATTGGAAACAACTAACACTTTACTGATATAATAATATTTAAATATGTATTTTGTTCAAAACGTACATAGTTCTAAATTACTCTCCAATATACACTCAAGTAATACGAAACAAAGCAATGGGTCTTCAATATATTATATACATAAATATTCGCACGAATAATTTTACCCATACTAAAAAGTAACAAAACGAGCAATTAACACGATTTTATTTTTACACGTACATATATACAAAATATTACCGAAATATTGTTAACACTTTTACCTAAAATATAAAAAATGAAAAAAAAATTTTTAAAAAAAAAAAAAAACATATTTGTGATACGATATTGTAACCGATAATTCAGACAATAAAGTTTTTGTGTATTAACTTAAGGACTACTTTTTTTATTTCACTACATTTCTAGCTAGTATAACTGCAATACTTTCAAGATAGTGCGATATTCACAAACAATGAATTCATTTATCTAAAGTAGGATTGTGCTAATGAAAAACCAATTTATGTATTCGCATAAAAAATTGCGAATAAGAAACCGAATGCAAATATTGAAACTTAATCTAAAGGAAAGAGTAAATGTACGTAAAAATTTAGCTATGACACAATAAGTCGAAGAAGAATATGGATTTTAAAACGGGTACTTTTCGCCCTAATCTAAAAAATTAATAGGATAATTAAGATTCAAAACTACATAAAGCAGGAAATATGTAAGGAAGTGCCACGGAAGTGACACACCCTTTTGTTTTTTTGCAACACACACACACATTTTCTGTGCATAACACATAATATTCGGAAAAATTGAATGTAAAATTTATCATTTATTTTGAAATTATTTTCTTTTAAATAACAAAAATTATTCATAACTAAATAATAAAATAAATATTGTATTATTTAACTAGCATTGCAGTAGCCAACTTGTAGAAAAAACTTCCAGCAAAAGACATTATAAAACAGCTTCTAAGCAAGGGCAATACAGATCTCAACGTTACTGCACGCAGAGCGCTTTCAGCAAGCACTCCTTCTAGAGAAGTGAGCAGGTAATTTGTCGAGCAACTCATCTGGCTAGACATTTGTTCCAATCTGTAGCTAATGGTTCGAGCCTAGAAAACATCATAAAACTTAATTTATAAATATCTTTGTTATAAAAAAAGTAGAAGTAGATAAATACATAATTTTTGTTATTTTTGAAACGCTTCTATGACCTGTCTTTGGAAGAGATGTCGGAGCGCTTCGATAATAACTGCTTCTATAATTAGCTCTTTGGAAGGCGAGGGTGTAAGTCACATAATAATTGCCAGTGGGAAACATATTGAACCAATTTTTGAGAGCACAAAAAACAAAATATTTCTTGCTAAATAATTGTGGAAAGAATGAAATCCTTCTATTTTAATTAAGTTATATTTATGTACGTTTGGAAATACTTTTTAATTTTAAACAAATCTTTCTTTTGTAATCTTGTATCAGGGTTTCATAGTTCTCCTGATTCAGTCTCGATTATAGATGTTTTGGTTAAAGTGTGTGGCCCTAGATGAAAAGAATGTGGAAAAAATTAATATAAGAAATTGTTCGAGTCTCAGCCATTAGGTTTAGGAATTGATTTTAGTTTAAGTAAAAATGTGAAAAATATTGATATATATGAGTAACAACTTGGATCTAAAAATGTATACTTGTTTTTCAGTACCCAACAGTGTCACGAGTAAGTATTCGGCAGTTACAATAAAAGCCATAATTTCACGAAAACTCATTTGCCATCATAACAATAATCACTTCATTTTGTTTCACTTGAATAAGTACTAAGAAAGAAATATGAACATTTTTGTGTTATCGCCTGTTTGCTTCTCATCCTTTTCATTTAATATCATCATTCTGGATATACTCGCATACATACACATTTTTATATCACACATGGTTAGTAGCACAATACATAAATAATCATAACTACAAATTTTATACAAAAATATTATAATTACTTTTTGCACGAAAGAGTTAAGTGATTTTATTGTAGTAAAGATTGCAAGTTATTTAAAAGATTTTAAACATTTGCAATGAAGAGGTAATAAAACATTTTTCCAAATAACAATTCGCAACTTTGTTGCCTCGATAATATAACATGGTGATGGTTCCGTGACAAAGCACAATTAATTCAATGAAATAATTTCACTAATTTCTAGTTTACCTCACTGGGAAATGCTTCCCAATAACTTATACTAGTAAATATCGAAGTGCAGGAGAGCCTTATCGTTATTTGTATAGTATTAGTATGTACGAGTATTTAAATATTTTTCTATTTTAAAATATTTCAAAATGTTTTATTCGCATTGAAATATTCGAATGCACTTTATAGGGAAACCAGTGTTGCCGTTGAAAGTAGCTAAAAAAGCACACACAGTAGTTTATATATTGCAAATAAAAACAATGAAATTTATTATAAACAATAAAAATAAACGGATCGTCAGGTACTTGTAAAATTATATATATATATTTTTTAAGAAAATCAGCTGGAAAAGTGTTCACAAAGTATTTCAAGATACAAAGAAAGTAGAAAAATCTATACCCGTTCAAGCGCCCTCATCTGAGTTAGAGTTCGTATCCGCTCTCGTTTTGTTTTGCAATCTAGCGGCTAAGCTGGTAGGTAGGCACTACGAGGACACTTTTTACGGCGCACTAGAAATCTGTAAAATCAGAAATAATAATTCGTTCGGCGTTTGCAGCCATTTACACCGCCTAACCATTGTTCCTGAATCTTTTTTAGCGAACTCAATGTTCAACGCTAAACTATTTACATCGGCTGAACGAATGAAGATTCTTTTGTTCGTTTGGGCGGTCTAAATGCACCGTTAGATAACATTACAAAAGATTATCGGTCTAAGCCTTTTCAATAAATCCTCGACAGTTGCTTCACATATGCGCGGACCGGCGCTGCTTTTACTTTCTTAAACCTGAACAGACGATTATTCTCCCTACTCAACTCTCTATACCGCCGCTGACGGATGGGTTGCTACTAACCGATGGGTCTTTGTATACTGTGAGTGAGACCCGATAAGGCTTCGGTTGCACCTTGTGATTGGAGCTTTTCAACAACTAGCTTTCTCTGTGTGCATTAACGAACGTAGTACTTGGTTTCCGATCATGTTTCGTGCGGATGCGAAATCGAACTGCCTCGTACGTTGTAGATGGTTTCGTCGTGGATACTGCATTTTACATTCTTTTACCACATGCACAATAAAATCCCTTAACAGGTTTTTTTATATCATAGCGAGGGCAATGCTCATAGGTTGTGGCGAGAAGCTCTTACAAGTCATCTCGTCCTTCTCATTCGGCGGGACGTAGACGTAGACCTGGCTGATGTTAAGGAGTTTTGCCTTAATGCCGATAATGACTCGGTACTTACTGGCGAAAAAGAAGATGACGCAGTCTCTTCATAACCACAAATCCAATACCAGATGCCTCAAATCATGATAGCTGTAAAAGATTCAACATGATGCTTTTTTGGAGCAACCCGATCCCGTCCATCACATTTACTGGATAGAGTGATCTCAGATCGATATTTTTCGAGCACAGCTTCAGGTGCATATTCGTAAATCATTGTGCTTCATACATTTGCGGTAGTCGCAAGTAGTTCTTCGCATTTAGTTCTGTCAACAATATTCAGTTCATACAATAACATTTTTTTTTCGCTCGTAAAAATGTCGAATTTTGTGCCTACAAACTACGATATGCGGAGATCATTATTTTCTGTTTCCAATTGAAGAAATCAGCTTTGGAATCTCATCGAATGCTTGTGGAAGCTTACGGCCAGCACGCCCTAGGCAAAACACAGTGCAACGAGTGGTTCAATAAGTTTAAAAGTGGTGATTGTGATGGGAGAAACGAAGATGCCAAATTGCAAGCTTTACTCGATGAGGATGATGGTCAAATGCAAGAACAATTTGCAGAATAATTAAATGTGACCCAATAATGCATGTCTCAACGTTTGAAAGCCATGGGATTGATTTTGAAGGTGGGAAGATGGGTGCCGCATGAATTGACTGAAAGACAGCAAGAAAATTGAAAAACCACCTGTGAAATGTTGCTCGCCAGGTAAAAAGAAAGTTATATCTTCATCGAATTGTTACTGGCGATGAAAAATGGATCTATTTCGAGAATCCCAAAAGTACACGATCATATGTTAAGCCCAGTACCCCGGCCAAATCGACAGAAAAGCCAAATCGCTTTGGAAAGAAGACAATGCTCTGTGTTTACTGGGATCAGCGATGTGTTATCTGGTTTGACCTTCTGAAACCAGGCGAAACAATTACAGAAAATGTGAAAAAATGTGAATCGATGAGAAATATGTAGCCATTACTTTGAAGATTGAATGTATAACTATTTTTCTTAAAAAAACGTGTATTTTCTTAAATTTTTTAAATTCTTAATCTCATACTTGTACACGTGTAAATCCGCTTTTTATGTTAAAAAACGCGTACTTGCGCAACGAAATTAGTATTCAATACGAGATCACGACGGCTAGTCTTTGTATAAATATTTAAGCAGTTTCCCGTTTGAAAAGGTCGTTTCTCGATGAACTGAAAAAACAATAAAATTTTTTTTGGCCAAAATTAGGTAAGATCAGCCCTTGCGATATCATTTTCAATGATTTGTAATAAAATTTCGTTCCGAAAAATCGCAGTTTTAACATAAAAAGCGGATTTATAACAAAATTCTGACGTGATCTGGGAAATTGGTGTCCGGAATCGGATTCAGCGCGTCAAAATACAGAATCATGGCCTGGTCAAATAGGTACTTTTTGTAGACCTTCGTTATTTGCAATGCAGAGTCAAAAGTTCACAAGAATTTTAAAATAGTCTCAAATTGCGAAAAGTAGTTTCAAAGTCTGCAAAAAAATAAATAGCAAAATTTTGTGAATTGCAACTTTAATCTCACAACGGCAACATTGAGGTGTACAAATCGGTGTTTATTCAATGTAATGAAAATTAAACAAATAAAGTTAATATTTTCACTCGGTTTCCAATTAAATTGTATTTGAATAATAATTAGGAAAGTTACAAATCTTTTGTTTAACTTCGTTCACACAGGGAATAAATGTTGTCACAGTTTGAGTGAATGAAGAAAAACTGTTTTCTTTGCTTGCCTCGAGATCTTTATCAATTTCTTCCATGTTCACCATGGGGACAGTTTATCCTGTATAATATTAAAGCTTACCAGACTCATTAGGCTTTTAAATTGATCATAATAATTAATTTTTTTTAAATTAAAGTAATCCGCTAAGACTTACTATTTGGTTAATTCAGAAAAAAATCTTGGAACCGAAATAAGTCAGTAGAAAAAACTAAACATTAAAACTGAAAACTTAAACCATCAAACGGATTTAGTCGAATTGCTGTGGTTTTTTATTGCAAACAGAATGTCTCAAATAAAATATTGGACAAAAGTATATATATTTTAAAACGATTTATAAAAATCTATATATACGAGTACATACTTAGTAATAAATTGAAATACTTTACTCTTCCGGCAAAAAATAATAAGTAGTATACTTATAGAAACATAACTTGACCAAACGATAAACCCAATTAGGTATACAGAACGAGTTATCCACTATACTCGTCCTACACTACACCCAGGCGTTACTACACTGGAACTACACGTGTTATTTCTTCGCCTGCTCGAGTTGTAATCTCCCCAACCCGTTATGTGACTCGCGTTTTCCGCTCGCCGTCACCAGTGCGTGTGACAACAACAACAACGCGTGTGATATCTTCTCCGGAGCGCACTACCTACACCACCTACAGTACACCATCGTCCTATTACTCCAGCTCATCCTATCTACCATCGTCCTACTACAGTTCATCTTATATACCGTCCACTTATGTACCATCTAGTTATCTGTACACTTCACCCTACTTGTACTCGCCCATTTCTCGTATCTACTCACGCTCGTTGAGCCCATTCAGCATCAGAGCTTCGCCGGTACGCACGGTAACTCCATCTTACCTGAAGAGAAACCTTCCAGGATATGGCGCTCGTGCTCTAACCAATTACCTCAACACTGAACCCTTTACTGTGAGTTTTGTTTAATTTGTTAAGTTGTTCTTGTATTTTTTTGCTAACTTATTGTTACACAAATATGTACCTACAAATGAATACATTTACAAATGTGTGTGATGACATTTCCTATGTTGTACAAATTCCATCAGACCTTCGCAGAAGAAACAAACCGGATTCGCCACAGAGCGCAATCATTGATTCGGGATTTGCATACACCGGTTATACGTCGTGCACGTAGTTGCACACCCTTCCCAGTGACCGGGTACGTGGGCAAAAGCTGATGAAATCTCCCGAATATATTTGCCAATAATCCCATTCTTCCAGGTATACCTACGAGCCAGCTTCGCAGTTGGCCCTTGATGCTTACGTGGAAAGGATAACCAACCCAGTTCGCCATGTTGCCAAGGAAATCCACAATATTTCCTATTATCCTGAGCCAGCTGTCAAGTATGTTGGTAAGTATACATTTGCCAAAATTCATAATTTTTATTCAGTTTTAGAATTATGGATCAGGTGACTTAAATAACATAAATCTATAATTTTGTTGACGTAAAAATATTGATAAATTTGCTTAATTGGCTTAATACAATTATGACTTAAAATTATGCATATAAAATATAAAGGAAAAAGTCATCTTGCATCTGTGAGGATATGTGGAAATAAGGCTTATAACATTAGAAGACCAATGTACGATTCGGATAAAGTCCGAAACGATATAAATCTTTTGTCCTGGTATTTAAAGTACCCACAAGGAAAAAGTGTGAAAAATGTAGATGATAATGTCACCATCAAGGAAGGTAAGTTACTTTCTTCTAAAGGGCATTGCATTTACGCTTCAGATTTCATTTGTAAATAATTTCTGAACACACACAATAAAATACACACACACATACTCGGTTTCTCATTCGGAAATGGAATGTTTTACTGTAGTTGCGTTTGGAACTGGAATATTCAGAATTTGGGTAAAATAGTTTTATTCAGTTTAGTTTAGAAGTGGTAACAATGGGAATAACTTTTATCCGTGTCATGGATGATTAATTTCTGCAAAGGACCATCTAAATTTTTCATAAGTACTAGTATACATACTTATTTAACCGAACGTTAGAATATTTGAGTACTGTTTGAAACGATAGTTTGGGAATAATTCTTATTTTTTTGGAAATAATTCAAAAATGTTTTAAAACTTTTTGTTCCAGTTACACTCTGGTTAAATTTTTTCAAACTAAGACCTAGAAATGTTTTTTTTTTTGTTTTTTCCCATGCAACCAAACCTTCTTGGACCACTTTTATTTGGGTAATGGACCACTCTCTTACGGAATATTTCTGTCCCAGAGAACCATTGCAGTCGAATTATTTCTCGTTAAAGTTAAACATAGAAATGTTTGCATACTATTTATAATTTTATGTGGTTCAAAACCCATTTCGTTTCGAAAATTTTAAAATAACACACTTACAATTTGCCAAAAATTTACTGTAAATACCCACAGAAATTTTCCCTGTTAAGTGCCTCTTGCTGAAATGCCATACAATTTTGTGCTACAGTTTAATTTTTTTTTAAATCTTCTCCTTTTAAAATTTTACATGTAGCATCATAGATAATCCTATTATTTATAAGTTTAATCTATTCTGTTCGACCATGAATGATTGTCAAAAAGAATTTTGTGCATTGTCAATCGATTTGTTTCAAGTTGGTTTCTGCGACAACAAAAAAAACTATGACTGGCAAATGGCGTAAGATTACCAACTTTGACTACGATGTGAAAATTGTAAATGACCAAAAACTTTGATTGACCAAGTTTTAAATATTTTCAATTTTAAAGTACCTTCCTCACTTCAGTACATCAAAAGGCTGACATCGTCAGCTGTGGTACTTAACCGTGGTTTACTGCGTACAAAAATGAATATGTAAGTATGTAAGAATCTTGGAACACAAGTTTCTAACTATAAGTACCATAATTGGTAAATATCAATAAAAGATTAATATTCGGACCACTTCTTAATCGGGCCACTTTCCATGTAGCCAAGAAGCGCTAGAGGTTTGACTGTATGAAATTTGCAAATCACATTTTAGGTTTATTACCAGTTTCCAAAAATACGTATGAAAGCTTTTTATCAGTTATTAACTGTGTACCAACCAACTTCCAGAGTGGGTTAACATTTAAATCTCAATTCAACAATTTAAAAATGGTTACCGTTGGACAAATTCTAAGTAAATAGTTTCCTATAAATTCACCGTCTCCTTCTATAACTTTATATGCCATGTAACTCGTCATTGGGTAAAATTTAATTTGTACTCATTTAAACAGAGATATCCATTTTCCTTTTCCAAAAAGAAAAACTGTACTCTACATATGTATGTTGAATAAAACATTTCCATTTCCATTAATCATACATACATACCTATACATACGTGCTATGTACGTAGTTGCATTAGTCAAATATCATCCTATATTATACTAATTAAATTGTAGCTACATACTCGTACTAGTGCAATTGACACCCGTCGGGCAATACTCGCTCACATACATACATACCCGGGTATCCGAAAATGTAGGTATTACCCGTTCTGAGGGTACCTAATCAGACACCCGACAATTGCGGGTAATAAGTAAGTGAACTTCAAGTACGATGCCTACAACTTTTTTACTTTTTCTACTACTACTCAGGAGTTTATGGTAATTGGAGTAAACTCAAAGTTTATTTGTAATAAGTCTACTAGCAAACGGGTACCCGGAAATTTGGGGTTGCCCGGAGCAATACGGGTACCCGGAGCATAAAGGGTACACGTAATTGTAGTACGCGGGTAATACCAGGAAACCCCGAATATCACCGGGATAAGCGGGCATCAAGAGCGCTAGCACATATTTGCATATTTTATTTATCAAACAGTTGATTGGCGATGCGTATACTAGGGTGATCCATTAACCGATTTGCTTTAGAAACAGCTTTTTGGGTTTTGCGAAAGGTAGCACTTTAGAAAGAAAACAGTTGTTGTCAATTTTCAAATTGAGTAAAAACCGGTTGAAACGGGTTTTAAATATATTTCTTGTGACAATTGCAACATTAAATATTGGTAAAAACAAATTTAAGAATTTTTTTTTTTTTAATAATCTATTATTTAACAATTTGTACGACAAACAGTGGTTTATTGGCAGAAAAACTAAATTTTTCGATTTGAATTTTTTACAAAATGGAATCATGCTGTCTTTTTGTTAAATATCCAAAGATGGTGTTTGTTGTTGTAAATTTTGACGTTACAAAAGTTTACTAAAAATACTCTAAAACGAATTCCCTTTCCACGAAACATTTTAATTTTTTCAATCTGGATTCTTAAGCATTTGCTAAGACTGACGGTATTTCTATATTTATCTGGAGCATAGATATTTTTAATATCGGTAACTAAATATATATAAACTACGGACCCTGCCAAATATCGCCCCATCGCAATCTGTTCGACGCTATCCAAAGTCATGGAACGTATAGTTAAATTTCACTTTCACTTCCGTCAAAATCGTTCTACGGGCGATCTCATTGCGGTCCTCACCGAGCACTGGCACCATAGTGTCCATGGCTTAGGTGAGAGCAAGGCGGTTGGAGCTCCTGGACCATATCAAACATCGAGCGATAAACGGGGCTTTCGTCTCTCTGTTTTACCGTTACTTTCATTTTAATATGCCACGTCCACTTCGAAAATTATGTTATGGACTAGTATACTCCATTCATGTACAAATATAACACGCACAACATGAGTGGATGCGAAAAGCTCGGCATAGGTCCTCCATCTGCTGTTGTGCCAATAAAATAAAAAAGAAGTATACTTGTTCTTTTCACGTCCATTCAAACATAATTTTTTTTAAAATACTCTCTTTTTGATCAGTGTGCGCCGTAAAGGATATTAGTTTTAAAGAAAAAAATGTATTAGCGGAGTTCACTCTTTGTTGTAAATACAGATAGCAGAAATATTTTGCATTTGTGACCATTTACAACAAAGAGTGAACTCCGTTAATAATTTTTATTACCATTACTTAACTTTAAAATTACCTTAACTTAAAATTTTAATTGTTGCCAAGAATTTTTCGTACATATATAATTTGCGTATAATTGGACATATTTGTGCGAACTATTTCTTTCTTGTTAAGTGTTGCCAATTAGTGAAAGTAGTGAACAAGAATTTTATTTGGTTGCCATATTAGTTGAAATAGGAAAAAAGTATAACGATACAATAAAACTAAATAGGTAAAGTTTTTAATTGCTGAATCTAAAAAAAATGTTAATTATAAAAGTTATTATTTACATAACAAAAACCGAGATTCGACAATAAAAACTGTTTTTTTTCGATATTCGAAAAATAGATATTAGTAAAAAAAAACTGGGCGACCAGGCAGAAATAACCGGGGGAAACGGTTTGAAAAAACCGATCGATCTACTACAAATCATGTATTTTGAAATTACTTTAAATTTTTTCGATATATGCAAAATAAATTAATTCACTATTTAAAATTAACAAAACGGGTTGTTGGTTAAAATTACATATGGAAAAAAAATTTCCAACTATACGAGTATATGATTTTATTCGAGTTTTGACACTAGCACTAGTACGCACAATGAATTGGTATTGTTCTAAAAATTGACTCTAAAATTGTTGGTTTAGTGAAAATGAAAACCAGCCGCCACGGAGCGTTTAGTGGTAGTAGAATTCGATTTTCATTTAGGGGAATTGAAAATCAAACCCCATAGTGGAAATCAAATGCATTTATGTAATAGAGAGAATAAATATCAAATATAAGTAAATAAAACAGGGTGATGCGAAAAGCTCGGCCTAGGCCCTCCATATGCTGTTGTGCCATTAAAAGTAAAGTAAAAGTAAAAACATAGCATTCAGTGAAAATATTTGAAAAATTCTAGTAATAGTAATTCTCGGTTACAATTTCAAATTATGAGTTGCTTGTATGGATTATTGAAACACAAAGGTTTACCACTAAGATCACTGCTGGGGAACTATGGCTGGTCCCGAAACGTTCGTGTGATCTGCCTGTCTTCATATACATTGTTGTTATTCACTCTATTGCAAAACCTAACATTCATTAAGCCTGCCAAATTCGGAAAAATAATTTTTCAAATTAAAAAGCAATTTTATTTATTTAACTCTTTGAATGAATACATTTTTTCTTTTGATTCTTCCGAAAGCTAAGTATTAGTGAAGTGATTTAATACAAATATGTAGTTAGATCTATTAAATTAAATTTTCCCATAGACTAACTTGCCAAGTTGGCATCAGACTGGACTAGCACTAAACGCTTAGTGGTAGCTTACGTTTTTGTAATAAAATGTTGATTTGCTCGGAAAATTTACGTACGCAAAAGGAGAACCATAGCCCTAGCTTCATAGTTTTTCCATTCTCAGCTGTTAAGTTAAGTTGAAAATAAAATGTAGAGCTATGAGGATGATATTTGCCCATTGCATTTTACTAAACAAGAAAGCTGCATAAACTGAAACATTTGTGACTAACATATACTTCGTTCGCAACATTTAACTTAGTTTCGTTAATTTTACTAACGTTTATGTTTTTATGATTGATTTATTCTTTGCAGTTGAAGCTGTTGAAGTTGAGGCCTAAATGATTTTGTGCCTGCTTTTTGATATATGGATTATCATTTGTATTCTTAAAAGAAATCAAAAGACTTTTCATTTCGACACATATCAAAAGCAAATAAACTTTTCTAGAAAACACAAACACAATTATACGCACTCACACGTACACACACACAAAACACGAGTAAATAAACACCACAATAGATTAATGAACAAAAGTATAAAAAAAATGAATACGGAATTATATTAAGAAAAAAAAGAAGAAGAAAAACGACAAAGGAAAACGATTACAACACTAACAACATTCTATATACTTTTGCAGCGTATTACTAATAACACACTGAACCTAAATAAAATCCACCAATCCCAAATACAATTCGAAATTTTCATTGCACTTATGTAAATCATATTTTTATATTACTAACACTTTTATTTCCCGGATAAAATTTGTTTTTTAAATTGCGTTTTTGCCAAACGAAACTGCGAATCGTTCATGTCGTTGACGCTGATTCGTATTACTAAAGATACAATATTTATATGTAAAAGGCACGATCATTGATCATTTGACGATCCGACATGATTTTGATTTGAAAATATGAAACATTATTAATTTTTTTAGATGTATGTGTATAAATATTTAATTGTAATTAATATTTAAAAAACAACAATCAAAATTAAAAACAAACAAAAAATATTCAAGTAAATGTGTTTCCTTTTGTTTATTCGAGGGGTGGGGCGTTTTGGTTTCCGTAGTCAATCACTCGAGTTTCGCAAGTCAATGGCCGTTGCGAAAATGTATTTCTGAATTGAGGCTCGTGCGCAAGAAGTGTGTTTACATTTTCAATATTCGTATCAATCAGCACCACACATCGCAGCCAACAGATTTCAAGAAACATACTCGCTCACATACAGTTACAATTTTTAAATGGCCTTGACCCATTTATTTGGCGCGCATTTTCATCGCCCCCCATCTGCATAGATATAGTGAAAAAGGATATTACCATAAAATTAATTGTAGCAAATTTCATGTGTGGAACATTTCAATAAATTATACGTTAATCATTGTCACTTGGGGACGGCCACGGCCATGGCAGCAACAGTGCTACTGACAGTAACAAGTGGCTTTTGTTGTGGGGAGAAAGGCATTCGCGCCAATCTGATTTGAATGGTATTGGCATATACTTGCACAAATACAAGCACATATGTATGAACACACACATTAACATACACATTAACATAAACATATCTGCGTGATTAATATTTTGCAAATTAAATATGAAAATTAAAATTTCTTTCCATTCTTACTAATCGAAAATGTACAAAAATATTGCAATTTATCACTGCCAGACATGTGACGTAAGCCATTTTCGCTCTCAGGCAGATTGACAGCGTTTTTCAGATTTCTTTTTAATTTTATTTTAAATAAATTCGAATAATATAACATAATATTTGCAAAAATTACTCGAATGTCAGTGTCACTGTTTTACTGTAGATGTTTAATTTTAATTGAGAATGCAAAATTTAGACAATACACAATAGTTTAATTTACCATAATATAATTCCCTTAACACATACTAGTACTTCACATAGTTACATATGCACATACTAAGTATGTATGAATAAATAAGTCCATACGAACACGTAGATCTTTTCATGTTTAACAGATATAAAAATCAACTTTTGAGCAGTCACTTAAAGTAGACCATACTAACGAGTATGTGAAAGTAGTAGGGGTAAAATATTGTACCTACCATATACTTAAATGTGAATTTTTTTTAAGTTTACAAAAACCGTGTTTGTGTAAAAGTCAATAAAAATACTCGAAATCACTGGGGGATAACACTAAGAACTCGTGTATGAAATGAAAGAAAATAGTTTATACGAGTAGTTTCTAAAAAAATTATTTTCAAAATTATTTCTAAAGAAAAGGATTTACAATTTTTTTCCTTAAATATGTATTCTTTCAAGTTCTAAACCAATTTGTTTCTTACAAATACCTACCAAATAAAATTTATGTACTAATACATATACGAGGTATGATAAAAAAAAAAACCGCTATTTTCAATTTTTTCAAAAAGTATTTATTTATTCTTCAACAACTATCTTGTCCCCTTCAAAGTAATCCCCCTCAGATATAATACACTTATGCGTTTTTTCCAATCCTCGAAACACTTCTGAAACGCGCTTTTTGGTATCGCCAACAGCTCCTGTTTCGATTTTTCTTTTATCTCCTCAATCGTAGCAAAACGCTTTCCTCTCATCGGTGCCTTCAGTTTTGGGAAGAGGAAAAAGTCTGCGGGGGCCAAGTCCGGTGAATACGGTGGTTGAGGCATGATAACGATTTTGTTTTTAGCTAAAAACTTACGCACAAGCGACGTTGTTTTTGCTCAAAATTTAGCAATTTTGGAACAATCTTCGCTGCCGCACGTTTCATGCCTAAAACATCCGTAAAAATTGCTTGGCATGAGCCGAACGATATGCCAACATCATCAGCAACCTCTCTGATAGTGATTCGACGATTATCCAAAATCATTTTCTTCACTGCGTCAATGTTTTCATCGGTTGTTGAAGTGCTCGGGCGACCAGGACGAGCATCGTCATTGACATCTTCTCGGCCTTCCTTAAACCGGTTATACCACAATTGAACTTGTGTTCTGCTCAAAGTAGACTCGCCAAAGGCCACAGTCAACATTTCAAATGTCCTTGCGCATTTAATTTCATTTTTTACACAAAACAGAATACAGTTTCTTTGATCCATTTTTTCGAATAGTAAAAAATCGAAGAGCACACCAAAACACGACTAACCTTTTTATCTGTCAAAAACAAACTGACAATCCAAAATGGTTGGTATTGCCAACATATATAACAGACATGTGTACCAACATGCGAAGATCGAACATACGTAACTCACGAAATTTGAAAATAACGGTTATTTTTTGATCACATCTCGTACAAAACTTTTATACTGATCGATTAGTTCAGAATCAGAAACCTCCAACTTATTTTGAATACATATAAATATTATGTAGGTCACGTAAGAAAAGCAATAAATAGCTTTTTATATGTTAATCATTTACGTATTGATAAAATGATTCAAGTGATTGTCATTCATTCGTAGACTCTTCAGTGAATTGCCTTAATGGAGTATTAATGCAGGAAATCCCTCTGTTACGATAATTTATGGAACAGTCACCACTAAGAACTATGAAAAACGATGGCTATGAGAGCTACAATTTGCATGTTTGAAAGCTGTAAGTTTTTATGAGAAAACACGAGCACCAAATACCATATTTACCTCATACTCTTTGTCGCACTTTTTTTTTACCATATCGATATAATTTTTACTCTTGTAGGTTTGCCTACTCTTGCAGGTTTGCCTGCCAAGAGATGGTGCTGTGAAGAAAATAGTATTTTCTATATTTTGATTTTTCCTGTGTTAAGATTCGAACCCGGACACTCTGTGTAACAGTCCAGCGCATTATCGCTACGTTACAGCGACCACTTATTGACATAAACAATTTTAGGTAGCATATTTTTTTTTAATTTGATGTAAATATTTTTGGATTTGTTGAACCAAAAATTATAGCAATTTCTAGGATTACTTCACTTTTAGTGATAGTTTATAATGAATTTTTTGCAAGCGTTAGTACGAGTACGATAAAACGTTGTGAGGCGCTTATGAAAAATGGGCACACTTTGAAATTTGAACATATTTTTTAAAACAGCGTTAGAAACGATTATATTTTTTTCAGATTTTTTTTCATGCTTCAAAACAATGTTTACTTCCTAATTGTTAAAAATAAACATTTATAAATTATATATTACAAATTAAAGTACGCACGCACAGGCGCGACTTTGTCGCAGCGAAAATTCGAAATCGCACTTTACCTCGCACTGGCGCGATTTTGCTGCTCTGATTTACTTTTTGCATGTTTTTATTGTGCAAAAAATTAAAAACGATTTCTTTTTGCTATTATTTATGTGAAAAAATTAAGAAAATATTTTAATAATTATATTTACATAATTTTGAATAAAAAAGGTTTTGGTTGAAAAATTTCTATTACAAAAGAAACAAGAGAATAATATGAAGTAGAAGAAAATATCGTTGCCAAGCCGCTATGAGCTGCATCTTCAGCGCTAGAAAAAAAAATTAGTACGTTCGAAAAACTCTCTGCACATTGACCCGCCTGCGTGACTGGTTGTTCATATAACATAAGGTGATAAGGAGGTAGTGGTTACATTGGAGTTCGTTACAGAGTAGCTTTTGGTTAATAATAATATAGTTTAAAATAGTTTAATACTTTTTTTAATACGAGCACGAGAGTAAAATATGATGTGTTCGTCGAACAGCGAACACCAGCATAACCAGTATCTAACAAATCATCGTAAACTATCGCTTAAAATGAAGTAGTCCTAGAAATTTCATTACATTTGCTTCAGCAAATCCCGAAATACATCAAATTGAGAACAAGTTTCCTGAAATTGTTTATGTCAATAAGTGGGACAGACAAATTGTTATGAGGTAAAGGTTTGATAATCCGATTTTCTCATATAAACTTGCTAATTTACATTAAAATCTGAGAC
The DNA here is from genome assembly GCA_958295655.1 of Palloptera scutellata. NCBI lineage: Eukaryota > Metazoa > Arthropoda > Insecta > Diptera > Pallopteridae > Palloptera > Palloptera scutellata. Next base: position 53,711,219 of record OY282450.1, read on the forward strand.
TAGCCGATTATTGTTGATATATTTCATGACTTCTCATCCTATAGTTTCTATAATTGTTTCATTCAAAGCTATCAAAGTCGCCCAACAAGAAAGTATACTTAAGCTGTTATTCAGTTTTATTAGAGAATTTGTTTATAACTATTATTGAAATGAGGGCTTTTCAAAGTTAGAGTCCTTATTCATAGAATGGAGATTTATCAATTCCATATGACTTTCAAGGTTCTCTGGTACGATTAAAAATTATTTATTTTTCTATTTTCCTATTTAGTTCTCATAAATAGAAATTTGACTTGATTCGATCCTAGGAAAGATAGTATTTGAAGGAATATGGTTTTGCTAAAACTAACTTTTTAACTTTTGTCATAAATTTTACTTCATTTCTGAATTTTACTTTCAACCCAAAATCGGACTTAAATACGTATAATATTATATTACTAATTCACAATATGTAAATGGAATCCCTATACAAAAATAACATCTACATACTTACCTACATACATAGTCCGTGCTACTACCTACAATCCTTCATTCTACTACATATTTATAACTTCTTGAAAATAACTACTACCTTTTCACATATTGCATTTCGTACGTGTTTTCACTTTTGTTTTTGCATTTTTTCTTGCTTTTTATTTGCAAAACAAAATCCATTCTCATTACAAAGTATAAGCATAACCATTCCACAAAGATGATGCCAATTTTAACAACCCAATCAGACACAAAATGGAATCGAACGATGCCAAATGTAAGTACTAAACAAGAGTGTAGTAAATTCTGTAAGATCTTTTGATTAGTAGATTTTCTGATAAGATTCTCAAAGAAACCATAAATTCAGTATTCATATACTCGTACATCAACGTACTGGAAATGTCTTTGTTTAAATCCGTACAAAAACGAGTACATACAATTTGACTTTCTTATAGACCCAGACTTGGATCCCTACCGTCCATCCAGAAGATTCTCTGCTCCAAAATCTTTGGACGACCCCATCGATGATGAGACCAAGGAAAAACAACGTCTTCGCCAGGAACGTCTTAATACTGTCAATGAGGAGGCTTTGGATGAGATTGAATTGGAAAAGAAAAAGGCTAAACGTATTGATGAGGCTAAGCGCCGTGAAGCTAAGTGAGTATATGTGAGGCAATCCATGCCAAATCGCCAATGGTTGTTCTCTTTATAATGAAAAAATTTTTTTTTTTTTAATTTCAGAGCTCTTGAAGAAGAAGTAATGCGCAAGGCTGGAGCGGAGAAAGAAAAACACATTGAATCTGAACGTAAGGCACAAGCGGAATCTGCTCGTAAAGCGGAGGAGAAAGCAAAATTAGCTGAAGCGGCAGAACGGAAGGCACAGGCAGAAGCTGCACGTAAAGCTGAGGAGGAAGCTCAATTAGCCGAGGAATCTCGACTTGCTGAAGAAGCTCGGTTAGCTGAAGAAGCTCGTTTAGCTGAAGAAGCTCGTTTAGCTGAAGAAGCTCGTTTAGCTGAAGAGGCACGTTTAGCTGAGGTAGCTCGTGTTGCTGCAGAAGCTAAACAAGCAAAAGAAGCAGCCCGTAAAGCCGAAGAAGCTCGTCTTGAGGAGGAGCAACGCGTACGTGAAGCAGAATTGAATCGGTTGGCAGAAATTGAAAAACAAGCTGAGGAAGAACGTGAAGGCGAGCTGGCCCGTCAAGCCGCTGAGTTAGCTGAAATTGCTCGCCAGGAAGCCGAAATCGCTGCCCAAGAATTACAAGCCTTGCAACAAGCTAATGCTGAAGCTGACATCTCTACCGCTGATCCTGCAGAGCCTGTCATTGATGAGCCACAGAGCCCAGTAGATGAACCGCAGCAGGAACCAACTATAGAATTAAGCACCAGTATTGATGAAGTAAAATCAGACACTGATGCCGATGCCACTGCTACTGAATCAGAAGAAGAAGAAGAAGAAGAAGAAGAAGAAGAAGAAGAAGAAGAAGAAGAATAAGCATATTATTTTCAACGAACTCACATTATACATAGTAATTAAACTAATGAAAAAAGTAAAATGAATCTACAATCTTCAGAACCATAAGAAATGTGTTCAAAGCAATGAATTTGCCGAATTTACTGCCGACAATATCTTACGAGCCAAATAAATTTTTGATTTTTTTTCCACCAATTTGTTCCTTTCCATTTCGTACATACTCATGAAGTGAACATAAGTATGTATGGATATGTCTATGTACGTATGTACTATAAATTTAATATATAATATTAACCTAAAGACATCTGTACCGCACAGAATACTTAACTTGATTAAGTTGCAACTACTTGTACCACCAAAGAAACGCGATCCCATTTGAAGACAAATCTCTCGTATATAAAATCGTACTACGTTTGAAATGTCAATTTCTATCAGTGCGACGAATACGAGATGAATTTTGTTATTATCGATGTAGAATTTGCAACCAATCATACTTGGATCTTGTTAGCGCTAGTGCCTTTTTGCTCTCTTGCCATCTTTGAAACTACTATATTTCCTTATTTTGTTATTTATAAACTCTATCTACATATACTATTTTCTTGTATTAATTTTTAACTATTTTCTCTTATATTATAATATTAAAATAAATAAACTAACGAAGAGCCAAAATGAAGTTTTTATTAACTTAATGACAAATTTTAAATATCATAAAAAAATCCTTCTGTACTTGGTTTTTCCAACAGGTCGCAAGTCGTAATACACCACCGTGATTCATTGTCATTCTGTCCTCAGCGCGGTGCAATTAGCACGGGAGAGATAAGTCAACTATAAATAAATAAAGTATTTGTTTGGAATATTTAACAGATTTTTTGAAAACTGAGTCAAACAATATTTAAAATTTTTTCCATTTCGATTTCTAAAATAAAAGATATAAGAAGTTAATTAAACAATCTAAATTCTCGTTAGGGGGGCCTGGGGCGTAGGACACAAGGTAAAGTTCGTGACAGTAGCAGGTGCGTCCATGGTAGATCCTTGCGCTTCTACGTTTCAAGTCGACACACAGCCTCCTCGTGGCGTCCCCTGGATAGCGATCTGACAACCGTCAGTGAGTTAACTAATGTGTGCGGCGGGCTTCTCCATGGCCTTGAATGAATGGTTGTGCGTCGGGCTTGGAACCCACCACGTTAAAATACCCACCAATGAATCCTCAAAATAACCCTCAGATAAAGAACCCCTCTAATGTTGACGACTCCCGCAAACGCCCAAAGGACAACGATTTACGGATATGCACCTGGAATGTCCGAACCCTCTACAGGGAAGGTGCCTCTATCCAGCTGGTGGATGTCCTCCAACAATATAGAGCTGACATCACCGCTATACGGGAAATGCGATGGACGGGACAGGGTTGCTCCAAAAGAGCATCCTGTGATATCTACTTCAGCTGTCATGTGTCGAGACACGAATTTGGTGTTGGATTTGTGGTTGGAAAGAGACTGCGTCATCTAGCCTCGAGGTTCACGGCCGTGAACGAGCGCCTAGCCACTATCCGCATCAAGGCAAAATTCTTCAACATCAGCCTAATTTGTGTCCATGCCCCGACGGATGAGAAGGATGAAACGACCAAAGATGACTTCTACGAGCTCCTCGACAAAACTTATGAGCATTGCCCGCGCCACGATGTTAAAATCATGTTAGGCGACTTTAATGCCAAGGGGGGCAAGGAGAGTCTCTTTGGTCCGACGATCGGAAAATTCAGTCTCCACGACGAAGCCATCGATAACGGTATGAGACTGATCGACTTCGCCGCAGCACGAAACATGACAGTTAGTAGCACCAGATTCCAACATAAAGATATCCATAAGGCCACTTGGCTGTCCCCTGATCAAAACACACCACATTGATCACGTTGTGATCGACGGAAGGTACGCTTTCAATGTACTAGACGTACGCACAATACGCGGTGCAAAAGTCGGCTCAGACCACTACTTGGTTGCAGCCAAGGTCTGCACACGTATATGTGTAGCAAATCGCGTACGGATAGGTACAAAGAGAAAGCTGGATGTCGAAAAGCTGCAATCACAACAGACAGCCGAAGTCTTCGCCAACCAACTTGCACTCCTCCTTTCGCAAAACACAACTCAACTTGGTGATATAAGTGCGCAGTGGACGCACATTTCCCGCTCTATGCGTACGGCTGCCGAAGAGGTGCTAGGCTACCACCGCCGGCGGAGAAATATGTGGTACGACAAAGAGTGTCGCGATGCTACTAAAGCAAAAATCGCTGTTTACAGAGCCACCCTGCAGTCAGTTGCAACGCGAGCTGCTAAGGAGCGATACACAAAGTTGAGGAGGGAGGAGAAACGTCTTTTCAGGCGCAAGAAAAGAGATGAAGAAAGACGCGAGTTCAATGATATCGAAATGTTGCGGTACAGGAACGAGGTCCTAAAATTCTTTGAAAGAATAAGACGCCTGATTGATGGTTTGAAGACCACTGCCTCTTCCTGCAAGGATGATGACGGAAATCTGGTGACAGATGTCCAGGGCATAATGAGATTATGGAGGGAGCACTTTTCGCAGCTGCTTAATGGCGATGACGGCAATAATCCCGCCACTGCGGAACCCACTCCGGAAACCCCAATCACTGACGACGTTGAAGTACCGCCGCCTGACTATGAGGAGGTCTTAACAGCTATTGCTCGGCTGAAAAACAATAAGACTGTAGGTGCAGATGGCCTGCCTGCTGAGTTGTTTAAGACCGGAGGCGAAGAGCTCAAAAAACGCATGCATGAGCTTCTACGCAGAATATGGTCAGATGAAAGCATGCCAAGTGATTGGAATCTCAGCGTACTCTGCCCAATCCATAAGAAAGGTGATTCCACGATCTGCGCCAACTACCGTGGGATAACCCTTCTTAATATTGCATATAAGGTTGTATAACGTTGTACGCCGCAATGTCTGATATTGGTATCCCTGCAAAGCTCATTCGTCTTTGCAAAATGACACTGACCAACACCACTAGCGCTGTGAAAATTGGGATAGACCTCTCCGCACCACTTGATACCAAAAGAGGTTTCAGACAAGGTGACTCCCTATCGTGCAACTTCTTTAACCTTATGCTGGAGAAAATAATTCGAGCTGCCAACATCGACATCTCTGGCACTATCTTCTACAAGAGTGTCATGCTGCTAGCATACGCTGATCAGTAGGCAATTGAGAAGTAGAGACCTCTCTCGACCGACGAAAATAACGCTCTATAAGTCCCTCATCCTTCCCGTCCTAATGTATGGCGCAGAGACGTGGACATTGACCATCAATGATGAGAGGCTGTTAGTAGCGTTCGAGAGGAAGATACTCCGTAAGATCTACGGTCCAGTATGCGTGGACGACGTGTATCGAATAAGATGGAACGATGAGCTGTATGAGCTGTACGCCGACACTGACATAGTCAAGCGTATAAAACTCCAGCGGCTTCGTTGGCTGGGTCATGTTGAGCGAATGGAAGAAAGCGCTCCGGCTAGAAGGGTGTTTTATTCGAAGGGGTCGTCCTAATATCCGTTGGAAAGACCAGGTGCAGGGCAACCTGACTGCACTTGGCCTTGTCAACTGGCGCCAGCGCGCTCATAGCAGAAGTGACTGGCGAAGCTTTGTGGAGGCGGCCAAGACCGATCATCGGTTAGTGTGCTAGCTAAGTAAATAAGTAAGTAAATTCTCGTTAGCAAGTTTTAATGATTTAGAAACATATTCTCACACGGTCATCCTGAAAAGCCCAAGGCTTTGTGAAAATTCTTGCTCTTGATGAAATTTGCAGTCCCTCTTTTGAACCAATTTAATTACGAAAAGGCAAAAAAATTTGAATTTATTAAGTTTTCTTAGAATTTTTTTTAAATGGTTAATGCAATAAAAGAGCAAGTGTCAGTTATATGTAATTGCAATAGTCCTTCAGGACACTCGAAAAAATTAAGGATGCGAGCCCGCCACTGGCTCGTTTACTCACACTGTAAATAAAAGATTGTTTACGTTAGAATTATATTTTTATTACCTCTCCTAGGTAGTTCCAAAATTGAAGTGATTACTAACTTAAACTTAACTTAACCCCTAAGCTTAATTTTATATAAAGGAAACTGCTATGTTAGCAGTTCCCACGGCAGCCGCGACTACGCTGACGTGCCATTCATAGCGGATGCGCGTGCAGATCATATTGCACATCGCAAGCGCGTTGCTTAACCCTAAATTAATTCTACCTAAAATAAACTGCTGCGTTAACGGTTCTCACGGCAGCAGCGATAGTTGCGCTGACGTGCCTATCGTAGCGGATGCGCGGGTGGATCATGTTGCACATCGCAGACGCGTTGTCAGCAGATTATGGCAGGAGAACGTGTGAATAGCTTAGGCGGTTGTGTTAACTTAGATTGTTTTTGTTTCTATTTTTTTGCAATTTGGGAAATTTTGAGTAAATTGTTTTGTGTTTGCTTAAATCTGGCAATTGTCAAATTTTAACCCAAAATTATAAAAAAATTTTGCTGTTTTGGACTTTACTGTCGGCATTCTTAAGTAACGATTTTATTTTCTTTTTTGCGATGCTTTTTGAGAAATCCCAACGATTTTCCAAATCTTTATATAATATATAAAATTCTTTGTCCGTTTGTTTATTAAACAAACGATATCAATGTTATTATTCAGAACATGATTGGCTGCGAAACAGTTTCCTTCAAATCTATAGATAGTGTTGTTAAAAAAATTAAGCAGTCAATTATCCAACAGAATTTTGGAATTCACTTGCTTGCCTGTTCTACCGCCACATTTATAAACGCTCCGAGACTATGTAATGGAAACAGGTTAGTCATTCAAAAAATAATGCCCACTCTCACTGAGGCCACAATTCTTAAAGTGAAATTTCAAGGAGAACATTTTTGCTTCCCAGAATTCTTATAATTCCTACCGACACATCGATTAAGTTCAAAATATTGCAAATTCCGATTATGTTGGTCTTTACCATGACTATAATTATTGCAAACCTGTGGTTTGGACCTCAAAAATTGTTGCTTCTCCCTTGGGCAGTTATACGTGGCATGTTCCCGTGTCGGTAAGGCAATAGATTTATTAATTTACTGCGAGAATCATGAAACAAAAAATATTGTTCACTCTGTGAGCTTACAGAGTTCAGAAAATTCACACACCATACACAGAATGTATGGTGTTGTAAAGCAACCAACCCATACTTTTATTTTCTATCAATTTTGTGTGTATCTAAATTGTGTTGGATACCGATCACACTCTGAATGTGTGTCGTTGTAAGATTTGGTTTCGTTCGCATTCATCGGTAGTACACTTATATTTCGATCGCAACATACACGGAACCCTACACAGGTTGGTGTATAGCAATGCTTTACGTTCGGCTATGTGTGAAAAATAATTCGTTCTCTATTCGCGATCGAAAAAATTTGATTGCTTTTCGCTGACATAGTTTTATTGTGTTTGTTGCAAATATCTTTTATACGATTAAGAGTGTATTCGCAAAATAAAAAATGGGAAGCAATTAAAAAAAGAAAAAATGATGTTTTAAAAAATGTGCAACTTATAACGACAAATCAAAAAAATTTACTGCTTCGTTGCAACTTGTAGAAACGAACTTAGTACAACCATGCAATGCAAACGACATTATAAGCTGATGTATAATGTTGGTATTGATGGAGTGGAGATGTGGTTAGTTTTTTATAAATTTCAATTTGCTTAATTTCGACATTAGTCCATTAGCGATTTTAATAATAATCGCTGCTCACACTAGTCCAAGATCACACAAAGAAAATTTTATATATGTAAGTGCACCTGTGGTCGCTGTGGCGTTGTGGTAGTGCCTGTTGGCCTGTTACGCCCTGAGTGTCCGGGCTTCGGATCTTAACACAGGCAACATCAAAATGTAAAAAAAAAAAATTGCATAAGGAAAACTTTTTACTTCATTTCAACATAAAACTGTAGGTACCAATATATAACACCCACAACATGAGTGGATGCAAAAAGCTCGGCCTAGGCCTACATGGGCTGTTGTGCCATTAAAAGAAGAAATACGAACTACGCCTGTCTTTCGATTTACATGGTAGATACGTTCCACAAAATATCGTGCTCATCGAAACATCACCGTGTTAAAGGAGACAGAGCTTTCATGTATAAAAGGAGGATTGGAAACAAACGTTTAGCCGTGTAAATTTAATCATAGAATATAAAGAAAAATTGTGGATACGTTCATAATAAAAGTACAAAATGAGACTCAAATTAATGAAAAAGAGAATATTGATTTGGTTAAATACCAAGTCATGACGTAAACTTTTATGTTTCCAGCTCACTTATTTGTTTAAAAAAAGAAAATCACATATCTACATAATAGAATTTTTGAAATTGGTGCGTTCAATGCCAATTTATGCCATTTAAGACAAAAATAAAATATGCCGAGATTTTTATTTTCTCTCATTACTTTTGGTATGGCCAAGCCGAACAGTTCTCCTTTCGTCTTTCCTCTTTTCCCGCAAATAAAGTGTCGCTGTGAAAATTACGGCGTAAATCCAGGCAAAGAGATTTTCGTAAATATGTACTATATGTAGTAAATACCAAAAAACCAATCCCTTACTAAACTTAAAAATACAATTGAAACATTGTGTTAAAAGTAGTTGATGTTGACATTAGTTGATGGTTTTGCACCAGTAGCTACTGAGTTAAATAGTTTTTGCCGAATTTGAAAACTTAATAAAAATTATATTCCACCTCTAGGCTAAAAATTTTTGTAAGTAGAAATGCAAAGGGTGCGCCACCGTTTATGTCGGTATATGAATATTGAATAACTTAAAAACAAAACAACTGATTTCCATATATGAGGTATTTTTATTTAATTTGGTCCTTTACAATTTATTTGGGATATCAATTAAGTGGCGGTCGTTATTGATCAAAGCAAAATGTGCCCTTTTTGTTGCATTTTCCATCACTTTTTCTGCACGAATTTTTGCCTTTCAATGCTTTTGTTTGTCTCGTCAATGGTTTGAGGCTTGATGTAGCACACTTTGCTTTTCAAGTAACCCCGCAGAAAGAAGTCCGGAGGGGTCAAATCATGAGAACTGGGTAGCCAGTCAATGTTGCCATTTTTTGACACCACATGTCCAGTGAATTTTTGTTGCTTGATTTGCAGTATGGCATGACTCACTTTCTTGTTGAAATCAGTAACCGTCCAGACCTTTTTCACACATTTGTGGACAGACATAATGAGCCAACATTCACCGATATCCCATCGACTGTTTTGCCTTCTCTGAAGAAAAATGGCCCAATGATGGGTTTGGCGCAAACGCCGGCCCAACCAATCACTTTTTGGTCATGCATTGGTGTTTCATAGATCTCGTGTCGATTCTAATCAAAATTTCCTTCTAAAAATTAGGTTCTGTCAACCATTTGAGCGACTGTTTGGCCGTATTTTAAGCGACGTGGACTGGGTCTGTCGGCAATATTCGTTGAGTCAATTACACTTTATATGTAAACAAATGGAAATCATCCTTCAAAATGCGCAGCAAGGTGGTTCCACTGACACGAAAATACTGAACGCGGTGACGATACAACACATGTGGGTTGTCGGCAACCCTCTCTCTTACCGCTTCAACCAGTTCATTGTAACGACGATCTCCCACTGTCCCGTGCTCAACAAAATTCGACACCAAACGAAGACTGTGCTTGTTGGCCACGATATTTTCGACGATATACACGTTTAGTTAACACAACTCAACTACTATTTTCAATGAACAGCGTTAGCGTGGTTAAAATTGTATTGAATTGACAAAAAAGTACGGTTGACCAGCAATCGAAAACAATTAGTTGGATGTGGTTGCAAACCAACTGGTTTGAAAACAAGTCACAAGGTTAGTGTAGCAAATTGCTGATATCCACAAGTGGTTTTTAGCGCCATCTAGTTGTGAAACCTGTATAACACTGTCAACTTAATTTTCTATTACACTGGAAATATTTTAATTTTTCAGAGTTTTAGTAATTTCATAAAGATCTTATGCCGCTACAAACAAAAGTACGCGCTGAAACAAAAGTACGTCACCCTGCTTTTCTAACGTAGTCAATCAATTTGGTATTCTTGTACATATCTAGTTATTCCTGCACACGCGTAATTTGTAAACCGTTTAAATTATTGCATGTCGCGGGAACGAATATTTTCGACAAACGTGCAAATTGCAGAATATATGACAACCATTCGATTACAAACAATAATTGTTGAACAAAAAGTGACGATCTGACTTTAGCTGAGAATTTAGTTTTTACCTTTTCACTTTATGACATTTCACTCTTTTCACTCCATTTTGCAGCAAAGTAAAAAAGCTGTGTCTTTCAGATGGTTGGATATTCAATCGCGCAAATTTACGAAGTCATCACGCCTTTTCAATTATTTTTAGACATGCAACGATGTAAAAAGTAAACTTTAATGAATTGAAAGTCTTCAATGATATTATCTTGTAAGTCTGGTGGATAGAAAGGAGCGTTGTCCATAACAACAAGGCACGAACTGACAAATCGATCTCAATCAAATATTTTTAGCTCTCTCACAACTATATTCTGCGAAAAAGAATCACCTTGCATTTACTTTTCCTTAACCCATACAAGAATAATCTTTCAAGATCATCGAGGATACGTGGTCGTTGAGAAGATATTCAAGACACTCCCTTTGAAGCAATTACCACCTTAAGCCTGCCCTTATCCTTGCGGATGGTGGAAATCGTTGATTCTGATAAGTTGAATGTACGTCCCAGATTAGCAACTCCAACACCTTGCTTATATTTTTCAATGATTTTATGCTTCATTGCTATAGTTATTTTTTATCTGTTTTTGTTCTTTTCCTGCAAATCTTTTTTTTAAGGTATCTTTGTATGTTAAACTATACTTCTCACATGTTTCAACACGTCTTGTTAACTCGACGAACACAAGTGATGCTATGATGCTAGTGAAACGAAAACCAAATACAGACAAAAGTTTTACGCACAATTCGGCATTTCCCTTCTTTCGTTGGTGACTAACGTATTTTCCGCCTTTCAAAAACTAATTTGTCAGTCACCAACCATATGACTATTCAAAGAAAAATTTTATACGAAACTTCGTTCGTTAAGCGAAGCATTTTCTCAAAAATATTTTGTTCCATAAACCAAATGTTGGCTATGCGTTCGCTAACCGTGAGTCCACTGTATTTGGGAATGAATTAGATCCAAACTCCAGATGAAATAGTTTGTAAAGACGAAATGAAATATCTGTTAACACATGAAAATTAAATAAGTCTTAACATTTACGTGTATTGCACACCGGGCACAAAGTGTTCGCCGAACGGCCTTAGGAGCTATTGTAAATATTACAAATGAAATGAAAAAGTTTGTTTCATATCTTGAATGCCAGTAGTTATTTCTCTCTGTGCAAACAGCTGTTGTCAAATGACAGCACCAATGCTGGCTGGTCTTTAGCCAGCACGGCAACAAAAGTTTGTTTTGTGTTCTGTTAAATTGCTGTTATTACCATTTGATATTTAATATACATTTTTTAGTAATGTGAATTTAATTCAAATACTAAGTTTCTACATGGAAGAAATGCAAGAAAAGTTACAACAGTATCGAGTGCGAAAGCGGAGAAAAGAGAGATTTGATAAAATCAAAGAAAAATTTAAAAGATTTTTGATGTTGGGCACAGGAAAGGGAACGCCCAATAATGAAACAACTATTGATATTACTGTAATATGAATGACTTAAATATCTGCATTTCGTCGCATGTGTACTTAAAAGATTTCTTTATTTTGCAGCATGAAAGAGAAAATAGATCAACTGATAACCAATCGTCAGCAAGCGCTGCTGAGGAAGACGATTTGGTCATTTCAACGGATGAGGAACAACATGAGACTCAATCCATCATCGAAACGAAAAATGGAAACAAGACTTTCGAGTACATATTGTGGACAGTATACTTTCTCTTCTGGACGACGCTGTATATAATCGCTATTGAATTGAAATTTGGTTTGGTCTTCTTAATGCTTTCGGCTCTGTTTGGAATCTACTTCAACACACGTACAGCCCCAAAGAAGCGTAACGAGATAAGTGCTTATAGCGTATTTAATAAAAACTGTGAAAGCATTGATGGTACCTTAAAAGCGGAACAGTTTGAGCGAGAAATACGTTATGGAGCAGGCAGTGTTAAATAATCTAAGTGATTGTGTTTACAATTTATATGATCACAATTCGATATGATATATACATATACTGATTTATACATGAAGCCTGCTGTTATTTCCTTCGGCTTCGGCGAAAGAATCATTGCGCCTGCGTTAATACCAGTACAAAGATATAGCTCGGGGGGCACTTTCATATAGAATCAACACTTAGGTCATGCGGTTAACTTCTTATTTTCAAAAATATGATTTAAAGTTATTGGACAGTTAACCGCTCAATATTTCAAGATTTTTTCTTTCGTTAAATGAATTGGCTGAGTTTAAAACATGACAGTTCTGCAGAGTATTAGAATTTAATTGAACCAACTAATAATCATAGATAAAAGCTAATTTCTCAATTTTCAAACTGAAAATTATTTAATTAATTCTTTACTCTTCAACATCAGTTAATATCAGTCTTTATAAGTTCTTGTTAAATATTGCCAAATAAATTTACTTTTTTATGTATTACTTAAGATCAGAAACATGTAAACTTAGTTTTAGAACTACCACGAGCAAAAAATAAATAATTAACGATGCACTTTAGCTACTTCTTGCCGAATCCGATACACTTGTTTGGAGGTCCAAGTATATACTTGGTCATTACCTTGGGTTATTTGGTTTTACCTGATCTAGAGTTTTATATGTCGTTAGAAAGAAGAGATACATATATAGTAGAATAGCGATAATTCGTAGTCGCAAGGCACTAACAATTATTTTACGAATTACAGGAGTTTTCGATATGGCGAGATTTCCATTTAAGATTAAAATAAAAGATACGAATCAACGATTTTTGTTTAAAATTTTTTTTATAGAAAAAAAGTAGTATCGCTAATTACTGTATAATAAATAAGCTCATAATAATATATGAAATATCTTGAGTCGTTAAAGAAGTGCAGAGTAAGAAGTCAAAATATCAATTTTTTTTTTCGACGTTTTAAACGAATATTTTGCTCAACATACATACATATACATACATATATGTAAGTATAACTACTTAGTAGGGACATAAATACTGTTACACACATTTGATGTTATAAAATTAAAAATAATTGATTTTTTTGGACCAATTTTTTAAAATATATTTATTGATATATATTTATTGTATACAAAAAGCCATTACTTATTCGAAATGCCCGCCTTTGGCCTTCACGTATGCCTTAAGTCGCGTTGGCCAATCCATCAATAGCTGCACGTACCTTGTGCATTGGAAAAGTGCTGACAGTACGAATAAAAGCAGTCTTCAGAGAATCAATATTGGGGTATATTTGTGGCAAAGCATGTCCTCTAAAACTGTTCATAATTTGTAATCCAGTAGGTTGTCAGAAAAGTGTATTTAATGCAGTTTCCGAAAGAAACATTAAAATTGGTATGAGCTTTTTCATTTACTAAAGATAGATACAAATATGCAAAAAACATAAAAAACTTTTATTTGTAAATTTCATATATTCTAACCTATTACCCAATCTTTGCCAGAACTGGAAATAGCATCAAAAGTTACATATTTAAAATCAGTATAATTTTAGTTGTCGCCGTGGCGTGGAAGGTAGTACGTTGGCCTGCTACACACAGGTCCGAGGTATAGGCAAAATTAAAAAGTAGTTAAAACAATGATTCCACACGGAACCACCTCTTGGCAAGCCTACAAGAGCAAAAATTGGCTAAGAAAAGCTTCTACAAAAAGTTTCACAACCAAGAGGCTCAAACTTATTTCGATTATATCTCCGGAAAAAAACTTTAGATATATATAAGTATATGTACAATTCCTACAGACGCTTTTTAAGACGACTATTAAGAAATAGTCGTTATTCGAGAGTTACCAGAGTTTACCAACTTGCAAAATTTTTAAAATTTATTATCGTTTAAATATCAAAAAAATGCATAAAATATTTCCTACAGCGTAGTTACGTATATTGTACCTTCATTGGCCCTTCTCGTGACCTCATCATGTCAGCAATTCAACAAGCGGTGATTGAAAATAAAATGTATACTTTGAACTCATTCATAGTGGCGTTTATTTTCGTGCACTTGGTGATGGGAAGATTACACGTGCTCAAATAAAAATTCGGATGTCCATTCTTGATACAAATTGGAAGACATTTCGTGAAGGTCATGAACACGCAGGCGTTGGCGCAATTTTCACGATCTCTTTACGTTAACAATTGGCAGCAGCTCCGATTTAACTCCGATTTGTAGAAAAGTTTCATTATCTCAAAATAAATATTAACGCTGAAGCTTGAAGTTAATATTGCACGTTCCATTGAGAACTTTGCGCGCGCATGGGACATTTTAGTCGCCAGATGCGAAAACAAGAGGCTACTTGTTGACACGCATCTTGATATCATTTTTTAATTACAACACATTCAAAGAAAATATTCAATTCACCTCAAGAATCTTCTAGTAGTAGTTACAGAATCTCTGAGAGGCTTTGACTCACTAGGAGCTCCTATTGACCAATTTGATTTTACAATTGTTTACCTGATAGTGATAGTTACCATAATAAAAAAGCAATGGTTCAAAAGCCCATGTAGCGTCAATGCATACATACCACTACAACCTCCATGTAGTGTTCTAATCGTGCCACTTTCTCAAGCAATTGTTCTATGTTGAACAGCTCGCAATACATCAGTGCATGAAGGGAGATAGTGTTTAAACTGTCTCGGCCCTCAGCGCCTAGCTACTTGCCGATCAACTAAACGTTGTCAAGTATGCGACGCAAAACAGCAGACTACTATGCATGGTGCAAATTCTAGCTCAAAACTAGTGCCGTCTTCTTAGTTATCATATTGGCTGAGTTCCTATTTGTCAATTGCTTTGCAGTGGTACCAAGAATCAAATTCCAAAATTCAATCCGAGGTACAGGCCAAAAGAAGGAAGCAGTCGGTGCTGTGTTGCTGCGAAATGTCCTAATCCTAGCCGAACTCCCATTTTCACGGGACGACATAACCAGGAGTTTCTCAACTTACTGGTTACATACAAGCGAATTAAAAGAAGAAATAATGTGTCGGGGGAAGCAGCAACGACGTGGGAGTTCTTCGACGCGATGGATGAGGTTTACGGGACCCGCAGCGACATAAGCGTTCCTGTAGCAAATCTAGACTTCTCTTTAGACAATGTCGACGCTGTGTTGTTCAATTTGTAGTGTTGAAAAAGTAGGCAAGGATACTGAGTCCTCACGCAAACGTCCCCGATGCGAAGTACTGGAATTCCTGCGATGTGAAAGCTTGGAAGATAATGAGGTTATGAAAGAATTTTTGTTTGGTGAAAAAAAAGATTCAAGCGGAGAAATATAAAGTAGAAGGATTGAAGAAATTGCGGGAAGTTTTGACTATCATAACATTCTTAACTAATTACTTATGTAAATGTGTACAGCGGACTGTACGGTGGACTGTACGACCTCATTTACATACCGTTGTGTACATACCTTATTTATAAATAAAAAAGTTGTGTGTTACAATAAAATGTGATTGTTTATATTTAAATATTATTAATGTGAAAATAGTGTTACTATGTTTTCTCTTTTGTCCGTTGCAGCTGCAGATGTTTGGCGTACATCGGTGTCATAATGTGCTCTGCTAAATTGCAGCGTCATGGCACCGGCCTGGATAGCCTAGAAAAGCATCTGTAAATCTCAATTCACTGTCCGCAGTAGCCTATAACGAAGCGATATGGAGTATGTTTGGAGATTGATTTGGTTCATAAATCCTAAATATATTGAAATATTATACCTGTAATACCACCTAATATGTGCCTTTTCTGTTATAGTAGCTTATGCCATCTTTAACGACCTATGGTATGCTTATGTGGATGCCGCCTAGGCAACCTAAAACGAAGGGAAAGGATCGCGCACGGCTAGCTTCGACTTGTTCCATTGTTTTCCGTTGGCTTAACTCTGTGGCAGGAAATTTAATAAGTTGACCTTTCCAGCGCGCTAAGTATTTTATTGTTTTGATGAATGTTCTATAAACGGTACCTTACTTTCTTTACTTTTAATGGCACAACAGCCCATGGAGGACCTAGACCGAGCTTTTTCGCATCCACTCATGTTGTGCGTGTTATATTTGTACATGAATGGAAGGGACCTACAGTTTTATGCCGAATCCGAACGGCGAAGTGAAAAGCTTTTCATAGCAATTTTTACTCTTGTAGGTTTGCCATTGCCTGCCAAGAGGTTTTGCCGTGTAGAAACCCGAGATTCGAACCCCGGACACTGCGTAGCAGTCCAACGCACTACCACTACGCCACAGCGACCACGGTACCACGTCCTGTATTAAAACGATCGCCTATTTCCCGAAAACTAATCTGGTTCGCAAGTCTGCATATTGTAAAATAGAGCGCAACTCTTACCGTGACTGCAGGGCCCATCATAACCATTCCAATCAGGCTTCAATATTTCAACTAATTTCTGTAAAAATAAATATTTTGTGTTTGAAATAATTTTTTATTATTTCATGTAATTACAATATTACCTCAAATGTTTTTTTTCCATACGAAAATGCGAAAAGAACACGCAGACGGCATTTTTTTAATGACCGCCAAAAACGTTTCCGTTTTGACAACAGTAATTTGTCTAAGACGCCGTTACTCTTTGTTTGTTGACACAAGGTATTTCGTTTTGTCCTCGTTCACCATTAGACCCACTCGACGAGACTCCCTTTCCAGATTGGAGAATGCTGCATAGACTGCTCGTGCGTTGGTGCTAATGATGTCAATATCATCAGCGTTTGCTAGCAGCATGACACTCTTATAGAAAATAGTGCCAGAGATGTCGATGTCCGTAGCTCGAATTATTTTCTCCAGCATAAGGTTAAAGAAGTCGCACGATAGGGAGTCACCTTGTCTGAAACATCTTTTGGTCGATGGTGGATTTACCAGGCTTGAAGCCGCACTGATAAGGTCCAATCAGTTTGTTGACGATGGGCTTCAGTCTTTTGCACAGTACGCTCGATAGACCTTATATGCAATATTAAGAAGGCTTATCCGTCGGTAGTTGGCGCAGACCATGGAATTACCTTTCTTATGGATTGGGAAGAGTACGTGGAGCTTCGAATCACTTGGCATGTTTCATCCGACCATACTCTGCATAGAAGCGCAAGCATTCGGTTTTGTGACCCCTTCGTCTCCAGTCTTAAACAACTCAGCAGGCAGGCCATCTGCACTTGCAGCCTTATTGTTTTTCAGCCTAACGATGACTGTTAAGACCTCCTCACAGTCGGTTTCCGGAGCAAATTCCCCTGTGGCGGAATTATTGCCGTCATCGCTATTAAGCAGCTGTGAAAAGTGCTCCTTCCATAATTTCATAATACCCTGGACATCTGTCACCAGATTTCCGTCTTCATCCTTGCAGGAAGGGGCCCCGGTCTTCAAACCGTCTTATTCTTTCCAAGAATTATCGGAATTCGTTCCTGTCCCGTAACGTCTCGATATCATTGAACTCACGTCTTTCTGCATATCTTTTCATGTGCTTAAAGGAACGTTTATCCTCTTTTTTCAACTCTCTGTATCGATCCTTAGCAGCTCGTGTTGCAATTAAATGCTCGAAGAGTTATATTGAAGGAAATACTAAATTGAACATATCTTGATGCACATCATGAAGATTGATGAAGATCAAAAGTGTATTCATGCATGCAAAAAAGACTTTTACAACAGAGACATAACAATTTTGAATTTAAATAAAAAAACAGAAAAATTTAGATATTGGACTGATATTTATTCCAGGTATAGTACATATGTTATATTTCCATTTTGAATTCGGTATAGCTCATATGACCACCAAGAGCACGTTTGTAGTGATCTATTATTTGGGGCCAATTTTCCACTACTCTTCAACACATATCGACCGGAACGTTGGCAATTTCGCGTGTCGATATTGATCCTGAGCCCCTCTAACGTTGTTAGCCAGAATTCCTACGGCGTTAAGTCACCAAAAATGAACTTCATCGCTGAAGCTGATTTTTCGATGAAATTCAGGATTTTTTTTAAAACTTTTGCAGAACCCAATGGTAGAAGTTTCAGCACTTATGTTTTAATTTGATCATGTAACGGTGTAGGCGTAGATCTTTGCGAAGTCTACAATGTGGACTGAGACATTCCCAATTCGCGTGGAATCGACAGATTTGGCTCATTTGGAATTGAAGCACTTACGGCTGCGATATTTTCGATACTCTGACCGGTGCGTTGTATCACTGGCACAGGAACATTCAATAGTGAATAGATATGTACATATGTTGAGTCGAATTTATCAACTATAATACACACCTGTCTGGCGGGACGATTATTTCGACCGAAAATTGGAGTAAGCGCTCTTAAAGTTGCGACTACCGACCCAGAATTCGGTAGTAATTGTTATTAATTATTATTGTGAGTTTGTATTTAAATGCAAAATTGTTATGTCCATATTGAAAACCTCTTTATGTATATGCAAAATGTAAGCAAGATTTAAAAGTTCTTGTCCTAATGACCTTTTAAATTTTTCTGAAAATAAAGAGAAATGCGAAACAAAGTTATGTACTTAATGGCACCGGAAGTTGCCATTCCTGTTTCATTCATACATACCAGTATGCTGAATTCTTGTGTACTAAGTAAGAGAAATTATTAAGAAGAGACGAATTAACACATGGTTGAATTTGAAATTTTATTTTTTGCTGAAACAAAGTGCAGTTGAATATGGAAAGTATATGCAATAAATTAATAAATAAATGTCTATGTAATAAGTATACCATATAAGAATATACATAAGAGTACATACAGCAAAATATAAGTAAGTAGTACAAAGTGATTAAAATCATATTATACAATATTAACACAGTAATAAATGAAAAACTTTGGTCAGTTATACTCGTACATAGGAGAACTCGTAAAAACTACCTAGGTATGCGTACACACATGGAATGTACTTACATATATGTACATATGTATGTATTTACATATGTACATTTGTAGTTTAGTTAGTGTGCTAACCTTATGCTAACATTCATTTGCCACTAAGTCACTACGAATATATTTCATATACATAAGTAAATGAGACTCTGTAAGCAGCATTCGCAATAAATTGTATTTATTTTCATTACCTATGTGTATAGTATACTATTTTTTATTGTATGTATATGTACATATGTACCCATTATTTACATTTGGTGATTGGCACCATCATCTTAAGTTTAAATTGTAAATTCATTTTCATTCCAGTAGTTCATCGTCACACATTCGATCATTGCATTTATGGCGTTGATGGTGGTGCTCTCATGTTTCAAAGAAAATTAAATTCTAACGCATACTCCTATTGTTACTACCACATACTTAACTAGTTACATGTATTTCACAAGTATTTACTTGTTCGTTCATTCGCAATGAGTTATTGCGTTAATTCTCAGTGTGGCAAAGGATCAAAACCTGATTTGATCAGGTTGAAATGTTTTCTGAAATAAAGATCAATATTTTTAAAGCTTCTAGATCGAGATTTTGTCGCTGTACTGTTTTCGGTCGCTCTGATTTGTAAATGTGTTAAGAGAATTGGCAATCCATCACTTCAATCGGGTTATAAATTAGGAACTGCTGTGGTAGTTACATATTTTACCACACTGCGAAATCTACGAAAACAAAGCAAACATTTGATGTGCTCATGGGTCATGTGATTCTTAAATCTATTTATGAATATTTAATAATTTTGTAAGGCTTTGTGATTTCTTTATCATTACGAGTAATAGTTATAGATGTTTTACCTTAAGCTTTTATCTTTACATTCACATATCATTTAGCCGCTTAAATGTCTTAATTATAAACTACATAGTGAGCATTGTTTCAATATTCAATTGTTACACATACTCGTACACAACTACGAGTAAGTAATAGCAATTTTATGAGTTTTTATCTGTTGAGTTGCGCTTTTGCTAAGTTTCCTCAAAGACTTTTGTGTATGTACTTTTTTAATTGCGAGTGTATACTTTTTTATTTATGCACATATACTTACTATGTATGCAAGTATCAAATATGAACATATATATGTACATTCTTTAGTACAAAGTATTGTGCGTCCTGTCTTCTTGTGTGGTTTTTTCCTTATAATATCCTATATACGTATACGAGTATGTGTTAGGTTCTGAACCCATGTCGGTACTCTCCTCCGAGTTTTGTATAAGGATGTCATTCTCGCAGTCACCATCTTCGCCGAAATCTTGTAATTCACATGTAGAATTCCTGTTCGATGAGGAGGAACTCTCGCGTATAAGGCGAATGCTAGCATTTCGGAATGAAGGACTTGCGCGAGGGCAACAGGCACAAGATGCTCAATGCCATAACCATATGCCAAATGGAATGCACAATATGGTAGTTTTGCTTAGTTTGTAAGAAGGCATAACAAACTAGGCCTACCATCACTAGCACCGCTCCGAGTGGCATGTAGACGGTGCTGTACTTTCGAGCAGGAAACCATTTTCGAGATTTATAACATCGCAGCCCCCAGCTAACCGAAATTATGCAAATGCCAGTCAAAGCTGGTGCCAGAAATACCCAGAGGCTTTGTTTATTCAGCTCGGTGCCGAACGCCAACAGTATCGCGCCAAACATGTGCAATAACGAGACAAATTGTGGTCGTATGTGTGACATGGCTACTAGCGTAACCCAAATGGCAAGGAGGCCGCAGTAAAAATCGCAAAACTGTAGCACACCGATTTTGACCAAGCAGAAGCTATATTCGTCTTCGCCTGAATCACAGGCGTGGTAAAAAATCGAAAAGAACATTGCAAAGAAGTAGATCACAGCTTCGGTGTAGTATTTGCGTCGCACTGCCATATAGATGCTGGGGAAGAAGAGCAGATTACTGAGTGTCAACAGAAGCGAGGCAAGCAGTATGGACATGTTTGAGGGAATCTGGGTGTCTTCAGTACAGTCCCAGCCACGATAACCTTTCATGCACACGCATGTCGAGAATACAAAGCCGCCCGACATGTAATGGTAACAGCGACCGAATCGTCCACACCGCCCTGCTACACAGGGGCTCGATGATATGGTGAAGACAACCGATGTGTTGCAGTTGTCCAAAGCAAAATGCTGCTCTGTGGCAAACTTGTGATGTATTTCGAATTTTCGTGTCATCTCAATAAAGTTGGAGGTACACTTGGAGTCCATAAGGCATTCTTTGACCTTTAATGTTTCTGTCTCGTTCATAGCTGTCAGGCATTTGCGATCATTCACACATGTCTGATATTGGTTGGCTGCACTGGCACAGGCGCATGGAGCTTTCATGCCGTCCAGCATGTTGGAATGCTTCTTCACAAACTCCTTGACGCTATCGATGATTGTAATGCGTGCTGCAGTCTCAGCGCCGTGACAGTATAGACCCATCGTTACGTACCAGTCGCCGCTTTCCGGGAAGGGCACGTGAATAAGTCCGGTACTTGTATTTGAGTCAGTGTTATTTACGATACTCGAAGCGGGCAGAACCTTTCGGCCATATCGGCACTTGTCCGGCCACGTTGGCTCACCCGGCTCGCCAAGATGCATGCAAACAATGATAGTTTGGTTACTGCGTGGCAATGCTTTATCATCGTCTTCGTCGACTGCATCGGTACCATCTGCCCCTGACGGTCTGCCAATTAGTTTCTCAGCCAAGATACCGTTGCGTTCGGTGGCGGATGTAACTGGAGGCATAGTTTTCAATTCGTTCGAGCCTTTGAGGCCATGTTTCATGGAAACGGCAAACGAGAGTGTTCCGCCGATGTCGTACACTTCACCCACTTCGAACGAGAATCCTGCTGGAGTGCCAGCAGTTAGATTCAGAACTGTGGGCACAGTCCCATTGACATCAGGCAAAAGATCATAGTCGAACATAAAGAATTCGCGATAAGTTTGACGTAGCAATGGGTAAAATTCCATATCTCGGAATATAACTGGACGCCAGGAGTTTGCGGGTTTTTCCGTGGTTTTATTATTTTGTGGCTTCATCACTTTGTCAGTTGAGCGTTGCGTATTTATTGATTCGGATGTATTGTGGTCTCCATCACTTGCCTCCGTTGAATCTGGTTCTTCTTTATCCTCTTCTTCGTGGAAGTCAATTTGCAGTGAGTATTCTATGTGATACCATATGGTTTTGTTTACATTTGATATGTAGTTTACTTTGTTTTGCCGCCTAAGTCGTTGCTGTTGCTGGTGCGGTTGTTCTTGTGCTCGCTGCCCATATGCAGAGTCCCTCATTGGCAGAACTGATGGGGTCATTTTTAATTTATTGAAAAGCTTGACCTCTGATATCGTCATCGCAGCTGCTGATGTTGCCAACCACGTCTCACTCGTTGCATTCACGAACGTAAAAAGAGCATAATGCCAAGAGTTTGGTTGCACATAAAATTCAATTGAGATTTCACCAGTCTGATTGGGCTTGATGATTGTACTGTGGATGTAATTACTTTCGTCGTTCTTCTTCGTTGTGGTGGTGCGGGGGAAGGCATTGGCTTGTATGTGGAATCCGACATCCGGACAGTGCAGACATACTCGGGCAATTGTGATGCGTGCAGTAGCCACTCCAATGTTACGGGGGACATAGAATTTGTAAATGATTTCATTGTTTGTGGTCAAGTTGCTGTTGCTGTTGTTGTCAGAGGATTTTGTTTTTGCAGACGATTGGGTTGGAGAAGCTCGTTTGAACTTGGTCGTAACTGCTGCAGTCGTTGCAGAGTATGTGGATGGAGGTGACGTTGAGGATGTGGAATGATTAGAATTTTTGTTATCCTTACGCATAGAATTCATTGGTGATGTTTCGGTGATATTTTGCTCATCACTGTTGCTCGTTAGGGTACTATTATGCACTTGACCATTATTTATGATAATCGGATGAAAACGTGACACTGACATTTCAGCCAGCAGCAATGTGTCACATGATGCTGCAAGACCTGTAATGAAGATGAATTGTTGAAAACAAAATTAAATTTTTGAAATTGCTCTTAATTGCGGAGAACTAAATTCAAGCTGAAATATTTGTCGGTTCTATTCAAGCAAATATTTATAGCCGATGCTAAACTAAATTTCAAATATTTTTGCTTCATAAACCTACAATGTGCATACATTTGAGTGTATAGGAATTTTTAACAAGAGTTTTAGCGCCCTCTAGCGTTGCTTCTTCAGCAGTGTATTGTTATCATTATTTACCATAGTTTTTACAGAAGAAAAAACAAAATTATTTATTAATATAAAGGAAAGCCATCACATGTCTGGCAACCTTATGATAGATTGCGCATTTGCTTTGCCAATCTCAACGATTTTCGCCTACCAAATGCTATAAAAAATGTAAAATGTTTTATGTAATAAATATCATCCTATTTTCAGTAAATATTTTAGATATCTTTGTTTTATGTTTTTAGTTTGGAAAATTATTTTGCGAATTTTTGGCAAGTATATTAAAATCTTTCATTTAAGTAAATATAATGTTTCTTGACCAAAAGTGGTCTTTCCATTGGAGATTAAGACGTCCTATTCTCCATGTTCCTCCATCGTGGGTTGAATAAAAAAAAAACGTTTGTAACAGAAGCGATTTCTTCCAATCGCTTAACATGACACAGTCAGCGAAGCCACTGAATTTTTGTGCGCTTGACTATGTCAGTGTCGGCGTACAGCTCAATAGTCTGTATGTAATAACACCTTTTGGCAAGAGTTAATCTTCTTGATCTCAAGGCTAATATTATTGTTGGTATTAATGTTAAATCCTATGTAAACGAAATCCTTGACGACTTCAAACTTATAATTGTCAACCTTTGTCAAAATTTTGTCCAAGAAGCCGTCATTCTTCTATGTTTGTTAACACGATGAAACTATCATTCTAGGTTGGAAAATGATGTCAAAATCATAACGTATGCTATTAGCATGATACCCTTGTAGAAAATAATGCCAGAGTGGTTGATGTTCGCAGCTGTAACTGTTTTCTAAAGCATAAGGTTAAAGAAGTCGCACGATAAGGAATTACATTGTCTTAAACTTCTTCTTCTGGTATCAAATTATGCGGAGAGGTCTGTCACTGCGCTGGTGGTGTTGGTCAGTGTCATTTTGCAAGACGAATGAGCTTTGCAGGGATACCCAAACGTGCTGTCGAAGGTGGCTTTATAATCGACCAATAGATGGTGAGTGTCGATTTGTTTCTCTCGGATCTTTTCCAGGATTTGGCGTAGTGAGAATACCTGGTCGATGGCGGATTTACAAGCCACACTGATCTGTGTCGCTGTGTTGTAGTTGGCCTGCTACGCAGAGTGCCCAAAGTTCAAATCTCGGCAAAAGCAAAAAAATCGAAAAGTAAAGAAAAACATTTTCTACACGGCACCAACTCTTGGCAGGTAATTTTTTTTCAAAATACCAGCATGATTTTTTTCCCCAGTAGATCGACATTTACCAATTTATCATTAATTACAAATCAAATAATGAATGGATGTAATACATATATACTGAAACTTGATCATTCCATTCTCATACATAAGCTATCTAATTTATTTTATTAATGGCAAGCTTCTTAATTTTTCCTCCATCTTCTCGAAAACTCTTCACTAAAATCGGAACGACTAATCCAACATCCTAATCGAGCGTGGTCTGACATACCGCAAGAAACTCACTATGGCCCACTTTCATTCCAAATTTTCATTAACGACTTTCCTAGTAATTTTTAATTTGGAAACTGTTATGTTTGCTGACGACGTAAAACTTTTTTATCAGATCGCATTATGTCAGATTGTTTAAATTTTGAACAAAAGTGATTACGTTACAATAATTTCTTCTTTCAAGAAAAATGTCATGCATTGTTTCAATGCATCGAAGAGCTTTCAAAACTTACACTGCAAGAAACCGTATAATACATACTGTGCTGTTATTTGCTAATTTTAGATTTAATGTCCGTCGTGTGAACGAAAAAATTTTGAAGTTTACTTCTTCAGAACCATTATATTCATATTTACGAGCGGCTAAAAGATGATAGAGCAAAGCGTAAATTGTCACGGAAATGAAGGGCAGGGCCCTCTATCGTGAAGTACGAAAAATTAGGATGCATATGTACATACGATATATGGTATACACATAAATGGTGGGAGCACATGTGCATCCACTATGCTCTGATTCGGGTTTGAATCACACTCGATTGATAGAGGGCGCAGCCCATCAGTTTCTATTAAAATTTGACATTTCAAACAAAAATTTTAATTTCAAACAAAAATCGTTAGAAGTTTCTAGAGCTGAAAAAGCGAGAATAGACTGAAAAAAACAATAGCGAGGCACAACCGAATGACCATTGTGTTACGATGTAGGCTTCGTCGATAAAAGGATGTTCAATAATATTCAGATTCTGTTATCTTGAAAAAAAAACGCAAAAACCAGCACCGAGTGATCGCGAGAGTGTAGACTTCGCAAGCAACTTGAGGCACAGCCGAATTCTAATTTCATTGAAAAACAGCTCGCAATGACTAATGCGGAGAGACAGCATGAATGGTAAATTAGTTCATTACAGCCAATAATTGCGTTTAAACTCATCTCATTGCGCCTCGCAGAAGGTCCTCAGAATATAGAGCACAAGGCAGTCATTGAGCGCACCGAATTACCAGCTTCTCAAGAAAAAGAAGAGCAGAAAATTTACTTGAAAATCTTTCCCACCTGGAAAGAAAACAATTAGCATCGTCACAACAAAACATAGGCGATTTACCAAGTTTCTAGTCAACCTCATAACATTCGCGAGGTGTCAGACCGGAAAGCGGAAAATTTTCCACCTGTTGGAATTATACAACCTGAATATTTGGATGATGATGATGGTAAGATTATAATTATAATGATGTAGCAAAAAAAATTCGTTGCTTTGAGTACGAATATTTTGATGGAGATGATAATTTTGCAGAGGGTGTTGCATGCATTGGAAATGCAAACGATCAAAATGAAGTTAATCTAGATATAGCACACCTGGGATCAGAGAATCATCAAACTGAACTATACAGGGCTTATCGTTTGCATAAATCAGCACATAAATATTTCAAACATGTTCGTTAAAAATTCTTCCGGCCGCGCCTGTAAAGTCTACGATAGACTCTGGTTTTTACAATATTATTAAACTTTATCTGAAAACCCAAAACGCAAATTTTCTGAAGTAAACTTCTGTAAGTCGTTCCATTGACGCAGACAATTTTTAAAATTTTTTTTTCGATATCCAAAATTTTTTTCTGTGAATACAAGAAAATAGTGTCAGCATGAATGTTGATGACCGACTGATTTTCTGTTGTGTGCATGCGAAAGCCCAAAAGCTCTTGTGCACACGGACTACACTTTGTCCTACACTGATTTAGAGATGTGGGGCCCCAATACAATAATACATTATTTGAATGTATTAGAGAGCTTTCAAAGTTTCCACTGGCAGAAACCGTTGAGTACATATTGTGCTTTTGTTTGTAAAATTTCAATTAAATGCCTCTCGGCATGAAATTTTACCGAATTACGTACGAACTTCCATGGCTATTCTATATAAGTATATATGATATTATACATAAGGAGGATTGAAGAAGTAGTCGTGACACCTCTCATACAAACCTAATGCTTTCTTGCTTACATTTCCAGAACTACCAATTACTACAGTGCAGTACTGAGATTTGGTACAAGGACGTTGGTTGAAAATGCCATATTACAGCGAAAACGTGGGTGGATTCGAAAAAAGGGGTGAATTTTCATTTTAAGATATACCAGGAACCATTTGTGGTAGATTTGGTATAAAGTTATTATTTGTCTACAGCTTTCTGGGTAGGCTTTAAAAAGCGGGCGTGGCATTTCCTATACAAACCTAATAATTTGTTGGGTTCATATCCAGAACTACTTACAGTACAGTACTGAGGTTTGGTATAAAGTTGTTAGTTGAAAAGGCCATGCTATTGGAAAAATGCAGGTGGGTTTTAAGAAGCGGGTGTGACGCATCTCATGTAATCTGTTATTCCATTAAGGGATGGTTGATTTTATGTAGCTTTCAAGCAGCTCGCAGCAAATTTACTATTCCACTACTAATATTACTACTACTAGTGTGTAATACTTTTTCTACTAATTTTTACCTACTAACTATTTTCTACTACCTACTACTACTTTATTTCTTCCACTATTTTCTAGTACTTTTTGTCGAAACATTTTCCACTGCTATTTGCTACTACTTTTCAACTACTATTTTCTACTACTTTCTATTTCTAATTTTTACTACTTTTCTACTTCTATTCTCTACCAATTTACTACTACTATTTTCTTTTATTTACCACTACTATTTTGTTTTTAATGAAACTTCGTTTTGAAACGAATAGTGACGGTAAACATTTTTCATTAGCCTAAAAATAAAGTTTTAAGTTATTGTTTTTTACAATAAGAATTTATTTCTTTGTAAATTTAGCATATGAGCAAGCATATTTTTAGGGTAATTTTAATAAAAATTAGGGTTAAATGAGGCTATTAAATGAAACTTCTGTGCAATCTGGGAAAACCAAAATATGGTACACATATCCGATCACGTATGCTGCTTCTCATTTTAGTTTTGTTAGTAGGTAAATAAAATGAATTTAATTGGAAAAGTTTAAAAGGTGTTTATTTACACTCCGTTTAAGTGTTTTGTATTCGGGAATTTACGTATTACCCAAACTTTGCCAGGGCCGGCCAGAGGAGCTAGTTTTTGATTTAATGACATCTTCATTAGGGCGAAATGACATGAATATACATAGGTACGATAGTGCAGTGCCTGGTGC
The DNA here is from genome assembly GCA_958295655.1 of Palloptera scutellata. Taxonomy (NCBI): domain Eukaryota; kingdom Metazoa; phylum Arthropoda; class Insecta; order Diptera; family Pallopteridae; genus Palloptera; species Palloptera scutellata. Next base: position 53,739,096 of record OY282450.1, read on the forward strand.
CTTGAATGGTTGTTGTAGTGGGAAAATGTTTGTATATTTAAGTGGCATAGAGTGAAAAGCTTCAATAGATGAAAAATAACCAAATATCGTTTTTGTTTGGCGTTGGGAATTGAAATTTTTAATTTTGTGTTGACAAACATGACCGATATATACATAGTTAAAGACTTTCAACCACAAATGTTATACTTGTAACTCATTTTCGATTATTTCCATGTGTATCTAAACTTGTAATGAATTATTTGCAATATGCGTTAGATAAATTAACAATATCACATGCAAACCATATACAAAAAAATATCTGCACTTAGTTTCTTTTTAAGTTTATATTTCACAGACACATTTTCAAATATTAATAATAGTAGTCAACAAAGCATTTTCTTTTGTGCATCCTTTTTACAATAGTAGACACAAAGGAAATTGTATCAGGAATGCAACATCGAAAATGGCATGTAACTACTGCAAGATAACTATATTTTTACATCTAAAAAATTTGTGCTGGTATTAATTGCAGTATATTCGCATGTGCACGTCCGAAGTTTGAGGGAATTATTTTCAGAGTTATCATCATGTATGCACAGCATAGCTCTCTTCTTCTGTTTCTTTTTGTAGTCATGCAAAAATAATGTTTACGAACGATGTACGATGCCACATGTCTTATGAATACAGTGACCAGCATTTTGTTGGCAATGTAAAGTACAAAACTCGAACTATGAAAGAAACCCCAAAAAATTATAGCCATGAAAGTATTTCTGGGTAAAGTGAAATCAATATTCTTCTTCTTTTAATGGCACAACAGCCCATGGAGGCCCTAGGCCGAGCTCTTCTTATCCACATGTACATGAATGGAAGGAACCTACAGTTTTATGCCGAATGCGAACACCGAAGTGAAAGCTTTTCATAGGCAATTTTTACTATTGTAGGTTTGCCATTGGCTGCCAAGAGGTGATGCAGGGTAGAATTTAATTTCTTTTTTTTTTGTTTTTGCCTGTGCCGAGATTCGAAACCCGGACACTATGTGTACCAGCCAAACGCACTACCACTACGTCACAGCGACCATAATCACGTAACTCAATATTTTGCCTACTATATTCTAGGCGGTTCTTAGGTATCGGCTTATTACGAGCATAATTTTTGCATAATACGGATTTAACAAATGTAAAGCAAATCAAAATCATAATTCCGTACTGCTTTAGAAGACACATTATATTTATGAACAACTAAATAAAGTCGGGCAGTCAATTTAAACATAAACGATATTTGTAATAAACATTTAAGTATGGCGTCATACCCTCCATTGTTCTTATTTCCAGCAACACGCCTTTTATTGTTTTGACTTACTAAATATTTTTATTTTGTTTTTATGATTGTACTGATTAAAATAATTTCTCAATATTTATATATAGAATTTATGAACATCGGTTGAAAGCTTTCCGATATATCGCACTTCGATAAATTCATATCCTCCACTTCGATGTAGCCTAGCTCGTCCAATTGTTAAAATAAATAAGAAGTAAACACCGAGCTAGCTTAGACATCGCCCGCATATTTGATCTTCTTCATAATTATGCTATTTGTTAGTGGTTTACTTCAGGGTTCCAACCAAAAGAGGATATTTGTGTAGTGGGTTATTATTATTGATCAAAGTATGAACTGAACTACGTACTTATTCGTAAATGCAATTTTAAAAGTCTGAGTAAAAAATTATTGAATTGTTAAGTCCTAGTTCACCCAGATATGCCTAATATGTTTATTTTGTAACACACTCATTGTCATTTAATCAAAATCAAACATACATACATATATGAGATCTCCTACATATAGATCAGTAGGCATATCTGAGTTAATAGATAGAAAGCTACTCAGAAGTACATTTTATTGTATTTCGAAGTGCACAGTGTGTACACTGTCTTAAAAACAGTATTTTCCTGCCAAAATCATAACGGTGGGCCAGCTCATGTATGAGTAACTATTGCCTAACCACTAGAACCACGAATCTGTATTTTTACTGTTATTGACTTAAAAATATGCCTCGGAATTCGAAACATATGGAGCTCTGGATCCGAGCAAAACCTCGGATTGAGTTGACATTTTTACTTTGTAATCGCATGTTCCTTAACACAAAAGTGCCGATTTATCTTCAATTTGTAAAGTTCAAACGTTAAAATTGTATGTTTCTCTTCCTGTTTGGCACATTCGTGTCTCTGGTAGGCAGCGAACGATTTGCACATACGAGGTCATACAAGTAAATGTGGTAGAAGTGCGATATCATCTTTGAACTTGTGTGATAAAGAAGCAAAGGAAAATAGTTCCTAGAAACAACCGCCGGAAATCCAAAAAGTATATAAAAGTTATTTTCCTACTGATGATGTCCTTTGAGTGCAATGTCTGGAAAAGCAAGACAGCAACTGCCTGTGCTGCAAACTACTTATGTGTTTGCATGTCGGTGCAAAGTGAGAATGAGTATGTTTTTCTATGCATGAACATAATAGTAATCAAATTTGCAGAAGAGGAAAACCACAACAACGTAGATGCTATGAAGATGCATTGACATTTTCTGTACATTCCATTCCATTCTCATTGCTCAAAGGAATTGCATTTTATAAGTATACATTCTTAAATATTTGTTGTAGTTATGCAAATTTTCTGCAATAAAAATGGATGCGTGTTATAGGTTAAGCACAGTCAAACCTTTTAGTTTGGACAGTCACTACTCGAACGACCTCTTAAAAGTGACGCAATGTATCAGAATATATTATGAATGTTCCTACAGAGAAAACTTAAAATTTCAACCAAATTTTCTGCACCGAAAAGTTTTGTTCCATAGAACCCTTTTCTCGATTTACATACTATGTTTTAGAGTTCGGCCGATTATTTATTTAATTCTTTAAGTCAATGGAAATTACAATAATTCCTTAAAGATTAAAAATTTTAACTTAGAATTAATTAAAACTAAAAACAAATTTAAAACAAGCTTAAGGATAAAATTCATTGAGTATGTTTTTAAATGAAACTTTAGTAACTGAGAAATCTAAAACCAAGGAATTATAAATAAAGTTAAACTCATTTAAGGCTCTAGAGATAGGAGCAAATAAGGCATAATTTGATTTACGTAACCCAATAAAAAATTAGGCAGAATGACGCAAGTCGCTAGTAGGAATATTAGATTTGATCCTTTCTAAGAGAGCAAAAAAACCAACAATGATGTCATAAACAAACATTTAAATTGATGAGCATTCACCGGGCATTGTAAGAGGGAAGGGGATCAGCGAAATAAAGACAACGCACTGCAAGTCGAATAAAGACTTTTTGAATCCATTCAAGCCTCTTAATATGACAAAGATAATGCGGCTTTCATATATATGCTGCATAATCGAAACGAGATCTCACTAAAGAAGTAGAAAGAATTTTTAGCGTCAAGGGATCAGGAAACTCTGAACTATTCCGCCGGATAAAAGCTAACATTGAATACGCTTTAAGAATATGTAATATAATTTAAATGCGGAAAAAAAGAAAACTTCACATCGTAGACTTAATATAGGTCCAAAAAGCATTCGACTTGATACTGCACTCAAACTGAATGAGGCTGAGGTTGTTATTTAAAATATTAAATTCGAATTTGAAATACTGATATTTTTGTAAATGGTATGGAAGTTTGGTGGTTTTGTAATTCCTATAAGTAGAACTTATTTCTTAAATTTTTGATATTTTTTTAATTATTTGGTATACCAATGTACATAACTTGCGCAATTCTCTGGGGCACATCTTACAAATTTCAAGCACATACTAATGTACATCAAAATTATTAAGCGAGTCAAAAATTTAGAAATTAAGCTTAAATAGATTATTGAAATCACATATGTATAGGTACATATGTATGTTATGTAATTGATTTTATGATTAAATCAAGATATCTATTTATTTGATTTACAATAAATCTACGCTCAAAAAGGGTAGCATTACACGTAGGAGTCAGTGTAATGCTATCATTAAGATAATACCGTGAAACATCACAGAGATTAAAATCACCCTGATTTTCGATTGGGCATCACTATTTTACTAGGTAAAAAAAAACTATTAGCCACTATGAGCTATTAATTTGCAGATATTTAAATTAAATATTTAAGAAACCTGAAAGTGATATTAGCATTTAAAGTGCCTCTGCGAAACAATCCCATTGCTCAGCCACGTTAGAATAGAGGGCAACAAGTGGAAAGGGTGAATCCTTTTGTAATTTTTATTTCTAAACTAAAGCGCCAACTTTATTTCACCATTTTCCATATATTTACAGCAAAACAATTTCAATTATTTGAAATAAATATCAATCCGACAATAAGATGAACCAAAGCTTCAACACTCTCAAAAATCCATAGAAAACAATTCCATGTATGCTTGCAGCCTCAAATTTCGGTTGGGTTTTGTTTTTCGGAATTTTGGTACTTTGTATTTGTACTTGTATACACAAATGAATGTGTAGAATGCTTGAATACATGCAAACTTTATACATACATATACTATATAATACTATACTTGTGCACTCGCCGCATTCCATGTTGAGAACTGTGTGCGTTTCAAAAGGATTTAAAATACTGAATTGTGTATGCGATAATCCTATTGCAAGAAAAATATCTAAATTTATATGGCAAGTGACAATTCCAGCAAAATCATTCGATCATGTATTTGTGATTTTTAATTCTCTTGGTTATCAATCATACATACTATTTACTAATGAATGCTCGGGAATAAATTTTTAAATAACCGCGCTATTCCAAATTAAAAATGGAATGAAACTGGAAACAATCGTACCTTCTTATATCAGAATTACTTCAAGCAATAAAGATATTGTACTTGTATATACCATATTTATACGAGTATATAAGTATACATATATACATACATATATGCATACTGGTACATACATAGGTATATACAAGTATATATGTACATTTATACAGGATAGACCATTTATAATTTGGAATTTGAATTTGGTGTAAATAACAATCACACAATCAACCCTTCCGCTTAATTGTGGAACACTTTTTCATTCAAAAGACTTCCTCGGCTGGCTTTGCAGTAGCCCATATGATGAATCATATGGAATTGAACGAATGAATGAATTTTTCAGTACATTTACTAAACGGCTAATATCACGATTTTCAAACTTCACACGCGAAAGATCGATTGTTGCACTTCTACCGAATTTTCAACGTAATTTTCTTACACTTTCGGTAGAAGATTCACCATTTTGCAAGTAAATTTTTAGGTTTCCCCAACTAGATGGACCATCCTTTATACATATATAAATACATGTACTTATTTATGTAAATGTAGCAACCTATATAGCCACCGATAATTATCGGTATATTTCCAGAGTTTTATAAATTCAATTTAAATTGATGAGCATTTAATCATCACAAAATCCATCTTTAAAACCACTCTTTAACCGAATACCGTATTTCAGGTACCAACATTTAATTACACAACAATTAACTATCAATTTCTGACGAGATCGGTGATCGATTTTCATCAACAAATTACGAAAACCTTCTTACATTCCTTCCGATTCGAGGTGAATGAGAATTATATGAAAGCAGACAATGGCAAAACCAACAAGTGATAGCAAAATGCCGTTCGGAACTGGCGTTAAACTGTAGGTGCCACCATGTGGTATTACTATGAGCTGTTCTGGCTAAAGTGTGTCCTATTATAACAGGCGTACAAGTATGAAACCGGAAAAGATAAGTTTATTTAAGAAAAATAGTTATACATTTAATCTTCAAATAGCCATTGCTAGCTACACATTTTTCCCATCTTTCTGGCAATTTGTGAATGCCTTGCCAAAAAAAACTGTTCGTTTTTTGAGTCAAACCAGTCTTCGAGCCATTTTTTCACATTTTCATACGAATCGAAGTGCTGCTCAGCAAGTGCGTACCCCATTGATGAAAATAAGTGGTTCGCAACTGTACGAATCTAGCAATTCCCGAGTCTGTTTTGTTCGATTTGATGGTGCATTGTCATCAAGAAAAATCACTTTGTGTTGCCTAGCTTGATATTCTGGACGTTTTTGGCGCAAAGCACGGTTCAAATCGGCCAATTGTTGTTGGTAGCGTTGACCAGTAACTGTTTCACCTGGTTTCAGAAGGTCAAACCAGATAACACATCGCTGATCCCAGAAAACACAGAGCATTGTCTTCTCTCCAAAGCGATTTGGCTTTGCTGTCGATTTGGCCGGTGTACCGGGCTTAACATATGATCGTGTACGTTTGGGATTCTCGAAATAGATCCATTTTTCATCGCCAGTAACAATTCGATGAAGATATGACTCTCTTGTGTACCAGGCGAGTAACATTTCATAGGTGGTTTTTCGATTTTCTTGCTGTCTTTCAGTCAATTCATGCGCTACCCATTTTTCTTCTGCGGAACCTTCAAAATCAATCCCATAGCTTTAAAACGTTGAGAAATGCATTATTGGGTCTCATTTAATTGTTCTGCAAATTGTTCTTGCATTTGACCATCATCCTCATCGAGTAAAGATTGCAATTCGGCATCTTAAAACTTTTTCGGTGGTCTTCCACGTTCTTCGTTTCTCGCATCAAAATCGCCACTTTTAAACTTATTGAACCACTCGTTGCACTGTGTGTTACCTAGGACGTGCTGGCCCTAAGTTTCAACAAGCTTACTTACTTACTTTTAATGGCACAACAGCCCATGGAGGGCCTAGGCCGAGCTTTTCGCATCCACTCATGTTGTGCGTGTTGTATTTGTACATGAATGGAAGGGACCTACAGTTTAATGCCGAATCCGAACGGCTAAGTGAAAAGCTTTTCATAGCAAGTTTTACTCTTGTAGGTTTGGCATTGCCTGACAAGAGGTGGTGCCGTGTAGAAAAATAATTTTTTTTACTTTTTGATTTTGCCTGTGCCGAGATTCGAACCCCGGACACTCTGCGTAGCAGTCCAACGCACTACCACTACGCCACAGCGACCACTTTCAACAATCATTCGCAGAAAATCAATGATCTCCGCATATCGTAGTTTGTATTATGAAACTTGATTGTTTACGAGCTGAATATCGTTGACTAAATGCGTAGAAATGGCACCATTGATTTGGTTTGACAGAGCGTATAGTTTCACCTAGCGACACAGAGATGTCATTACTTGTTCCATACTTGTACACCTAGGTAGAACAGCCATTCTAATCTAAACTAACCAAAAAGGTGAAAAATAAATGTTTTGCCACTTGGCAGGCAATGACAAACCTCCAAGAGTAAAATTTACTATAAAATTAGCCGATCGGATTCGGCATAAAACTGTAGGTCCCTTCCATTCGTATACAAATAAAACACTCATAACTTGAATCAAGACAGAAAAAAACCTTATTAATATTGACAAAAATTTAGGCTGATATGATAAAATAATTATTAATATACGAGTTCCCCAAGGCAGTGTTATGGGCCCAATGTTATACCTACTTTTCACTGCTGATTTGCCGACAACTGATGGAATTGTTATTCGAACCTTCGCAGACGACACTGCTGCCTTGTCAATTGATGATGATCCTGTCACTGCCTTACTCAAACTCAAAAAATTTTTAAATAAAATATCCTTGTGGCTTAAAAACTGGAAAATTCTGGCGAACGAAACCAAGTTGGTGCAAGTAACATTCACAACACGGCGCAATACTTGGTCACCTGTGCAATTAAATGCAATACAAATCCCTCAAGCAAACAATGCGAAGTACCTAGGAATGCATCTGGATAGACAGACGTCTCACATGGAAAACGCACATATTTACGAAGCGCAAAGGTCTAGGTCTTAAACTGAGAAATATCTTCTGGCTACTCAATCGTAAATCGCAACTATGTTGCGAAAACAAACTGCTCCTTTACAAGATGATCCTTAAACAGATATGCACCTACGGCATACAACTGTGGGGTACAGCCGCCAATTCAAATGTCGAAATATTGCAACGCTATCAGTCCAAAATACTTTGTATGCTTGTGAACGCACCTTGGTATGTTACCAACTTACAACTACATCATGATTTACAGGTTCCTTTTGTCAAAGATGAAATTAAGGCCAAATCTAATTCGTACAAAATACGAATGTTGAACCATCAAAATCAACTAGCATCTAAGTTGATGAATTCGCAGTGAACTTTCGGCAGACTAAAACGAAAAACCCCTCAAGATCTCATAATTTAAGGTGAAAATTGCGAAACATAAAATGTTAATGTAATACTGTAAAATATGGGTGTGTCACTGGACACTCACCATGCATGTTTGTTTTTATTTTTCTTTAAATGTTTTTATTTTATTTTTTTAAGACAGCTTGCTTTATTATCTCAAAGACAGCTTGCTTTATTTAATAATAATAAAAAAAAAATATACGAGTACGGTCAACAAAATCTTCTGTCAGTATGAGAAGAAAATCTTTGTTGAAGTTTAATAAAAAAATATACGAGTACAGTCAACAAAATCTTCTATCAGTATGATGATGAAAGAAAATCTTTATTGAAGTTTAATAAATTTAGTTTGTTAGTAATAATGCGTTGGACTGTTTCGCAGGGTGTCAGGGGTTCGAATCTCGGCACAGGCAAAATCAAAAAGTAAAAAAAACAATTTTCGAAAAGCTTCACGCGGTCATACTCGATAAATCTGAAGTTCATTGTGGTAAAGGCATAACACTTGACACAATGGCTGTCTATCTCTTTATCCCGTAATTGCATTCCCTCTCTCATTCTATATCCTTCTTCCTCCCGCCTAGCATTCTTCCTTTCTTGTAGATATTAACTAATTAATATCGTTCTAATTATCTATTTTATTACGACGTCCAATTGGGGATTTTTTTGGACTGTTTTGTTGGAACAAATCTACCAGAGTAATACGCTTTTGATAATTTTCTGAACGACATTTGTTGATGTACACAAAAAAAAATTATTATCGGAAATCCATTAGTTTTATGCAGAAAATTTTATGTATCATTGTGAAATTCTTACCTCTTTTATTAGTTACGCCAGTTCCTGACATTTTTGATATATTCTCGGCTGGACTTTATTCACATTTACGGCAAATATTCAAAGTTGTCGGATTTAAATGGTAATAGCACGTGTATTGCGGAAAGACATATTATGTAATGAGTTTTCTCAACGTTAATCAACGATATTCATTTTTGTCAGTTTGTTTTGAAATTGAAAAAAGCTAATTAATGTGAAAAATATTTTTCTTTCATATTGACAATTTCTTTTTCAATTTAATAGTAATTTGTTAGATTGATAAAAGATCGGTGGATTTAAAGAAAAGGCTATCCAAAAAACTAAATATGTATATTTATTCAATTAAAAAAATGCATATATTTAATTAAAATCGATAAAGAATTGTTTTATAAAATTTAAGAAAAAATATCCGTCTGACAAAAATATAGATCGAATTAAATAAAATTCATTCCATGTATATTTTTGTAAATTTCACTTAACATGTTTGAAACAACTTCAAAATGAAGTAGAACCAACTTTAATTAAAGTAGAAGCAACTATATGTGTATTAGCGTACTTCATTTCGGTTATATTTTTTTATCAATGTTTTAAGTTCGCTTTTGTTACATAAACATTAAAGATAAGTATAGAATTTAGGTATTAAAGGTTAAATATGTCTTTCTTTCTTTTTTTAATGGCACAACACTGCCCATCGAAGTTTTTCGCATCCATTCATGTTGTGCGTGTTGTACATATTTTACATGGCTCTTGGGCCCAGTTTTATGCTGAATCCGAACGGTGAAGTGAAAAAATGTTTACTCTTGAAGGTTTGCCATTGCCTAGTGGCAAGAGTTGGTGACGAGTAAAAAATTTGTTTCTCTACTTTTTAAAATTTTGTCTGTGCCGAGATTTGAACACCGCACACTCTGCGTGGCGGGCCAGCCCATGACAAACCACACACGAAATATGTAGTAACTATATTATATTTACTTGCCTACTTACTTTATTCTATGGTAAAAATTATAACAACATTCCTGCATCTGGGCGATGTTGAAGTGTACGAGTATGTGCAGTAAAAGTATGCAGCACCACCTGTTCGTAGTAAACACTTTATGATAGAAATTGTGTTTTTGAATAAAAATAAACCACAAAAAGCGTATATTCACCGGCTTCTTCACGCCTGAGGATATGAAATACGGCCTAATACCAGTGTAGCATTAGAGTGGTCCTTATTTAATGATGTTCTATACACCAATTTACTATACTTTTTCAATTTAAATTTAAATTGTATATCCAAAGATAGGGGTTTAACTCTCTAAACTCTCTTTTTGCCCAAAACATTGCTTGATCGGTTGTTTCATAGATCGGTTAAAGAAAAACGGAAACATGTTGCAATAATACCTTTAAAACGACATTAAAGTGAAGTAACTGCGATGAAGAATTTCAGAGTTAAGACCACCCAGAATCCGATTTTTTCTGGAGAAAACACCTATTTACATAATATTAAACTGTGGTCGCTGTGGTGTAGTGGTAGTGTGTTGGACTGCTACGCAGAGTGTCCGGGGTTCGAATCTCGGCACAGGCAAAATCAAAAAGTAGAAAAAATAATTTTTCTACACGGCACCACCTCTTGGCAGGCAATGGCAAACCTACAAGAGTAAAAATTGCTATGAAAAACTTTTCACTTCGCCGTTCGGATTCGGCATTAAACTGTAGGTACCTTCCATTCATGTACAAATATAACACGCACAACATGAGTGGATGCGAAAAGCTCGGCCTAGGCCCTCCATGGGCTGTTGTGCCATTAAAAGTAAAGTAAAGTAAGTAAACTGCTTTCAAAATATCGACTTTAAAAATTTAACTTATTTAACTCTTCTGTCTTCTTATATTTTTTATATTCTTATATATTTTCGATACATGGCTTGTAACATCAGTGTTGTCAATGTAACATAAATTTTGTCAGGTGGCAAGCTACTCAGATGATAGCATCAGACTCAGCCGACAAGAATGGATAGATAATGCGGTTTTGAACAGCGGCGATCTTCAATTTTATACTGACGGATCTGGACGGATGAGAGTACTGGATCTGGGATCTTCTGCAGTTCACCAAAAATCGACGAGTCTTATAAACTCCCTGATTACTGCAGTGTTTTCCAAGTAAAGATCCTCACTATTATCACAAGGAACCTCGATCCCTAACAGATTACTATCGTTGTGAACAGGAAAACGGCATGCGAACGACTGGACAATATAACCATAAGATCAAAAGCAGTATTGAATTGATTCCATAAGCTCCAGGAAATGAGCTATAAGCATCAAGTAAAACTCAATTGGGTTCCCTGACATATCAATATTGAAGAAAACGATAAAGCTGATAAACTGGCGAGGAAGAGAGCTGCCTTATGTTCAGGTAATAAACTGGTACAGACCTTGTAAGGTCTGGATTAAGGAGATATGTTTCGTAGGTGTTTAGAATAATATAAAACATAGGCAAACCACAATGAACCAATCTTTGACCCCGTGGACGCACAGTTTTTCTGAGCACTTCCCTCTAACCATAACCTACTTATTTAAAGAACCGAGTTCCCAAAGGTAGCAATAGAAGTACACTCGATAGCTAGAGTATCGGGTTTTGTTACCTAAAGCAATAAGAAATAAAATGTGTGATTTTCACACGATCTTCAATACGAGCACGTTTTCTTTTAAAACAAAATTTATATAAAAAAAATTATGCGGGAAATACTTTTATTTATAATTCCTTTTGAGACATACCATTCAATATACTGAAATTGATTTCATTCGATTAGCATTGTTTCTCCACACTGTTGGCAATTCATTGAAAAGAAATATGTTTCAGTTGAAGTTCTAACATGCTCGTAAGTGTAGTTTATATTAATTAACTTTCTTCGAATTAACCAAACCATGGACGAAATAAGATTCAGTTTAAACAACATGTTATAGTATGAATGAGAATCTTAACCTCATCCTTGACTGCTTTTTTGTACATATACTTACAAGCACACATGCATGCATACATATACCATATTTATTTGTGAAGAATAGGCTTTGCTTTTGTCCTGTTATAGCGCCTCTAAGTCCCGCAGAGACAATACATATACGAGTATGCTGGCCAGGACACTATTAACAAACCATGCAGGTAACCCACTGTGCATATTCATCTGTAGTATGTATATTTAACGTTAACAACCATAGTTGTTACATACACATACATAAGTATGCATGTACATATGTCAACATACGAGTGATGGTGTCTGTTGTACGTTCCTGTTTGTGCGTTCTTAACTAATGGAGTTGAAACTGTAAACGGATTAGTGAGCATACAATTTGAGATGTACATAGTTGGTGGTTGTGTTCGAGTGGATCAAGACCATGGAGACGAAGATGAAGGATGAACAAGACAAGTATATGTTGTTGCAGTTGCAGTTATTTTGAAGATTTTCAAGCATGCTGCTAGTATTGCCAAATGTAAGTATGCATACATACATCCTGAGTTACATACGTACATATGTACATACGCAAGCCTGAAGATGACGTCCACATGCTAAACAAAATGTAAATTTGCTATTGAAGAACATACAGTGCATTGTATACAAAATAAACAATGTATAAGTATAGAGTAAATGGGAATGCGGCAATAAATGCTGCCAAGGCTGCTTTGATGTTGTTTTTTATTGTTGCTGATTTTAGTGTTTGCTTAGACGTACTCGTATATACACGCACATGCATGTAAATATAAGTTTGTACCTAAGATACCCTGTAAGGAAACCAACTGATTTAAAGTTAGTGGATAAACTGGTTTACTGAACTCCTCAACTAGTCTCACATTTGGTGTCTTTCCCCATCGCAAAATGGGTTATTTAACATTGTGCTGTCCTAGGCACAAGTTAATTGTCCAGGCTTGCATATCTTTTCAACTAGTTATAAATAGGTAGATAGATGTTTTTGCAATAGTTTTTAAATCAAACAAACTTCAATTAGTTTCCAACTAGTCAACTAGTTTCCAGACCTATCGAATTGTTTCAGTTTTCCAACCAAAAATGTTTGCTATTGTACCAGGATTATTTACTATTGCATATTAAATAATTAATAAATAAATTGTAATATAAAAAAAAGTTTAACATTAATAAATAAAAAAACATTTCTAATTTTAAAAATTAAATTTTTTAATTCTTCTAAAGTAGACATATGTATAGTATTTCACTTTCAAATTCGTCAGTGATCTTTGTGTCATTTCAAAATCCATATCAGTGAAAAAAGTTTAAAGTGTTGTAGATGAGAATTACAAGGCAATATTTTCACTGAACAGTATTTTTAAAGTGGTTGAATTTTAACCACTTTAAAAACTAGATGCTGCTTAACTATTTGAAAAATTAGCAATTTTAATGGACTAGATCGGTTTGACCCTGCAGGGTATATATGTACATAACCACACACATGCACATATGTGGGAAAGCGGCTGCTTTATCAAAATTCGTCAATGAGAATGTTTAAGGTTTGCATTTAAAATGTGTGCTCTTGGATTCTTCTTCTTTAATGCTGACCTTTAACCTACATACAAACCCGTACATAAGTTTCTGTTTTGTTTAGATCTTAAAGCTTACCTTGCTGCTCAATGCGATCATTGTTCGGGTCCGTCCAGCTAACGAACGCAACTGCAAACCAGTTCCCCACCTGAGGACCCTTGACAGTAATACGCTGTTGCACTTCATCTGATTGCAATTTTAAATCGTATATTTTAAATCTGCAATGAAATCAATTTCGGTAACTTTATAAATCGTTACTTTAAAAGTGAATATGCACATAAACACGTTTTTTGAAATAATACATTAACATATCAAATAAGTTACTACAATTGAAAAACTTGAAATCGTTTCAACATTCGTTGATCTTGGAGTGACTTTGGACCAAAGTCCAAACTCTGTTTTAATATTTACATTAACCAAATCATTAACAAGGCCTCCTGTGTGCTAGGTTTCATTAAAGGCTGGGCGAAAGAATTTGACGACCCTTATGTTACCAAACTGTTATTTGTTTCTTTAGTACGTCCAATATTAGAATATGCTTCAAGAGTTTGGTGTCCATGTTTTAGGTGTCACATAGATGCCTTGGAGTCGGTCCAAAAGCAATTTCTTCTTTTCTGCATACGTGGTTTACCTTGAAACCCGAACTTACCATAAACCTTCCATCATATGAAACTAATTTCGTTTCAAACTAATTTCATTACCATCGTTGTACTTATGTAGAATAATATTGAATTCTACATTTATACTTAAACTTTTTCAGGGCAATATAAATAGCACTTATCTCTTAAGTAGACTCAATATCAATATACCTACACATGCTACAAGGAACTATGATTTGATATGTTTGAAAGCTTATAAGTGTAATTACTTAAGATTTAATCTTTCAATAATGCCTGTATAGATTTCAATAAAGTTTATTATTTAATAGATTTTTCCGATTCACTAAAATTAATTAAAGATAAAATTCTTTTAAAAATTAATAATTAACTCTCTCCACTATCCAGCCATTTTGTGCTTAGTGGAGTTCTCACCCCTAGCGCTTTTGCTTTCGTTCGCGCTTCTGTAGAGTGATCCGGTCACTCTACTACGGTAACCTACACGTAGTTGGGAGCGCCCCTCGGAAACAACAGTTAGATATTCTGAAGAATTAGAAGTGTGTGGAAATGGAATTGGGTTAGGTATGGGGAAGATGTTTGAGTCCAATAAATGTTTAGGCCCATAGTCCATCACTCCTCCGTCTCTTTGTGATGTCCCTTGTATAGTGATCTGAAACCAGTTACGGATTTAATTACTGTGTTAATCACGTTAAAAAATTTTCCAATTAATCTTCTAAATAAGCCTCAGACTTTAACATCGTGTAATGAATTTCATGAGCTCCTCGTCAAAATCTTTGACCTTTGCTTGTGTTATGATAATAAAATATCCTTAGATGACTTCAACCAATTTCTGTTTCCGCGACTTAATGACCTCGAACGATGTAACACAGATCGGTTAAGCCGCGGCACGGAACATCACAGTTAGTAGCACCAAATTCCAAGTTCGAGATATCCATAAGGCAACAGTGCAATCTGATCATCCTGATCAAAGAAGTCGAAGCCAAATTGGGCATATTGAAGGTAGGCTCAACCTTCGTGACTTAACATACGCATGATTACTTGATTTCTGTCAAGATCCGAACTATATGACATATAAGTAAGTATAATATATAAGTATGCACAGAGGACACATATAGCCCAATTTGTGCGTAATGCTGCTGTAGATTTTGTGATTCCACTTTTTCATTAAAATTTTATATTTAAATCTCAATTTAATTTTTTAAAATATTTTTATGACAAAGTTGATCATTTTGGCTGGTGATTGCAAATCGTGCGTAGACTGAGTAACAACGATGGTAAAATGACAGACCAATTTGATGTGTGTGGGTAGCATTTTCTTGCAGCTTTAATTGTTCGGTGTAATCGTTCGATGATACCGTTTGCTTGTGGATGATATGCTGAAGTTCGAATATGTTTACAGCTGATTAATTTGTTGAGTTCACCAAATAAAATTGAATCTAATTGCCGACCCTGCAATTTGCATTTTTGGCATTGAATACATCCACTAGTGCGCTTTGCAATATCTGACTTCATATTTTGTCACACATACTTTTCGGTGATCAGCTTGATTGTTGCTCGTTTTCCAGATGGTGCCAGATTGTGAAATAATTCGAATATTGATTTTGGTAATGTTGGAACAATGAATGAAGAATGTTGTAAGTGGAAGTATCACAATACAATTGTTGGTTGGAATTTGGCAACGAGATTTTTGTTATTTTTAACGACGAGATTGGGGCTTTTAAAATTTGTTCAAGTCAAGGTTGTTGATTTGAGACGACGCTATAATTTCTATGCTCAGTGGTTGAGAAATGCTCTCAATTCGAGATAGCTTATCTGCAATAATATTGTTTTTGTCTCACACGTGCCGTAGATCGGTTGAAAATTGGATTATGAAATCAAGATGATGTAATTGTCGTGGTGAAGCTTTTACTGGTTTTTGTTGAAAAGCTAAAATTAGGGGCTTATGATCAGTGTAAATAATGTAATTTTGTGCTTAAGTCTCGATCATAAGTACTGTATCGCTTTTGAGCATTCATAAGTCATGCGTTTTGAATAGAAACCCAAGGGTAACAGCTTGTCACCGTCGATTTGATGCAAAACCGCACAAACTGCGAAATTACTTGCATCAACAATTAAAACGAGTAGAGCATCAGGCAATGGATGAGCCAGGTACGCAGCATCGTCTAAATAACGTTTTCATTTTTCGAATACATGATTTGCATCATCTTTCCAAATGATAAAAGATTGATTCTTCTTTTTGTTAGTTGCCCGTAATTAGAACTTGTAATTTTTCCTGCATGACTGCAGCATAGGGAATGAAATGACGATAGAAGTTCATCAAAACAAGAAAACGACGAAGTTCGAATGCTTTTTCAGATTTCTTGAATGTTAAAATTGCATCGACTTTTTCGGTTGGTGGAATCACGTCTTCAGCATTGACTGAGTGTTCTAGAAATAAGACCCTTGATTTGCCAATATCGCATTTGGCAAAATTGATTTTGACGTAAAATTTCTTTTATCGCTGAAGAACCATTTCTAGATGGTGTTTATGTTCGAATTCGAAACTGGAAGAAACTGGCTGACCGGTCATAATAATTTGATGGACGACTTTTGAATGATGGTGGACCATTGGTGGTTGCATGGGATCTCTATAATTATTGAAAATGACGAAGAAATTGATTGAATTATGGATTGTGCTGATGCATTTCTATTTAGCGAGTTGATAGATGCAATTGACGATTAATTTTGTAATTGAAGCAATGAGATGTTTGCGTTTGATGTCAACTACAAGGTCGTAGTAATTGAGAAAATCGGCACCGATGATAGCTTGACTAATATCCGCAATAATGAATTGCCAATTGAAATTACGACGAAATCCGAAATTAACGTTTAATATTGTTTTGCCGAGTGTTTTTATCGGTGTGCCATTTGCGGTGAAGAGTTGATAAAAAATCAACTGAAACATGATTTGGGAATTATAGAAATTTCGGCACCAGTATCAATGAAAATTTGCTGTTGTTTTAGCGATCGAGAATAAAAAGACGTTTGTTCTCTACATTAGCCACTTCGCTCGCCGCTATTTCGGAAGTGTTTGCTTTGAATTTACAAGGTTCGGTGCGTTTGCGTGCCGAAGCGCCAAATTGAAAGTGATAATAGCAACATGGAAAATGAAAATGGAGAACATTTTCTGGTCAACTCCTCAATTTGGGTAGTCAACGCTGAAATTTGAGGCGACTCATCTTGGTATGATTGAGATGACGTAGATGGGCATTGCTGCTTCGTTAATTTGACTAAAAGTTCTGATTTTTTTTTTGTCTGCAATGCCTGCAATTTTGTTTATGTAAATCATTGTCAGCAGTCGAAATAACTGGGCGTGTTCGTTTCGGAAAACGTTCGATCCAGAGAGTCTTGCTTCATCTAAAAGAGCATTGTTGGAAAGTTCACGCATTTTTCGAAGCAAGCCGGCTTGGCATCACCCAATTCAGTTTCGTTCAGTAAAATTCTTAATTTATGTTGATTTGACTGTGTGAATTCGGCTCAAAGCACAGACCATTTTGTGAAAATTCCAAAAATTTGCTTTCTATTTATGGTTGAAGCTTTCCAAAAAGGGATCATTCGTTAAAATTTGTCGCATTAGTAATTTTGAAGTGAATCGCACAAATATTTTGTTGGATCATGACCAGATGAAGATCTCAAAATATCATATGGAAATAGATTCAGATTTCGGAAATATCTTTCGGCTTAAAAACTATGCCTACAAAAGCAAAAAGAAAACGGTTATTTGCAACGAATTTTTATTATTCTCAGTGCATTTCCACGGTTCGTTTTTTTCTATGTTTTCACTCATACGCGCACAAAATTCCTTTAAAGAATGTAACAAAAAGTATTAAACTTTTCTTCCACCATCGCGCATACCGAGAACATGTGTAATGCAGAGCTATTTTCCTTCATAATTTTTTGCTACTTAACATCAGTTAAAAAACATTCAAGCGAATTGATTTTAAAAGTTTCTTATATTTCTTTCACAAGTTCTACTGTTTTCTATTTTCCTGAGAAGCTTTAGGCGCTTAACATAGTGAGGGAAAAAAATCAATGCAGTTACCCGCGAAGTGAAAAAAGAAATAAGAATCAACGACAACGGAAGCCTTGAGGAAGTACGTACTCGTAAATTGCAGTCAATGAGATAACATTTGTTTCGAATCGCTCCATTATGTGATGCGATTCGAATTGCGTTCACGTGCATTCATGATGTGCATGGAAAAAAGTCGAGGGTGCTGATGATAATAATCATGCATCATGGAGTTACAACGTGAAAAGAAGGGTGTAAAAAGACTAATTTCAGTTCCGTTTAATCTATTACTCGTTCATTTAATGGTGAATATTTAATTATTTATGTATTGCTACCTAAATTTGCTAAAGCCCTAGCATAACATTACTCAAAATCGTGTTTTTAATGCATTATGATTAACTGTATCCACGATAACAGTGGATAAAGAAGGGTTTAAAATTGACTTGTTGTATTTTGAGCAGCATGGTTTGTGCTCCACGTGATCGAGCGCTATTTGCAGAGATCAAAGACCAGTTTTTGTTGGACGGCCAAAGCGATATTAAGTATCAGCTTATTTTCGGAAAATGCCAATAAAATAAGTATCTAGCGGCAAGTATCAGCACGGATTCCTCATAAAATACTGATTTCTGGATATTTGCATTTCATCATGTGAAGGATTTTGCTACGTGTCGGTATTATTAAATTTCCTTTCGGGGTTCATTTATATGGGTGATATTTCTTACACAGTGACTGCTGTCTTTGACCTTTTTTTTATTTATACATTCAACACACACGGTGTACCCCTATGAATGTCGATTGGAAGGAAGATTGATAGGTGGGAGGAAGAAGGACGGAGAATTAATGAGGGAATGTAATCACACAGCAAACGGATAAAGAGACAGACAGCCATTGTGGCAAGTGTTATGCCTTTACCACAATGAACTTCAGTTTATCAATGTCGAATATGACCGCATGTAGCGCCAAAGGCCGAGCTTTTCGCATCCACTCATGTTGTGCGTGTTATATTTGTACATGAATGGAAGGGACCTGCAGTTTTATGCCGAATCCGAACGGCGAAGTGAAAAGCTTTTCATAGGCAATTTTTACTCTTGTAGGTTTGCTATTGCCTGTCAAGAGGTGGTACCGTGTAGAAATTTAGTTGATGTTTTTGTTTTTGATCTTAACAAAAATTAAAAAAAATTACCATCGAAAAACTGAAAATTTTCAAAAATATATATTTTTAAATTAATGCGGCATGCATCTTTGGTTTGTGGATTGAAATGGCATAAATAATATGAAATATGTATGTACTATCACTGTTTGTGTAGCTGTTGAACATTAATTAGTATGTATGTATGAAGTTTGTATGCACTTGTATGTACTTATTATTGGATTTATATGCCTGCTGCAAGTTGTGCTATTGAATTAGCCTCATCATTAATTGGTATCAAATATGACAAGCAAAATCCATTTACATGCTATATACATATTTACATATGATTGTATGTACCCAGTTATAAATTGAATCACTACAATTGCGCTAACAAGTCCTTAACTGCCAACACTTAACCATCCCAGGGCGACTCCCTCTTCTCGAAACAGAACAAGCTTCATATAAGTATTTGATATGATGAAGACACAACTTTCCTTTTTGATTTTATTCGATTTGTATTTGATTTATAAATTCATTTTACTTAATTCAAAACTATAATTTTTTGTTAAATTACTTCTGAAATCTTTCAAATGTTCAATCAAAAATCACGATTGTGCATTGAGCTAAGATGAGATAACACACTCAATTTCAGCTTGAAATAATTTTAAAGCCATAACGATTCAGATAATTAATATTGAATAAAAATCAATTTATTTACATATTTATTTACATAGTCTACGGATGAACCCAGACAATTAGATAATATAGTATATACAATGAGAGCTTAATAACGAAAATTAATTTATGTAAATATACGAAATTTGCATAAAGTTAATAAAAATAACAACTACATTAAACCAAACCAACGTGCATAAGTGTCACTACAACCTAATAATCTAATAGCAAATGATTGACTTTCTGAAAATATCTCTACAGACGCCAAAGTCATTAAGAAAGTAAAACTCATTGAAAATTCTACACGTAGAGAGCTCAGGCATAAACATCTATTTCTAATAACAAAAGAAGGCGGGTCAAGCAACCCTCTTGAACCCTCTTAAATCTGTTGATGTGAACAACATAAAACGGATTCCTAATTACACTGCAATACTCTAGTATGGATCTAACAAACGAATTTTTTAGTTCATAAGGATGTTTTTAAGACATAAGGATGGTTAAAGTCTCTTGAATTTCGTTTTATGAATACTAGAGTTTTGTTACATTTGAATACATCGTGTTAATATGTTCATTAAAGGAAACAGTAGTGTCAAATTTTACTCCTAAGTCAATACATTCAGAGGGAGACTTGGGGGCGTAGGACACAAGATGAAGTTCGTGATAGTCGCATAATAAGGGTGCGTCCAGGTTCGATACGCTTCTCCGTTTCAAGTCGACACACAGTCTCGTCATGGCCTCCCCTGGATAGTAATCTGACAACCGTCAGTGAGCTAACTAATGTGTGCGGCGGGCTTCTCCATGGCCTTGAATGAATGGTTGTGCGTCGGGCTTGGAACCCACCCCGTTAAAATATTTCCCAATGAATCCTCAAACGAAGCCTCGGATATGGAATCCCCTAATGTTGACGACTCCCGCAAATACACAAAGGACAACGATTTAAGGATATGCACCTGGAATGTTCGAACCCTCTACAGGGGAAGGTGACTCGATCTAGCTGGTAGATGTCCTCGATAGGTATAGAGATGACATCACTGCTATATAGGAAATGCCATAGATGGAACAAGACCAGCCGTTTTTGAAACATAATGGCAAATCCTTTATAATAAAGCTAAATTCTCGGCCATAACATTAAATTATATGCGTTTTATTTCTTCTTGAAAACAACACTTCTAAAAAAACACCCTGTATAATTGAAGTATTTCTGTTTGTTTTGTGGTTTCGTGTTTCTAATTGAGATCCGAACCGTGGCAATTGTAGAACTTTAAACCACTACTAATGTACCATTCGTGCCATTCTTTAGAACGGCTCAAAGTTTATCAACTTTTACAATTTTTCACTGTGTGTGAATCGATCCTGATGCTACATTCATTACAGGGTGGGAAATTCTATGTTTTGGCTTGGCATTTCTTATAGCCAGGAAGCGTCCTAAGTTCTGAAATGGGCTAAATCTGTTAAGTACCTCCTATATAAATAAAATATTCTTAACTTGATTTTTAAATATTTGTAAAGCAAATTAAGTAAGTATACTCGTACATTTTTGAAGTACCCTTTTGAACAACTATTGCGAAAATTTTTGAGAACTCATACTAAAAGAAATAGTCTAGCATACGATATCAGATTCGGTTAACATGTATAAATAGCCTCAAATACAACTATTGAGAATATTATCAATATAGGGAAATAACAACGCTTCACCCTATACAAGTAAAATCTTCGAGGCTCATTTAAAAAGAAACAGATTGGTGCAAATTGAATAAAACTGCATTGAATGACGTTGTTAAAAACCGAGGTGGTCCGAGAGTCGGACCGATTGTGATCTGTTTTGGTCGAACCGATGCGGATACCGATTATCGACTATCCGAAAAAGTTTGGCCAATGCCGACACATACAGTAAAAAATAGATTAAATTTTTTTCACCATAATTTTTTATTTTAATATTAAAATAAAGAAAAACTTAACATAATAAACGCGAGTCGGTAATGTACTCTACTAATTTTGGCCGATGCCGCCACATAATTTTAGGCCGATACTAGCCCATACCGATGCCGATTAATCGGTCGGACTCTATTGTAATAATATAATTTAGATTATACAATTTTAGCGAAATCGTTTTTAACGCCATCATATTAGATATAGGAACATTGTAGAGGGTCCAACAAAAAAAAAAAAAATAATGGTTTGAATTTGTTATAACTTTTTTACTTCAATATATTTTTTATTTTTTTTTTGTTCAGAAATTTGCTAAGACAACTTAGGGAATGAAAATGGAACAACACACAACAGAACAAAACAACGAACAAAAATCACTGAATTTAATTTTTAACACCAACTGTAAATTTGTTGCAACGTGCATATCGTCGATATTTTAATGTGCGGATCGCACCGACAGTCACAGGAATAAATCATCTGGTTGCACGATTTCGGCAAGAGGGAAGAGTAAGGAACACTCCCGTTAGCGGAAAGCCACGTACGGCTCAAACGGATGAAAATATTTTTAACGTGTACTGGAAAGTGTGCAGAAACATTAACAAGTATACGTTCGTTCAGAGGATTTAAGTACATTGAACATGTTTCCATATAAAGTCCAGCTTGTGAAAGAATTATAGCTGACCAAACGGAATGATGCGCCAAAAAGCAGTGCAGAGAAAATGAGCGAAAAAGCCCATTTCCAATCAAATGGCTTCGTTAACAAGCAAAACTGCAGGATATGAGCTGCAGCTGCAGAACTGTAGCTCATCAGCGAAAATTACTCCCACTTTTGTGTACTGTTTAGTGCGGTGTATCGTCCAATCATCAATTTTGCTCAATATCGGACGATGTTGGAAAATTGTTTGAGACCAGCTGTGCAAAACTATCCACAACTGTGGTTCTAACAGGTCACTGCGCATGCTGCAAGGGAGAGTCTCTGTTGCAGGACATCTTCGACGAGCGCATTATTTCTCGCCATAGCAGCCGAGTTCATCAAATTTAACCGCTCCCAACTGTTTTCTTTGAGCTTATTTTATTAAAATAAGGATGTGCGTCAATAAGCCAGCGAGCATCCCTCAACTGAAAACCAATATTCGTAATGAAATCCGTGCTATAACACCTGAAATTTTGGGAAAGGTCATGGAGAACGTAGTAAAATGAACACGAATTTACGGAGCCGAAAATTGCCATCATTTGCAAAACGTTATCTTTCATGTTTAGGTCAATAAAATTTTCCATTTCAATTTAAAAAAGATTATAGTTTAC
The DNA here is from genome assembly GCA_958295655.1 of Palloptera scutellata. NCBI lineage: Eukaryota > Metazoa > Arthropoda > Insecta > Diptera > Pallopteridae > Palloptera > Palloptera scutellata. The sequence continues at coordinate 53,762,316 of OY282450.1, forward strand.
TCTGAAATTATAAAATTATAGAGTCCAAACCATAAAATCCTTTTTGCGCTATGCAATTTTCATATTCAGTTAAAGATGAATGATTTTAAAACACAACATTTATTGCCAAGAATTTGATTAAAATTCGACTTGTGCAACCATTTTCCATGACACAAGTTGTGGGTTGAATTAATTAATTAATTATGATAAATCGCTGTTTTTTTTTCTGTTTTCAAAAATAGTTTTGAAGAGATTCCTGAATAATGTTTCTAGATTTAGTTTCAGTTGTATTTCAACATTATACATTATATTTTTCTCTAGTCTTTGAGAATTGGTGTAGGTGCATACGTAGACGAAATAAATAATTAAAACTACCAGATAACTACTAACATCCAATAAAAACTACTAACACTCACCAATAAAAACCTGCACTGAACTCTCGGGACACCTGAAGACCATTGTTGCTATTGCTGTCTTGTTATTGCTTTTCGGTTAACACTCAAATATTTTTGGAAGAAATATTCCTCCTTTTTTATGTATTTACGTCCTGAATGTTGATTTCAGTTGCAGTAACATCAAATTTCATATGTTGAACGTTTTCACTTAGATGCGTACGAGTAACACTCGGTTTGCCAAAAATGCTGTAAATACTATGCATAATAAATACATATACAAATACATACATACATACGAGTATGTATATATGTATGTAAAAGTACAATGTACATACATATGCATGTATGTATGTATGTACATACTCATACCATACACTTATGTAATATGAATTTATAGTTTCTCATAAGCGATTCCATTCTGTTAAGAATGTGTAATTTGTGGCACATATGCTTAAGTATCTCCTGCTACTGAAATAATCAAAAGTGCCAGACCGTCTTCCGCCAGTCATAGGCAATTTGTTTCCGTAATGAAATTAATATTGGAGCAATGGAAAAGTGCAAACGTGCGTAAGATAACAATTTTTTTGTTTTATTCTTCTTATGCAGTACTTTTTCTTATTATCAACTAAAACTTTTTGTGCCTGGTGCTTCTATCTGCAACGGCATGATAAAAAAGTGCCAAATTTTTTCGTTCTCTTCGCAAAATTTACACCATCATTAATTAATGACACAATTTTCTTTGTGTGAAATTGGGGAGAAAGGGCGCTGAAGAAAGACAAGTGAAACGAAATGAAGAAGAAAGAGAGGCGCAAAAAGGCCAAAGATAGATAGATATGATTTTTTCATATACTCTTTCATTATCTTGGTGGTAATTTTTGCACACAATTTGCCATGACGACGAACGCGATGATATTTCTTCATTTGGGGAGGGACTGGGGAAGACTTTATGATTTACCGGTCAAGTGAAGTGAAAAAGTAGAGTTTTATTTTGGACTTCGTGGATAAAGTCGCTGCTGATGGAAAACGTTAAAAAAAGTGAACAGAATTTATAGCTTTTTCGTATTTTGTTAATGTGATGAACTTTATTATAATGTGTCAGTCGGCTGCGAATGTCACAATTGTTGTTATAATTTGTACATCTAGTAGGTCTTCTTTCAAACCATAGATCCACTATACCTTTTAAAATTAATTGGTTCTGAAAGATAGAGGCAAGCTAAGGTTTTAAAATGTGTTTCAACTTTCGTACCGGTGATTTAAAAAAACTAAAAAATTATAAATATACTATCAGGAAATCGGGTTTTTCTTTTCGCCACTGATGATGATGATGCACAACAACCTGAAACACCTACTAACGGTTAGTCACCAAAGTCCTTCCAATATATTTGAGAGAGCAGAGCTTTGGTTGAAAGCATAGCTCGCCTAGCTGGGAATAATACCTTTCACGTAATATCACTTATGAAGGGATGCATCAAGGAAACAAAAATCCAGCTTTACTCTGAGATCAACTATCGTAAAATCACTTCTTATTATAATGTAAAAAAAAAATTATTTATTACACATACCAACATAAAAGTTCAAAAGGGCTTCTTCTAATACTACTAAAAGGAATTGAAGCTACCACTGACGTCAAGGAAGTCGGGGTTGAACTTAACGAAGCAGGTTACCCAGGTAAAAAAAAGAAGCCTCACAAGAGGAAGAGACCATTTCAGTGATCAAACTGCCAGGAGTATGGACATACTAACTCGTACTGTACTCGTTATGTTGCATGTGTCATATACGGGCATCTTCCTCCATCCTCTGTCTGCATCTGTGCCGATTTAAAAAACATAGCTATCCGAGGGCAAGCAACTAAAGTCCAAACACCACTCTTTTCTACCATAATCAAGTCATCGGTACCATAAATACATATACACCGAATAATAACCATGTCTAATCTAATGTCTAATATGCAAATTCTGTGAAATCACTGCCAATCAATCAATCACAAGTGAAATCAAGGCCCACTACAGATGCTCCTCTCATAAGTATCCAAATTAACTATATAACTAACTGTATTACCCAATTTATGGCATCGATGCAAAGTATGGGGCAAGATGTCACAAAACCACAACATCAAAAGATGCAACTTCTTGTTGCAAATAAATAAAGGTTTAATCATTGTAGTTTTAATTTATTTACATTAATTCTAAATGAATATCATAAAAATATGTGTATGGAACGCAAACGGCATTTCGAAGCAAAAGTTCGAAGTACAGAAAATTCTGCAAGCCAGAGAAATAGATATAATATTAACCTGTGAAATCCATTGTACCAACAAGATTTCAAGATTACCTGTAAAAAACCCACAAAATCAAAAAGTTGAAAAAAAATAATTTTTCTACACGGCACCACCTCTTGGCAGGCAATGGCAAACCTACAAGAGTAAAAATTGCCTATGTAAAGCTTTTCACTTCGCCGTTCGGATTCGGCATTAAACTGTAGGTCCCTTCCATTCATGTACAATTATAACACGCACAACATGAGTGGATGCGAAAAGTTCGGCCTAGGCCCTCCATGGGCAGTTGTGCCATTAAAAGTACAGTAAAAGATTACAACGCTAAACATACATACGGGGGGTCGAGACTAATAAATCCAAAAGTTAATCAGCTATACTCAGCTTTGAAGACCCGATCGTTGCATTTAGACTTCATATTGTCAGGTTAACCTACGTATTGGCCCGCAGAACCAATAATATAAATCGAGAACTGGTAAAAACCGAACCTTGTTATGACTTGTCGTCGGACCATTCAATAGTAGTAACAACCATTCATAACAACAACCGCACATTACCCAGAAATTTAATGTCTTCACCACGGAAAAACTAAATAGATTAGTTATCGAAAATACGTAAGCAGTCACTTCAAGATTCGGCCGTCCCTCAAAAGTAAATCAGACATTGATATTGTACACATTAAATGACTTTAATGCACTGCTTCTGGCAATAGGAATCCACACAACCCCAGTAACAAACTCTACATAAGTCCAAACAAAGTCCCGAAAAAGTTTCTAGCAGAATAAGCAGCCTTATATCCAAAAGAAGGCGTTTGAGAAGAGAACAGCAAAAGTATCGTTTACTAGCAAAAAAAACCAAAACAGTCTGCAGCTACAAAGTGTCTTAGAGAAGGGCTAAATGATAATCCAGAGCGAGCCCTAAAAAGGTATACCCACAAACTATCTCCACACGAAAATACGAATATGTACAATCCTATGCTTAGGTTACTTTTCGGAGTCGTGGAAAATCTCTCAAATTTTAATGATTCTAAAACCTGTTAACGACCCTAATCAGCCTTTGTCATATATAGACTTATTAGCTTGCTCCCGTTGTTATCAAAAAGTGTTTAAAACTGCACCTGTAAAAGCTGACAACATATATTGAAGAAATGGGTATTGTCCTGAGTTCGGTTTTAGGAAACATCATAAACAAAGTAAGTTCTGCATTTGAAAATATAACGTACTGCTCGGCGATCTTTCTCAATGTTGCCAAGACTTATCTATAAAATAAGACTTATCTATTAAATAAAACGTTTACTTCCACTTTTACAAGCACAAATCTTGATAATCGAAAATTTTAGGTTAAAGTAAAATAATCATAACCCAAGAGTTTCCCATAGCAGCTGGAGTACGACAAGGTAGTGTACTAGGTGTCCACCTTGACTTCCGTCTTATGTACATGTCACAAACACATAGAAGCAAAACGCACACAATTAAAACTTAAGGCTCTGAAATTGTTAATCCTTTAACAAAAACCTTCGCTTTTCCTTTTCGTTCCTAATACTTTTATTTATTATTATTTCGCTCGGCGCACCTTTACTATACTGTCAAAATGATATTTGTAAGCTGTTGTGAAGCTTTCTTTTGTACAGAGTTCCATTACGATAGTCATTTCTTTGTTAACACTGGCTAACACTGGTTGATGAACTTCAACTGGTCCCAACTTCACAAAGATTTACTCTACACCTTGGTAATTAAACCCTCGTGGACTTAAAGTGTAAAGCTGTGGGAGAGAGCTAGCTTCTATAGTATTGAAATCATTCAGCGATTGAAATCGAATATCTTAAGAACAATCACGGGAGCCCCTCGGTATGCAAAGAACAAATATATCCACAAGGACCTTACTGAAAAGTATGATACTTGAACTTGATCGCAAATACAAGGAAAGACTCAAAAGGCACCCAAATGTATTAGCCAAAACGTTAAACTCTTCCTGGACGAAAACTTCCCGCTTAAAAGGAGTCCGGCGCATTGGTACTCTAACTGGATGATTATGTGCTGTCAATGTATGTATAAGCGTCATTGTGTTCCCGTAAATAGCTTACTTCTGTTCCTTGTACAATGTAAAAATCTCTGTATATTTACTTTGTGAAAATATTTTTAAGTCCAAACAATGGTCTGGACTAGTAACTAAGTATTAGTATGTAAGATTTATAAACTTATTATGTCTAGTTTCAATTGGAAAAATTTAATAAATAAATAAAAAGTTATAAAAAAAAAAATAGAAAATGGCTTTTAGTCATATTTAAATAGATTTTTTTACAAAACCTGAAAAGTTTAATAGGGAAAGAAGGTGGGAAAGAGAAAAGGGATACCACCACGAGCACGTTTGCAGTGATCGATTCTTTGGAGCCAATTTACCAATCTCTTCCGGAACATATCGGCCGGAACTTTGGCAGTTTCGTGATCAATATTGTTTCTGTGCTCCTTTAACGTTGTTGGCTTGTTGCAATAAACCAACAACTTAATGTAACCCCACATAAAGAAATCCAGAAGAAACGGCGTAAAAAGGGCTGAGCAGGGTCATTACACGATTACCGAACTAGCTGTGTGGCATATAACACCATCTTATTGGAACCACACATCACTGATATCAAGTTCAGCCAATTCTGGCCAGAAATAGTGTTCCAGTATTGCACGATAGCGAACTCCATTGACCATAACATGTTAATTTTTACATAGACGAAAAAATACGGTCCAAAATGTAATGCTTTAAATACAAAATTATTTTGTTCCTATTGAAAAACCCTTTAAGTGAACTAATATTTTTTATTTATATTTTGACAAGATCAATTGAGAGTAATATATCGTGGAACTGTGTATACCAAATTTGGTTCCATTTTCCTCATTATTTTCTTTGATATTGCCCTTTGAATTGTTTAGGAAGCAGGCACGGCTTTTGCCCAATGTTGACAATTTTCAGAACAGTTGTTCAAGAGACTATTTCAATAATGTGTATCGAATTTTGTTTCGTTCGCTGTTGAAATTCCCTCATAATCACTCTTTGAAAAGACAGACTGGCGGACGGACAGACAGACGGACATGGCTAAATCAACTCGCCTATTCACCCTGATCATCCTGACCGTTACTCGGTCAGAACCAATATACCTATACACAGAGTATTTGTAAAATATCTTTTATAAAGATTAGATATATTTCAACATCAGCAGGCAATTGATGAAGGTAAAGAAATGGTGTGGGGATAATTACTGTAAATGTTCAGTCTTTCGGCTGGCTTCATGAAGAAGAATTATTTGTATAAATATATACATACATACATATGGTACATACCATACATATGTACTCGCATATACATACTATTGTACTTATTCACATACATATGAAGAGTAACTTTACAAAATATGACATTTCCATTTTTCTAAAATGTTGGGGAATCGAGAAAGTTTTTATACACCATATTAATTATAGAATATTTATGTTTTACATTAAAGGTAGAGGAGTTTGAAATTTAAATTTATCATGTTTTGTTGAGAAATATTGGATTTGTCTCCTTTTGGTGGAATAACCGTGATTTACTGTGGCCTCAAAATGCACTTTAATCCTACTAAGTATGTGACCCAGTGTACAAAACTTCTGCCGTATAGTTTGCTGATTCCATTAGGTCATTAAATAAGTATCTAGTAAATTCGCAAAAAATAATTCAATTCTCTACAATAAATAGCGGAATTCACACAATTACCTTATACCAACTTTAATTTCTTGTTGCGTACGGAAGGGAGAATACGAGGTATGATCAAAAAATAACCGTTATTTTCAATTTTGTTCAAAAAGTATTTATTTATTCATGAACAACTATCTTGTCCCCTTCAAAGTAATCCCCCTCAGATATAATACACTTATGCCAGCGTTTTTCCCAATCCTCGAAACACTTCTGAAACGCGCTTTTTGGTATCGCCAACAGCTCCTGTTTCGATTTTTCTTTTATCTCCTCAATCGTAGCAAAACGGTCCTCTCATCGGTGGCTTCAGTTTTGGGAAGAGGAAAAAGTCAGCGGGGGCCAAGTCCGGTGAATACGGTGGTTGAGGCATGATAACGGTTTTGTTTTTGGCCAAAAACTTACGCACAAGCGACGTTGTTTTTGCTCAAAATTTAGCAATTTTGGAACAATCTTCGCTGCTGCACGTTTCATGCCTAAAACATCCGTAAAAATTGCTTGGCATGAGCCGAACGATATGCCAACATCATCAGCAACCTCTCTGATAGTGAATCGACGATTATCCAAAATCATTTTCTTCAATGTTTTCATCGGTTGTTGACGTGCTCGGGCGACCAGGACGAGCAACGTCATTGACATCTTCTCTGCCTTCCTTAAACCGGTTATACCACATAGTAGACTCACCAAAAACCACAGTCAACATTTCAAATGTCCTTGCGCATTTAATTTAATTTTTTCACACAAAAATGAATACAGTTTCTTTGATCCATTTTTTCGAATAGTAAAAAATCGAAGAGCACCCCAAAACACGACTAACCTTTTTATCTGTCAAAAACAAACTGACAATCCAAAATGGTTGGTATTGCCAGCATATATAACTGGCATATATAACAGACATGTGTATCACCATAACAGAAAAAAAAAATGCGAAAATCGAACATACGTAACTCACGAAATTTGGAAATAACGGTTATTTTTTTATCACACCTCGTATATCGTTTTTTTGCACCCATTATCCTTCATATATTGTTGTTATTTCTTGTCTTTTCTACATGTTACTCGCTTTGTTGCCCCGTAAATTCCCATTTTACTATGGATTTGTCACGTTCCGTCGCAATAGATTTGAGTGCTATGAATCCAAAACAACAACAACCCCAAATCGAAAACAAATGGATTTAATATGTTTTGTACAGTTACACCTCATATGTAAGGATACCGTGTCGATTTGCGATAATTGTTGATAAACAAGTAACAAGAATTAAATATATTTCTTTCAATCACCAGAATCCGTCGTAACAGAATCCGTCGTAACAGTTACGAATTCGTAACTCAATTTATAATTCCCAAAAAAAATCATATGCTCGACTCGAAAACGGCTCAAACTAAGAGAACGAACTGTTTTTAATGAGGAAACATTTTAAATGACTTTGATTGGATTACAATAAAAAAAATAATTTGAGTTTGTAATTGCATTTATGAATTCGGGTGAATATTGAATAGTCACACAACGACACACTTTACAAACAAAATTTTACAAAAATAAAATGCCGAATAACATTGCTTTAATTAAATAGTAGAGAGGTATATAATCTGGAACTTGTTTTTCCCATTGCCGCTTTTACATAGCTTATTATCCGTTTAAACGATGGGAGGTTATACTCGATACTTCTTTTCTTGTTAATTGGAAAAAATATGAACCCTAAACAGTTTGGTTTACTAAACAACATTGCGATGCAACTAAGTATTTATGTATTTACTCTTATATTTACACCTTATACTTACTTATGTATACTTACTTATACATTTTTACGTTTATACGGCGAAAAATATATACTTATTACAATCTGATTATTTCAGGTGCAGCTTGCTTTTTTATTCCACCATACTTTACGAGAATATTAATATTTGGCTAGCTATGATGAGTGCTGCTCGACCAAGCTTAATTCAAGTACATTCAAAATTGCCCTGGGATGTATTCGATGAATTCATTACAACTCTGAAGAATCAAATAAGAATATGATTGAACTAACGAGCAGATTTTGCTCATACATAATTCATTATCTTCACAATAAGTTAAAGACACACTTGAACAGATTTTTATTCATCGTTTCGTATAATATAAAAAATTATATCGTTATATTGTAGTATTTTAGGAATAGTTATGCGAATAGATTTTATAGTAGAAGCAATACTGTAGACATCGGCGGGAGTTACGCTTTAATGTCACAGTTGAACGTAAATCTCTCGTAACGTTATCTTTTGTAGAAAACAGTTGGGATATAAAGCAAATATAACTGATAAATATATGTGAAATGATATAATATTATACAGAAAATAAAATCGCCATAAATTTAAAAATACCAACTTTAATTCCATATTGTTTTTGAACACACATCAGAAATTTAAAAGATTCGTTTCTGCTTTTTTCGTGCAGACCATGAATGAATACAACAAACTCGGTCTAGCTCATCAATGGGATTGTGGGTAATAGTAAGCCGTTCCACAACAAACTAAAAATCAATTCATACACGTAAAAAGCGGTAATGAATCATTTGAAAAATCTAAAAGAAGACCGAAATTCTTATTAGTGATAAAAATATTCTACTTTAAGAATATGTGTTCTCTAGAATCAAGACCGCTAATTCCTATTTTCAGACTTAAACGGACTTATTTTGAGATGGTTTTCCGATTAATTTAAGAATTCGTTCTTCTTTTAAGATTGTTCCAGTCTAATTTAAGAAAATCGATATACAAAAATTAAAAATAAAAAAGTTTCAGTTGTTATTCAATTAAGATTTTGCTTAACGAAATTAGTAGAGGACGTGCTACAAATAAATATGGCCGAACTTCCTTTTGGATCGCAAATTTTTGTCTCAGTGTATCCGAATAAGCATGGAAATTTACTTTAAACAGTTAGTTATATTTTTTTGAGGAAAAACTGTCAAATTTTTCTTGCTGGTGTCAACAGGTGGTATGAGTGATATAATGACGGAATCAAAAGGTTTCATTATTTTTAATATTTATTTTTTTAAATTTTCATATGGGTGTGATCCACTGTAGAGCTGTGTTATGGTAATTCTGGAAGCAAATAACTCACCTTTGATCGACATTGAGAAAATTTCTCGGAAACGTTATATTTTCGGGGCTTATCACAGGATAGCTGCTGGCCTTAAGATGCAATGTTACGTCTCGAGGCTTGCATTTTCTTTCTTTAAATAAATGTGGTTAAGTGACGGTGAGCATTAAAAAAAAAAACAGATTGTTAGCTTATACTCGTATACAGGGTGGACCATTTATAATTTGGAATTTGATTTTGGTGTAAATAAGAAACGAATACTTTTTTTTCAATGTGGTTTTATTATTCGATAGAACATTTCTTCTGCGTAATTGTGGAGTACTATTTCATTCAAATGACTTTCTGCTGGCCTTGCAGAAGCCGTACGATTAACCCAATTTCTAAAATAGGCCACAAATAATCAGTTATTATTGTGCGGTAGCGAACACCATTCACTGTAATGCATCTTATTTCCTCTAAGCAACAAAAGTTCGGTGGTGCGAACTGTAGGAATACAAGAACGTGTTTTATCCAATAATGATCCAATTTCATGTACACTTTTCACAAATTGATCCAAAAATTGCGTGGAAGGCGCTTCTCTTCTAACGAATTTTGAACGTAATTTTCTTACACTTTCGGTAGAAGACGGCTCCCCGACGACCATTTTGCAAAGTAAATTTTTATTATTTCTCGACGTTGTTCAATCATATATCAACCCATTTCGTCAACCGCAAATATGAAACCAATTTTGCGTGTCATAATACGAATGACATTAGAATTGCTACACTCAAAATAACTATAGTTCAAATTCCAAATGCTAGATGGACGACCCTTTACTATAGAATCTTTAAATATGTACTTACGAAAGGCACTTTTTGACTCCTCATATGCCTTAAAAGTGAAGAATGCAGTACGCGTATCTGGTGGTATCCGAAAGTGCAATATGGAAACATCTTTGTAGGCTGTGTATTTGAGAAGCGTATTTGATGGTAATCGTACAATAAGCGTTTGATCCTTTGGGATTTTTAGCTGATCCATTTTCTCTTGTGACCCTCCTTCATTCACGAGATAATCGTTTTCTGTTGATTGATGGTGAACCTGAACACTGGCGCCGCAACTGGTTTCATCATGATTAGCAATTAATGCCAATAACGCGATGACTATGAGTAAAATATTCCGATGAAGCTGATCCATTCTACCGTTAGCGATGTTGACAGTAATAATGTTAAGCAGATAGCTTTAATGTCGCCTACGTAAACGTCTACTGAGATGATTTATGATTAAAGCGCGTGGTCTGAAAAGATGTTGGAGACTTAGTGGATAAATTACAAATATTATATTGTTACGATTATCTAGTTTCTTACTTTACTTTACTTTTAATGGCACAACAGCCCATGGAGGGCCTAGGCCGAGCTTTTCGCATCCACTCATGTTGTGCGTGTTATATTTGTACATGAATGAAAGGGACCTACAGTTTAAAGCCGAATCCGAACGGCGAAGTAAAAAGCTTTTCATAGCAATTTTTACTCTTGTAGGTTTGCCATTGCCTGCCAAGAGGTGGTGCCGTGTAGAAAAATTGTTTTTTCTACTTTTTGATTTTGCCTGTGCCGAGATTCGAACCCTGGACACTCTGCGTAGCAGTCCAACGCACTACCACTACGCCACAGTGACCACTCTAGTTTCTACTGTTTATTAATTTTCAACAAATAAAAAGGTTCGATATTTGGATTGTGTTAAAAGAAAATTATTTCAACTTTATTTAATATACCACTTAAAAGATACTTAACATATTACACACTCTGTGTATTTCCACTAAGACTGTCGAACTGTGACTCCCTGCATTCCGGTTCTGCAGTAGTATTTATAGAAAAGATTTTAACGCCGTCAAGAACATTCCAGAGCTCCTCAAAGTTTTCAGATGATGCTATTTTATATGACATTAGTTAACATAGTCATGAACAATTAGCATGGCTACGAACCTTGCAGCATTTACGCAGTTGCTTTTTTTGTAATACATATGTATATTCCGAAGTCACTAGATGCGTTTAGCTCTATGCTTTCATATTTTCATGCAGGCGTGAGATTGCTGTCATTCTGGAAATATCATCACAATATGTAACGACGTGCTTTATTATTACAAACAATACTTTTTAATTGTGTGAAAATATGTCACTTGTACCCGATTATATGTATACAAAGTTAAAATCTCTAGAACTCATGTTTATGCATACCATGTCATAGTTTTAGTGTGATGTTAATTAGAAAACTATTTGTATGTATGAATACGTGCATATTAGCGACTGTAACATTCCGATACCCAGCAATAAATTTAAAGCTCAACCCTTAACAAGTAAGCTGTTGAATTTGTTATAGCAATTAAAAAATGCACCGAACTTTTGACTGACTTGTTCTGGATTTCATTCGGCATGACAACTGTATGCTAATGAAGGCAATTGCTTTACCTTCCTGGGCTAATACTCAATTACCTCAAACAAAATGTTGTAGTACTGGGTGATTTTTGTGTAATTGTGTAGGTACCTAATTAAGAGCTACATACATGCATGATTTATGCCAATAGACAATCTCTACATTGTTATTTTAATTGGATTTCAATTAACAAATTCATTTCGAATTAGTCATAATGAATTTATGGACATACCCTAATATTACAGTGGTCCTAGTACAATAACCTACTTATTTAGGGTCTCCTCTAAATTTTTAAATTAGATCTACATAATGTTGCATTCACTCAATTGAATAGGCACACATCGCACTAAACTGTAAATATTTATTTGTATATTACAACAAAATTTTAATATAATTTATTATGCATTATCATATTTATGCACTTTGTAGTATTTAAAATAAGCTAAAATATCTGTTTATTAAAATGTAGCTGAGCATATCAGTGGTCGCTGTGGCGTAGTGGTAGTGCGTTGGACTGCTGCACAAAGTGTCCGGGGTTCGAATCTCGGCACAGGCAAAATCAAAAAGTAGAAAAAATAATTTTTCTACACGGCACCACCTTTTGGCAGGTAATGGCAAACCTACAAGAGTAAAAATTGCCAATGAAAAGCTTTTCATTTCGCCGTTCGGATTCGGCATTAAACTGTAGCTCCCTTCCATTCATGTACAAATATAGCACGCGCAACATGAGTGGATGCGAAAAGCTCGGCCTAGTCCCTCCATGGGCTGTTGTACCATTAAAAGTAGAGTAAGTAAGAGCATATCAGAAAAATAGATATAAGTATGTACTCGTAAATTGAAGTAGATGTAGTAGTAGTTTCGCCGTTTCCCAGAATTTGAACAGATCGGCACAGTTGGCTCATTAGAGTCGTTTTTGCCTTACAGGTATTGGCTAATGATGTATACGACTTTTGTCATGACCGCGCCTACTCCATGTAAACGAAATCTGAAATTCCAACTGAATTTCATTTAGCATGGTTGCGAATTAAACCATATTCGAGATACTTTTTTTATGGTCACAAATAATATTGTAGCCTAACTATCAATTGTCGTGGTTTTGAGAAAGGGGATTGAAAGCTGAGATTTAAGTAAAACACTACGATTGTAGAGAAAATGGAAGCGCTGCCCTGTTTACAGTTCCAATGTTTGATTACACCATGCGACAAATTTTGTTTTCCTTGATCTAATAAAAATTTAAAGGTAATTAAAAGGAGACTATAAAATAATTAGCATCTCTTCGTCGTCAGACGGTGGGTAATCATAGAAAAATCTGAATCCTCGCTCGAATTGTCTACTGAAAACGGATCTGAGTTACCTAGAATAAAGTTTGCACCACCCTGTGCTGAAACAAGGCTGATATTTGCATGGATTTACAGTTATGTAATGGAATGTTGGGGATTTGATTGTTACTATAATTTTTTTTTGTATATAATAATGGATGTTCTTACTGCTTTTATGTTCTGTAGTCAGTCAACGCAAAAGCAATCATTGGGAAACAAAATAATTTTGGAGCTTTTTGTGACTATCAGTGATTATTTAATGGAAAGCATATGGCCAGAACTTTGCGGGAAAGCGAACAGATGCGGCTGTACTTTGCATAATCAGCATTAAAAGCTCTGCATGCATCGTCTTCGCCTCCGGTTCGGGCTCCACAACAGGCACGACACCTTCACCTGCAACTTTATTATTTTTCACCAGTGTAATTATTGAAATAAAGTTTTGCACATGCTTCTCGTAAACTTTGTATGTACTTGTTTCCCTCAATCTTACAGAGTTCGTTGTTTGCTCACTTTTGCTTACATTTACACTTTTAGTTAATCTTTGTGAAACATTTATTTCACTTTAGCAAACGAATAAATGCAACTAAGTAGGTGCAAGTTTATGTGACTCGTGACGTAGTGCCTCCTGTTGCTCATTCATGAATCTCGGAGCAGTACAAATGTGCATTTGTCTGTTCCGGGTGCTAGGAGTTGCTAAAATACTTTTCGTATTTCTCTATTTACATATGTAAAAGTGAAAATATAATATGTATTACGATGAATTTCTCTGTTTATTAAATGCTCAACATTTTAACTACACTGCCAAAAAGTTAACGAGATGATAGAGCTTTGTTCGCAACAGCTCACAGCAATGCGTCGGCACTAGAAATGGTCAAATAATAATTGATACTATATTTTTGGTAGTAAGCTAAATCACCAAACTGCGAAAAATTTTTAAAATATTGCAGAATGCATATCGAAATTGTTACCATTATCGAATGTCGAAAGCACTGAAATTACTAGCAAAGATTTTTCTATCATCGACATCGGATGATGAATTTAGAAGCGCAAAAAAAACTTTTTTAATTTTCTAGTTTACGGAAAGGTATGCAAAACGATTGTAATTTTCACACTACCTAATTTGCACGATAATGGTTTTGGTTCTAAATTTATAAATATTAAATCTAATACCCTGTCGAATATGGTCGAATATATTTTTAAGAATATCTGCTTTATTAGCAGCTAATAAACCACTAATTCACAGACTCGATTGATTGAAGAGAAATAGCCGAATTTTAATTAATACAATATACAGAATCCGGCAGCAATATGTGTGCGTGCATCCTGTGTGCATGCACATGCAAGTGGGGCTTTTAAGTTTCTGTGCAATGAAATTTGCATGCCCTGTCCGCATTACTCGTACTTTACAAATTAGCAATTTTCTAAATGGAATCCATTAAAACTACAGAAACATATTTAAAGATAAAAGCTTGCAATCAGCGTCAGTGCAGCGCATTTATGACATTTTTGCTTAATTAAAAAAGTGAAAAAAAACGAAACTCTTTGAATATTCAACAGACTAAAAGAAAACTGAATTGACGCCGGTAAGATGACAAAAAATGAAATGAAAAACACGAAAAATACGAAAAATAAGAAGAAGCGCAAAGTGAAAACTTTGCAATATCCAGAACTTTTATCAAACACGAGTTGCGAATACGACGCGATGCGATGCAATTCGAAGTGGAACGATGCGATGCGTTTCAATGACAAAGTTGGCTGGCATCATCACATAGCCATCACGCCAGGAGGAAGAACAGGGAAACACGAATACCAATGCAATACGAGTGAGAGTTCCAGCTGAGTAAGTACATAGCTGAGTTTCATGCGACGGTTCGACAACATGTGAAACTGACTCACTCGTACAGGGCGGCCGTCGACTTCGTCTTCTACTGGTAGATTTCAGCTACTTCCCAGAAAATGCAGCTTTCTGCTCGCTGTATGAGTATAGTACTTCGTCTTAATAAAAGAAATTGAAAAGTTTTCGCCAGAATTTCAATTATTTTAATGCATTGCCAATGGTAATGGCAGAGAGTATGAGAACTTAACCGAAAACTTTTTAATTTTGAGCTGCAATAAGTTTAGTTTGAGATATATGTATGTATGTATTTTGAATTGATGACAGCGCAAGTATCGCTTGCATATTTTTTTTTACTTTAATTTTATTTTTTGCGGGTGTGTGATTCAAATACTTATGAAAATTATTCATGATATTCATGAAGTTGTTGTTGTGTGTTGTAGGAGTAATCATGAAATTGCTGAATGCATGTGATGTGAAAGGAGAAGAACGTGGACGAGGAGGAGGAGGAGGAGTGGTGGGGGGAGTAAAAGAATGAGCGCAGCTGAATAAGATGAATTATTCATTGCGATGCATATGATACATTAAGCCAAATGAGAAATGAACTGAGCCCAAAAAAGATAATATGTAATCCGACATTAGAGGAAAAAATATTTTCAAAGCAACAAAAACATTTGCGTTAGTCACAAATTTACTTTTTCTACTGGCAATTTTTATTTTAGGAAATAAAAACAAGACAAGGGTGTTGACAGGTTTTTAAAGATTTTGTTTTATTTTTTTTATCACAGATTCTGTAACTTTTTCTCATAAATTTTAACATTTTTTATACTGGAGATTAGAATTGAACCTTGTGTTTTAAGGTTCAATTCTAACGAACTACCAACTACGCCGTGGCTATGGCCTGGTACGCAGAGTGTCCAGGGTTCCAATCCCGGAACAGGCGAAATAAAAAAATAAGAATAAAAGCAATTTTTCAACACGGCACTACCTCTTAGCAGACAATGGCAAACGTAAAAGAGTAAAAATTGCCTCTAACAACTTTTCACTTGTAGAAATTGCAGGACCCTTCAATTTATGTACAAATATAACACGCACAACATGAGTGAATGTGAAAAGCTCACCCAAGGCCCTACATGTGCTGTTGTACCATTAAAAGAAAAAAAAAACAATACAAGGAAACCATTAGTTCGGGCCCTACTAATCACTTTTAAAGGAAAATTTTTTTTTTTAAATTACAGTGACATTTTAGGAAAAATGTATGACATGACATGAAAACTGGTCCTATAATGTATGTAGTTTGTGAGATATCCTAATCTAAGGTCAACAAATTTAGCCATTCTACAAAGTTGTATGTATTCGGTGATTTCCATTTAAGACCAAAATATTAACATTTGCTACAGTGACAACATTTATGAAATCTCATTGACTAATCTAACGACTATTTAAATCAGAATCAATGTTTATAAACACCAATTGTGCTCTGCATTAACAAGAATAACACCAACAAGAACAATACACAATATTCGCCACAACAACATCAGCTATAAAAGCTGCTACACGAAAAAAGGTAACAAAAATAATGATAATAATCGTAACAGTAACAGCCGATATATGTAACAATATGCATACCATTGCTTAAAGTTGGCTCAATGTACATACTACATACATACAGACTTACATTTGCAAGTATGTGTATGTAAATGCACACCTTTCACACCCTAGTAAGTAGTTACATAGGACCATTAAGCAAAGCGGCTGATAGTGAAAAGCCAAGCTGAAGCATGCTTAAAATATGGTGGGGCTGGTAGTTGTTACTTGCCACAAGGTGTGTACCACTCATATGCGAGTACTCATGAAGGAACACCTAGTCGTCCCACACACACATCTACTATGTACCTATATACCTATGTATGTACATTCACATACATACATACTACATGGGTGAGTTTGTATGTATTTGTATATGTTGAAAAGGCTGGCTCGTTTATTATGAATGCGCATACGAAATTTACACAAATACGAAATCTGTACTTTTTGCATAAACATGCAAAGTACGGGTATATATACCGTAGGCTCCGCTCCGTACTATCTGCAGCAAGTATATTTGGTTCTGTTACCTATGCTCGTATGTTGAAGCAATTTTCTTGTTGTTGACTTTATAGTATTTATGTAGGCATGTACTCGTAGTGTTGTTCTGCTTGTTCTTTGACTGGCATTTATGATTGCCGATGTAAAGCTAAAGGCTCAATTCCCTAATGTGACTGTAAATTAAAAGTGCTACTACATATTGCATTCAAAATATTTTAATCAAGGTAATGGAACTCAATGTGCTCATTTAAGGTCGATCCATATTTTGGAAATTCAATAATGGTAATAGTAAGTAATTTCCCTCCTTTTACATGCTTATACTTACTTATATATACCTACTCAGAAGTACATGTAAAAAGATTTACATACACATACAAGAATGTGTAGGTATATAGTTTTACTATATATATTTATACATGAAATACTAGAAAGCTAGAATGATGTATGTAGTTATATACATGCCTTGATAAAAGCAATGCATAAGGTCTTGTCATTTTCGAAAAAATTTAAATGCTTCAATGCAATAAATCTTACGAAATACAAGAAATGCTCTCATCAACGATATATGGCGAAACACGCATTTGCGGTCAAACGTAGTGAATATTCTTAATTATTATATTCTGAGTAGCTTTACTTTTAAGTCCAAGTTTGACCCCGAGCGTTTTAAATTTTATAAAAAGTGTCAATGCGAAACATTCATACGAAAGTAATAATTGAAACACAGACTTTTTTCAACTTTATTTTTCCGATTAGAGAAAAAACAAAAAATCGTCTGATTATAAATATTAAAATAATAAAATATGTGATGTAGTAGTTACAAGTCACTTTGTTTTCAAAGATAAATAATTAAGAAAATGTTTGGAGAAAGATTAGGGAGATTAAATTTTGAGGTTACGATTCGAAACACACTTCCAGATATTTCTTATTTTCTGACTACTCTGATTGCAAACAAGTCGAATGCACACGATATATACCGGATTAGGGAGGGAACTAAAGCACATTTTACTTTAAAAAAAATTAAGAAAGAAGCTATTGTATAATTTAACAACACAGTGCGCCAAACTTTAGCATATTGATTTAATTTAGTGATATTTCATTACATTGCAACACTAAATCAGCGTTGAGTACATGTTCAATTCCCTGCTTGCGCGACGTGGACTCACGTATATTGTAAGCTTTTTCGTGCAGGTTTCGCTGGCGCGCGTTCGTCTGTTGCTTTTTTGTTCTGTGCTTCACAGACAATCGCAATATGTGTGTGCCCACCACTGCCATAAATATCCAGGATCAAAGTTAATCAGGATCAACGTTAATCAGGATCAACGTACACCACACACTTATCCGGTTTATGTAAAGGCTGATACTTTTAATTATTTTCAAAAGCTTTTTAAATCGATTTAGACTTAGAAAATCGATATCCTCTTCCTGACCATGCCTACTTTGTTGCATGCATATATGCGCATAACGGTATTTATTTTCCATTATGTAAAGAAATAAACATAAATCTAATACAATTTAAATTTTTCTCAGCCATATATTTAGAAGCAGACACACACACACTTACACACACACACAGCCACACACACACAAATAGTCAAACATGTGTACAAGTATAAATATATTTATAAATACTATGTACCTAGGTAGAAAAATGTCAAATAGCACAAATGCACTGGAAACCAATATATATAATAAAATATTTATTTAAATATGGAAAACTAATATTGTCTCGGAGCAACGAGTTAAGGAGCAACGAGTTAAGGAGCAACGAGTTAAGGATGCTGCAGATGTTGGCTCAGTTGCTTCAGTTACATACGTAGAATCTCCCTTTACCCACTACAAGCCATTATTTTGATCAACCTCAAGCCATCGCATTTACACACCTCAATCCCAACATCACTTCTTATTTGGTACTAATGCCTTCAATTCGTCTTGCCGCCCTCCAGTGATGGTGATGGTGATGGTGCCGGTGCTAGTGTTGCCATCCGAGAGTAGGTTATATGTGTGTCGTTCGCATATGAGAAATTTGCATACAAAGCACATTTTGAAAATTTAAAGAAACGAATTGAATTTCATTTTAAATTGGAAAAAATTGAAAGCAAAATATCGCTCGTGCCTGCGTGTGTCAGACTCCGCTCAAGGCCGACTCATGGTGATGCATGATTTATGATTTCTGTACACGACCAGAGGGACAGAAAATTGCTTTTTGAAAATTCTTTGTCGTAGGGGTCGAATGTTGTTAGATGTTGCTGTTGTTATTGTTATTGCTGTCGATATCGATGACAATATTCTACATGCATATAAGTACTATGAAAGTGAGCTTTGTTTGTGTGCGTGTACACATTCATGTGTGTTTGTGTGTATAGGTGTAGCAGGCGATCAACCGCATATACAATGACTCTCCTTATATTCCAATTAGGATGCAGTTATGTTGTTATTCTTATCAAATTTGTAGATTAGAAAGTTTTTTAGGGATCGCATCGGTAAAAAGAAACAATTCCTTTATGTTCGCGTTATACTAGAGATTTTACATTACAATATGGTAAGTTTGAACTTTTCTATGTGAAGCATAGATGTTAATTATAAGAATTTGTGATATCCATACTTAGACGATGCACATGTCGTCGCCTGGATAAATTATTCTCGTATGTGAAAATCGGTTCAGTTTCTGGTTATTGATTCAGGAATATTAATAAAATGGGATCTTTCGATTGTCGTTAGGTGTTTTTCGATATCGCCTTTAGTTTCCAAGAAATTCAGACTGATTTTGTCATATGTATATCAAGGTCACTGCCTCTTTAGTCGCCATCTTGTCGTATGTGTTGTTAAA
The DNA here is from genome assembly GCA_958295655.1 of Palloptera scutellata. Classification (NCBI taxonomy): domain Eukaryota; kingdom Metazoa; phylum Arthropoda; class Insecta; order Diptera; family Pallopteridae; genus Palloptera; species Palloptera scutellata. The sequence goes on from OY282450.1 coordinate 53,782,226, forward strand.
CTTATTTAAATGTACGTCAAGTTTCCTATCTCATAATTTTAGTTTTATTTTATCGTATGTATATGAACTAGCGGCAAATATATTGCAAGTTGTAATATACGAGCAAATATTATTAAAGAAAACCGTTTATATCTTTCAAAATAACAACGAAATAACTATTGAAATCATAAAATGTATCTGTTCTCTATACATGTAATAAACCCTTTAATTTTGGAGAAAATCTTTCGTGGCGTTTTCGAGAAATCGGGTTTTACCAAAAGCCGTCAATTGTACCGTACGACAATAATTTAATCAAGCGACGAAATAGTGCATATACTTCTATCAAAAAATTACCTGGAAGCGATAATTTAAAAAGCCCGCTTAGAGGGATTGTAAAAATTATTTTTGTTGTTAAGTTGCCACCACTGTTCTCTATCCTGACGTGAAGTTTGAGCGATCTGTCATTTGGCTTGTTTACAGTGCTCGATTTCGTCAGTTCATCTCAAGTTTGTTTTGCGATTTTTACAATGAATAAAAATATCGAACAAAGAATTTGTCTCAAATTTTGATATTGCAAATGGAATTTTGTGTGCCGAATCGCTGAAAATGTTACAGAAGGCTTACATTGAATCGACTTTATCGAAAACACGTGCATAAAAGTGGTGTAGTGCAGTCAAAAGCGGTCGAGATGTGGTTGAAGATTTGCCTCGATCTATTCGGAAATGTTGACTGTTTTCTTTGATTATTGCGATGTTGTGCACTCGGAATTCTTTCCATAAGGTCAGTCGGTAAATAAAAAAAATTACCGTTATGTAGTTATGTAGCGAGCAAATTCGTCGAATGATGGATTTTGCACCACGACAACTCCCATCTCACCAGCGTATTATTGTGAAAGAATTTCTTATAATTCTTATTCACTTCATATCGGTAGGAAGGTCAGAAGGTTATGAATGAGAATTATGCAGGGCAGAGTTAAAACATAATGATTACATTGAGCACTTTTCAGTTAAATTTGCACTTATACTTTCCAAGTGTAGTAAAATCTTCGTAAAACAGATTATTGAAATACAATAAACAAAAAAACAATTTCATATTTTCCAAAAAGCTGGCGTTGTTAAAAGATTATGATTAAAAGATTATTGAACTTTTTTACATCACATTTAAAGTATTTAAAACAATTATTTTCAATGCGTATGTAGTTGTTGTGACTGGCAGTCGTTTGTTGGATTTGCCTTATCTCTAAAAGAAAGCTACCTATATATGACCTGGATAAAACCTCCAAAATATGTTTGCCTGCATAGAAAGTGTATCTATTTTATGGGGCGTCAAGAAATATACTTTTTTTTGTAAACATAAATACTATTTTCGACATTAATAAATACAAGTATAAGAACGTTTATTATTTATAGACTATTCTTTTATACCAGGAAATTTAGGCCATTTGACAGTTTTCATTGCTAGATTTATAAAAACAGTGTTTCCATTATTTTGACGGTATTCACTGTTAGGTTGAATAGTTGACAATCAGCTATTCAATCTATATAGGACGATTCTGGGCAAACCTTTAACAAGCTTGCATAGATTATGCTTGGAAATCTCTGTATAGGACGCGTATATTAAGCCCGCATAGGCTTATATCTGGAAATCCTGCATGCCTGTATTCATTCCGAATAGTTAGATGTGGACATTTGTAATAGGTGAACTTTCAAAGGTTTATATTCATCCTCCTTTCCATACCCATAAGTTTGACAACATCCAATTTTAGTTCTATGATGTACTTACTTCCCTCAATTTATATTACGTAGTCCGCTAGCAACTTTGGAAAATAAAAAATTTAAATTTAGTGAATCAACAAAACAATTTTCAAGAAATTGCTATGTTCCAAGTGCTAACTGAGCAATAAAAACTTGCAAAATAAATGCATCGAAAACATTTTTCAAGCAAAGACATTAAAGGGTGCAAGGGGGGAAAGTAATTATGGTTACTCTACAGTAAATGTTTTATGTGTATTGACCACTAAAAGACTTCCAGTATTCGCTTAAAGAGTATTAACCAGTTGTAGGTTCTTGTTATCCAGCATCATAATAACGTTGTGTTTTGTTTCCCAATGTGATTGTAGTTAAAGTAAGAAGCAAATATCTGTGAAGTTTTTCTGTTTAGTGTTATTACATAGACTTAAGAGTTCCACATAAAATCTACATAAACATGTACACTCTCTACTGCAGTTAAAACTTAAATTTCTGCTTTGTTCTCATTATTGTTTGTCTTTCAAAAAATGCATTACGAACTGTTTTGTGGCTTTGTGCTCTCGCAGTATCATCGAATCTGCTTTAGTTTACTTTAGTTAACAGCTAAATCGCAAAATTCCAAACTTTGCATCGTTAACAAGTGCATTCCGCTCTATTTGACCCTAACGCCATTTGGGAGCCGAGGTCGCACGGTTACAGTGCCAGCATTGCCACCACCATTGCTCCACTATCTCCTTTAAAAGGATGTGGAAGCATTGGCCATTTGGTTTGTCATATGACATTTAAGCATTGACATAAACCTTTGAGCTTAGTATATTCATGCTTAGGCACACACACATTCACCTACTAGAACATACATACACACATACATACATATACTATGTATGCATTCGTACGAGTACAGGAGTAGTCGTAGTTGAAATGGAGTTTTCACAGATTTCAACACACACACCCACACATATTCACACAGAGACTCATTCATAGAAAAGCTTGGAAATGTGCCCATGTTGGAATAAATGCGTTTCTATTTGTTCGATGAAAATATTTTCGTATTTAGCACTTGCATGTGTGTGTGAATGCGTGCATATGTTTGTATGTATGTGAGTTCGTTATTTAAACTAATGGAATGTTGTCGACTGCAGTCAGTAGCAGTAAACGAACGACAGGAAATTTCGATTTAGCATCATTGCTGCAGTGCGAAATGTTTCCTGCCATTCATAGGAACAACAATATAATGACGATGTTTGCATACTACGCATTTAAGACCAAATGCAACTACATTCATACAAATGAACATACTTTCTCGTAAAGTATGTGCGAATATGTACGGGAATGACAGTGCAATGCTGGGATGAATGTTATTATGAATCGTGAATGAAATCAGATTAAGCCAATCTGAGCCCATGCTAAATGCATACATGAAGTATTTTCTAAATTTAACTAACAGCTCATTTTTCCTGAAATAGTTAAATTATCAAAACTCTCTATCAATGCAATACTATTTTAACTCAAAGTTACCATCTTTCTATAAGTTTACAGTATCCAAATTCCAGGTATTTAAATCATAAAAATTAGTCTGCTGAAAAAAATAAAAATTTTAGTTAAAATGATGCAGGTGATTCAACACATTTTCTCACACATTTCTTCAAATATTTCGTTGAAATGTATAAATTAGTCCGAATTTTTAACTAAATTTAAATTTTTTCTAAATGTCAAAAAAAAAAAACTATAATCATTTTGTTTAGATTTCTTTTTAGATGTTTTAACAATGTTGTTTTTGGTGTCTGTCCAGAGACACACTTAGGCCCGAATGGCCCATCGTGATTCCACTTGGATGGATCTACAATTTAACGTCGGTTTCGAACGGCGGAGTGGCAATTAGTTATCACTCCGTGAATTTGACATTTTGTGCCAAGTGGTATACTTGTACTCTTTCATGTAATTCTCATTCACTTCACTTTATCGTAAGGAGTTTATGAGAATGAACAAACAGACCAAGAGGGAATCGAACCACCAAACTCATGGGCAGGTGAACGTCTAGTGCTACTTCTACTTACCAGATAGGCTATCGAACTAGTCTGTTTTAACAATAAAATGGCCAAAGTTTTTTCACAATTAATGAGAAAAGGCAGTGGAATGAAAAATACTTAGCTGTTAACTTTAAGAAAAATAAGTATGTACTGCTTTCTCTCTCTTTTTCTTAATTCTTGCAAAACAGTTAAGCATTAAAGGCGTTTGACAGAGTTAAATATCCAGACCAACCGCCTTTCTCTCACCGAAGCTATGGACATTATGGTACCAGTGCTCGGTGAAAACCTCCACTAGGTCGCCAGTAGAGCGATTAGGAAACCATAATGGCGGTCTTTAAGCAATTCATTTTGCTCAAAATAAGTATTTGACCAAGTGAAAGTTAACTACACTTTCAATGATATTGGCTAGCATAGAACAGATTGCAATGGGACGATGGTTCGCAGAGTCCGTAGCCTTACCGTTTTTAGAAACTGGTTGGACATTGGCAACATTCCAACAAGACGGAAATGCATCAGTTGTGTATGAAAGGTTGAAAAGATTGCACAACGGTTGCGTCACCGTTGTCGCAAAAGCTCGCAATACATCGGCTGGAATGCCATCGGTTCCCGAAGCATTGTTCAAGTTAAGATTTGCAAGAACTCTTTTAACTACTCGCGTTCGAAAATGTATCTCGGGCATATCACAAGATACAGATTCGATAAGGGGTAGTGGTTGATCGCTAGAGAAGAATTCTCTGCGAAAATATTATGAAAAATCTTCGCTTTATCAACCGAGCTGGTGACGAGGCGATCACCTGTAAAAAGAGTTGGAATCGACCAAGGCGTTTGGTTCTCTAATCTTTTCGTCAAAAGCTTGTATACAGAAAGGATGCTAAAATGGTAACTGTGGTCTGAGTTTCCAAGAAGTGCGTGGACACTTAAATCATATTCGTCATGATGAGAAGTAAGAAAAAGGTCAAGGATGTTTGGAGCTTTCCCTGCGATACACGGAATGTGTGTCGGTTCGGTCCCTAATTCAGTCAGCTCGTTCGAATCGACAAATAGCTCGACATATGGACTTTCGGGTGCTGTTTGACTTGAGTGGCACAATCAATCCGAATTGTGAACATTGAAGACACCAGCAACCACGATTTCACTTCACGGATATGTTTCCAAAATAAAAGCAAATCGAGAAAGTGAATTTAACTTATAAAAACTAAAATCCCTATAAAACTTAGGAGCATTCGAGCTTCTATAAAGAAAACAGAAGTGCAGCAAATAAGGCGCACATGGAGCAGAACTTAGCTTTAATGATAATGTTCAACTATTTTAACTTTCGAATAATTTTAAATTTGTTTCAACAAACATTCGATTAGAAACCATGTCGAGTAGACAAATTAAATATCTTTCTGGCCATCACTGGTGCTATGAGTACCAGTCCAGGTTATGCTCTAACAGCTCTAACACTTCTCTCGTGTAACAGTTTTGTAAGCTGTTTTTCGGCTTAACCCGAGAAAAGCCCCACATAAAATTTGGTAGAAAATATAATTTGAAATATAATGAGCGAAGCCAATGAAGTAATCCAGAGGTCATCCTCAGGGATTTTACACGTATTTTATATACAGGTGACTCCAAAAACAATAATTGTATCCGGTTATGGTTGGTACATGGACTAAGAGAACAGAAGAATTGGGAACGGCCTTCCAAACAAAGATCTTTGCTATTTAGAATGTAGCTTTCTGGATAATGTAAAACAGTTGGCGGGGAAAATGGAGCAGTCTGCAGCGACAGTCAGGATGCACCTAATAGATATAGAAACCCCCGTTATCTCTTCGAAGATCGTAAGCAATTGTAAGGTAAAATCGAATAGTGTCGCGAACTAAATAATTTATAACTTATGTGGGTGCCAATGGCAATCTGTGAGAATGACAATGAAATGCTGATGGTGGGGTGTAAAATATGAACTGTACCTGGCAAAAAGTAATGAAAAGATTTTGAGTTGCTTTGCAAAAACTGAGAATGAAAGAAAGGTTGATATTTATTGAACATTTTACGCAATATTCTTGATTCTCGTTTTTACATGGTTTTTAATTTTTATTGCATTGATATTGACGATTTTACTATAATACAGTTTAATTTTTTCACACGGTTTTTCAAAAATAAAAAAAAATTTTAATCACTTTCCCACATAAAAAAGTAACTTGTGAGCTACCTTTACAAATAAAGAAACAACTTTTGGTGTCACCTCAAATTGTTTCGCACTATTGTGAACAGCGAACGATTCATATCTGTTCCTAAAGGTATTAACGAAGGTTTGTGGTACTTTTAGGTTTAAGTTGTTCTACTTTAGTGTTTAGATATATTTCATTGGATATTTCACATCTATGTGCTACATTCTTAAAATAAATTTTTTAAAAAACAGTTGCACATCACAGGTTTTTATATAAAATGCATGTCTGTTTTTGAACGGTTTCAATTTGCACGGTTTTTTCACGAACGGGTCAACCGTGCAAAAAAAAGGTGAAGTGTACTTTGAATGTTATCGCGAGTTGAAATAGCAAAACTCGAAAATCAAAGGGAGCAAAATAAAAAAGGTTAACTTTAAAATTTAAATTTTTGAGATTCTCATAAACAACAAAAACTGTGACCAGATACAATTGATTACTGGATCTGTACATTTACAAGTAGATGCAGATGACACAAGATGAATGCGTTTTTCAATTATATACAAAGAAGAACATAAATAATAAATAATTTAATTTGACATAATGATGCACTCAAAATCCTGAAATTTGAGTGTAACATTTGCATTTGACAATCATAAGTGTTCAATATAATACAAGCAGGCATCAATTTTGTACAAATGTTGTGTGTGTGTGTGTGCGTGTGTGTGTGTGTGTGTGTGTGTGTGTGTGTGTGTGTGTGTGTGTGTGTGTGTGTGTAGTGTTTGAATAATAACGATCTAACAAACAACAAGTAAGTATGTAAGTAGCTGATATAAATCACAAATCACAAATGACAAGCCTTCGTTTTATATATTATCTACAAATACATAATACATATACATATGTGAATGTGTGTGCGTGTGTGTGTGTGTCTGTGTGTGTACATACCATTTTCATATAAAATACCCCGTTGTAAATAATAAATAAAAGCAACAACGATGAATCATTTTTATAAAAAGAAAGCCTCCATTCTTGTCGCAATCGTGCAAATTATTTTGCATAAAGCAACAATGAATAAAAATTCTTCAACCAAGTCAGTACTCAATCAAGCGACCCACCCACATGGCGACACGTAAATATGTATGTCCTAAATGTATACATATGTATGTATTTGTGTTCAAAAGGGTTACAACAAACACAGACATTTGTATGTATTGCTGGCACTTAAACAATTTCGATTTAAAAGGCCATAAAGTGGGTTGCATTGAAAGTAGGTCAGGATTTCTCTTTTTTAAATTTGCTATTTTATTAAACCACTTATGCTTTACCTTCCTTGCTTTATTTAATCCTCCCATCTCAACACCGCAGGAAGTCACCGAAGCATGACTGTGTAAGTAATTTAATGCAGTCCCATAGATCATGCATGTTTTGGCAGCAATATGTCGAGGCTTTCAAGTGCCTCTTTGTATGTTTATAGCTGGAATTGTTAAGCAAATATCTGAGACGGATAAAAAATAAACACATACATACATAGTTACATACACATGTGTTTGTATGTATTTACAACGGCTAAGTGTCAAGGCTTTTTGGTGCGCTTGTAATTCGGACCATTTTTATAGGATATGAGACATGAATGAGAGCCATAAAAACGAATAAGCCAAAGAAATTGCCCATTTGTTTATAAAATTGAGATTTCATGACTATAAAGTTTATTCTTTTAAATTTTTGCTTATGAGGTGTTTTATTTCTCTATGAATAGAAAAAGCATATTTTTGCAGCCAAGTGAAATAAAAAGAAATATAGTACGTTAGATTTTAAAGTTGTACTTTTAGCTTCATGTCCAAGATGCAATGATTGAGTTTGTTAAGCGCCACGCCCACTGAAAAAATTACTTAAACTAAGCGATATTCAGTTAAAAAGACCACGCCAATGATAATAAGTAAACCTTGACAGTTTTTGGAGACTTACTTAATTCAATTAATGTGTCAACGCCTTCAATTTCGTTCGTTCTAATCAAGTTCATTTGTAAAGCTAAATGAAAAACGTTGCTATTCTATTTGGATGACGCATTACGAAAATAAATTATTTGCAAATTTAATTGTTTCCAACAAATAGAACGCTTCGGTTTAATTGTTCCATTCGAACGGGCGAGGATGAGCAAGAGAGATGCATTTGTTTTCATTACCGCATCCTGGCCAGCTGTGTGCTATGTGAAATATCTAGGAACATACATACATTCATACATGCATACAACAAACATACAAACGTACCTACAAATACAAAGTTTGTATCTGACATTGTTTCAGGCGCAGCCAAACTAAAGCAGATAACTACGAGTGTGTGTGTACTCTCCAATTGACTGTATAGTGTGGAAGAGTATGGGAATTATGAGGATGCAAGTGCAATTAATTGAATAAAGCTCGTAACATAGTTGCGGCTCAAACGCAGTCACTTAACGCGAATTCAGGCGCTCGACTCGGCTTCGCGCCACTGAACATGTCCTTAATTTGCAACGACAACAACAGCGACAGCAGCGAGTGAGTGCTCGGGGCACGAGAGACGAAGTGACTTCATTTTTCCTTTGTTGTTCAGCTCCTTTTTTTCTGTGGACGCACTTTGCACAAACTCCAATTTGGCACTGGACCACACGCTTAAGTACGCTAATTACTGTGCATCAAATACGAGTAAGTACCAGGAGAAATAAGACGACGACGAAGGAGAAGGAGAAGGTTGTGTTGATTGTGTGCCAAGAACTTGGTGTTTTTTTAACCGAAGTGTTTCATGCAATTAAATTTCAAAACAAAATCGAAAAACTAAAAAAAAGCGAAAATTAAAAAGAATTTGATGACGTAAGCTGGAAATTAGAAATTTAAGGTATTAGGCACTTTTTATGGATGCGGCAAATGTAGAAAGCATTACTCAATTTACATAGTAATAATATCTAATTGTAGTATATTTGTAAAAACAAAAGTTCTCAGTTCTTTTGCGCACAATTTCTGGATAATCAATAAAAGTAATCAAGTAAGGGTGTCCAGTAATCCGGAATTAGTATCTAGCTAACAAGTAAGTTTAAGCGTGAGATTCATATACATATTATAGTAGTATTATTGTTTAGTTTAAGAAAATAGGAAAATCCCAGTTGGAAAACAAGAAGTCTGTCCAGGATTGAAGGACTGTTTTTGTTCTGCAATTAAATAGATTTTCAATGTACATATTTCTTGTTCAGTAATGATGAATAAGGTTTATTTACACAATTTTATCAATATCACAATTTCTTATATAATTTTGTTCACGAATTTTTTTATCACTTCACGATTTCTGAAATATATATAGTATTCCATCTTCCATCTATAAAATCTGAAGGAAATTACTACAATTAATTTATGATTCGGATTTTGAACTGTATTCGAATTGTAGCTTGTTGTAAAGTATTCGTAAAACTGTTCCTTTTAGAAAAATATTTCAATCTATAACTAGAAATTCTGCAGCTAGATTTGGTTTCATGGCACAAAATTGCGCAGCAAATCATTCCTTGTTATCATGCGCCTGTCAATCAAAATGTGAAGAAACATAAATATTTTAATTGCAATCACGCCAAGTTAATAAGAAGCATATAATATTTTCATTTTCCAATGTTTTAATTATAAAAAATGAACCTTAGCAATTAGATCAGTACTCTGCACATTTGAACACGTATTTAACCTATACTCGTACATAAATACTTGGATATAAGCCTTTCACCTTCCATCCTGCCATAAAACATGTTGGCGAGAGGAATTCCGTTAACTACTTTACCAACTTCAGACATGACCTAAGCATGTACACTTTGTAACTCTTTATTTGCTTCGCATTCGCTTGAGTGCTTCACTTTGTTCACTTCACTCCTCGCTATTCAAGCCAACATCACTCCTCCACTCTACTCTACAATCCACTGTACTCTATACCACTCCAACTCTAAAAATTCACCAATTAAACTTGTCTGCGCTTTTGTTTGTACTTTGATTTGTGCAATTTGCTCCACTGCACTTGAGTTGCAAGTTAAAAGCAATCCAGAAAAGACGTTAAAACTTTCGACCAAATATCCATTCCCATGGTCAGTTGATATGTCTGTGAGTTGGTCTGTGAGTTGGTTGGCCGATTGCAGTAGCACTGCTAGTGCTACTGCTGCTGCTGTAGCTGTAGCTGTTGCTGATAATGCCATAGCCACTGGCTACGAGATATTGGCACGTCACCACCGACCAAGTTAAGTGGTGTACGCCCCACATTCCAAGATGCCCGACATTCCTTCTACCGTTAAGTAGTCGAGCTTGATAGCAGAGGAGTTCTTCATTTTCCTTATTGTTTTTCTATTTTTATTTTCTTGCGAGAGTCGCGTCTTTGTCTCGTCCTTTGTCTTTGTTCACTTTGCTTTTCTTCATTTCTTTTTTATTTCGCTCTTTTTATTTTTTATATTAGTTTTGTTTATTTTTATATTCAGCACATTCTCTCAATTAGTGGTACTTAAGCTTAATTTTATATAAAAAGATGCTTTCGTCCATTGTTGTTGCTTTGTTGGTGTTGCTTCTGATATTTCGCTGTAAAATATATACTCAAAAATATCATCATAGTCCTGAAAAATGCTGTTGATTTTTGATGAAGGATATTCCTTATTCATAAATACTAGAGTTCATTTAGTTGTTGTTTTTGTAGCTGTTCTCCATTGTCTTGTAATGAGCAAACTTTTGCAATGCAAAGCTCAAGTATGAGAAAAAGTAATTGAATAAAATAAACTATGATTGTTAGAAATTTGTTGTAGTAGTATAGTATGTAGGAAATTTTGTATTTTTGGCATTAATAAATCGACTTATTTATTAGGCAAAAATAGAAATATATATAAATAGACAGTTTCGCCGAGGGCGTACCAGTAGACGTAGAATTACGCTGGCGACAGAAAACATAAGTTTCCTGTTTTTTGTTTTATCATATGCTGTACCAAAGAAACAGAAACAAGGCTTTGAATAATTATAAAAACCACATGGCTTCATTCGCTTCGTCGTGTTTTTATTTTTTCATATGTTATAATAATAATAGCAATTGGTTGTTTGGGTGGCTGGACACACTTAGGCCAGAATAGTTCATTGTGATATCTCCTGGTTTGTACCCAAAGTTTAACGCCGGTTCAGAACGGCGGAATGGTAATTTGTTATTGCGTGTTAGTTCTACCGTTACCTGCCAAGTAGTCTACTAGTACGCTTTCTTATAATTATCAACTACCAGACCAAGAGGGGTATCGAACACCCAACTTCCTGATAGATATATTACAACCACATGACACAAGGAAAATCATAAATTTTGTGACTTGTTTGCTTAAAAGCAAATTTTTATAAAATAAACCGACTGGAATAAAGTGTGTATAAATAAACACACTCAAAGTCTATAAAAGTTTATCCTCCATTTCTTGAGTTAAAAATAACAAACATTTAAAATAATATCAGTAAGTACTTAAAGCAACGCAAATTCTATAAGTGACCGTTTACATCAGCGGAAGCAAGATTACTATTGCCAAAATCGCCGTGTGCACACTTGGACACTTGCCCTGTTTAGTTGTCAGCTAAAATAGAATGGTGCAAATGATTTTTTTATATTTTTTCATGTACTCGCGGAGACCCGTTGTTTTCTTCGATGAGCAATACAAACACACCTGTCCCGTTATTTACACGGTACGCGAATTACACGGTTTCGCTTTAACACAGTTTTCGTATTTATTACACAGTTTTGCTGTAAAAGCTCTGTCCCGTTTTACACTGTTTTGTTGAGCACGGTTTTTGTGTAATGTATCAACAATGCATATCGAGGGATAGGTGTAATTCCTCTAAATAGAAGTAATAAATATTTATTTATTGATTTTTGTTTGATTTTGACTAATTCATAATTTATCTCTTTCATATTGTGTCCTCAACTTCTAAAAGTTTATTTGAACATGGAACATTCATCGTTGTTCTTCTTCTTTCTTTTAATTGCACAATAGCCCATGGCCTAGGCCGAGCTTTTCGCACCCTCTCATGTTGTGCGTGTTGTATTTGAGCATGAATGGAAGGGGCCTATAGTTTTATGCCGAATCCGAACGGCGGATTGAAAAGATTTTCATTGGCAATTTTTACTTTTGTCCCTCTTGTCTGCCAAGAGGTGGTGCCGTGTAGAAAACTTGGTTTCCCACTTTTTGATTTTGCCTGTGCCTTGATTTGAGCACCGGACACTCTGCGTAGCAGGCCAATGCACTACTAACTACTCTACAGCGACCACTTTTTCATTCATCGTCGTACCGATTTTTAATTTCAACTGACTCTTCTTACCACCTAAAATTCGACCTCTCTCTACCACACATTCTTTCATGCTTGCACCAATGTAAACAGCCACTAAATTTATAACTGTTTAAACTTGTCAAAGGTTTAAAAAGCATTTACGAGTTTATAGGAATCCGACTAATATATTTTTTATATGAGTTTTTATTTTTGGGGATTTCCCTATTGGTGTCTTTTGCTCAATGCGGAAATCACAACACACAAGAAATATTCGAATTGGTATAAAAAGTCTTTCAGGATTTCATGGATCCAAAAGATTCTATGGCCAATTTAAAGAAAGTGCTGTACAGCAGAGAATGAAAAATAATTATTTCAGCCAACTTTGATACTAACATTCTTCATAGCCATGACGAGGTTAAGTAAATCTCCTTAGTTGGAATTAAGTAAAAATAATTTGCCAAAGGACCGTCAAAGTCCAATAGTAATAACGTCCACCTACCACTCAAAGTAACTAGAAACATTTATCAAAGTGTAGGTATGCAAGGTTTTTAAACATTTTGTTGCACTCTAATGAATTTGTACGAACTTAAATTTACCTTTTTTTGTGATACCTTTCGACTTTCGCCGCAGTTACTATGTGCATGGACAACTCTATAGAATGCATGGGCAGCAGTAGTAGTATGAATTCCACATCCACAAAATGATTCCGCTGTTTTATACCAGTAAGCCTATTAGCCTCATTTATAAGTACACATCCTACTCGTTGTTTCAATGATTGTGGAGTGGATTTTAAGCGAAAGTATAAATACACCAAAGGCCAATTAGTAACCAAATATTGTGTAATTTCGAATGACAAAGAACAGTTTTCGATTTCGTTTTAAATAAAAATATGCCAGCGTTTATTTGATATCCAGAATACAGTGACTGGACTGCAACCAATTCGATTCAAGAAGTGCTGCTACTTAGAGTAAATTATGGTAAATAGGCCGAGACCTCATACATACCGGCTGCAATATGAACAAAAACACATTCGAAAGTAATAAAAAGGAGAGTGCACAGCACTTTCAGAAGTCTGAGTTATTCTTCCACACAAGTGGGCGTGAAGTTCTTAAAAGCACGTACTGCACTCAATGCACTGCACTGCGTATACGTAATACGAATACGAATACGACTACTTCCAACAAGTTTATACCGCGTCAATGTAAGCCACAATCTCGTTGCACTTTTCACATTTTATGTGTATGTGATCCTTCAAGTTAAAATATCCTACAAAATGTTGCCAGAATGCGGATACACACACACACACGTACACAAACACACACATTCTCTTGCGTATGTATTTCAGTTGTTATTTTTTTCTTATTCGCCGTTTTTCTGTTATATATTTATTTTTTACTTGGTTGCAATGAGTTTGTTCGCGTTTGTGTGAAATTGTTATGCGAAGTCTGGTTTAGGGTGGCGAAAACGTGGGAAACAAGGATCCAACATCATAAAACCAATCCCAGGAAATTCGACAATTGCAACGATGAATAAGTAAGAAAAATGAAGAACAGACTTAAAGTATGTTGAACATGTGTTGGTGCCCCTTTCCCTGTTATTCTCTCCCTTCTATGCGCATATAACTAAATCATGCTCGCTGTTTTACTAGCATGTGGGTGCAGTGAACGCATTGCCTTGGGTTGTCCATTGGGGAAATTTTAAAAACGCTGGAAGTAATTTTTTGTTATTATGCTTATTGTTAAACAAACCACGATTTCGTGCTAAGGACGAACTATTTGTGTATGTTTATACGAGTATGCACTTTTGCGCGCACACATATGCACATATTTGCATATAAAATGTAAAAATAATTACTTTCAGTTTCGGAATTTAGTGCTATTAATTTGATATTATAATGGAATATCCTCACAAATTTCTATAATTATTTCCTGCTTTCTTTAACGGCGAGCATTGTTAATATTAATTTTAGTAGTTTGTGTTATAAAAATATATTATGTACTGCAAATGAGAGATAATATTTGCACTAAACCCAGAAAGGATATGTGGGATTTCATGCACTGCAGCTACAGCCGAATGCAGTACAGAATCAATCGGGAACGTTCGAGATGCACGACGAGCGAAATGGATGAAACGAAAAGAAAAATTAAGCACTTTGCTCGTTTGATCGCTTGAGTGAGAGTTCACATTTAAATTCACAATATTCATTCTACTGTTCCCGTGTGTTCGGTTGCCAACGATTCTGTACTGTGTGAATGTCAAAATTAATAAACTAGGTATTCTACTCTTGTTGCTGTTGTTGTGCACAAACGAGACTTTTTACCTATTTTCACCTGAGTTAACGTCAACTTATTCGCATGAAACTTATATTGTAGGATGCTTAACCACTTTACCTTTCCAACGAATTACTAAGCTTCATGCAAATATCTTGACGTTAATATAGGTAAAAATGGAGGTAATTGGTTTTTTGTTAGCATATTAATTTGCTTTAGAATTCTTCAAAAGATTCATTTATACGGGAGATACCACACCCACTTGACCGATTTTGCCTGTACACGAAGTGTTTAGGGTATAAAAAGAGGGTAGTTGTTGCTTGAAAATGTTGACTAATTATTTTCGAAAAACATTTTTATTCATACTTCATCCCAAACATTGTTATTATCGCTACCAGAAGTGAACAAAGTAGATATCTACATGAATGAAAAAAGTACGAGTATATGTATAATAGGGTGGTCCTAACAGGGTTCTGAAATTTCTAAAATAAATTTTTTGGGTCTACTTTAATATACAATTTGCATTGTTTCTATTCAATTGTACTTCGTAGTGAATATTAATGGGGATATTTCTCAACATTGACTCAAAATAAGAAAACAATATTTTTATTTGAATAATTGTCATTTTATAAGAACGATGACACATACAATTTGCCTTTATGAACTTCAAAATCAGCAAAGAAAATAATTTTCACTGCATGCCAAATGATAACAAAAGTACATTCGAAATACATAGAGTTCGCGAGTCTAGAGAAAAACATTAATAAAGTAGATTTCTAGCGGCAAATTCTTTGGGAGAGTTAATACTTTTAATATATTTCTTTGAAACTAAACTGTCACATGTTTGAAATATATTTAATCAGAGCTGAAGGAAGACGTAAGAAATAACAAAAACAGGGTTGGAATGCCCTAGAGTGAAGTGACCAGATCCTGTAAGATTTAATACTTGATAGAAATAAAATCTATAAATAAAAGTAATATTAAATTTAATTTAATGAAATTAAATATTTACCTAACTCTTTCAGATCCTAGAACAAATGGAATATTTTGTGAAGGACGCTGTCCCACAGAAATATTAGGAAATAAGGAAACTATAAAGTTTTGAATTACAATCTACAGCAATTAAGGAGAAAGAAAATCTCACGACCTTTATCAATAAAACGTTCTTTCCACTCATTTAAAGATAACTATTTTAATTTCTTATTATTTTAAATTTTTATAAAATATTAGACAACAAAAATCCAGGCAAAATATTGTCCACTGCAAAGGACAGGAGCTACTACTGACTACCGACTTAGCCTTTAGACACGCCATTAGTTGCAGTAGTACTTTTCATTTGGAATATATAAAAAAAAATGTGTGTACTAAAAACCAATAAATTTTTCAGATTAATGGTGAACTTGATTTTACGAAATGCTGTACTTTTTTCTGTACAACATTTAATGCTGTGTATGTATAATGCCATAGAATACAACAGAATACTGTACGTTGGGTCGACTTACTTTCGAGTTAAATTTCGCACTGAAGTCTTCGGCAAAAATGCTTAAAATTTAATGTACATGGAACAACTTTACGCATAGCCGGTCCCTACCATATAATTTGACCCACCCTAATGTAAATATGAAGGTTCCTCTTGAAATATAGGACGTAACCAGAGGCGGTCGGCTAGCAGCAGTGTTCCAAATTTGGATAAAAGAACAAATTGCGGCTCATAGTATATCGTATAACTGTATTCACACATGTACATATGTATGTACGTACGTATGTATGTATGCAATTTTGTATATGTATAAATACGTACATATGTATGTACTCGTATGAGTTTTTAATGCATACTTTTACAGCGACAACAATAATAAAACAACAGCGAATTTTGTACCCTCTTATGTAAAATGTAGTAGAGCATTTAGAGCTGCGTTGACTTGGTTTTCAGTTGAAAATAATAGTAACTGGAAAAAGCAACTTCAACGAGGGAATTGAAATCTGACTATTAAGATAGTAAAATTATGGTGGCGCGGAGCCACAGTAAATAGTATGTTTGTTTGCTTTGGCTTAGCGAAGCAAAATAAATATAATACATATGTACATACATGCAATTTATTTTCTACACACTCGTGGATAGATGAAGTATACCCACCGTATATTTTTTCCTTCAATCGCAACTTACAAAACGTAAAATATTTTGTAACGTAATTGTACATAACAACGCTAAACGCAAAAGAGTTCCAGCAGCTGTTACATACAATATTTAGCATAAGAAATATGTATAAAGCTGATATGGTATATATCAATAGAAATTGATTTTTAATGATGAATAAAAAATCAATAGCCATCAACAAATCAGTTAATACAAAGAAAGCAAACCTCTTTCTCAAATATGTACAATGTGTGCACTTGTATAAGGAGTAAGTCGATCAAAATCCCTGTGAAAAAGAGTACAATTATTTATTTGAAATGACACTTGACCACTCGATTCTGGTTGTGATTACCATCGTCCAATACTGAGAGTGGCAATTGAATGCACTGAATCGGGCGCCAGTGTGAGCAATCGATGAATATTGGCTGTGCCTGGCATGGTTACCAATCAAAGCAGAAGCATTGAGCTGCGCTTAATGAGACTTTGCCAGGCACTTAAAGCATTTGCGAGCTTTCTTCTACTTTGGTTGCAGCTCCCAATCCGCTCACAACCTTTTCGCTACCATTTGCCAATAATGAATTATGATTGATGTAAGTATACGCCACGATGCGGATTCGAAAACATCGACATTTGGCATGTGATGGCGCTTCAGTGGCAGCATGATGCCATCGCAGCATGTGGAAACTTTCGAATCGTAACATTTATATCTGCGTTTGTTCATTTATCGCTGTTCTTTTTGCAACGTTAGACTTCAGTAATTTGTGTTGATATAAGAGTTGCGCAAACTTTATAAAAAATTAAAAAATGAAGAAAAGCAAAGTAACAGAGGAAAAACTTTCCTCTTTTGCTGAAAGAAATGGAAAATGGAAGCGATTAATTGCATGGATTAAAATCGAAAGAATCTCGCAAGTGCACTTGGTTTAGTTCATAAATTATTCTATTTAACTTATGGCATTTGAAAAAGTTATTATCGGGTGGGCAGTCTCGCAGTTGGTCGGCGAAAGGGCGAGCATGCGGGAGATTTCGTGGGAATCGGTGCAGCAGTTTTAAAGTTATTATGTCTACGAAATGTGAATTAAATGGATGCATAAGGATTTATCTTTGCGAATATCTATTTATAAATGTAGGAGCGAGTATGTCTGTTTCAAATCGAACAAAATGAAGGAAATAACAATTTAGTTCGTACGCATTTTGTTTCTTGGTTGAATGAACAATAACAATAATAAAACAATTAAATATTGGAATACAAAACTCAACACAGAAAATCATTAAAATTGTGGAAACTGTTTGAGAGATTTACACCAAATTCAATACATAAGTACACACTTAATCAGGTCGGGCGAGAGGACGGGGGGACGGGGGGGGGACGGAGTGAATCCCCCGGGTCCCGTTTCTTTCTTTAAAGGTCCCTTGCTTCTGGGCTGCAGAAAGCAACAGTTTTGCCTATTTTTTCATTTGCTTTTTAAAAGCTTGTTCAGCTGTAGTCTCTCTCACTGGGTACCTGCGAGGTAATTATTTTTGCATCAAGTTTGTTACTTTATCTAAATGAATTTTCAATTTCAAATGCAAAATATTTATGTAATATGCTTTTTGTTGATTTTTGAAACAACTTTCGAAGCAAGCATGACTGTTTAGTTTTAAGTAAATGTGTCTTAAAAGTCAAAACATGTGCAAATATTAAAGAGTTTACTTTTGGGAAAATATTAAAAATGTATTTTTGACGAATTTTCAATTTAAATATTTGGTGTTCGACAAATTGTGCAGATTTCCAAAATGGGTTACAAAATAGAACACTCAGCTCTCAGAGGGTTCCTATGTTGAACACCATATTCCCTAGGCTGGTTTCCTTTAATACCATAGGTTCCTTTTTCTTTTTAAAGGAACAACTGGTCATAGAAACCCTAGACCGAGATTTTCGCGTTTTTACGAGTTTATGGGGAATACAAACGGCAAAGTGAACAACTTTACTTAGCAAATTTTGTTTGCTCTTAGTCATGTCCCAGTGCCAGCCAAGAGCTGAAAAAAATTTGTTATTTTGCGATGGCAGTCAAGTAGCATTGGATTAACCAACCCCGTAACAGATAAATGGCTTAGTTTGATTTTTCTATATACTTACATAGTACGTAGTTCTTCTATAGGGTGCCTCTGAGTGCACGATTTAAAATTAGTGCTATTTTTTTATGCAAGTGATGTCTACGATTGCTCCAGTTATTAAAAATGGAGCGCCAAACAAAGGAGCAACGCGTAATTATTGTTGGCTGCAGCGATTTCCATACCGAATCATCTGTTTTGAGTTTTGCGAAATCCCAGGTCTATGCGTCATCGGTGCGATACACCGCTCAAAATGTCAATGAAAATTTCATTCAAAGAGCAAGGGTCTGTGATCAGAGCCGCGGGGGCCATTCGCCGGATATTTTTTTCATCACTTAATAGGAACATGACTACTTCACCACTCGCTTAAAAATAATATGTTTTATTTTTAAATTAAATCATGCATTATTTTTGGTACACCCTTTATATAGGCAACACATACAACGCATATTCTTCAACGTTAGGGTACAGATAAGTAAATATATTATTATTTGAGCGAGAAAACTAAGAAGCGAATGTACCCGATTGACATTTCAATGAAATTTTTCATTTTGTAAAGTTTGTATGTATTTGTTAAATTAAATTAAATTATACCAATAGCCAAAGAATTTCTAAATGCTATAAAAATTTGCAGGAATTTGACGACTAACTACAAAATAATTCGAGAATAATTTTTTTTTCCAGGTGATTTAAAAGTTTTTTGTTCACAAAGATACACTCAGGGGGAAATTGTCCAAATTTAAGAAAAGCGGTAATAATGAAGCCCATTCTTTGAAGAAAGTTTGTTAAACTTGAAAATTTTTGAAACAACAATGAAGTTTTAATATTGATAATAAAGATGTTACCTATTTGAAGATTGTTCTGTTCTAACGTTAAGAATGTTTTTTCTCTAGAATCAAGACCTCCAATTCTTATTTGAAAACCGAATCGGACTTATTTTGAGATAGTTTTCTGGTTAATTTAAGTATTCGTTCTTGTTTGAATATTATCGCGGTTTAATTTGAAGAAATAAACTTTCATTTGCTGCCGAAAAGTTTTAAGATGAGATACTTTTCGACCTTAAACTACATATTATTTCCTCAGTGTACAAATATACGAACACAAGCAAATAATTTTTATGCAGGCTGTCTCTCTTTGATTGCGGAATTGAAACTCATTGCAAATTTTGGATACTGCTAATTTATGTAGAACTATTACATATGGGTTTTTCACAAAGTTAAACAAAAATATTGAATACACAAGTTAAAGAGAACGAGTCCTTTGTCCTCAAAAAAATATAGTTTACCGAGGGAACACTTGCTCGTATTGAAACACAGAGTTTACAATCAAACTTTTACACTTCTTTTTTCGCAAATCCTTTTCTATGAAAAGATCTTTCAGAAACACTTTTCATATTTGGGAAATTCGCATATCGTACACAATGCTGCATTAATTTGCAAAAGCCCTAAATGTATTTTTTTTTGTCAAATTTTTCAGTAGAAGCAAAACACACTTTCAACTTTATTAGTTTCAGTTGCCATTTAAAGTGAAAAATATAGATGATTCTGATAGTCTTATGGGTAAAGCACTGGACTTTCACCCGGTAGGTTAGGGGTTCGATTACTCTCTTGGCCTGGTAGTTAATATCATGAACTTCTTATATCTTTCACGGTATGTGGTCGCTGTGGCGTAGTGGTAGTGCGTTGGACTGCTACGCAGAGTGTCCGGGGTTCAAATCTCGGCACAGGCAAAATCAAAATATAGAAAAAATAACTTTTCTACACGGCACCACCTTTTGGCAGGCAATGGCAAACCTACAAGAGTAAAAATTGCCTATGAAAAGCTTTTCATTTCGCCGTTCGGATTCGGCATTAAACTGTAGCTCCCTTCCATTCATATACAAATATAGCACGCACAACATGAGTGGATGCGAAAAGCTCGGCCTAGGCCCTCCATGGGCTGTTGTGCCATTTAAAGTAAAGTAAGTAGAACATGAGAATTATAAGACAGTGTACAAGTACACCACTTGGCAGGCAGTGGCATAACAAATTGATACCCCGCCGTTCGGAACCGAGGCTAAACTGTAGGTCCAACCATTTGGGGCCATTCGATCCTAACTGTGTCTTCTGGACAGCCACCCAACCAACGCAGCAAAGTTAGAAAAATTGAAGTTTTTGGTGTAGGGCTCCAAAATTTTAGGCTAAGATTCATATGCATACGCTTCATCATAATCCATGAAAAAGTCGATTTTGAAAAATGAAATGCTAGTCCTTTTACAAATTATGTATACCATATGTACTATATTATGTATACGTACCCCACATAATCCCGAGAATGTGTGTACATAGTGTATTATTTATAACTTATCTATTCGGGAGAACTAGCGAAGTATAAAATTTATGTACCATATTTATTTGTAAATGCACAAAACTACTAACATTATATGAACTCGTACAATTTATGAAATATTTTATTTGACGGAAGCTTCTCATCGCATTTTAAAATTTCATTTGAAGAACAACAAAAAAACTTTCAAATTTTAAGCTCGAAATCTGTCAATGTGAATAATGAAGGAATGAATTTTGTTTTTGTTTAACTTTTGCAAATGTCACGTTGACTTTTTAACGAACCGATGCTCAAAGTTGACAACAGTTCATTACGGAGCTACTTTACGTGTTTTATTTAAATTGCAAAAGGACTTAAAAACAAGAATTTCTTACTCTCGTTAACTTTGCGTAAACATAACTCAGCATTCACTTCAAGTAATCAAATTTCTGACTTCACATTTTCTTCTTCG
Source organism: Palloptera scutellata (assembly GCA_958295655.1). Taxonomy (NCBI): domain Eukaryota; kingdom Metazoa; phylum Arthropoda; class Insecta; order Diptera; family Pallopteridae; genus Palloptera; species Palloptera scutellata. Next base: position 53,803,682 of record OY282450.1, read on the forward strand.
AGCTGAGGTAAAAGTTGTCACTACAAATTTAAGAAAATATACTCAAGTACGTATTTGATGTTCTTTTGATTTGCACTTAAAGTTGAATATTTGGCAAAGTCAAACTATGAGATTTTCAATTTTGAAACAAAAATTAGCATAGGGCTTCGTTCATTTAAATTTTAGTTATTATATCACAAATAGAGTTTCCATTTCAGTTAACCGAAACCGGTTTTTTATTTCGGTTTCAGGCGAATAACACGAAATTTTTAATTTTTTACTATATAATAAACTTGCGAAAAGGACACATTTTTTGAACGGTCTTATCCCAGAAATATTGAAAATTATCTTATTATCTATTAAACTATTTTTCGAACAAACCCATCTCTGAAGCGAACTTAGTAAGATTAGAAACGGGTAAAAAATCGGTCATATGTACCACTTCAAAACAAATACAATTTTTAATCAGTAATATAGAGAGAAATCTTAAAATTAAACCAAAATTACTAGACTTGATTGAAATAGTATGTAACTAAAATACCACGCCTATCTTCCATATACGATTAGGTAATCAAATGGCAATATCAAAGCTTGGAATATTACATAAGAATAATAAGTAAAATATTTCATTCTAAAGCCATCAAAATTACATAATAACCAGGCCCACCCAAATGTATAGAGGTTTTTTATGTTGCGGATACGAACATCTCGAACATATCCACATCCTGGTTATAAATTTTCAATTTCTAAGGACAAAGAGCAGATGTATATGGTACGTAGATTCAAAATATTACTTGTTTGTAATAGCTGAACTCATAAATAAAAATACAAAATTACATTTTGTGAATTTTTTTTAAAATATACGAGTAAGGTAAAGCAGTTTATTCGCATTCGAAAAAATCCTATTAATATTTGTCGTTTTTTTTTAAGATGAAAAATTGGAAACTCTAATTACGAAGTACATAATTCATAAAATTATCTTTCATTCATATCCATTATGTGGCAAAGTGCGTATACTTCCTGCTCCACTGCCTAGTTACATAGTTTACAATGAAAAATCAAAATTTCGTTTTGTCATTAACGTGCCGATATAAAATGCAAATCAGTGAAGGGTTGCCAGGCTACCGCCAGCTTTAAGTGATTTGTGAAAATTTAATTGAGTGGAAAATATCAAATTCAAATAACTTTGAAGCTACGATATTCTTAATTAAGAGTGAATTCTATTGTAACTTATTGACAAGCTCACTCGTATCGTTAGAAATTGGCGAGGAAAGTAAAGTGCCAGGAATAAAGGGCAAATTTCAACAAACAATATTCTGCACACTTTTAAGCCGACCATAAATAATGAAAGCAATTGGGCTAATTAAATAGCAACTGGAAACCATTCCAAAATTTAGATTGCGCTATCTAACAATGTTAACCATGGCACGGAGTTTTGCAAATAAGTGTGATAATGAAAAAGTGTCAAACAGTAATTACTACTTTAAAAAAATCTATGAATCAACACTCATTGATTTTGGAAATAGACTAACTTGGGCAGACGGGCACTGCCTTATTGAAGTCAGTCTATCAAATTGTTCTTTGTTTTTAAAGTTTACAAGCAATGTTTTCAAATACTCATCGATTTGTTGTTTTGATGGCTGACTAGGGACACACTTAGGCCGGAATGGCCCATTGTGATACAACATGGTTGAACCTACAGTTTAACCCCGATTCCGAACGGAGGTGTGGCAATTTCTTATCACTTGCTGGTGAGAGTCTATCAAAGTCCTTTAAGTGTTTTTTACTTGATTTTACTTTCTATCTGCATTTCACTGATGCTTCTTTAGAGAAAATCATTTCATACGCAAATCAATATCGCACTCCTTTCATACCCTGCAACAGGATCAGCCACCTTGCTTGAAATTTAATTTTCACATCAAGTTTTCTTTAAGCGACTTTTGAGCTTATTGGAACAATAATTGATTACACCGACCTATATTTTATTTTTATTTGAAAGAGAAAAATATTATGGTCATGTTGGCAGCAAGAAGAAGAGCATTGAAAAAAAGTGAAAGCAAAGTGAAGTGTTTTTTAATTAAAAGCGTTCGGGAACACATGTCTAACACCAATCGAACTCCACAAAGCGTACGATTTTCAATGCAATAAGATGAAAGATGACATTACTCGCGTAATTGCAAATGCATTAACACAAGGCGTAGCAGTCCAACGCACTACCACTACGCCACAGCGACCAATTTATTCTTCAGCGTAGAGTAAAAAATTAAACAAAATTTTAAATATAATTTTTCGCAAAATTCTGAAGTTTGTGCTGTCACGTTTGACAAAGAAAATATATGCACATAATATGTACATGGTCAGCATCCTTCCAAATGAGGTTTTAGCTTCCTTTCTATCAACTACCTATAGTTTCCACTATATTGTTGAAATTTATGCAAATTTTGGGGGGGGGGGGGGGGGGGGGGGAAATTGGGGTCTTGAACGAGTTTCAATAGATCCGAAACTAAAATCATTCGATGAAAGTCACTTACCGTTCCCACAAAAATTTCATCTCAAACCTTCAGAATAAGCTGCCAGCTTTGCCCTAGCGTCATTTACTTTCAGAATTAACTATACATAGTTATTTTATTTAAATTGATGTATGCTTAAGTTGTTTTCTATAGCATTTTTGCATACTGGTGTACAAAACGGTATTCAAATATTTGGTATGGGTGTAAATATTATATAAGCCATATCTCTGGCACAAGATAAAAAACAGCTTATCGAAATTTAAAAGGACATATAATTTTTAGCTTTTTGGGGAAAAATCGGTACATGACGAATCCCAGCCCCAAAAAATTTCGAAAATCTCAGTTAGAGGATGATGCATGATACAAAATGCATTAGAATATCCCATTTTCCATGATGGAGTAAGTAAAAACGTTGTTCACAATGTAAATGTCGAATCCGAAATGTTTAAATGAAGCAAATATTTATTTCGATTTCTAATGAAACAAGAAGACAGATGCGTTTCACCCGAAATGTGAATGTCGAAATTTGAAAAAAATTGCGGCTAAATTTTAATTGAATTTAGAATTTAAAAGCACAAAGATTTGTGACTGGGCGGCTATCTACTACCGCTAAAAAAACTTAGTATAGTTTGGCAAGTTATGTTACTCAATTGGCCATTCAGCTTCTGTGAATTAATCAAGGCACATATTTTTTTTGTATATTTACTGTATTTCTGTCAAGAGCAGGTCATCCGAATTGATTAATTCATATTTAAAGATTATTGAAAATTGATATGGCTTCAAATAAGATTCAACTAAATGAAAATTAATACAGAAAAATGTGTATGACAGATCAATTAAGATTTTCTCTTGAGTGTTCTCGTTCATTTTAAATACATAATAAATTCCTGCGTGAATGCATTTGGCATGGTGGATTTTATGATCGCGTTGACAACTAACATAAAATGTTTGTATTCTGATTGTACTTAATATCAATTATTTACAATGCATATTTTCAAAAATGTATTTAGCAAATGTGTTTACATAAACTATGCGACCACCCAGAAACAAATTGGCCGCTGGTATGCGTTGCAGATGGTTTAATGCACAAAATGCGGCTACCAACACGTTTTGATTCTGTTGAATAAAGGATTTCACAAATTTTTGATAAGCTTGTACGTAACATACTCGAACTACATGAATTGCACAAAGAAAACACAAATAGTGAATCCAAGAGTTTTTTGCAAGTATGTAAATATGAAAAACAATGTTAGTTATTCTCATAAATAAGTAAATTTACTTATTTATTCTTTAGTAAAAATAATTTTATAATTCCTAAGTAAGTACAATATTTAATTTCTTTGAGACAATGATGCAATGAGTAAGAGCAACTTGATAAGATTCATTTTCTTCATATTTAGTATGTAGTTCTCCATAATGCACTAACCCAACACTTATTGTTAATTTATTTTGATTGTCCAAGTTTCAGTATCATAAAACAGATAATTAAAAAATAATTATTACCTTATTGAGTATCAAATGCTTTCAAAAGAATCTGTCGGATATTTAATTAATAAAAATGGCCTGAATCTCCAGCGGATTATTGGTTCACTTCACTTCAAGGTTGTAATATTCATGAAGCACTTAAAAAATTCAATGCTAGCAATGCAAAGGTTAACACAATAACATCTTTTTGTAATTAATTTTAATAACCTTTTAGAATATAAAAGCAATATTTTTTAGAAAATTGTTATTCAAGTTTCGCAATCCGTAGTTTGTTTAATATGTACAACATAGTTTTCGCATGTTCTCGTACGCCTAAAGTGAACAACAAACTGATACAAAATGTTTTATTTCCAACAACGCCGTTTCGTTCTCGTAAAATTTCTACTCCTTATCAATGACACACACTCAAACAAATAGCAAGCGTTATCAGAGTTTCGTAAATCAAATAACAATTGTATTACGACTCACTAATGTTATCAGTTTAATTATTGTATTTATTATTAGCGGTACATAAATTCGACCTCCAATTTACAGTACCCGATACTTTTCAAACAAGTACTGGATGATACTACAAAAAAAATATTTTATTTGCTTGCTTGGTAATCGTAGTAGGCAGAGCACTACACTTTCACGCGAGAGTTTGGAAGTTGATTCCTCTCTTGGTCTCGTAGTTACATCTCATAAACTTCTTATATTTCTACCGATATGAAGAGAATGAGAATTATAAGAAAGTGTACAAGTACACCACTAGCACCGGTAAGCAATGGAAAACCCACCAAGTTTTAACAAATTGTCATCCGCCGCTCGGAACCGGCGTTAAACTTTCGTTCGTAAAATCGTTTTCTTCTTCTTTTAATAGCACAACTGTTACAACCCCAAATCCGAACTGCGAAGTGAAAGGCTTTTCTTTGTCCATTTTTACTCCAAGGGCCTGCCGTATAAATAAATTATTTGTTCTACTTTTTGATGTTGCCTGTATTGAGATTTAAACCCCAAACACTCTGTGTAGCAGACCAACGCACTACCAAATACGCCACAGCGACCACAAAATCAAAAGTATTTAACACACAGCACCAGCTCATGGCGGGCTAAGGCAAACCAATAAAGTACAAAACTGCATAAAAAGCTTTACAATTCACTGTAAGGATTAGGCATAAAACTATACTTATTTTTTCATTCGCGTAAAAATATATACGAATATTTATACTGAATGATTACTTTACATCATCATCCCAAATACCAAATACCGAGTACGAATATACTCTATACTCATTCACTACTACTTGGAAGTATTATTCTGTAATTGCTGCACCTATTAAGAATGGATTGATAAGTATGTATGTATGAGTACATTATGTATGAATGCCTAAGTACATGTCTAACGTACACACTAGACATATCTTTTCAAAGCGTGCATTATTTGAAGTATATTTTTAGGCATAATTTGATGTACCTTGCCATATTAATAGACAGATTTGCTTGAACATTATCGTTTGAACTTCTTCAGCTATTGAAAATTTCTTTCCATATCAATTCTTCCCTTAGCAAGGAAAACTTTTATTTTAGCAAATTAATTTATTAGGCAACATGCGCGTGGCTAATTACATTTTCGTTCGCAGTCAGTACCAAATTTTCCCCAAGCAATAATTTGTATACGTGCAATCGTATATGTGCGTGCGTGAGTGTCTCGAAAATTTCCCAAGCGCATTTGATGTAAGCATTTGATAAGAAGTTTACGGCAATTCGTTTCAAACGCGTTCATTCATGAATTAAGTCTATGTATTTATGTATGAATATGTGCATGTGAATATAAATACATACATACGCGTATAGTACATATTTACGCATCCAAGTTAACCTATACATACATACAATATTTATGTACATTCATACTCTTATCGAATTTGTATCGATTCGGGACATTTGCAATTCATTGGATATGTTGTTTCAGTATATGTTTTAACGATATTTACCGCAGGGTTGAAATTGTGCTAACTCACTTGTTTTCTATTCCAATAAATATCACGGTATCGGCAAAATTCACTGGCAATGAACTAATGAGGCCTTCATTGTTGTCATGTATTTAGGTTGACCAATCAACATGTTCTCTCAGAGCATGCATAAGTCTGGAAAAAGTAAGAAAATTACTTTATGTATTAGGTGAATTACAAATTAATCATAACTCGTATTATGTACGAAGTTATTAGATACCTGTGTGTGTATGTATGTAAATATTTACTTGAAGGGGGTATAAAGGTAATACTTAAATACATAATTCCCCCCTTTCATCCAAGATAATACCAACTGCTATACAAATCGGGAAGTGATTTAAGCTTATATTAGAAAAAGCTAAAAAGTCACCACTTTAACATTTTGAAATGATCAACGAAGTTGCCATAAAATAAACACATTTCTTAAAAATTTACATTTTCTTTTAGCTCTGAGTTAGTTCTAAGAAATTGGGAACTGAAATGTCAAGCCTAATTAAAGACGAGGCATTATCGTGCTGACAATTACAGATTGGTCATAGACCCAAGTTGCAAAATTATCGGGTTTTATTATATCTTTCATAATAAAGGTGAACTAACTCATAGCTTCCTTTTATTCGTAAGAGATGACGCTACTTTTCCTTTTAGGGAATTTAGAAAGAGAAGTAATTTACAATTACAGTGAAGTAAGACCAAAGTCAGCATAACATAAAAACAAGCCTTTCCCTTTTGATGCTGGTACAAAACCTTGAAACTAGTATTGGCACTAGAGACCAAAAGTTCTTAGTATCGGATATTCCTATATTCCCAGCGATGGAGAATTTGGGATAATAGAAAGCGCCAGTCTACGCCACGGAATAAGTTCAGACCAATAGATCGAAATAATACGAACTACTAAACACAAGAAGACTTATTTTACTGTTCTCCAAATGAATCAAACTGAGTTTTTAAGAATTTATGTATGTATGTACTACTACTGTGGAAAACTTGCGCATATGACTGTTATTGGCAACATTTTAGGTGGACGTAAATAAAACTTGCACCACACGCAACGGAGTCCATTGAATGTATTAAGAAGAACAATTACTAGTGCAAAGTAAAGAGATTTACTTCCACCAACTTCTAACAGTTATGATTAGAAACATCATCCAGTGGAGATTTCAACTCGTTAAGGCTCCTATTATGCTGGTGAACTAGTGCCAACCGAATATTCAACTTTGATTCTTAGGCTATTCGGCCTAAAAAAGTATACTTGGCTTTGATTTCGGCTTTGGCAAAATGTGGCCTAAGATTTGGCCGAAGCCGAAGATTATGATAATTGGTAGGTAATAGTAATATTTTATTTAGAAATATATTTTTTTAAAAATAAGGAATTAAAATTGTTAAACAAGGGATTGCGAACGCATGTTTTGACTTGGCATCTCATAAGTGAAATGGTTAAATTATCTTTACGAATCATGAAATTTCCTTTAAAATCTCATTCAATCGTTAGTGCATATTTTGGCATATTTTCGCACAATAAAAGCCGAGTGGGGTTAGTTTTGCTGTGTGTACTCACATTAACTATCACACACAAGTATTCAGAAAATGTGTAAGTGTGTAGGCACAAAGCAAATGAGTACATTCTGACAAAAAGTACCGGGAAATGATAATATAAAGAACCCGCTTAAAGGGATTATAAAAATTATTTTTGTCGCTAAGTTGGCACCACTGTCCTCTATCTTGACCTGAAGTTTGACCTGTTTGTTTACGCTTTGTTTGTTTACAGTGCTCGATTTTGCCAGTTACGAATATGAATAAAAATATCGAACAAAAAATTTGTCTCAAATTTTGTATGACAATTTGTATGGTGAATCGACTTTATCAAAATCACGTACATATGAGTGGTACAGTGCATTCATAAGCGGTTGAGATATGGTGGAAGATTTGCCTCGCTCTGGTCGGCCATCAACGTTTTCAACTTAAGTTAACTTCAATAAAGTGAAAGAAATGGTGAGTTAAGAGAGTTAACGATTGAACTTTCCGTGTCTCACGCATCAATTCGTACCATTGTACACGATTGCTTGGGCGCGATATCCCTAGTTCCGAAAGACCTAAATTATCTTCAAAATTGTGAACGAATTTCTGGTCAACAAATATCATCGAACCTGATATGGCTCAGGTTGTCTTTTTTCTCATTCCAAAAACTCAATTACTACTTCGAACTGAAGTCGATTCCGGAAAATGTGTTTGAAAAATGTTTAGATGATTGCTTTATTTGCATAAGTGTATTATTTCGGAAGAGGCCTACAATAAATTTGAATGAGTAATAAATATTTAAACACTCTGAATGTACACTCTGCAGTTGTACCTAACACATCACACGTTAGGATGACTCGCTCTCGCGCTCGTGCATCTCCTACTCTGGCCTCACTTGATCAGTCGCGAGTTGCTGTTACTAATACATCTATCACTACTGCTGCTGCGGTTAGATCTCCGGCTGATAATATGCTGCAAGCTAATGATGTTTTACTTTATTCTACTGTTGCTGCCTCTGCTGCTAACCCTGATAGTACTGTTAATGATGCTGTTTCTGCCGCAAACTCTTCTGATGCTGTTAATGCTTTTGCTGTCATTTCTGCTAATTCTGTTAACGTTGCTGCTGTCAGGTTTCACTCTGCTACAAATGCTATACCATCATGACCCTGCTTATAATTATGCAGCAGCTGGTAATTCTGCTTCTGGTAACATGATCAAATGACAAATTCTAATTCAAATACATTATATTTTTCGGTGAACTCTGTCACTGCAAATTTACCCGCGTCGTCAAATTCATCTAAAAATTCATCTAATCATCATGTTACTGGTTTTCACAAAAATACCAATCGTAACATTACTGTGATTGTTGGTCGGAATATAAACTCTGATTTGCAAGTATTCATCAATAAAAAAATGGGAACACTTATCATCTCTTTTTTAAGCCATGTGTGACCGCTGAAACCATAATTTCTTACGTTGAACAACAGGCTGGAATTGATAGACAACACATTGCTTGTTACATGCTTGTAAAAAGTGATACTATACTTTGTAATGTAGCTAACCTATCAAGTATTAACTTTAAATTGGGTATAGATCCTGCATTCTATGATGTGATCAGCGGCGGATTTACCTGTAGGCAGATTAGGCATTTGCATAGGCCCTCCGATTTATATTCCAAAATTAAAAAAAAAAAATAAAATAGTTGTAGAATTTGAGATATTAAATTTTGGAGAGTTTAAAACCTCCAATTCAAATTTAATACTATTAACTGAACTATATTTATTTGCGATTGTAGTAGGGCGTTACAAAATAAAATATATGAGACACAAAACACAAGATATAAATATAAAAATTTGAATATTTTCAAAAGCAAATAGGAAAAAAAAGAACCAAGCATAAGCAAGCTTTGCGTTTCTATATTTCGTTTGAAAAATGCAATTTCATTCATTGTTTGTTTGAATTTGGTTGCGTTAACATAAAATTTTCGTTGCATGATTTTGAATATTGAGAACAATGATTTGTGTTTATTGAGTATTTTTATTAGCATAATTTAAATTTTGGTTTGAGATTGATATTTTCAGAACAACCAACTGTGTTTTTTTAAAACTACCAAGACCAACGTTGTTGCTTTCATCATTTAATAATTCTTAATTCACTCAACAATTATAAAATGATATAAAAAACTATTGAAAAATATATTTTAAAATGAAAAGAACTGGCGCACAAAAACGACTACGAAAAAAAATTCAAATGAGGGAAAATGAAAATCTTGAAAGTCTTGGGATGGAAATGTTCCATCTACCAGTACTGCGGTGGCAGATAAAAATGTTTCACTACCAGTAATAGCTGATAACGACGTTAATCTTTCAAATAGGAGTATTTGTGTAGAAGAAGGTGCAAGTGATAATTGCGTTGCCATTATCAATGACATAGAGATTGAAATTCAGAGTGAAATAATAAAATGTACAAATACTTATCCTAACTTAACTGACATTGGTTTATGGTCAAAAATAATTAGTAACAATTTGATTGAACATTTAAATTTTTGCAATAAAAACATAAAAAATATTTATTACATAAATTTAAAAAATTTAAATTTATTAAAAAAATTTACTTATTATAATTTAGTTAAAGTTTAATGAATTTTTAAAAATTATAAAATTTTCTTTTATAAATTTAATAATTTTTAAAAACTCATTAACCTTTAACTAAATAATAATAAATAGTATTATATATAATTAATTAATTATATATTAATAATTAATTTAATAGTATCAGTATTTGTACAAAAACCAAAAATGTGGAATATTTAGAATCTTCTAAAAAATGTTATAAAGATAATAATGATCAACAAATATACCGAAAATTAAATGATGCACATTTTTATATGACTAAAATAAACGGAGCCCAAGAGCGAAGAGAATGGTTGATTTATTCTGAAACAACGAAATCTGTTTATTGCTTTGCATGGTAAAAAATCTAATGTTTTAGTTTCAGGATATTTCGATTGGAAAAATATTGAAAGAACATAAAAGTTGTATGTGTGCTTATGTTCGTCGTGCTAAAATAAGTGGTCGTGTCGATTCCAAACTTTTAGAAGTAATAGAAAATGAGGCAATTTATTGGCGTGAGGTGTTATAACAAGTCGTTGCTACAGTTAGACTTTTGGGAATTTTGGGCTTAGGTTTTAGAGGACATGCTAATTCTTCTAAAGGCAATTTTCCCAGCTGAATTGAATATTTGGCAGAATTGTTAAAGGTTCACTTAGAAAAATGCAGTAATTGCGGGATTGGACATGTTAATTATTTATCTGAAACCATGTTTGATGAATTCATAGAACTTATGGGCAAAAGTGTACAAAACTCTATTGTTGATGAAATCAAACGAGCTAACTATTTTACTCTTATAGTTGATTCCACGCCTGATGCTAGCCATACTGACCAGTTAACTATTATTATCAGGTAGATTTGGGTCAAAAAATTGAAGAAAGATTCATATGTTTTATTCCGATCGAACATCATGATGCAACATATTTAGAAACAACTATTTTGTTCCGCTTGTCCGAATTAGGGTTGAACATTAATAATTGGCGGGGACAAACGTATGACAATGCTTCGAACATGTCAGGCATTTACAACGATCTCCAAGCTAAAATTAAAAGTTACAACAAAAATGCTGTTTTTGTGCCTTGCGCAGGACACTTATTAAATTTAGTTGGAAATACAGCTGCAGAATGTTCTCTGAAGCTATTAGATTCTTTGATTTTTTTCAAAATTATTCGTTTTTTTCCTCTTCGACAAAGAGATGGGATCAGCTAATGAAAACTGATCAAAAATTAAGCCATACTTTAAAACGTATATGTGACACTCGATGGTTATCCAGAGCTGAAGCTGTATTAATTGTAAAAGAGAATTTCTCTTTCATAAGAACCGTTCTTGGTGAAATTTGTATTAACCCATCTGAAAAGCCCATAACAAAAATTCGGGCGAAAAATTACATAGTAGTTTTAAAGATTTAGAGACGGCACTGTAATTGATTTTTTGGAATACACTATTGCAAAGAATTAATGCCACCAATAAATCGTTACAAAACAAAGAATGTAAAATACAAAAAGGAACTAATTTATTGGAATCTTTATCAGCATTCATATTCAGTATTCGAACTGATGATGCATATTTTCACGAAATGGAGAAAGAAGTAATCGAATTAGCTGGTAGTGCAGAATACTCAACAGCAAAAAATCGAAACAGGAAAAGAAAAATACAATTCGATGACACTTCAGATAATGACATAATTTTACGTGGGAAAGAACTATTCAAAGGTGAAACATTTTACTTAATTTGTGATACTTTACACTTTGAAATAAAATGAAGGTCTGTAGTGTTTATGACGAGGTATTACAAAACTTTTTAATATTTGTTGATTTGTTGATTTGCCTGAAGAAAAATTTGCTCAGTGTGTATTCAATTTAGTTGAAAACTATAAAGATGACATAAATCAAATAGTATTCAAAGATGAGGTTGAACAGTTCCTTCATTTTGTAAAATTGGAAAAAATATTAACATTGCCTGAAATGTATGCGTCAATTCTAGAAGGTTTAACATCAACATTTCCAAACGTTGAAATAATCCTAAAAAATGTTTAACAATCCCAATTGCAAATGCGTCTGGTGAGAAATCATTTAGCATTCTTAAAGGGGTCAAAATTAAATCACTTAACCATCATGGGCATTGAAAGCGGCTTAGTAAAAAAAATCAACTATGGCTCCTTAATTGATAGTTTTGCAAGAAATAAATCACGAAAAAAATAATATAAGTGGTCTATAATTTCTAACAAAATATTTGTCTATCAAAAATGTTGTTTCTTTCGTCAAAATTTAGTAAAATTGAGACACAAGTATAAAAAAAAAATTATAAAAGGCCACAAAAATTGGTTTTTGCCTAGGGCCTCAACATATTAAAATCCGCCTCTGGATGTGATTTTACAATCCACGCCTTGGCCTACATTTGTACGCCCTTTTCGGTTTATCCAAAAGTCAGGCGTTGCAAATCGGATAAATCAACAGCTGTAACCAATGCTGCTGCTTTGTACAATTCCAAAAATTATATTTAAATTTAAGTACTATCAAAATGGATCTGGACTGAATTTTTGTTGCTGTAGCTAGTTTAATTTCCCTCTATCGACAAGGTTTTGTTCAGGATCGCTCGACAATAGCAAATCTTACTATATTCACTGAATATTGCATTTCTGCCTTTCAAGAAGGCTATCAAGTGGATACCTTTACACAGATTTTTCTAAAGCCTTTGATCAGCTTTCGCACGCTATATTGATAGCTAAATTAGCAAAATTAGGTTTTCATTCATCCATGTTAAGTTGGCTGGAATCTTACCAAAATAAAAGTTTGTTTACTTAATATTCATAATTCCTTTTCTAAACCCTTTATTGCTACCTCTAGTGTGTCTTTTATTTGCTGATGATATGAAATTGTATCTTAGAGTTACCATACTCGTGCTAACCTATCGGATGCTATTAAATCGCAATTAGACTTAAATTATATACATGACTGGTGTGTGAAAAATCATTTGTTTCTTAACGTTAAGAAATGTGCTGTCTTCACATTTACTAAGTAAGTCAAGATTGTACTTAGTAACGACTTATTATCTTGATAATTCACAACTCAAACGGGTAAACATTGTCAAAGATCTCGGAGTAATTTTTGATACGAAATTTTTTGTTTTTTTTATTCAACTTTTGTGTTCAAGCATGATTATCTCGAAAAGTTGCGTTGTTATTTTTTTTAATGGGGGATGCAGTTTTGTTATCCGAACAACTCCCATACAACATTTTCATATCCAACCAACGGATAATCAAGTGGTGTAAATTATTTGCTTGCATAAATTACAGAATCTTCAAGTTTTAAGTGAAAACTACGCCTTCGAGGAGTTCTGGCAACTCCTTTGTCAAAAAATCCAAATATCTTCCCGAGTTCAACCGATCTGAAAGAATGTGAGGCACAACCAACTGGTCTCCGATAATTCCGGCCCACACGTTAATACTGAATCTTCTAAAAAAAAAGGAAACAGTAAGTTAGTAAAACTTATTACATTTTTACAAAAGCGTACAATTATGACCAGCTTATGATGTTCTTCGCGTTTCGTGAGGATTGCTGTTCGACCAATGATGAAGGTTTTGGAAATTCGTGATCCCATTACCACACGTACTATTTCATTTTCTCGATCAACGAGACTTCTGTTCCCCCCTGGTTGTCCACTCTTCTTCCTGAATTTAGAAGACGATGATATGTAACGAAAAAACACATATGCTCGGAATACGACGATTCGGGAACCGACGACAATATTCGTTTCTAACCCGGGATGCGTTTAACAATTTTTATCTCACTTTCACACGCATTCAGCATTTTTAATTTATGAACTTGTTGCATTGTAATTTATGCAAGCAAATAATTTACACCACTTGGTTATCCGTTGTTTGTATATGGAAATGTTGTATGGGAGTTTTGTAGAGAATTATACGAAGAACAAAACTGCATCCCCCATTAAAAAAACGCAACTTTTCGAGATAATCTAGCTTAAACACAAAAATTGACTTAAAAAAACAAAAATTGTAATTTAAGAGGCTATAACTTCTTTATGGTTAATGTAATTGATTCACTGTATAAGAAGAAAATGTCCGTTAAATTTACTTTTCAAAAATGTAAATCTTACTTTCTTAGTTTCAATAGCTTGGAAGTTATACCGTAAAACGTGTTGTTACCTTTGATTGCAATTTTTTAGCATACTTTAAGGTATAGCTCCTTACTGTGTCATTTCCGACCTCCCCCCACCCATACGATTTTTTTGGTTTCTTGTCCCAAGGAATCGAATAGCGGTGGATTGTCCTCTTAATACGGGGCACCCTGTATATCATTAGTTTGAGCAAGTTTGGAATATGGTGCCCTTGTTTGGAATCCGTATCATGGCGTCTTTTATATTTTACGTCGTGAAAGAATCCGAAGTCTTTTTTACGATTTCCCTTGCGTTCTTTGAAATTTACGAATCCAACCAATTCCCTCGTATACTGCCCTTTGTAAACTAATAGATTTGAAATATTTACAGGGAAGAAGAATTATTTTATCTTTACTATTTCTTTCTGATATTTTAGTGGGTCGAGTTGATTGCCCTGACCTTCTTCAATTAATTAGTCTAAATGTGCCTATCAAAGTACTTCGACACTCAGAAGTATTTGATTTAAATACTTGTCGAACAAATATGCCATAAACTAACCAATTTATAGAGTGTTACGTGAATTCAAGTCTTTGTCACCAAAGTTGATACTGACTTTGTAAATTCTAAAGATACTTTAAGATACATCTACAATGAATTGTATTAGATTAAGATTTATTATATACCATTTATTACTTTCCCTGTTGAATAGTCTGTAAGAATTTTGTTTCATAGACTGAATAAATAAATAAGTAAAAAATAAATAAATATTTTGTGTTTTATGGACAATTCTTTCCACATATACAGAATTTATATGGAGCAATGTGGCCAGACTATTTTTAAAAAAGTGGAAATAGTTTTCCAAACTAAAAATCAGATAATTTAAATACTTGCGCGTCACGTTTCGGCCATTTTTGATCAATTTCTTGTTAAATTTTGCTCATATTTGAAGGCACAGATGCTGGAATTTATTTGAAATGACTTTAGTTATTCTGTAATAACTAAAATTCAACTCTTACAAAGATGGCCGTTGATTTTTAGATGGATAAAATAATCTTTTAAATTTTTGAGCACTTTTTAACCCATTTTTGATCGACGTGTTGGGAAAAATTGATTTACATGTGTCGGCTTTCCGTTGTGTTCTTTCAAAATTTTAAATTTCACCTACAGTGTGCATAACTTGACTAAAACTTTTTATGTTCACGTTATATTTTTGTTGTTTCTTATAAATATATTTTTCTGCTTGTTTTATGGTTTTAATTTGGAAAATTATAATGACTTTCCCTATTAATGCTATTTATTCAGTAGATGATAAAAGTTTAAAAATTAGTGGTTCAGAGTATACTGGAAAACATTTGAAATTTTTGTTAAAATATTATAAAAAAAGTATTCCAGATCGATGTATAAATTGTATTGCAGGGAAATCGCTTTCCCCTTAGGGGAAAATTTTTTTTGCCCAGAAACCTCATTTAATGAAATTTTACATAGGTGGTGTCGCACTCAATTTATTTCCCCCACATAGGAGGTGACCCGGCCTAATGCACGTACACATATTTACTTGCATACGTACATATGTACTTATGGACTTGAATATAGCAATTTCGAAAGCATTCCCTTAAACGGCCAACTTATGGTAAAGTGAAATATTTTGTTTTTTTATTAACTTTTAATCTAATATCACAATAACAGCACTTGAATGTTCTTTCAAACTTATGATGATAATTTAAATTTAGGAGTGAAACACCTCAAAGTTGCAACTATGTAAGTCACAACAAAAAGAACAATATTCTTAATTTTTATCTCTTTTTAGATAACGTAAAAAGTTTGAGTCAGTTGAGCTTAGCTTCTGGTTTCTCGTTTACAGCGGCAGTAGCATCGTTGAGTGGGACTCCCATGACCCCATGTGACTTGCAGCGGCACAGCCTACTACGCCATCTTAATTCCGTCACTTATTATCGCGCACTTAAACTAAATTACTGTTTTGTGCATTTCCGGCGTGAAAAGGTACTTTAGCAGCAACTTTGTGCCAAATGCTTAACTGCGGAAACAACAACAACGCAACGAGCTAGTGTTGCAACAGCAGGAGTTGCATAAATAGCAGCAGCAGCAGCAACAATAAGAACATAAACAAAATTTAACTAGTATTAAGAGCATTTTCCAACTGTTGGCGGCGGCAGACCACGATGCCTGGCATTCAGAAGTTTCAAAGGGTGAAAAGTGAAAAAAAATGTTTCAACTTTTTGCAGCGCTAATGAAATGGCGCCAAGAGTCCGCGGAAGTTGAGAAAGGCAACGAACAAGCCGCAAGCACAAACCGCCAAACGACAGACTGACACAGAAACCGTAATTAGAATGACAGCAAGTGAGGACGAACGCATGCGCAGCCGTTGTTGGAGTTGTACGCTAGCAAAGTCTCTTCAGGCGATGACTGTGGTAACAATACACACAAAAACAACGACAACAGGAAAAGGAGCAAAAAAATTCATGGAGCCAGACGTAGCTACCTCATCTGTAGCATGAATGTTCGGTTGCCTTTTAATTAAATTTATGAAACGCTGACAGCTCTTGAGCAAAAATAACTAAATTTTTTGGTTGCTGGCATAGAGGGTGAGTTGCCATAACGGTGACTTTCGAACGCAACAATGGCATAGGCGTACTAGTATGTACTTGAACAAGTTTGGGAGTTTGCAGTTGCTAACACAAAAAGAAAGAAAACTTTCTAAAATTTCCCCAATTTCGTATAATTTATAATTACGAGTACACAAAATTATGATCAGAATATTCTCCAAGTTGAGTTTTAAAATGTTGATGCAGTCTTGAGATGAATTGTGCCCAAATAAAAGCTTAATAAACCAACTAAAAGCTTAATCAACTAAATACGAGTATATAAGTAAGTAATCAATTTGCTTACTCGTTCAAAAATTAGGGTTTAAACTTTAAGACTGCATATGAACTAAACCAAATTTAGTTTAAAATTTAAATCATTCAGGTATTGGAAGAAGAGAAAGTGATGAATTGGGTTTAGATTTTAAACTTTTGGTTTAAGTTCTCAACCAAAAACTTTCTATATTTAAAACCCGAAAGCATTAGAATTGGAACCACACTGTATTGAAGTCTAACACATGCTTGACTAACAATTAGGATCTCTTTGTTATTGTTATTTATATCTTCTTAATTTACGAAAATTTTACTCCTTAGCTCACAACTACAAAACGCTTGCCATACCAGAAACTTCTTCGGGAACTTGGACTTTTGTTTTATCCTAAATCTTTCCTCAACTCCTCCTCGTTCCTTTACAGTGCAAAACTCTTGACCAGGCAATTGAAAAAATTTAGACAACACTTATGTTTCATCGTCCATAACACAGCAATCGAATTTTTGGAAAAAAATCTGTCTTCAACTTTTTAGCTCAGCTCTGGGCTACCAAGGTCTTAGTAGCGTTCCTGTCGGGTACTGACTGCACTTTGTATGTTTTAAGGCTTTACTTACTTTCTTACTTTTAATGGCAAAAGCTCAGAGCTTTTCGCATACACTCATGTTGTGCGTGTTATATTTGTACATGAATGGAAGGCCCGCATCTTTTTTAATTTTATGAACTAAAAACTCACTGCAACTCGCTTTTTCCGCCAATTTTTTATTAGACAACGCTGGATTATTCTCTAAGAGAGCAACGACTTTCTTCGCCTTTTGTGGAGACACGAAACCGCATTTCCTTCCAGAACCATATTTTCTAGCAACTGCTAAGTCTGTATTAAATTTTTTAAGAATCATCGAGACAGTGTTTTGTGCAACTTTCGCCTTATTTGCAATGGTTTTCGTTTTCTGGCTCCACAGCGGATTTTCTCGAAAAAATTCAACAACTAAATCGCGTCTTTCCACTTCCGGTGCATTGACTCAAGTCAAAAATCATGTGATTGTATTTCATCAGAATTTCTCCAACGCAAAGCCTACTGTTTGAATTTTTTCAATCAGATGAAGAGTTTCAAAGCAGTGGTCTTTCAAAGTTATTTTTTCGATCTCACTCCTTCTTAGTTTAAAATTAAGTTAAAAAAGTTTTAAAAGCTCTTTAGGTCTAATGGATTATGAATGAATATCTAAAAACTTATTTTTGTATAAAATTTTAATTTTTATTGGACGACAATTGCAATTTTTTATAGCATCTTTCCATTAAGAGAATGGTTTGGCCGAGGTTCCAACCTTTGAAATCTAATACCGTAGTAAATTACTAAATAAAAATAAAAAAACAACAAAATTTCTACACGGCACCACCTCTTGGCAGGAAATGGCAAACCTACAAGAGTAAAAATTTTATTAAAAGTTTTTCACTTCGCCGTTCGGATACGGCATAAAACTCCATTCATGTACAAATATAAAACGCACAACATGAGTGGATGCGAAAAGCTTGGCCTTTGGCGCTATATGCGGTCATAGTCGACACTGATAAACTGAAGTTCATTGTAGTAAAGGCATAACACTTTCCACAATGGCTTTCTATGTCTTTATCGGTGTGCTGTGTGATTGCATTCCCTCTCTCATTCTCCCTCCTTCTTCCTCCCACCTATCAATCCTCCTTCCATTCAACACAATGCTCTGATTTCATAGAGGTACACCCTGAGTTTTTCAATGTATAAATAAAACAAAACAAAACATTAGTAGTAAAAGCAAAATTATGGTAGAAAATCTAGAATTCTCGGTAAAATAAAGCAGAACTAAGTAGATTTTAATAGAAATATTTATGGTCAAAAAAGTAACTACCTAAATGCAATAGAAAAAAGGAACAAAAAATAAACAATTGCACTTAAACAGATTTTGTATGCATCTGTGTTCTCTTGTTTTCGACGAGCTCATTAAGTAAAAAAAATGTGCTGCAAGTAGTTTTTACACAGGTATTATACAATCGTAATTGATCTTAGCTCAAATTGAGTGACAGAGAAGATTTAAAAATTTTGCTAAAAGCGTAGTATAGTCCGAACCCTGAGTTCGGCCATAAGCGACTTTCATCTTTGCCGCAGATTTACAAAGCTTTACAGTATTTACAAAGTGTACTTTGCCCTTGAAGCTGAAACTTTAGATTCCCCTTCTTCTTTGCAATATATATTTATATGTATTCTTGTGCTACCCATTGAGAGGTAAGGGGGTTGTATTTCATATTATCTCCACTGTGAGTTTCAATGATTCTTAGAGAAAAACTCGAAGCAAGAATATAGAAAAAATCCAAATTAAAAATAACACTTTCATATAAATTATTTAAGTGCAATTCTTGTTCAAACAGCTTTCCTGCTACACAGTTTTTTTTTCATTTTGTTAACTAATATACTATAAATATTATTGATAGTTAAAAGAAATTTTTTGTTAGTGTGAGATTCCTTAACTTCAGTAGAGCTGAACATTTCAACTACTTGTGTGTGTGTGTGTGTGTGTGTGTGTGTGTGTGTGTGTGTGTATGTGTGTAATGAAGCAGATAATATAATTTGTATCTCAAGCGAATTATTTTTGTGTCACTCGTAATAAGTAATTTTATTATTTTTATGAGAATTTATTTTGTTTTACACATATGAGAAATGGAAATACTTTAGACCTGATGATGCAACGTCAACTCATAAATGTGCAACTTAACTCGACATATACAACATGAACAATTTGGAATACTATTTCTAAGCCCACATTTAATTTTCATATAAGATGTGCCCCCGAATATAAATATTTATTTGTTCAAGAGTATTCCTACCTCCGAGTATGTACGAGTACATACATAAGTATGTACTGTATGTATGTAATTGTGTATATGTGTGGCTGAAAGATAGCTAAAATAAACTCCATAAAGATGAAAGCTTTGCAAAGTCAACACAACTACACAACACAACCCATGCACAGCTCAACTGATTGACATTGCAGGTGCATCGTGTTGCTGCTACGACATGCATGGCGTATGAGTATTATATTGTACTTACTAGGTACATATACATACTTGTTTGTCGCATATGCATACGGGTACTCCATAAGTAGGAGGATTGTGCCAAAAAAGTGCAGAGTACACAAAGCAACTGTCACATTTTGCATTTTGAAGTAAAGTGCTGCTGAATGCACAGGAGAAAGACCTCAAAAACTTTTGCCAAAAACATTTCATATGTGAACAAGTGTATACATTTTGTTGATATTTAATGAGCTTCATTCGATGTCAAGGTATAATTTTTTATTGTTTAGGGAAATAAAATTCAAAGATTAAAATTCTTAGAATGTTTCGTTTTACACGGTTGCTTTTCGCAGCTGTGTTTCGCCTTCGTTTTGTTGGAAATCTTAAAATTGTGAAATTGTGAAATTTTAAAGAGTCAGAGCATGAATTTCGTGTATCTTCCTGAATCTTGTTCTACATGTGTAAGTATCTTGACGCACGTACTGCACAGAAATACCAAACACTCTAGCCTTGACGTGTCATAAACTTCTGCATAAGTTATGACTTCATTTTGACAAAAGTTTTGCAACATTTTAGAATTTTCATACAGGTTTTCATACACTATGCTCGCCATGATGTTGTATAGCTTCATATGTGAAGAAACAGTTCCTTTTAAATTATGCATATTTGAGCTGTGTTTGATTTGCCAAATAATAAAGTTAGACTACACTTTCAGGTATGAGTATGTTAGTTATTAGAGTGTTTACCTAATGGTAGTTCGTTAGAGTTTAACGTTTGCTTATGACTTGGACAAACTTCTAGACTCTACATGCAAAAACCTTGGCTGAGCAACTGACTGACTGGCTGATGGACTGACAGCAGTTTCATTTTGTGAAGATTTTAAGGTACTTTGAGTAGTTTATATTACTTACACATGCTAAAGATGAATACTTTATGATAATTTTTTGAATTTAAAAATTAATGTAAAAGTATTTTACTTACAAATATTTTCGTTTTGAATCTCTTAAATTATACGATCGTACATTCTCGTACATACATAATTCCAAGATATGACAACAGCGGCATGGGAAGATCACGATCATTGCTACATGAATATAAATTTTTCAGTATGTAAATTTTCAGTAACCTTTCATAAAGACCAAACAAGGATATTTTGCGGTCTGAAATAATGTGATGATTGCGGACGTTTTAAAAAATCTGTGATTTCAGCAGGAACATTTTATATTTAACCCTATTCGGCGATAAATGTTATTATGAGGTGATTAAAAAAACCGGTATTTTAAGCCAAAAAAAAATTAACTCATTTTCATAAAAGCACATTATTTTATTTAAGTTTCAAGTTACATATAATTTCGCCTTCGTGTCAAGAAATAATTTACCTTCAGTGTTTTACAAATCTATATTCCGCAGAAGGAACAAAATTCCACTAACGTTTTATCTAGAGAAACGACTTTTCACATAAACTCGATTGAGTTAAATCTTTAAATAGTCCGGTTGCAAAACAAACAAAAAATGAATTTCAGATATATCAAAAGTATTTTTAAAGCAAAGAATCAGATCTGCACTGTAAATTTTTCACTTCAAATTTAAACAGTGTACTGTAAAAAAAAGGATCTGAAATATTTTATGAAACTAAAGTTGCCGTTTTCTCGAAAAAATATAAAAAGATACTTTAAACTAGCTGGGCTTTACCCAGCTCCGCTGTCCAACCCTCCGCTGTCCAGCCCAGTTGGGGTAATATATAAATTCTCGAATGCAAAATACTTAAATGGAACGTAAATAAACAACCTTTTAACTTTTCGACTTAAATTCATTATATTTACTTACTAACAAAACTAAAATTAATAGCTGAGATGTGTACCATAAGTATTTCGGTTTTCCCAGATTCCAAGCTTCTTAGACACAGAAGTTTGATTTCAATAACTTTTATAATATCCTATTGCGTAGTACTTATTACGAATAAACCTAATTTTATTAAAAAAAATTAGGAATAAATATTTAAAAACACAATTTTTTTTTTAAATGTTTAAAAAAAAATATATTAGGTTAGTATGTGGAAAGTAGTAATAGTTGAAAATAGTAATAGAAAAATAGTGGCACCACAGTAGTAAAAACAGTAGTAGAAAAGTGGTAGGAAATAGTGAAAATAGGAGCAGAATTAGTAGTAGAAAATAATAGTATATATAATAGCAGTGTAATAGTAACTTCGGCACTGCTGAAACAAAACTACATTAAGTCCAATCATCTCTAACACTGTGTAGAAATTCACAATAGTTAAACAAGTTTCACTTGAAAGAGATTAACCTAAAGGCTACTGTATTTTCTTTATTATTTTGCGTCACACCCTTTCAATTCAATCCCACCCACATTTTTCCTGCAGCATGGTATTGATAACTAACGTCCTTGTATCAAATCTCATTTATACCGCTTTTCTAAGCCTGCCCATTTTTCCACAGAATGCCATTGACAAATTATACCTCCATACCAAATTTTACCAACCACATCAACCACAAATGGTTAATGGAATTTCAGACTATATGAGAGGTGCCGTATCCCCTTTTTGAAACACATCCCTATTGTGTAAGCCACCCTGATGCACTTTTTCTTCCTACTTTTCTTTTTTGTTCGTCTCTCGAACATTTTCCCACCGTTCGGTTGCGATCTTAAATTTTTATTATACATTTTAAAGTTCCAATTTTCCGTACAATATTGCAAATAATAAACACTATTTCCTTGTGTTTTAGTTCCAATCCTTCAAATAAATTAATAATAACACACCACGGACCTATTGTTAATATCATATCTCAAATGACCCCTGAGATATCCTACAATAAAAACCAGGTTACAAGGGATGTGCCACACCCCATTAAATGCTCCCACACACTTTTCGCTGTAACGTGGCATTGCTAACGTCCTTGAACTAAATTTCAGTTCTGTTTTGTAAGTAAAAAATGTTTAGATTGTGTGGGAGATGTCTTGCCGAAATATTCCACCTTGGTTATGTACACACTTTTGAGGATTGGGACTTGGGAGGCATTGTGCAGCCACCTAATCAAACCCTAGTAATTTATTTTTAGATGATGTGGAAGAACCAAAGAACCAAAACCAAAGCATCGCATCGCAATCAATTCACACTTATGCGTGCAAACATTTTGACGCTTCACTTTGGTAACCAGCAAAACGTCACATAGGACAATTAACGCTATATACATATGTATGTATGTACTTGTATATGAACAATATTCACCCATTAACACACAACCTGATACACAGATATTGTGGCTTCTTCAATGGATGTAGGACAAAGTTTGTAACTCTGGTGTCATCGTTTTGTTTGCTAATTCTACACGTTGCATCAAATTTGAAAGTACTTACATATGTGTACGAGTATGTATATTAGGATGGTGCAAAAAACTTTTATCGCGATAACGACCGGGACACTCCCTACTTTTTCCTCTTCTCAAAAGAAGTGCTGCAACAAAATTCTAGATTTCTAGGTATAGAATTAGTAGATTTTCTTCAAAAGTTTATCTTTTACTGTAGTGACTAAATGACTTATACTTATATTGAAAAATACCAGTTTCAGTATCGTAAGAAAATTTTAAAATCAAAAGAACTGAATAAGCATTACATTCCTCAGTTGCACTTGTTTTTAATAAAAAAAAATCGCCAAAACGTGGATACCATGATATACTCGGTACCAGTACTTATCACAAGATGATATCGAAATGGTACGGTATAGGAACGGGGTCCGAAAATCTTCGAAGGACTAATGGTTTGAAGACCGGGGCGTCTTCCTGCGAGGACGAAGACGGAAATCTGGTGACAGATGTCTATGGTATTATGAGATTATGGAGGGATCACTTCTCGCAGCTGCTTAATGGCGATGACAGCAATAATTCCGCTGAAGCCATTCAAGTAGCGCCGACCTACTATAAAGACGACTTAACAGCCATAGTCTGCAGGTGCAGATGGCCTGCCTGCTGAGTTGTTTAAGACTGGAGGTGAAGAGCTCACAAAACGCATGCACGAGTTTCTATGCAGAATATGGTTGGATGAAAGCGTGCCAAGTGATTGGCATCCTAGCGTACTCTGCCCAATACATAAGAAAGGTTATTCCACGACCTTAAGGTCGCATTTAAGGTTCTATCAAGCGTACTGTGTTCAAGCTTGGAAAATTCATCGTCGACCAGATATTCAAACTACGCCAAATCCTGGAAAAGACCCGAGAAACGCAGATCGATACCCACCGAACGCCGCAATGCCTGATTTTGGTATCCCTGTAAAGCTCATTCGCCTTTGAAAAAAGACAGTAAGCGACACCACCAGCACAGTTAAAATGAGTACAGACCTCTCTGCGCAATTTGATACCTTAAGAGATGATATTGACATCAGTGGCACCAACGCGCGAGCAGTCAGAGCTGAATAAGTACAAAAAGAAATACCTTGTGTTAAAAAAGTATTGGACAAAATGTCACTGTTGACATTTATCCTTTTGAAATCGTGAAAGATTACGTTTACCTTGGATCCACCATCAACACTAACATTAATGTCGACTGACGAAAATAACGCTCTATAAATACTTCATAATTCTCGTATGGCGCTGAGATGGACCTATGATGAGAGGCTATTAAGAACGTTTGAGAGCAAGTTACTCCGTAAGATCCAATAAGCGTAGACGACGTGTATCGAATATGTTGGAACTATGAGCTGTACGCCGACACTGACATAAAAATCCAGCGGCTTCGCTGATTGGGTCAATGGAAAAAGGCGCTTCGTCTAGAAGGGTGTTTTATTAGAGGCGCAAAGGAGTAACACGCAGAATAGGACTTCCTAATATCCATTGAAAAGACCAGGTACAAGGGAACCTGACTGAACTTGACCTTATATCGATGCTACTCAAATATTTGAACAAAAGTATCGATATACTTAAACTCATATCGTACTTTCTAAATAACAGAAAACCGAATTTAACTTTATACATATTCACATCCATAGTCAGTTCTAACGATTACTATTATTGGGCTATAAAATCAACTTTGGCATGGGTAATTTGACTCTAATCTACTTTTGGCCAAATAAAAGTTCAAAATTAAAAGCTACTCAAAATTTACTAAGTTTTGCATCGAAAATCTGAAAAATCTTCTAAGAAATAGTATTGAAAATATTTTTCATATGAAAAACAGTTTTCATTTTGCAGCTCTACAATAAACATTTGGTGCAAGTAAATACTCATTATATTTACTCGATTCCATAAAAATCGAAACTTGGCATAAATATTGCTGACATTATAAGCAGTGGGATTGTTCCACGTTTAGCTTCTTAATAAAAAATATAAAAGGCCGTATAATAAACTTGATTCATTTTGTACATTTTGAAGATCATTAAGCACCCTGTATTAGCTGTGGTAGAAAATCTTATCTTGGTATAAATAGTAATAAGGGTAAGGGGAAAACAACTGGGGGTGCTCCATTTCTGATTAGTTGGTTAGTTCATATACAGTTAGTTAGTTCATATACATATACCAGATTGTATGTACGAGTATGTGTGCTTTGAGATCGATATGTATGTGTGTTTTTATATCCATGTAGATAACTTTCACCCTTGCCATACTAAGTATTAGGTATTATTCATACTTGTGTATACCGACAAACTGCCGTGGAAATTACATTTCAAAGTGAATGATTGCATTATAAATAAAATTGTGCGCAATGATTTGCGTAGTGTTCTTGAGTGAGTGATTGAGCGAATGGTGTCAGCGATACTTCTGACTTCACGAAGTTAAATTAGAAAAATTTAAATAATGTATTTTCTGCATATTTATATTTCAATCACTCATGCTTTGTATGACTGCTCCTGAGATGATGAATGATGATGGTGAGTATTTCTCAGTGTGCAGTTATATGCAACATGCATTTATTTCATATTAGATTTCTGCAACATT
Organism: Palloptera scutellata; assembly: GCA_958295655.1. Lineage (NCBI taxonomy): Eukaryota > Metazoa > Arthropoda > Insecta > Diptera > Pallopteridae > Palloptera > Palloptera scutellata. Next base: position 53,829,741 of record OY282450.1, read on the forward strand.
TAGCATTTTCCAACCCATTTTTCTACAATTGTTTTTTCAAAACTGTTGTTGGGTAAACAGAAAAACGAAGGGCTTAATCAATTCAATCAATACAATAGGCCATGATATGTGTTTCTTAAAATGTTTTGCAACTGCCAAAAGAATGCTACCCTCATCAAAAAGTAATCGGGTTAAGTAAAAAGTATTAAACATATTATTAACAAGTGCAAAAGTTCTCACATTTGTTGCTACCAATTGGAACAACTGTTGCAGTGGCAAAGTGTCCAACATTTTCCATTCACTGAAGTCGTTCGTGTTGTATTGAAATATGCATAAATAGGAGAACGTTGAAGGACAAACCTAAACGACAAGTTCAATTACAGTCCAAAAACCGAGACTCAGTGAAGAATGCAGCGTACTTAGATTTTTATGCATGCGATGCGATGAGCGACAACATGGCTAAGGACAGAGGATAAATATGACAATAGCGCGTATGAAGCTTAGGCGACCCAAATTTTCACAAGAGGACACCGGACATAAACAACAAATTAAAATCATAATAATATTTTATACCTACGAACTATTTGAAAACTTTTGTACAAACTTATTATATATTGGACAAAGCTGAAAATCTTTGACCCTCTTTGGGCCATAATTTAATATTATTTGCTTCTTAAAAATTGGCCAAAGAAATCTTCTGTTCGCAATCGGAAAATGATCGCGGCAACTTGTAAATTAAAAGCAAAAAACTATTACAATAATTAAAAACTTGACATTTTGTTGATTTTTATTCTTGATTTTGAGATGCGAAAAAGTTCACCGATTAAGACACTCTTGTTTACGTATTTTCACATTTCACATTTAGAATTAGCGTGCAACTTACCTTCAGAACAATTAACCCTTTACAAAAGAATTTCACAATTATTGCACAATGCTTTCCATTCATAAAACACGAACACTTACACGTAAATAGCTCCGAAAATCTTCCTACCTATTTCGCTTATTTTCTAACTTTATTTAATTGTAAATTTATTTTTGCTAATTTGGAAAATGATTGCCATTATTCTATTTTTTTAATTAATTGTAAGTAACCGATTTAAATTTATGCTCACATAGATTGATTGCAAATGATGAATTGGATCAGAAATTTCTTTACACCTTACTACAGAACAGCAAATACGAAACTAACCGAAAAAAGCAGCGGGTGCTGCTCTGAATCTGAAGAGTTTGGTAACACTCGATGAATTACATGTGTACACATACAACCACACATATACACATCCATTGTATAGCTGGCAGACTCAATGCGGGCCATGCTTGAGGGTTTCTTGTGGGGCAATGGCATGCTCGGTCGCTCAGTGATGACGTTTCTTAATTTCTATTTTGTTTGTTATTCATTGATTTTGTTGTTGTCACTCGTTCGAACTATGGTAAGTAAGTATAGAAGTGATTGTGCTAAATGCTTGCAAAAGCACAAATAAAGCATACCTGTGAAATTGTTCGTTTTTGTTATTGTAGTTGCCTATTTCTTTTACCCGCTAGAGCTTACAAACTACCAAAAATATAAATCTATTTCTTTCTTCTGCAGCTTTAATCAATTTTGCACGAATTTTTCTTTTGTTATTTTTTTGGTTCGAATGCAGAAAAATCTGGCGGGGGGAAATTTTAACGTACGATATTACTTAGATACGAATTAATTTTTATTGATTTATGTATTTAAGTATTTAAGTAATTGATTACTAAACTTAAATCAAACCATACTTTGCTGCTTTATATGTAAGTTGAGTTTGCAGAATGGAAGAGATGTTACAACTTCTCTTTCTTCAATAAGTCTTTATTATTTCCAATCCGATTAATTTCACTGAAAATTCAAAATTCTGATTCTGGGGAAACAATTCATTTAAATCATTTTGGTGAACACCGAACGATACAATGTTCCTCAAAACAAAAATTTTAAAAATTTTGGGTAAAACCCGAAAATGAGGATGGCTCTTGTTAAGAAAACATACAAATTATGTCAATCCATTTTTCCGAAAACCTATGTAGGAAATGTGATCAAAGTTACCTGTTTGGCGATCCAGTGTAACAACTTGCTGTATCTCTACAAAAACAAACTATGAAACTTTATAAGAAACGTTTTTGCTTTTAATTTTGCCTGCACTCATTGTGCTCATATCAAATAAACAAAAGAAGTGGATCTACAAATTGTCAAATTTACATTCCACACACACAAAGAGCAGCGAAGAGAGGGAAAGACTGAGTAATGGATTCGTGATGATATTTAACTTCTCTTGCTCATTCAGCGTATGCCTGATCAAGTTCGTTGTTCAAAACAAGTCTTTAGTTTTTGTATGACACTGCTTCGTAAGATCAGTAACTCGCGAGCGTGTTGTGAATCAAGTCGTATAGTTAATAAGTAGTGGCGAGCTCATACGTAAACGTGAAAGTTCACTCTTCCCCCTCTTTATCGCGCTTGTGAAACTCAATTTAATGAATTTTCTCTACACACAAATATAAAATAATAGAAAATCTTTTCAATTTTATGAAAATTAACCTTATTCAAGTCACTACATAAAAAAGAACGAAAAAGAAAATATCTACGAGATACAAAAATTCGCAAATTTGTGAATGGAATGAGTACGTGAAAATATTTTATATTTATGTATATTATTTAAATACATACATACAGAAATGTACATATGTATGTATGCATGTAGTATAGAGTTGATAATCTAACATTTATAAGTGTGTGAATATGTGTAAATACAAGTAAATGTATTTTTTATAATAATTTTGAACAAAACCATGTACAATAAATGAAGTACAAAAACGGAATACACAGTGACAGTTCAAGTCGTCGCGTCGCAAATTGCGCCATTGCCCGTAACAGTTTAAAGAAAAAAGTTAAATAACGAAAAACAAAAAGAGAAATCGCAGCTATATGCTCTGTCTGTCCCCAGTGTAAAGGTACATTTTCTTTTGAGCGAACTGTTGCTTTGGCCACTAGTTTAATTGTTTACATTAGCATCTAATGTCAAACCAATGTAATACTTATGCGTGAATGTAGTGAATGTTGCTTTTAAGTAATTCAGTGAATGAAATTGAAAACAATTCTAAATAATAAACGATGTTTTTTTAGTCAAACACATGATTGAAAACTAAAAATGATACTCATTCTCAGGCTACATCTCACTTTCAGCCTTACAGCATTTACTCTCAGCGCCATAGTTTCTAAATCCTCTTCATGTCATGAATATCTAAGTATTTCGTAAATTTTTGCTTTGCAACTCCGGATTCTGGTCTTGAGAAATACGCTCAAGTTTCTGCTTTTAATATGTATTTATCCTATTCATGTGGTCGCTGTGGCGTAGTGGTAGTGCGTTGGACTGCTACGCAGAGTGTCCGGGGTTCGAATCTCGGCACAGGCAAAATCAAAAAGAAAAAGTATTTTTTCTAGACGGCACCACCTCTTGGCAGGCAATGGCAAACCTACAAGAGTATAAATTGCTATGAAAAGCTTTTCACTTCGCCGTTCGGATTCGGCATTAAACTGTAGGTCCCTTCCATTCATGTACAAATATAACACGCACAACATGAGTGGATGCGAAAAGCTCGGCCTAGGCCCTCCATGGGCTGTTGTGCCATTAAAAGTAAAGTAAAGTATCCTATTCATGTGAGAGTTGCTGAATATTTTTCTCGCAAATTATGTATTTGCAATTTCACTTTTGGATTAGTTATGAAATATGCTGTGCCAGCTTGAACCAAATAGATCAAGTACAAAATGTAAATGTTGTGACGAGTTTCAACTGTTGATATTCTGAATATGTTGACTATCGATTGGTCGGTCCTATCAAGTTTTATTTTAATTTGTAAGTTTTTACTTTAAAGGCGTTCTCGTACATAAAAATCTGGTAAATAAGAGAGGCAATGAGAGACTAAATAATTTTCCCTCCATGTCAAAAGTTTAAAGATTCCTTGAGCTGGTGCTGGTCGTCGTCGTCCCTTGGGTGGATTACTGCTATGAATGTTTTTTTTATGAATTAGCTACAAGTACTTGGTACAAAGTTTTCACCTAAAACGAATATATAATCAAATAAAAATGTGTATCGCGCGAAATAAATCCTAAAACAAAAATATTAATACATGTCTTATAAAATGTTATGTTCAAATGAGCAAAAATCTTTTAAATTTTAAAATGATAATCATTTTAATTGAGCTTAAAATATAAGACGACCTGTTTTTTTTGGAATATTTCCAATAATATTTGATACCTGGTTCATAAATGTCATTCAGTGACTTATGTCCAGCTAGCTTTCTAGGCGTAACACTGTGCATCCGGCAGCTGCCTGGCGACGTTCATGCAAGAGGTAATAGGGTAGTCATCAAAGAAAAATAGGAAAATTACTACGATCTGTTATTCCATTAAAACTTTTGAGCACTGCTATCAAATTCTTACTTTGCTACATAGCTGCTTCGTCTACCAGAGTGTGACAATTATTTAGTTGGATAACGCCAGACTAAGAATTTACATAAAAAAATTTAAATGTTTTTCGCGTTCCCGTAGATAAATACTCTTTGAAGTTTTTCCTCATTGTTTTGACACACTTTGTTACTATTTTACTAGTTTGAGTTCCAAAAGATCTGTGACTTTCAAGTTTTGTTTGATACTGATGTTTTTAATATTCCCATGGTATTAGGTAAAATAAAAATTGTATGTCATTACATTTATAAATCCGCAGCAGCATGAAGCTATTGATCTACATAAATAAACATTGATAGATATGAGTACATCGGTCATAAGATTTTCGATTACTTAAGACTTACGTATGTGTTTTATATTTTTCAAACTAATGATATATTTTAGAAAGACATTTATATGTACTTTAAGGAAATTTATGGAATTTAGTGCCCACCAAATCAACTTATATATAGATATCTCTGTTCCCCTCTATTTCTATCTCTCTCTCTCTCCCTCTCTTTAGAAGAGCGTGACCAGTTTCACCTGGCTACACGTGTACAATATATCATAATATAATACATTACGCATGAGAAATAATTTCTTTCAAATGCATTTGTTATAATTGCATTGCAAAATGTTTTCATTGTTGACATAGGTGCTCGTTTTTCTCCGACGTCGACCTGTGTTTCCAAATATTAATTCTAGTAATTTATTACTTTATAGCAATAAAAAACAAGCAACGAAAACATAAACACCAGATATTACACATTATTATTGTAGTTAATTCACTAAAATTTATTTGGTGCGAAAGTGAAACTCATTTATATATGGTGCAATAGAAGCAGCTATGTGCTATACATAAATAAATATTTATTGTGTGCATGTGTGCGAGGGTGTGTTCAGAGAAAACCACAATACTACGCATTGCACGTAAGCTCACTCCCTGTACGAAAAACGAGCGGATGCGGAAGCAGCGGGCGGATGGGGCTGATGTGGGTGGCATGGCCCGGTGTAGAGTGGGGCCGAGGGCCGAGGGCCGAGGTAGATGTGGCAAACAGTTCATTTGTGCAATGGTCAAGCACCTGCAATGGATTGTCGGTTATAAATAAATGTGCAATGCAAATGCGATAGTTTGCAACTATTTGTGTATAAATGTTGCAAACGTGTACATATACTTATATGGTATGTATGTGCATACATACTCGCACGTAAATAATATACTCGTACACAAGTATTTATTGTTTTGCGGTGAAATTATTCTAAGCTTTTGTTTTCTATTAATTTCAAAATGGGTTCTTTGTTTTTGAATTTAGGTGCTTTAATTTATTTCAAATTTTTATTCACTAATTATTTTTTTCATTGAGAATTACGTAGGAACAATTCATATTCGGGTATGTATTATTATTGGCAATCAGTGTTTGTGATTTATAAAAATGCCACCAAATGCTCTGACCGCAAATGCTCTGTTACGTATCAGTAAACAAACAAGCAGACAAGCGAACAAACAAACAAACTGCAAATATTGACGCTATTTCGATAATTGCAAATGTGGCAAAATTATTGCCAAAAACATGCAAGCCATTGTTGTTGTTGCAGTGGTTTTTTGTCGGTGTTATTAATTATTTGCATTTCCCAATGAAAATAATTGAAAGTAGATTTTCAATCGACTTTTCAAGAATCACATCATCATGGCCACACCACCGCCGTCACACTGTCACACCGTCACTGACATAGTCGTCATTCTCACCAATTTATGCGTTGCAACCATACAGCATTTTGATTGTACGCTGTATGCTGTGATTGTATGAAATTATTTGAATGCATTAAAAATTTATCGCTCGTTAACACATTTTGCGGTTTAGATGCACCACGCATCCGGAACGGTGTATCGCAATTTCGCTGTCCTCCATTCCGCGCACCACTCCGCATTGTCCTTGTGTAATTTTAGCGCACACTACATCACCCTGGTGAAGTGTCATAATATTTTGAAAATGCAATGCTAAATACATGCAAATGCTCTTATGTACTCGTATGTATGTATATCTGTATGTATGTATGTTTGAAGTAGTAAAGTGCAAAACGACAACTGTCAGAATGTCCAAAGTCCACTGCTGCAACTGACGGATGCGTGACATGCCTGAATGTGTGTGTGTGTGTGTGTGTGTGTGTGTGTGTGTGTGTGTGTGTGTGTGTGTGTGTGTGTGTGTGTGTGTGTGTGTGTGTGTGTGTGCGTGATTTTATAAAATTTGTTTTTCATATAACTGTGCGTATGTACGTGTGAGCGAGTGTGCGCCCATTCGTTGTTCTTTTAATTATAATTTTTTTAATTAAATTTTCGTTGTGTCCTTCTTCCCACTATATTCTATTCTATATTTACTTCGCAATTTGATGCAGAATTGCCGCGTGGGCGGTTGATTTCACAATGGATTATCATTGTCGGCCCAACAGGAGGCCGTTTTGTGCCAGAAGTGGGCAACTATGCAAACCGCCAAAATGGAGCTTATTTATGGCAGTTATTGCGGTCGGTATAGCAGTTGCTTCTGTTCAACCAGGTAAGTGCCAAAATTTTCAGTTGTGCATACGCACATATTTTTAGTTTTACGTACATACACTAGAAAAAAATAACATTACCAAACTGTGATAAGTAAACATGTTTCTTCATACTAGTACTCAGACCTGGCTAAATTCAATTCAATTCGAATTACAATTTCTGGAATAATCAATTTCTAAGTAAATGAATTTCGGTATTCCAAGGAGTTGTAATTGAATTGTGAAAAATTCCACTCCAGTTCTACGAAATTACAAATTGTTTAATTAAGTAGTTAAAAAGCTGAAGTAAGCAAATCTTTGGGAAAAGTTATTCTTTGGATATTGTGGGCAATATTGATGATATCTGATGTTGCATTTACCCAAATTAAACGGATAGTAAGTTAATAATTCGATAAATAATATTAAGTTCAAAAAAATTTCTTCAAAATTTGGTCGAAATTTCGTCAAATTGTAGTCAATGTGTGGCAAAATTTTTTGCGAAATGTAGATATTTGGTAAAAATTTGAGCAAAATTGACTTGAAATTTGGTATAATTTCGTAAAATTTTGTAAATGCTTGGTAATAATTTTGTCAATGTTTCGTCAAAGTTTAATCAAAAGGTGATCAAATTTTTAACAGTATTTAGTTTATGTTTTGTTGAAAAAAAAAGAATCATAATTTATAAATAAACTGTTTTTTTTTATTTACAAATAGAAATAGTTATTAACTTACCGAACATTCGACAAACCAGTTTTTACCTTACATATTCGAATAATTTTAACTGGGAAATTGAAAACAAGTTGAGTCGGAATGAATGCCAAATGTAATTAATTCTTAATTGCCACAAAGAAGAGAAATTCTTACATCCCACTTCAAATCAGCAAAGAGGGAACCGTTATGCGAAGGTGTCTCCATTTCGAAATCATCAAGCGCTTTCTTTTTCCACCATGTTTTTTTTTGGCAAAGAAATTTTGTAAAATGGTGTCAAAGGGTACAAAATGTTGATGGTTTCTGTCAAATAAATCTTAATTATCTTTATCAAATATTATTTTAGTAATTTTGGTACGTTAAAGGATATTTTTGGTAAAATTCGTTGAAATTTTTATTGTTTATCGTCCAATATCGCAAAGTATATGGTTTTATGTCCTTAAACCCTTGTTTACAAATCCAGAAAGAAAAATTTTTCATATGCCATTTTCTCATATTTCCACACTCCGGATGATTGATATGATATTTTGACTATTTGTGGGCACAAAGACTCGTTAGATTAAGGGATGTGGCTTTGCAATAATATTCCCAGAAATAAACATTGGACAATGTACAGTTAAGTCCCAAAATGGCAGAAATACGCAATTCATGGGCCTCTGAAATCGATCTACTTCAACGGGCTTTAGTAAACGGCCAACCAAGACTTTCCGCATACTTAACCATAAATAGGTTTATTATTGTTGTACTTGCTAGCTATCATTGTCATTACGCTGGATCCGATATTGTCTTGCACATGGCTTGAAAACAATATATGGGTACACTTTCTTAATTTATTCAATTTGAGAGTCGTCTTCACTTCGTCCATAAAATTCATGATTGATCACTGCACTAACCATGAGTCCCAGCACAATATAAGAAAATAAGTTTTAAACACAGAATATCACCTAAAGGTAAAGTAAATAAAAAATTCAATATTTTTTAATTCTTACTTTACTTTTAATGGCACAACAGCCCATGGAGGGCCTAGGCCGAACTTTTCGCATCCACTCATGTTGTGCGTGTTATATTTGTACATGAATGGAGGGGACCTACAGTTTAATGCCGAATCCGAACGGCGAAGTGAAAAGCTTTCATAGCAATTTTTACTCTTGTAGGTTTGCCATTGCCTGCCAAGAGGTGGTGCCGTATAGAAAAATTATTGTTTCTACTTTTTGATTTTGCCTGTGCCGAGATTCGAACCCCGGACACTCGGCGTAGCAGTCCAACGCACTGCCACTACACCGCAGCGACCACTAATTCAGAAAACATTAAAACAAAATTATATTTTTTCCATATTTCAGATCATATTTAATTAAATTTGTTCGGCTATAATGAACTTTATGATCGCAAAGTTTACTGATGGGGTGATGTGGCGGGTTCCGAAACGATTTTGCGATCTGCCAGTTCTATGAACATGTCTATTCTTTGGTAAATAAAAAATAGTTTATTCTGTAGCACATTTTTCCCTCAGTGTTCATTGTGCAATACATTTTGATTTATTAATATCCGAACTATGACAAGTGGTTAAATGAAATACGCTGTTGAAGTACAGGCAAAGCACTTGAATGATAAATTTCATTAATATGTTTATACAAGTGCATGTACTAGTATGTATGAGTGTGTGCAGCTGTTATATAAAGTGTTTCGCTGTATGCTTTTCATGTTTGTTTGCTTCTTCCCTACAAATTGCCTACTTTATATTAAAACTGTTCTTTGAAATTTTCAATCAAATGGGGGATCAAGTGCGAGGAGAATAAACTGAAACCATTCAGCAATAAATTATCCACAGTTTCTCTCAATCTCATTCTTTTGTGTGCCAATTTCCTGCTCATAGATGGCTCTTTGCTCAAACCCTTAACTCCCCACCACCACCTTCACATGCAAGCACAAACTCTTATGAATATGAATTTGTGTTTCTTTGTTTGTATGTTTATATGTAAGTACGTACATATGTATGGATGTACTCGTAAGTATGTTTACATGAGTGTACGTATCGAGTGGGTATATATTATACGCACATCAAAAGTACCTTGAAATGATGCCATTTCCCAATCGAGTTATGGAAAGAGCCTCACTTACTACATGTATGTACATTGTATGTATGTACGTATGTATGTCTGTGCACATGCATGTTCATACACATTGAAATAAAATCAGCTTGAGCAGGAAACTATAAGAGTCTCACTTCATCACTGAATGATCTCTAAATGTGGGGACTATTTTCGTTTTGTCTTACTTTGTTTTTCCTTTCTTCTTCCTGTTTTTTTTCCAAAATTTAGCACAAACATAAAAATTGCTGAAATAAAATAAACGGAAATTGCAAAAGACAATTGAGGGAAACTTTTCGTTTCAACGTTAAATTGGAAGATGAATTGGCAAAGTTTCTTTTAAAGTTTGCTCACAAATAAGAAGAAGTATGGACGATGGACGGGAGTTGCTTTTGTCTATGTGGGTATGAGTGTGTGTCTGTGTAGGAATGCCTATTTATTGAGTCGATTACAGCACCTCCACCCACCAACTCGTGGCACATGACAGCATTCCATTCGCCGTCTAAACTAATCACATCCGAAAGAAAAAGTTGGTAAAATGTTTAGCAAAAAATCGCTCAATAATCTGATGAAAATTGTAATTATTTTGGCAGATGCTCGTATTGTACTATAAGTAAATAAATAGCATCCATCTTCAGAATACAAAATAATGTGACTTCGAGCGACAAAGACACCTTTAGCTCCTTCAATGCAATACGATTTTATGTAACTAAAAATGTTCAATTATTTTCTAAGTACACAATATTCAAACCATGTAAATTCGTTTCCTGATGTTGCAATATGTTGCTTTAAGTCGATACAAACGACAATTGCGAACCTCTTCAACATTTGGCAAGGCTAATCTGTTCACATTCATATAAATTCAAATTCATTGTCTAAATACGCAGTTCTATCAACACAGCCCGTTGAGTGTAGGGTCAATTTTGATTTGAAACTTTTGTACCCGCATGTTTACTTTCCAACTAGTTAGAGTGCAAGCTTAAATTGAGAATCATTTCCCAAATAGCGTTACCAACAACAAAATAAGTGTAAATATAAATGAAAAATAAAAAAATATAAAACTAGGTACACATACTACCTACATACATATAGTACTCTGTACGGACAAACCAATTTAATACACTAAAATTACTTGTTTTTCAACTTGTTAAGCCACATATAGTTTTTAAAGTGGTTGAAAAGAAAGGCAGTGATCAACCACTTTAATAATACTATTCAGTGAAAATATTTTCCAGTATTTCTCATCTACTTTACAATATTTTTCATATTCACAGAGATCACTGATGAATATGAAAAAGAAATATGTCAAATTTAGAAGAAATTACAAAAAAAAAAACAAATTAAAGAATGTCAAACTTTTTTCTTTATTAACGCATTAATTTATAATGCAATTTATTTATTATTTATTTAATATACAATAGTAATCAATCCTAGTACAACAACAAACATTTTTAAATTATGGTAGGTACTAGTCAAGAACGGAAAAATGGATATGGCTTTAATTCTTCCATAATCAACTGGTTGGAAAACTGAAACAATTCGATTGGCCTGGAAACTATTCCAAAAACATGTATCTTTCAAATAATTGAAGGTTGATTGCTTTACACACAATTCACAATTCCAAAAACATCTATCTAGCAAGTAGTCGCAAAGATATGCAAGCCTGGACAATTGACTTGTGCCTAGGACAACACAATTTTATGCCATTTTATGATGAGGAAAGACACCAAATGTGGGACTAGTCGACATGTTCAGTAAACCAGTTTATCCACTAACTTTAAATCCGTTGGTGTTCCTACATGGTAGTTTTATGTACATATGTGTGCCGATATATGAAAACACAAGACACAAACCTATTATCACAATTTACAAGAGTATATCCGATGTGCCCCGTAGAACATCAGACCATCAGAACATCAATGCCGTAATACCGTAATGGCAAAAATCATTGATTGACAAAGTTTGTGCTACTGTAGTCTCACAACTACGTACAGTAAGACTGGTTTAAGCTAGAGGAACTAAGGTCGCAACCTTTGAATATGTCAAAGGTAACTTAAATACGCACGTACGTACGCGTGCACATGCAAACATACAATGACATCTACACGTACGCAGCCCTCACGCATGTACATACATATATCATATTTGCCCCGTATTACGCATACAAACAATATAATCCACGAATACTCGTATGCTACCACGGGGAGAGGGAGATCGTAATAAATTTCCTTGATGGCGCTGATAATCTTCTCTATATTTGGATAAAAGGCAGACACAATGCGACTCCTGCTGGATGTGGTAAATCTGTGCAAAGCATTTTGTATAAGTTCTTTATGTCTACCTTCCGTGGCTTTGTGAGTGTGCGAGAGTGCGTGTGTGATAAGTGTCCATGTGTATGTATGGCTACTGTATTTTGCCTCCTTTCCTTTCTCACATTTATGGCGCATGCTTTCTTTATTTATGTAAAAATAAAGTTGTTATGATTTTTTTCTTGGGACACTTATGTCTACAATTTGTTGTTCTTGTTTTTCGACAGACGGACAGACAGGCAGACACACAATACATCCTGTACCATTGTCGCAATCACAGGACATAAGAGGATTTATGTAATCGCTTTGCTGCGTAGACGTGCGACACTGATCAAAAGATATGTGATAAAAAATCAATTGATTAAAGTTGCCATTGTATTTCAGCACAAGCAATGGAATATTTTTGGCAGATAGCAAGGCAGTGGATGTGAGGAAAGGTGAAGATGATTGGCACGTGCCACTGTCCAATTAATTTCGTGTTGGTCTTGACTATTTGATAAATTTCATTATGTTAATTAGATAATAATTTTCAATTTAACAAACATGTACAAAGATTTGATTCTTGTGCCGTCACTTTCTAAGATATGGTAATTAGCGATGCCCGTTGTCATGCAAAATATTGCGTTGTTGAGGATAAATGAAAAGTCTTAAACTCGGCAATGTCATAGGATTTGAAAAAAACATTTACTGGAAAATTGTTCCAAAAACGATTTGAGCGACTAAAAACGAATTATGTCTGCGGGTCAATAAATCCCTGAATATTTAAATAAGCAACACTCTTTTCTTTTATTTTTCACATAGTCTCCTTTTAGGTCTTCGTCCAACGTTTCTCCAACTGATGCCCTCCAAATAATACGATTACTCGATGTCAATGGCATCGCGCGCATCCCACAAAACTCTCGCCATTACCTTGTTGGTCGACAGACGCACCTTGGCTTCCTTCGGCTTCGATTCGCCTGGAATCCACTGTTTCGACTGTTCCTTTTTTGATTACGAAACGGCGTAAAAACTCGTTCGGAATGTGATTGAATAGCGCCAAACACTCCTTTGAAGTTGTCAAACGATTGCGTTTGTTGACAATTGTGAACGAACGAGGCACCCACCTTGAGGATAGCTTTTTCATATCCAAATATTTATGCAAAACTGAAATCACTGATCCATGTTATAAGCCTGTAGGCTCTTCAAGTTAGCGCATCTTCACTCGCTGATCGTCCAACATCATACCGCACCGGAATTGAGTAAACCAATGAAGAGGCGCCGTTATGCATTTCAAGCTTATGTTTGGTTTGCGTGATGGTTTTCTCGCGCATACATATGTAATACATACATACATACATACATACATACATACATACATACATACATACATAGTCGTACTCACACTTACAAGCAATCAGATTTGATTTATTTATGTACATTTCCTTCTGTTCATACTCATGATTATCATCATACTCGTAACAAATCAAAAATTACAACAACAACAAGAGAAAAAAATTTCAAAAACTTAATTTCACATTAAAGCACTTAATATGGAAATTTTTTTAATTATACATTTTCATCGCTTTTTCATTGTCGCCCGCTTCGGGTGCTATAAATGTAAAAAGTAAATGTAGAATGTATATATGTAAATGCTACGTTTGTCGGTCAGTGTTATCCGTCGCCGATGTTGCCCCGGCGAGACGACGCTACTCTTATTGATGTAGCCTTCATTATTATTGCAACTTCAAACTTTGCTCGAAAGTACATATACACAGCCAACAACATACATACTCGTACATTTTAAATATGCCTGGGATTTCGGCTACGAAATGTTAATCAGTGTGCCCGAGCTTCCCTCTTGCCGCAAGTTAACGAATTAGCGCCGCACTCCCGTCACAACCCCCTCCAGAAAAAAACTTGGCAGGCATTATACTATGTTTAAAGTAAAGAAGCCCAGCCAAAATAGCGAAAAGCTAACGTAAATCCATTTCGTTTCGTTTATCACACTGCAGTACGCTTCGTACCCAGCATGGGCATTTCGGCTGAGGTCCTTGGAGACATCTTTCAATTAGTGCGAATAACAACAGCGGCACATAGGCGCACATTTTGGATTTCCCGCATATTCATACAGATTTTATGTGTGCCTGTAAATGTGTAGCTGTTGATTTTTATGTTGGTACAATTATATATAATATATCCACAATTGTATGGAAAAAAATCATGTTTTGTTTGATTTTCCAGATGCAAATTTTTCAATGACATCACGTACTCAGTGTCGACAACGATTAAAAATGATGGCCCATTAGCGGGAATTCGAATGCATTAGACATTTTGTAACGCAAAGGAGCTTGTTATTTACTTTCTTTTTTCTTTTAATAGCGCAACAGCCCATTTTTACACTTGCAGGTTTGCCATTGCCAGCCAAGAGGTGGTGCCGTGTAGATAATAAATGTTTTATACTTTTTTTTAATTTTACCTATGTCGAGATTTGAACCCCGGGCATACCCCCGGACATACAATCAACTACTCGAGGACTCCCAGTCCTCGAAATTAAAAGAAATCCTATTTTTTGGGGCTCCTCTAATGCGCGCACAACCCATGCGAATGTATGTGTTGTACCTACATTTTCTTGTATGGTAAATGTGGACATGTGCTCGTTGTTTTGATATTTTTTCTTTCCGTTTTTTGCTTTCTATATTATGCAAGCACAAAACGAAAAAAAACTTTTTTAAAACTTTTCAAATTGCCTATTCTAAAGATAATATTTGCGTTGATAATCATTTCCATGACGACAGAAGAAGGAAAAGTTGCCTTGAGCACTCTTCAGGGACGCACAAATTTTCATCATGTCATTTGTGGAAAATGGAAATTTACATTTTCAATGCTACGGCACTGGAGGCAAGAACTGTGGACTGTGAAATAGTCGAAAATAACTTCGAATGGCAGAACTTAAGATTTCTCAGACGCTGTTGCTGCATATCCCGATTGTTACCCACGCCATTAGATGTTGGAAGAAACTACGGAAGAGTAGCAGTTAATGTATGCTAAGAAATGTTTTGCGTTATGAACTAAACTGTTCTCTGTGACACTATCACAATTTCATCTCGCTGACTTACTTAAATTGAAAAATCCAAGATACATATGAAGTATGTTTATTAGTTGTAGATACTTAATGAATTGTATGTAGTTACTTGTGTTAATTCCAAAATTATAAGTAGTCATTCACTCAATGTTTTTGTACAGATTAGTAGAATGGCTAGCTCCCAATGGCATATGCACCGCATATGCACCAATTGCAATGGCATAGTGGTTCATATCATATTGTACAAATGTCTAACAAATTTAACAGCTAATATGTACCTCAATTAATGCAATTATGAAAATGATATAATTATTATGGATCAAAGTTAAGTAGGTATCTACTGATATGCAAAAATTTGTGGATATTTAATTTCAGTTTTCTAGTTGGAGATAAAGGAATTTATTCTGCAAATATAATTTCTCAAACTTATTTCCAGCATGAAAGTTAATTATTTTATTTCTAATACTTATTTTGCCAAAAAACTGAAGGCTAAATCCAGCCTAAATGATCACACTGACTAAAACATAGTTTACTTTCTGAAATTTAACTTAAGGTTAGTGTACAACTCTCAATAAAAGAGAAAACTTCATGTAAAAAACTAAATTTAGAACGCATTTACTAAGTATTGAGAGTTTTTCATATTATTATTTTTGTATTTAAATACAAACGCAACATGAATTTTGTTTTTGATCCGGCAATGTCAATAAGTCATTCACCTTTTATCGTGATGATAATGATGGGAAAAATTTAGAGCGTAAAAGAAAATCATTTTATGATTTTTATAATAAAGAATATACTGCTAAATTATTAATATATTTTGCTAGGGTGTCATTTTTGGCAAACATTTTAACAGGTTCTTTCATAACATTGCATGGATAAACTAAATCTACGTTATATAAAATATCAAATCCTATCGCTTTTAATTAAAAATGTACAACAGATTTGAAATATAAAATCTCAAATATAACTTGTGCCACTAAGTAATTCTTGAATCACTTCAAACAAATGCCGGCATTTAGATACGAAAGCTGGACATATGAAACAATATCCGTGGCAACATGGCATATCAGCTTAAACGCACCCAATTGAAATTGAGCTATACTGCATTTTAAAAGAAGACTTGAAACCAAAATCATATAAGTTTTTACAACACCGTTTCTACGTCACTTAAGTAGCATATAGTAAATACTATAAACTTAGTGTACGATATGGGGAAGAGTTGTTGCTTTTAAGCGATTGAAGAAATTTGACAATTTAAAATTGTACAATTGCAAATGTTTTCATTGAATGAGCTTTAAGTTTAAAGTTGTTGATTTGTGTGTGGGCGTCTGCCTGCAGAATTACTTGCATCAGATATTTCATCAGAATTTTGTTCACTGGCGCTTTGTATGTGTAAATTCGACATTTTCCCGTCGTGGATGTGGAATATATTTAATTCTACGGAAGCGCTGCCACAAAATGCAACGAGGCGTCTGAGTTTGCGGATTGAAACATCGAATATTTGTGGTATTAATTTGGCAAAGTATTTTGTTGCGAAGAATATTGGCGGGCAGAAATGTCAGCGTATGTGTGTGTGAGTATGTGGGTGGTCGCAGCAGCAATATCTAGACACAAAAAACCATCAACAACAGCAACCGCGAAAAAAGCAACCGACGTACTGTGGAATTTTGTTCGCGGCGCGGAAGTGATTATAGTTGTCGGGGTGTGCAGCTTCCGCTCTCAAACTCGACTTCGAGTTTGTTGCAAACGGATGCTGACTTGTCAGTTGGAAATTTGCTGCATCGATGCAAAATTTTGATGAGTTTTTTTTTCGCGAAAATGGTTGCATGAGTCTGCTGATGGTAGCAGCGCCATTACCATTGAACTGACGCAAATAATAAATACGTGAAAAGAGGCGAATGAAAGACGAAAGCCAAACAAACATATACTCACTCATATAGACTCAAACTCACCGACACATACACCCAATGGTCAAAATAGTTAAAATGGAGATTTTAGCGTAATTGCTTTTACAAAAAATCCATCAATTACATAGTGTACAATACACACATAATCGTGTACGTATTTATGTAGCATGAAGAAGAAGCAGCTTCGTTATTATAAGTATTATATTACAATTAGGAATTAAAATCTGCTGTGATGGCTTTGGTAATTTTTCATTAATTTTCACAGCTTTTAAGATGAGCTCCTGAAATTATGTACCATATCTACATGAGCAATATAATGCAATTTAGTATAACCTATTTTACACACATTTAATCTACATACTTAAGTAAATTAAGGCTCCTTAAGCGTAATATAAAACAAAAGTTGTAGTTGAACCTCGGATTATTTTGTAATATTTCGGCTCTAGCAACAACCGTTCTTTAACTGGAACGTTTTGCAGATGTTTCCAAAAAATTGTTTTTCGTAAGGTAAAATATTCGTTAGACCAACTTATGGCAAATAAAGGGTCACAAATATAATAAAGTTTTGTAGTTTTTTGTCAAAAGGTTTGAAAAAAATCGAGATATTGGAACAATTTGAGGTTTTGTCGAACGTTTCAGCCCACGAACTGTTATAGCTGCTTGTGCTACATAAACCAAAGTTTATTTTAAGATGGGAACTGCAAAAACTTATTTTTCGTGAGGCGCCTTAATTTGCCTCTATTCACTTATGTTTAGTTTTAATAAGCTAATAGCTGCCGTTGCTCGGGAGGATGTGCTTTGGCGTTCTGCTTGTAGAGGGACGCAAGGTGAAATGCTGACAGACAACGAGAATCGAGAACTACATATTAATATAAGTAATGTAAATATGTATGGGTTGGGCAAAGCCAATATGTAATAAACAATTACTATAAGTAAATTAGTTAATTCTATTAAAACTTCAGTTGAGACAATCATACGAGCATGTTGCACCATGTATTTTGGAGCAATGTTGTAGCACATAATTTTAAAAAGTAATACGTTACGTGGTCGCTGTGGTGTAGTGGTAGTGCGTTGGGCTGCTACGCAGAATGGCCGGGGTTCGAATATCGTAATACGTAACGTATTACTTTTTAAAATTATGTGCTACAACATTGCTCCAAAATACATGGTGCAACATGCTCGTATGATTGTCTCAACTGAAGTTTTACACGGCATCACCTCTTGGCAGGCAATGGCAAACCTACAAGAGTAAAAATTACTATGAAAAGCTTTTCTTTTCGCCGTTCGGATTCGGCATTAAACTGTAGGTCCCTTCCACTCATGTACAAATATAACACGCATAACATGAGTGGATGCGAAAAAGCTCGGCCTAGGCCCTCCATGGGCTGTTGTGCCATTAAAAGTAAGTAAAGTAAAGTAAGTAATACGTTATATGTTACTTATTACGCACTTCGGTAAGGCACATTTTTATAATCAGACATATTACTTGGCATATTACCTTATTACTTTACTTCTTTATAGCAAAGAAGACAAATAAAAATAAAAAAATAAAAAATTATAAATAAAAAAAATATTTATTGTAGCAATATTAATAGCAAGGTTTTGCAGCTCTAAATGCTTCCGTTTATTCTAGTATTTCGAAAACAATGTGAAACTACGTGAGTGGCAATTGAGAACTTACAAATTTAGACAAAAGGATGACTCGCAGCTAATATTACAACACTTCACTTAAGACTAAGTGAGATAGCATGATGTGGTGGAAGAGTGTGACCAATTTAGCATTTTTGATGCTGGATTTAGCGTTAAATTTTTGCATTTAGCCTCAGAATTTATGGTTTAGATTTTAGCCTCAAAAAATGTATTTAAATTCTTCATAAATGTATTCGGTTTTCGTTATATTATTTAATAATTAATTTACAACATACACTGTGCCCAATAAGTTCAAAGTTTCCCTTGATTTTGCTGTGCTATTTTGAAATCATATCTTAAGACCAAACTCCATAACATCCCTTTCATGCTTACACGTGTTCCGCCGCGCATACATACCAAAACACAATGTTTCAACTTTTTTCGACGAACGTGAAATGTCGGAAGGTATGAAAGGCGTCCCATACAAAAAACAGAAAGTCCATGGAGCTTCAATTGCAGTTGTATTCAGATTGACAGTGACCTGTTTCGATCCATGCGATTCCACGCACTTCTCTATGTCCCATGCAACCCGAATTTAGCAAGGGTTGTTGATTGTAAGTGGAGTAAAATGCTTAAACTTTTTTGTTTATATTTTGGAAGATGCTTCATTGCCAATACTTTTTATGGAAGAACTATTACCTTTTAGAACATTTTGGCCTCCTAGCTCCCTGAACTATGTACAATTCCAAGATTACTTTGAACGCAAAATCTTACTTCATGTGATTGCATTCCCTCTCCCATTCTCCCCCTTCTTCCCTCCACCTATCAAGTTTCCTTCCAACACAATGCTCTGCATTCATAAAGGTACACAGTAATATAAAAAAAATATAAAAAATTTTGGAAAAACAAAGATTTGATAACAAATCTCAAACTTCATTTGTCTAATTTTAAAAGAATAATCCTAATGGTTTTGGATGAAATAACTAAGGCGTTCATTTGTGTCCCCTGATATCTTTTCCAAAGGAGCAATTATCTGAAGGCTCTTACTACATACTACCATGTAATCATTCTTTAGAACTTGTACTTAAAATAAATACATAGGTATTATTTGCATTTTAAAAAGTAAAACAGTTCTTTTAATACAAGTTTTTACCATATCCAGGAACTTATTGGGTACAGGATTGCACAAAAATGCTAATAAAAACAAAGAATAATAATAATTTGTAGATACTATGCTGCGAAGAGTTGTTTGTTAACAGTTTTTGACTTTTGCCTTTTTTTTAGCTTTCTAAGTGATTTAGCCTTTCTTTTTAAATTTTGTAAAACAATACTATAAGTTTTTACTCATTTAATCTTTGTTTGAAACAACAATGAATTTGCTCGGAACACAATTGAAACATAAGTAATTGTTTGCAAACAATACCCAATATTCATTTCCCTCCGAGATGAAACTTTTCGAATTTTATTGATTTGCTAAAAGTAAGAAGTAATATGCAATAATGACCTTCATAAAAGAAATATTATTACACTTAGTTATTACCGAAGACAGAAGTAATCAGATATGTTACCTCTGTAGATAAAAAGTATTATTATTACGTAATAAGTTATGTTACGTAACTTACAGGTCAGAACACTGTTTACGAGCATGGATTGATGGTTATCATTTAAGTATGTATGCAGTTATTTGGTACTTTGATGCACTTTAATGCAAGGATTCTGCTTATCCACAATTTCACAGAGAATATTAAAATTGCTTTCACTTACATACATATTTTTACTTTGTTGCTCTCAACTAACACATGATTACGAGCAGAAAAAATAAAAAATAGTTTTTCCTACATACTTTAAGCACAATGGAGTGCGAAAAATGTCATAATTTCCGAAAGTAGACAAGAAACAATAGAAAAGTTTCGACCAGGCCGCACCCGACCCACTCTAAAGCAGAGCACACAACCAGACCGGCTCGGGTGAGAAAGAAATGGAGTTGGTACCATTGCGTTGTCTAATTTCGGATTATTGTTAGTTATGCTGCTTATGGGCGACAGACACCAAGTGCACTGTCCTCTTCTAATTGAGTGCGAAATAAGCGGCGTGGAAATGAGTTGGTGGCATATAGAAATTTCCATGGTCTGATTTTGGCTGCCCAACTTCTGTCTACTCTGTTTGTAAGCAGTATATGTTTGGGCTCTATTCTGCCATTCAGGCTTTTCTGAAAGAATTTCAGCTTTCCCTTCCTATTCACATTGGGCTTTTGTAGTCTGCCAAATTCTGGTGTTGATGTCGATTTTAGCCAAAACTTTTCGCTGCTTTGCTCTGTGCTTTGCCATTATGAAAACAATTGCTAAACTTTGCTGTTATCTTGGCACGAAAATGTGGCTGGTCGGTCGTTTGAATAAATCGAAAAAAAAAAAAAATATACCTATATGTATGTAGAATATATAAAAGAAACCACAGGGATAAAAAGAAAACTAAAATCGCGTCTCGTGCCGTGTCGTCTCGTCGCGACTCTTTGACTCCAGTCTCGAACGAGTCAAGTTTAGTTTCCTACATCCCCTGCCAGCTTTGCCGATTTGGCATTGTTTCCGGTGTTGCTTTATATTTGGTTTCTTTTAATTTCTTTGAAAGTTTTTTGTTTTTTGTTTTTGCTCTGCCTTTGCAGTTGGATAAGTTAATGTCATAACTTTGACGCTCTTCGAAAAAAGGGAAGAATATTTTTGTTTTGTGAACCCATGTTGCCAAAATATTTAAACTCACATTAAAGTCCAATCAAAACGTGTTCGCCCCAAAAAATATAATAAATAAGTATTTCAATAAGTTTCTTTGACCTTTTTCCGAAAATGAAACGGCAAAAATATCCTAACTAGTTTCCTTGTGTGTGTGTGTGTGTGCGTGTGTGTCTGTATGTGGATCTGTGTGTAGTGTGTATGACAACTGATTGACGTGCAAACATACTTTAATGTCTACTGCAGCTTAAACCTGACCCTACTTATCTGTGGAACGCTCTTAACAGAAACGTCAAACTGTAGTGGCAAAAAGCAGTAAAATGAGAAAGTGAGATTGGTTGCCTTTTGCCAATTCAATCATTTTTCGGTGCCAGTATCCCAGTGAATGTATCTTTTTTCTAGAGCATTATTGGGTTTTCGTAGCTCAGAGATGGGGGATATATCACGTCTATGTACTCGTACTATGTGTTGACTTTGTATGCACACGTACGGTGGTTGTATGTTTCCAATGTACACTTCTTAGCATTTTCGAAAAAGTTAAATTGGTCAATATTTATTTTGTAGATTACTTCGATGTCATTTCCTTTAATTTATGTTCTTTAATACATTCTATAATTGAAACGTTACTCTCCGTTCCCTCCCACAATTATAAAAAAATCATCCGTAAGCGGCCTTAATCAACGGTGGATTGATAGGATATAGGATATTCTCTTAAATAATAATAAGTGTTTTATAGCAAATTCTCGGACCGAATGTAAACTACGGAAAATGTTCATCTGGCAACTTTTAACATGAAATAGAAAATTTCCAGCACAGTGTTATTCATCAAAAAATAATTAAGCTCTATACCTGAAAAGCAGCTGGAAAGCATACCGGCTGCGGTTTACTACACTTCAATCCAACAGACAAATGGGAAAAATATGCTTATCACCTCAAGAGGATTTGGTAGAACAAGATCTTATACAAGGAAATTTTTTCTTTCAAATGCAAACACAGCTGCATGAAAGAAAATATGTAGAAATGATGCGAAAAATGTAGACAAACCCCCTGACAATGAATGCAAATCAAACGATTCTGCTTCCATTCTGCAGCTTGAAGCGCAGCATATTTGAAAGATACATTTTTGCTTTCTCCGATTGGTTCAATGCGTTTCGATTGCAAATATTTGGTGCGAGTATCTATGAGTAGCTATGTTTATATGTATGTATTTATGCTCATATGTATGTGTATTTGAATGAGTGAAAACGTCGGACGCTATCAGTTTGCAGTTTGCCTTGATGGATGGTGGTGGTAACAACGTTATTATCGAAGTTCAAAGTGGAAAATTTGAATACGAAACGTTTGAGCGATTTCTCTTAGATATTTGCATTTGATATTCGAAGAATATGTAGTTTATATATAGTTTATCTCAGTAGAGGAATAAATTTATGAGCATCGTTTTTCAAGCGAATACATCGCGGAGGGTAACTTTGAACTCAGTAATTGAGTTTATCGATGTCATTTGGATGTACGAGTACATCTACTATCTAAAGTTATGAAATTATAATTTCCAAGACACTTACAATTGATTGAGTGATTGATTGTTTGTTTGATTGCGTTTCAATGTTGCACTTAATTTTGAGTTATGGAAAACTAAATTTAGAAAGAAATGGAGCTACGCGAAATACATTACATTACATTATGGGAATAAAGAATGCATTTTCCTCGTCGAGAAAACAGTTTGGAACAGTCCTGCGAAATTTGATCGACATATGTCGGAATGAATTCGTCTGGTATCGATACACAACATGTTCGATTCAGTAAAAATGATATAAAAAAATATGCTCAAACTAATAAAAATTTAAAGAGAACAATTACGGAAAACACAAAATAAAAATTGATTTGAAATACAATACAAAAATATCTGAACTATATTCCATAGAGATATTCGACCAAATTCGCTTGTTAATGTCGGTCCATAATCATTCAACAATATCGGTCCGAAATTGCAAGTCAATGTCGGTCCGGCTTCGTTCAACATTTTGGCCTCCGCTATTGAATATAGCGTTTCATTTAGATGTTCGGACGGATATTGGAACGATATCATTTTCCCGCATCTCGGTAAGTCGGCGGAGACGGGGCCGTAATCGGCCTCAGATGAGCCCGAACTTATTTTTCCAACTGGGCTGATTTTCTGTGACAGTATTACCAATATTTGTTTGAAGTACAGCTTTTTTCTGGCAACGAACTAGTTGCAAAACTACGAAGTGCTTTGTGAAAGAACTTAACAGGAGAACATCTGATTTTCTTCTCCGTCGTGCGTACCCTGGTGTGCTTGATCACGGGGCACATCATCGGCGTCATGTGGTCAACATATGGTCAACATGGGTGTCACTGCCGATTCGGCTTGTGTATCCTGCCTTGAGGAGAAAAGGGACTCTTCAGCAGAGACGCCTGCTGGGTAGTGATGCCTTCCATTTCCTCTCTCTCGAAAAAGTACAATGGTACAATAGACTGAGTGCTATGAAAGGTATCTGTATCTATCCAGCCCAACTCCAAATTTAATCTAATCTAAACAGCTTCTATCAACAATCAATGCCAACAAAATTTGGAGTAATAGATTTCATATTGAATTCATTCAACTTTGTTATGAATGTTAACAAATCGGTAGCTTGCTACCATAACTGCGAATGTGCGAAATGTTGTTTTGTTTGAATTGTGTACGAATCGGCAATAGACAATTGAAAATTGTCAAGTACCAAATGAGATATAAGTTACTGATTTCGGTGTACTGTGGATTAGCCAATTCTCAAAACACAAAAGTGCCAACAATTTTCATTCGTGATTCTGGCTGTCGCCCGACATAAACACTTTCAAATCTGTGGGCGTTGTGAGGTTAAATTACGATGCTTAAAGTTAACATTGAGATGTGTGAATAGTTTCGGTTGCGCATGTGGGTTTTTGCGTGTGTTTAACTTTTTCAAACTGAAACAATTAGAGTTAAATAAAATCAAAATATAATTCGCCTTGACCCTGAATTACCAGAATTTTGTATGAACAATTGTTGAGAGTAACAATTCAGCTTAAATCAAGAGCATCGCAATAAAATGCAAACAAATGTTAACTCATTAGGCCTTTGACGAAATCACTTATGTGTAGGAGTCACACCTGTAAATACCATACATACAAAGGAAAACAAAAAAGTTTAATGCACTATAGCACCAGCGCAGTCATTGAACGTGCTCATTTCATTGAACTTGATATAATAAATTGAATTGTACAATTAATTGAAATATCCGATCAAAACCTCAACATTACCTACAGCATTATGATCAGTTATTCATGATAACATTTTTGGATATTTGAATGTAAAATTTACTGTCAAAATTGATGCGCATCCAAAGTGCATGAGAACACATGCTCACACAAATACAATAAAATATTGTTGGCCAGTGCAGTCGCCGATACTACATAAAAGAAAGTTGAAGCTGCATATCATCGAACGCAGCCTTCGAATCCAAAAACTACTGCACCACGGCTTTTCTAGACATGTAACAAGCTTTTGATCGTGTGTGGCACGAGGGGCTTTAATACAAAGCTAGAGAAACGCTTCCAAAAATTTTTACACGTTCTTGAAATCGTACGTTACAAATCGCCATTTCTTCGTGAAACAGGGCAATGACATCACATCTCTATATGGGCAGTGTTATGGGCCAAATGTTGTATCTAATTTTCACTGCTGATTTGCCGACAACTGATGGAATTGTTATTGGAACCTTCGCAGACGACACTGCTGCCTTGTCAATTGATGATGATCCTGTCACTGCCTTACTCAAACTCAAAAAATCTTTAAATAAAATATCCTTGTGGCTTAAAAACTGGAAAATTCTGGCGAACGAAACCAAGTTGGTGCAAGTAACATCCACAACACGGCGCAATACTTGCCCACCTGTGCAATTAAACGCAATACAAATCCCTCAATCAACCAATGCGAAGTACCTAGGAATGCATCTGGATAGACAGACGTCTCACATGGAAAACGCACATATTTACGAAGCGCAAAGGTCTAGGTCTTAAACTGAGAAATATCTTCTGGCTACTCAATCGTAAATCGCAACTATGTTGCGAAAACAAACTGCTCCTTTACAAGATGATCCTTAAACAGATATGCACCTACGGCATACAACTGTGGGGTACAGCCGCCAATTCAAATATCGAAATATTGTATCGCTATCAGTCCACAATGCTTTGTATGATTGTGAACGCACCTTGGTATGTTACCAACTTACAACTACATCATGATTTACAAGTTCCTTTCGTCAAAGATGAAATTAAGGCCAAATCTAATTCATACAAAATACGAATGTTTAACCATCCAAATCAACTAGTATCTAAGTTGATGAATTCGCAGTGGACTTTCTCCAGACTAAAACGAAAAACCCCTCAAGATCTCATAATTTAAGGTGAAAATTGCGAAACATAAAATGTAAATGTAATACGGTAAAATATGGGTGTGTCACTGAACACTCACCATGCATGCTTGTTTTTATTTTTCTTTAAATGTTTTTTTTTTTTTTTTTAATCCATTTATTTACAAATCTATTGTTAAAGGTCTCAAAGACAGCTTGCTTTATATAATAATAATAAAAAATATAAAGGAACCAATAGCTTTTTCCACTGAGCTTTACCAGAAAAGGAAATTACTTATTTTGCATTGCATTAAAATATTGATTGGCTAAAGTAAACCTTCTCGTTATTTTACCTTAAAACTTTTATTTATTTAATATGAATATGGAAAATATCTTATAATCCAAAAGACTGACTAAATAAAAAATTCACAAATCCCAAAAAGTTTAAGTTTTTATTTAAAAAATACCAATTCACCTAACAAAGTCAAACGACTTTTATTTTCTATTTTTTACTTTCGCCTTTTATACAAAAAGTTTTGTATAAACATTTCACAGCACTGACAAAGAAAAATCTAGAAACTGTCACAAATTTACTTTGTTCACATAAAAATACGGAATGCATATAACTTTTTTTGCAAGCATAGATGTTTCATATAAAAAGAAAAGAGCTTACTTAAGGCCTTTCATGGGGTTCAAGCTGGGTTATCAACGGGTGGGTTTTCACCTCTCTCTCCGTGTTTCTTGGATTTTTCCCATGGAATTTTCGGGTCGTATGCATGATCTTAATGATCGTATTTAAGTAAATTTTTAGAAAAATTCAAACTTTATGTAGCTGAGAATCACATATGATTTGTTTTTTAATTTGAAAAATTATTTTTTCCGAATTTGGCAAGTTCATCTTATGTGATTATTTCTAGTGTATCAAACAGGCTTAATGAACGTTAGGTTTTCCAAAGAGAGAATAACAACAATAATGCCGTGTAGTACAATTTCTTTTTATTAAATGATTTTTTAGGACACGCAATCCGATAATATGTATGGTACAACATATGGTTTTAAAATTTTTTCATATAAAATAAAATTCAAAATACAATATAAAACATAAAATTCAAATAAAACATATATAAAATATTCGTTTTTTTAATGTATTTATTACCATCATCTTATAAGCCTTCTGCAATATACTTTGTATGTACATATATTGTCTCTATGATTGATATCGGAGCAAATGCTGTATAAAATCAGTGCTACAGTGCGTTCCGATAAAACTACTCCATATAAGACACATGATGTACACCTGATCCGGAGTAATTTCCTGTGCTACAATAAGGTTTATTAGGAGCAATAAACGGCGCCAAATCAGCTTACTAGTTATATGCAGTTTATTGCACGATATGAACCCCTTTAATTTGCTACAGCGAATATTCTATGGATTGATATAGAAGATCCGAGTAAATTGTTGCTTGGGTGGAGTAACGAATTCGTAACTGTTACGACGAAATCTGGATTAGAAGTGAATAACTTTTTAGTTTAGCTGTGTGGCAATACAGAACTTTGTTCAAGCGGGAAAAATTTGTATCCGGTAATAAAAGAATTTTAATACTATTAAGCCTAATAG
This sequence comes from Palloptera scutellata, assembly GCA_958295655.1. Taxonomy (NCBI): domain Eukaryota; kingdom Metazoa; phylum Arthropoda; class Insecta; order Diptera; family Pallopteridae; genus Palloptera; species Palloptera scutellata. Next base: position 53,857,138 of record OY282450.1, read on the forward strand.
CAATTGTCAAAAATGTTTTGGAAAATGTATATATTTCGTGTTGAAATTTCAGAGAAATGCAATATTTTTGATATCGATAAAAAGTTTAAATGCTTGATCGTTGTTTTTCCTATATCTTCCATCCCTAAACAATGTTCATGAGAAGCTAATCTGATCAGTGAGTATGTCTCAGCCGCTAGGTACGTCCATGCATATTAAAACACAGACATTGCATTTGTTTACAGCCATAGCTGTGCTGCATATACTGCCGTTTTGCCGACCAGTGAAGTTAAAACCTGCAGCTGATGTCAAACACAAAACCATAATTAATCTTAGATATGAGATGGAGTTTGCTCTCCTCTCTTCGTCACATCTGCATGTGCACTTAGTGCACACACATACATACAAACTGCTTAACACAACAACGAGAGCAATTATTATTTTAAATTTCACCCTTGTGTGCAATTAGGGATACCGTGCAAATACGAGAACCGCACGAACACACACGCATGAGTTTTTAAGTGCTCGTATCGCTGTATCGCATCGAATCGCATAAACTCTTATGCAGGCGATATTAAATTAAAGTGAAAAACATATACTTGAACACTCGTACATACTTACTACATACATTGATACACACTGCACTGCATTCTTCCTCCATCGACAAGGACAAAACCTTGAACTAATTTCACCGCAAAACCAATAACACTAATGCAATTTGTAAATTAACTTTTTGTATGCGAAGCAGAATAAAAGAAAAGAAAAAAAATGCTCATAAATGAAAAACAAAGTAAGTGTGAGGCGCAGTTAGTGCTTTCATGTATTGTGAAGAATATAATCCTCGTGCATACTTAAGTTTTAACCATGTAGTTCCCAAGCATGTCTCGAGACAACCTTCAATTAAAAATGGTGGTACGCCAAGTTCTACATTTTTCTGAACCTACAACCTACCTGACTATGTATTGAAACCCTCAAATTACAAAAAAATGCCGTTTCGATCAGATCCCAACGCTTTCCAAAGTTGAAATTTCGTGAAAAACGGGAAAATTCATAATTTTGAAAATTGTGCTGAATTAAAAAGTTACCATAAATAAAATACTTCTTGTGGTCCAGACGTAAGAAAAAAATTATTACTTCGTAACTATGATTGTGTACTTCGCATATGTATAAGGTACTGGATTACTATAAAGAAGAGTTCGAAGTATAATACTTAGCTGGTTTACAAAGTAGGCGGTAGGTTAGACACGCTTGAGAAGAAAAGCGAAAAAAAAATTCAACGGTCATTCAAATCTTTTTATTATATTTTTAAATTCTGCCTTGTTGTGGTTTGATAAAGATGCAAATCTGATTTGTTCACTGCTGTTTTTTAGTATTCGGTCAATATACGTTATACTTTTCCATGGGTGGTAATGGAATGACTGATGAGGAGATCCAGCAAATTATGGACTCAATTGACTCTGATATCGAAACAGATTGAGAAGAAGAAGCAGGGGAAGATTACTATAGCGATAGGGGCTTACGACAAAGATTTCGAACCAAATAACCATCATGATAGCACTACAGATGAAGTATTAGTTATGTCTGATTCTATGTACTATTACTGCAGCTATTACAAAGGGTGCTGCTGGTTGCGCCTAAACGAACTGAAGTAAAGTATAAAATGAACTGTGTATTATCATAAGTACTTAGGTACTAAATAAGTACCACAACATTATTTTCTGTTATTTTTTGTAATGTAAATTAATGAATTGAAATAAAATATATATAATATAAACAGGTACATATGTATATAAATGAAATAAGAACTAAACTTTCAATTAAGTCTTACATTATTATTTATTTTATGTTTTAAGTTTCCTTTAAATAAAAATAAATGAACTGAAGTAAAGTTTAAAAAGTTCGTGGTTTACAAGAGATCAAAATGATGCGTTCACAAAGTCAGCAATGCAACGCACTCATCACTGCCACATAACGCCCACAATACGCATTCATCTTCACCGAATGTCTTTTTTTCACCGAAATTTAGTTAACCTGACGAGTGAGTTAAAAATACTGAGAAGTGTGTATTTCATCTTTCGATTTCTTATATCTGTAACTTTTCATTCACTGGTTATTCCCATTTTTCCAATTTCGCTGTTGCCATTCACTTTCGCAAGTTGAACGCTTTGCATGCAACATAATTTGTGTTTACAAACATATACATATGTGTAAACAGTTGCTAGCAGCGTCGTGCCACTTCAGCGCCCTTTTCTCTTTCTCCACAACAATAAATAGTAATAAAGCAACAAAAATAAGGAAAGAAAAGATAATAGCATTCCTGTTTATTGAATGTCTGTCCCCCGGCTCCGCAACGTATCGCATCGCGTCGCTTGCATCGAAGCTGAAGTTGAAGCGTCTGCTGCCACTACAACAAAACTGACATTCGATACACTTTCACTCTCGCTTTTTCAGGCTGGTGAACATGCACCAACGTATTCGGTTCGCTCCAGTCGCTTTGATTCACAATCACAGATGCAGGTGCATACACGTTGCTCATTCCCTGTGGCAAAATTTAATGCGTTTCCATCTTGCTGCGCATCTAGTGCTCATCTTTTAGATGAGTTTCGAAGCAGCTTGTGTTCGGTTCGGCGATTGAACGAAATTCAACTGAGCATCGTTTTGTTGGTATACGAAAGTAGTACGAACCTTCCTTTGGACTGTGGTAGTTCTGATTTTGCAGACTAAGCCATCTTACTTTCAAGCATTTCTAGCTTCTGATACAGCTCCGTTCCAATCTTCTTACATGCAAGCTATTAATTCACCTACTATTTCAGTGCATTTATTTTATACACACGACACACAAAGCAGACTAAATTGCGTATTGAAAGCTTTAATCCTAATCAGACATGCACATTTCACAGTTTAAAAGTTACGCTTCAACGTTTTTGATCAAGCGCATGTCTTTACCATTGGGTTTCTTCATACAACCACTTACGAATGTGTGTGTGTATTTGGTGAACATATCGCTCTTAGCGCTCTTCAATGTGTTTTGCTGCAACGCACTCATTCACTCACTCGCATTACGGTGTATGGCATCGATAGTGCTGCAAGAAGCATACAATTTTTTCTCAAGAATGATATTCGGGAATACAGAACAGAAAAACAAAGCGAATATAAATTTGGCATCGACATTCGTACATAAATATAGTGGATAAGTATATTCATACATATATAAAGTAGATAACTATGTCGCCACACAAGTGGAGTTGTTTTGACAGCTTCAATATCTGTTGATACTGGAATTGTTTTGTCAAAATAACAAAAAATATTTCAAAGGATATTACATACGGAAAATTATTTCCTAATGCATGAAGAAATTTAATGTTTAAAAAATTGTATTTCGTAAATGTAATTATATCTAGCACTTACATATAGATAAGGCAACTACAAGTAAAAGTTAAATAGTAAAATTTATTTAAATATTTAGAGTTATTAGGGCCTACCGCAAACGCATCTCGCTTAAGTAACTGAAGGAAGCGATGTGAATCAACACAATTGTGCAGTATAGTTCAGTTTAACGGTTCACAATCTCCGTACCTTGCAACTGCTGGTTCGGCTCAAAAGTACCTATGAAAAGCTTTTCTTTTCGCCGTTCGGATTCGGCATTAAAAACCTATAGCTCCCTTCCATTCATGTACAAATATAACACGCACAACATGAGTGGATGCGAAGAGCTCTGCCCAAGCCCTCCATGGGCTGTTGTGCCATTAAAAGAAAGTAAAGTAAGATCTTCATGAAATGGTACAAAAACTTGTAAAATTTGGACAAAACTCAAGAGGCAGCAGTTTTTTACTTACAGTGATTAGGTTTCGTAACAAAATATTTGGGAAAACAAACTGAGTAACAAACCCTAATTTTTTTAAATATCATAATCGCATTAAAATAATTACATGGCAACCCAGAATTCTCTCTGAGTAGATTTTCAAATTATTTTGATGAAAAAGCCAATTTCTTTATGTAACACCTTATCACATACTCCATGTATGTATCAATTGTTTTTCTACTTTTATTTGGCAAAGGTAGGTGAAAAATTTAGTTTTTTTTTAATTGATGCGAGCGATTATCGTTATTACTGTAATATTTTTTGGAACTATCATAAAATCAACCGAGGTTCATATTTAAGAGTGTAATGTACTAAAATACTAGGACGTTGATACATAACCCGAACAATGCTTAAAAATTCAATGCGGTGTTTTATGTCCTTTCGTCCTTTAATAAAGATATCGTAAGAGATTTTTCTCAAAAACATTCCTTGGATCCGCTAGAGCATATGGGCATTAAATATGTTACTAGGCATGTACATATGTGTGTTTGCTAAGTAGTACGTGTAAATGCAATGACATCCAGCAGCCGTTTTCGTTTCGTTTTTAGCTTCCATCGTAAAACTGAAAATATGGCAGCAAGCGCTTCGCAGTTAGTTAAATGCACGATAATCGCGAATGCAACTGAATAAACAATTTTGGCTTTGTATAATGGCAAAGAGCACTTTTCGAGCGCAGATACCAAACAAGGACGAGTATGCAGAGCGAAGTATGATATTTGTTTGCAAACGAGTACATCAACACGGGCCACCCCGCATATCATTGCCACTGCCAACGCAGCAAAAGCATTGCTAAATTCAGTTATTCAGTTTTTTGTGTGCAAAACACACATTAATACGTACACCGACACATCCAAACTCGCACAAGTGCACCTACCCAAAACAAGCAACGACATTTTGGGTGCACGCGACGTTTCAAAACATTTTATGAAAAAATACTAGTTACTGGTTGCAAAGGTACAACTCGCAGATAGAAATATTTTTGGCTGAAGATTTATTTTTGAATTTTGTTAAGTTATGTGCTTTGGCTTTGTTTTGCACTTCGTAAAATCAGACGCATCGAGTTCCGGTGGGAAAAACATTTTATCCTACAGGAAAAATACGTCAGAAGAACTCAGCTATTTCGCTGCATTGCAACGAATGCAGGCAACGCAGACAGTCCGCCATGATGTATGATGCTGGGTCATGTTAGTCACTTTGTGTTACTACACTACGACTCTTGTGTTGCATGTGTGGAGCCGCTTGGTGTGTGTGTGTATGTGAGTTGCTGTGCAAGAGTATGTGAGTGTAGGTTTTAAACGAAACTGCAAATGGCGCGTACTTGAAAATATCGCTTCCGTTGCATAACATTCATGTTGCCTTTTTATGTGCAACACACAACACAACAACACGCGACTACAAGTTTCTTCGGCATGGTGCCGCTCCCTTTGGATATTGGATACAATACGTGGTTTACTACCTATCTACACACATACAAACACACATGCACACATACATACATACGTATATACATATACTTACATATGTATGTACACCTTTATTGCAACCTGTTGACCGAACCGCGTATGTTTGAGACTTTTCACTTTCTTTTTTCGGTTAGATTGTTAAGAAGCGCATGCATGAATATAGACAACAAGTACGTGGTGCAAGGTAACACGGACAGCAATGACTCGCGTGGCTGCTTAGGTGTATTTAGGTACACATACACACATAGTGCAAGTGCATCAAAAAAGGGGCAAATTGTTTAAAGTGGCTTTTGGTGAGGTGTTAAAGTTGCAACACAAAGCCATGAAAAGTTACACTCAAAGGACTGCGCCAGCAGCGAAACAACGATGCCAACTACGATGTGCGAAGATGTGAATGCCGTGATTTCCTTGCACTTCTTCTACTCGCAGATATTCAACCTATTTATATTCTTAGCTCCTTTCACAGAAATGGCACACACTTAAAAACTGTGATATTTCTATGTGCGCTATTTATTAATTCAAGAGAAAACCTTAAATGAAATTTATGACATGCAATTTATTCTTATAGTATAAATGACTAGTTTAAGCTGCAAGATTTAAAATTTCGTCAATTTAGAGAAGATACGAATCTACTAAGTATGTAAGTTAAATAAACTGAAGATTAAATAACGTGCGAAGTGGATTTTCCTTAGGGCTGAGAAATATTCACTGAGCTTAAATCAAATTGAAAAACTATTAGAAATGTTTAGGTATTATCAAAAAGTACTCTCATAATAATCTTTTATCACACTTCTGAAAAGTTAAGTCTTCTAACGTCTCATTTAAATAATGTTCTAATTTTTATTGCTATTTCGGCTAATTCTGAAAATATTCTCAGCCTAACTACGGACAAGTGTAAGTGACATTTGTGAGTAAATCCACAATATTTAGTCTCAAAATGTAAAGTTCCAGACCTTCGTAGATCGGAGTAGAGAGTGGAGTTTGACCCAGTATTTGCTGTTACTTACTACTTACTATAAGTATGCATTTCTGTATATTCGACCCAGCAACATATGTAAAAAAAATTGTTAAAAAAATATGGAAGATATAGATGAGATTAAAACACAAGAGTAGATATGTTCCTAACCAACTAAGTGTTAGAATATGTAATGCTACTTGGGTAATTAATCTAAGATATGGTATTCTAATTATAGACATACATAAGTAATTCATTCATGTTAGTTAAAATCCCATCTACCGAAAGTGACAAAGTCAATACAAACTTAAAGCACATTACAATAACATGAAACCAGTTGCTGTTGGAAGCTTTCAAGTTTTCACGTATTGGAATTAAAATAAAATGTCTATTTTGAACGACCTTCAGATACATATTAAGAAAATTAAATGAATGTATTTATGTCTAGAGATGACGTTCGTTTTGTTAAAAAACAACACGTATCCGTATCTTGAGCGGTGTACGAGTATGTACTCGTTTGTATAAATATCTACATAACTTTGCATATGTATGTTGAGTATATTCAATACGAAGCGACAATACTTGTTGTATTTCTTAAGATCTTTTTCGATCATTATCCCGATGGGTCTACAAATCAAAACAGTGCTTTAAATAAGTAACTTAACGCTTTTTAGATGCAAACAAAGTAAACCGGTTTGAATCGTAATCGTGTATTTATTTACGTTTCGGCAAACGCTTTTAACAACATGCCATCAGCATTAACAAATGAAACGGGTCATTCCAACTAACACATATCGCTCGTTTGCTGAAAGACTGTCTCAACTGAAAAATATAAATTCTGAGACAAACGCATTTAAACTTTTTAATTTACCCAGGACTCCATACAATTGATAAAGGTCAAATACATACTCTTCTCGCGTGAGCAGTTCAGTCTTGACAGTGTTGCAGCAAACGAGCGCTGTTCATTATAATAATGCGTTAATCACGTTAACACTAGTTTTTGGAATCATTGTAGAGAACAACTATAAAAATAAAAGTTACGATAGGAATTTACCTAGGGTGCTGTGGGTAAAAACATGCGATGATATTTAAATTTTCATAAATGTCTCATTAGCATATTTTCAAAAAATTCAATGAATTAACTCGATAATCGAACCCACAACTTCCCGGGTAAAAGCTTAGTGCGCTACCCACTAGACTAACGAGTTCGTCAAAAGTTCTTGTAAATAACAAAAAATTAAAAATTATAAACAAAGTATGAAACAAAACGGAATGTTACGAAATGGAGTCGTAAGTTTCTAATGTTTCTACAGGAAACAGCTGATATTCCAGTGTATTTTGGAGAACAAAAAATACATTTAAAAATTTTGATGCACAAATTTTGTAATTGTTGGTGTACCCACATACTTATTTAATATTTGCCCCAAAATAATTTAGAAACGTGTAAAGAATACAAAAAGTTGTGCATACTGAGCAGTTGAAACAAATTTACCCTACACCAGAAAAATATGTACATATATTATTTCGACGCCTATTTATGTATGCAATTCAGAGTGGAAAGCATTAGAGATACGAGGGTAGATCAATAAGTACCCGTGTTAGGAATGAAGAGGCAACTTTTTACAAATTTTTTTTCTATTTTTCAATGTAATCTCCTTTTAGTACAATACACTTTTCCTAACGTTCCTGCCATTTGTTTAACCCCTTCAAAAAAAAATACGATTTGTCAAACTCTTCAAAATACGCTTCTGTCTCGACGATAACCTCCTCGTTTGAGCTGAATTTTTTCCCCATAGCGACGTTTTCATGTTGGGGAACAGAAAGAAGTCGCAAGGAGTCAAGTCGGGCGAGTACGGTGGGTGCGGCAGCAATTCGTAGTTCAATTCATGCAATTTGGCCGGGACAATTCCGTATCCGCTTGTTGTCCACCGTAAGCAATCGCGATTTCCATCGGGTCAACACCTTTCTCATGCTTAACCTATCATGTAAGATATTAATTATCGTTCCGTACGACACTCCTACGGGCTCTGCTGCTACGCGCACTTTCGTTCGGCGATCAGCGAGAATCATGTCGCGGACCTTTTCAACGATTTCCTCGGCAACCACGTCTGCCAGGCGGCCTGGGCGCTCCTCATCAAAAACAGATGTACGACCAAGTTTAAATTCGTTGAACCAATATCTTACGGTTGTCATAGATAGTGAAGGGTCCCCATAAACAGCATCCAACTTCGCTTTTATTTCTTCGCATGTTTTTCCATCCAAAAATAAAAAGCGAATTACGGATCGATATTGTTCTTTTTCCATTTTATCGCGAAACACCAAACACGTGTGATACTAATGGCTGCCAAATAAAAACTAATTGATGAATCAGTTTTAAATTTAGTGTGGTGTCGTGTGACAGATGGCAGTATACAACGATAATGCCAACTTCCCTCAGCAATGCCACCTGTCTTCACATGCGGGTACTTATTGATCTACCCTCGTATACTAAGTACCATATGCACAAGTTTCTAAATAGTCTTGATCCGAAGTGAAAATGGGTTAGATCACACGTAATGGAAATATTTGACCATGCTGAAAATACTATGTACAAAAATATTTGTTTCAATAAATGTTAAAACTTTGCCGGATAGAAGTTTTAGGAGTAAGATCTAATTATGAAATCTTTTCAGTTTCGGCAAATGACCAATGACGCCCCTATTCGTAATTATTTTTCGGACCTAACAATATCTTATACCAAAAATCGTTGTGTTGTGAAGATTCCTTATATGTTGTTCCGCACTGTGAATGGAGTCAAACCACTGTGCACGTAAGCAAACGCTGCTTTGTGAATCCGGTTGAAAACCAACTTGATGAAAGTACTCGTACATTAAAACACCGCAGATATCTACGTAGATATCTAGAAAGGGGGAAAAGTGAGTAAAACGCAAAAATCACAAATATAACAAATTGCGAAATGTGTACGTATATTGGATTTGCACAACAGTAGTAGTTACAGCGTATTACTCTGTTACCTATTCATTGCGCACGTGATTGGATCTAGTTGGATTGCGAATGTTAATTGTGTACGTGTCATTGTATTTTGATGGATTAACGTCAGGCTTTGCCTTGGTGCCATTATACATACCATACTTTACTGTACTGTACATTGAAAACTAAAACCTACATTTTTAGAAATGTACTATTTTGAACAAAGCAATACTTACGTAATTTTGTATTTTTCGAAACTGAAAAAAAGAAATGTTCATAAATTTGATTTTACATATTTTATCTAAATTAAGCTAAACCATAAGCTGCTTTATCCAAATCCATACTAATATTTTACGCAGCTTTAAAGAGACCATTAAGTAAAGTTTTAAACTAAGAAAACTATGTAACACAATTTTGTATGGCGTTGGGAGTACCCGTCCTTATTGTAGAAATAATAACAATATCGAATGCAGGGGCGCATACAAGTCAGTTCTACATAATGACGGTATGCTACCAATGGTCGCTGTAGCGTAGCGCTAGTGCGTTGGGCTGTTACGCAGTGTCTAAGATTCGAATCTCGGCACAGGAAAAAAAACAACAAAAAAATCGGATTCGGCATAAAACTGAAGGTCTTTTCCATTCATGTACAAATATAACACGCACAACATGAGTGGATGCGAAAGGCTCGGAATTTGGTGCTACATGCGGTGATAGTCGACACTGATAAACTGAAGTTCATTGTAGTAAAGGCATAATACTTGCCACAATGGATATTTATCCCCTTATAGGTTTCCTGTCTGTTTGTATTCCTTCTCTCATTCTCCCTCGCTCTTCCTCCCACCTATCAATGTTCCTTCCAATCAACACAAGGTTTTGCATTCATAGGGATACACCCTGTGTGTTGAATGTATCAACATATAAATACAAAAAAATCAGAAAAAAGTTGTGCATATATTCGATGATATAAGTAAAAGATTTTCGTTACAAGATGATGTTAGTACCCACCAATCTGGTAACACTAGCCCGATTTAAAATATGTAAGCAATTTTTGGAGTATTGAAATGTGAGTGAAATGTGTTGGAGACATTTATAAACTGCATTTCGAAATTGCATTTCCTAAATTTATCACGATTTCTGGAGCGCTATATTAAAGATTAAAGTAGAGATTGAAACCCACACGAATATCGGAGTCGATAACAGTAACGAAATGATAACGGTAAGAATAATATCGGCAGGGATTTTTTTTTCAATATTTGTTTAACGGTAAGGGTAACGGTTTCAATCCCTGGAGTAAAGCAGAGCATAGAGTTCTAATTAAAAATAGCTTTATAAGCAGATAAGAAAAATCTTATAATATCGGCATATCGGCAATTATCAATCGCATACCTAACATCACATTTAAAAAGAAGTAAACATAAATGAAATAAATTCTTATTTTTTACGTGAGACGGAAATAAAGTGAAAGTTTCTCCCGTCGCTGCTTTATTTATTGATCAAATAATAAGTCGAATTTGTTCGTTTGTAACCAAGAATTACGTAATTATTACTGAAAAGATTAACTTACCATCAACGCATTAGCACCCATCGAGCAAACACACACAACCACATACTGGTACATACGGACACACATACGTACACACATATGAATATGAGTGAACATATACGAACATTATATTTATGTAGTAAAGGGTGATTTTTTAACAGCTTGGTTTTTGAAATTTCAAAAAAACACAGAAATTTTACAAAAGTGAATAGAATTTTTTTTTGGATCGATAAATTAATTCCTCCCATTTACCCTTTAAAGATAATTTCATATAGATGTTGCCCGCGGCTATGCTTCAAGTGGTCCATTCTGAAGGTCCAATTTTGGCACACTTTTTTGGCTTCCATAGCAGCAATAGCGTTTGGCTTGTCCCTATAGACAAGAAACTAAACATAGCCCCACAAAAAATGGTGTAACGGGGTCAAATCACATGATCTTGGTGGCCAATTGACTACACCAAAACGTGTGATTAACTGCTCACCAAATTCGTCTCTCAATTGATGCATGGTTTCGCGTGCAGTGTGGCATGTGCCACCACCCTGTTGAAACCACATGTCGGCCGAGTCAAAATCTTGCATTTTCGGCAAAAAGAAAGTCTGTTACAATCGAACTGTACCTATCTCCATTTCTCCGTTGACCATAACGTTGCGGTCTTCATCGTCTTTGAAGAAGTACGGCCCAATGATGCCGCCTGCCCATAAACCACACCATACAGTGCATTTTTAAGGTTGCATTGGTAGCTGCTGAATTGCCTCTGGCTGGTCTTCACTCCAAATACGGCAATTCTGCTTATTCACGTAACCATTGAGCCAAAAATGAGCCTCGTTGCTGAAGAAAATTTTGCACAGAGAACGAATTTTGATAATAAATTTCAATAATTTGCAAACGTTTTTCAGGCGTAAGTCTAACCATGCTGAAATGGCAAACCAAACTGGGCATTTTTTAGTCAGAAATATATACGTCGGACACCAAGTAGCAAAAAATCACCCTTTATATGAATGCAAGAAAAATATAACTCCAACCGAGCAAGCAAACCATATACAATAAAAAAATATCTACGCGTACTCGTAAATGGTAGGGAACCTTATAAACGACGAAGATTCGCAGGCAGAGCAAGCCAAAAAGACAACAAATGTACGGCGGCTACGTAAAATGGCCTAAAGAGAAGCCGACGAAGAAGAGAAGGAGCGGTGAGTGAAGTAGAGAAGAGAAAATAAATGAAAGATGACAGCAGGAAAATCCATTCGTTTGCACTAACTATAAATATATATGTAAATTTGACTGGCGGGATTGCTGGATGTGGTGTGGAAATTAACATAAATGCTGCGATGAATAATAATTTCGTTTCGATTACGACATAGACAAGAAAATCAAAAAATACAGCAACAGCAGAAGCAACAACAGCAGCAATCCGGTTTCTGACGAACTCTTATAGCTGTAAATGGTTGCGATATGCTCCTATGAGATCTTAAAAATATTGTATATAAATTTATTATGAATGTAAGAGTAGATATATAAAAACAGATTTTTACGATTATGGTAATAAGGTTTACTGCTGATGGCACTGATGCTAACCACAATGGAACCATTGAAACATTTGCCAAAATTAACAACAAACAAAAAACAAAAACAAAGCACAAAGTTATCATGAGTCATGACCAAAGTAAACAAAAATACTGGAAAATAAAGAAGTTGGCTTAAATGCACACAATTAGGTACTTTAATTAAATGCTTTAGTATGATATCGTATAAGCATTTAAAATAACACTTACACATTTGAAATGGATGAGAAATGCAAAAATTGTTTTCATAAAAAATACTGTTAATCAATTTTGAGATTTGGTGAAAGGAGAAGGGACTCATTGAGCCTGAACCTTAACACCCAGTTTTCTGGGGTTTTCTAATCCAAAAACTTTACAGATTTATTGATTTTTTATGTTAGCCACAAGATTTAAGCGAACGCCTGTGGTTTTGTAAGGCTTCAATGTGTTTTGAAACAGTTTTTAATTTACTTTTAACGGTTAAAGTGCGTGCGGTCAAAACGTTATACACAACACTCGCATTTTTTTATTTTTTTTAATGGAAACTTGGCAAAACTAAATTTTTGAAAAACAATATTAAAAGAGTAATCAGAATTTTGAAATTTGCCAACGGTAAAATGTAGGCATGATTTTGGAGAGTCAATCAAAAGAAAAAACCATTTCGAAAAAGTGTTGTTTAGTTGCGGATTTAGGGACGAATTACAATTTACCGATACCGATGATCGGCTATCAGAAAAAGTTTGGCCGATGTAAAATCGATGCCGATCCCATAACTTCAGACTGATACTGGCCGATACCAATGCCGATTAATCGGTCGGACTATACTTACCACATTTTGGCCGCACGCCCTGCAGTTGTTTTTCGGTATTCTCCACGTCGTTCCATTTGATAAATATTGATTAATATGAAAAGGGGTTTTCAATAGGGACATAACAAATTTTGTATTTAAATAAAAGACAGAACACTTATTTCAGATATCGAGCTGAACTTTACTTTACACATGTTACATTAAAGTACAGAATTTGATATCGCTCATATAACCACCGCGAGCAAGCTTCCACCACTCATATCGGCCGGAACGGTGGAGTTTGATATTGTTACTGAGCTCTTCTCTCATTAATGGCTTAACGTAACCCCATAAAAATAAATTCGTCTCGAGATTACAGGATTATTGGACTTTTCTGCATGCGGCACCATCTTGTTCCAACCACATATCACTGATGTCAAGTCCATTCAATTCTTACCAAAAATAGTTTTCCAACATGGCGTGGTAGCCAACTCCATTGACCGTACATGGCGATAATTTTCTTCGACGAAAACACACCTCCGGCATGAAATCCACATCACATGGTCATTTTTTGTGGATTCAATGCAGTTTCTCGAAGCACATTTGGTTTTGTTGCTGTCCAATATTTTGCTTATTGGCAAAGCTATTAAGTCAATAATGAGCTTCACCGCTGAAGATGATTTTTCGATGAAATTCAGGTTTTTCTTCAAACTTTTGCAGAACCCAATCGGAGAAGTTTCGGCGCCTCAAATGATCACTTCTTGCGTTAATTTGATCCTGCAAAATTCGCCACAATGTGGACTGAGAGATTCCCAATTCGCGGGAACGGCGTAGAATCGACTGATTTGGCTCATTTTCAACTGAAGCACTTACGACTGCGATATTTTAGGTACTTCGACCGGTGCGTTGTCACACTAGCACATGAACACTCAATAGTGAATATGTTGACTTGAATTTATCAACTATAGCCCGCACAGCCTGATTGGTGGGACGATTATTACGACGGAAAGTAAACGCTCTTAAAGTCACCGACTCAGATCTTCGATAGTAATTTTTAATAGTTTCCAAACGCTGCTCGTTCGTGAACTTCACCGTGGTAAAAATGTAAACCTTGAATGACGTTTTGGCATTGCCAAATCAAAAAAAAAAATGTAAGGGTGCGTAAGCAAAAAGTAGAAAAAACTATTTTAAACACGGCACCACCTCGTGACAAGCAATGTCAAGCAAACCTACAAGAACAAAGTTTGACAAATCTGTACGGTTTCGGCATAAAACTGTGGGTCCCTTCCATTCATCTACAAAAATATAACACACATAACATTAATGGATGCGAAACGCTCGGCCTAGACCCTACATGGACTGTTGTGCCAATTAAATAAGAAAAAGAAGAAGATTCATGTAATCTGAAAAACGAAAATCGATGCAGATACTGTTAATATAAGTAGCTTATTTTTCTTAGAGACTATTTTATTAATATACTACATAATATATCTTTTACTTACCAGAAATTAATTATTTTATTTTGTTAAGTGAAAGAACAGCCAATATTATCGTAACTATTACATGAGGATTGTATTCATGAAAAGGTACCTTCATAGGAGTATTAGGAGTATTTACGTACTATGTATGTATGTACAATACAAATGTATACCTAGAAATGTATGCATGAAAAAGAGTATAAGAAAAATGGAAAAATGAAATTTAATTAGCACTGAAACATTTCCCTACAATGGGCATTAGCAACACCTGCTTCGAAGCCACCACCTGTCAAGAATGGAGAATACCGTAGTCTATTATGAGCTAATTAGTGGGTTAGGATCAATCCACCGCCATAGTTTTTATAGGCAAAGTATTTCAGGCAAACGTGGAAACAATTAATGCGCCAGAAAGGGCGAAGAAAATTATGAAACTAATCCAGAGAGCTTAAAAAATTAGCGGAATACATTGTACAATAGAAGAAGGGGCATCTAGATTTCAATTTGCCTTATTAAAATGTGAATGAAGACAACAGCTACAGCGATGGAAGTGGCTGCAGCAGTAGCAGCTAAATATTACCTCGATATCAGCAGAATTAGGTTGGCGCAAAAACTTAATGTGCGGTTAAAATAAAACACAACAAATAAAACAAAACAGAGCAGAACAGGAAAAAGGAAAAAGGAAAATGCTACACAAAAGCGATAAACAAAAGATTTGCAACAGAAACAGTTGTTGATATTGTGTGTGGTAGTGGTAGTCGTAGTTGTATAGGAACGAATGCAGAGCAGCTGAGAGCTGAGTGCGAGGACTGAACGAGGTTAACAAGGATAACAATAGAGCAGCGTGCGAGTGAGTGCACGAAGGATTCAAAGGATTCACTACGAAAACAATAACAGCAAGTATTTACATATTTTATTTTTTAAAAATTTATGAACACATACACACACACACAATATCATATATAGATACTAAATATATATAGGAACTTCGTTATTTGGGATAGGTAGGGGTAGGGGTAGGTAGGTAGGTAGGTAGGTAGGTAGGTAGGTAGGTAGGTAGGTAGGTAGGTAGGTAGGTAGGTAGGTAGGTAGGTAGGTAGGTAGGTAGGTAGATATCGTGTCTTACGAGCAACAAAATACCGATGCTTACCTTATTTTAGTTCGTTTCATTCCATTTTATTTTATATTTTTTTTTTTTTTTGCCGCAGCACTTAAAAATTGCAAATATATTTTTCCTTGGCTTCAAACCCTTTCTTCTTTTAGCGCACTTTCCCCAATACCCATCCCGCATCCCAGCAAACAGTTACCGTTAGTATGGCCAGAGTGATTCCCTTCATTGTTTCATGCATTTTTTCGTTTTGTTTTCCGAAATGAGGTAAATTGGGATTATGTAGATTTACAAGAAGACAAAATAAATTAATGGCAAAATGAATGGCTGTGCATAAATCAACGTGGCTAGGAAACAAGGAAGTGTGAAGGGTGTGAATTAAGAAAAATGTATGTGTATCTGAAAGGTGTATAGACAGAGAAAGAGAGAGAGGGAGAGAGACAGAATGAGAGAGGAGCAGAGAAATTCCATGAACTTACTTTCATTATAGCTGACGGCAGAAATTAGCTGAATTTCTCTACGTGATGCGCTTCTTTCAAAATATTTCTCCCCCCTAAAGGAATTCAAAGTGTTTGTGCTGCTGAAGCACATAAAGTTGTACTGCTGACCACCAGTTCATAATTTTATGAATTACTATTTAAGTTGAAAAAATGTTATTGTTACGTTATTTACAATTTATAGTTTAATCAATCAGTTCAATCAGTTATATAAAAAGTTCTTCTTCTTCCTATTTTAATGGCACAATAGCCCATGGAGGTCATATAGAAAGTTCAGTTGCTGTTAATATTACTAACTTGTCTTAGAGCATCCTCCAAAACAGGGGCTTTGATAACAAGTCTCAATAGGCCCTATAAAAATATTAACAATTATACTCGTTTCTCATTAACTCAAATACTTTCATATTTCGTCATTATATTTAAGTCCTAAATTCTCCAATTGTATCCACTACTCGAGATCTTCATCTGACTCGAGTTGCAGGAAAAGTTCCCAACTATGACCAGCTACGTCTAAGCGATGTCATTTCGGCCTCTACGGATCTCCCCACGTCATTCTTGTGCGACCCACTCCTCTCATGGATAGGAAAGACGGCTTTTAAGTGAGCACCTGGCATGCGATGTTCGTACTTCGTTTTCTTAGTGTCCATTTCCATTTCCGTCTCCCTATTATTGTGCCTATGCCAGTTTGTCTAGTGACTCGATACAACTCCTCGTTTGAAATGTTATTGGGCCAGTGAATTCGGAATAAATTTCATTGGTACCGGTTATTGAAATACTATATTGCAGCACTGTGGTGGTAGTAAGGTAGCAATATAAGTTATCATCTGTCAAACAAAGTCCAACTTTATATTGAGGACCAAATTCTTACAATGATTATATTGATACTACTTTTTGCTCCAAATGCTTGTCTGTGGTTATTTTTCAATAAAGTCTTTTAAATTGTTACAGCATTGAATGCTTCCGAAAGTATGAACCGGTTGTCTAAAATTGAGATAGACGCAAAATGTAGGCATTTCTTTTCGGCCTTTTCCAACAACACCTGAACATGTGTGCATATAGTCGATATATTAACAAAAATTTTATTATATGTATATGTAGTTAAGCAATTTGTCTCAATTAAGAAAGGGTATACACGAAGGACTTTTTATACCCTACATACTCTGTGTTAAGGATAACTCAGCTAAAACTTAAGCAACCTCAACCGAATTTCTAAGGCAAACCAAATTGGGCGCCATACCGACCGTTTATTGTCATAACTCAAAAAACATAAATTCTGAAAAAAACACATTTAAACATTTCAATTTATCTTACAATTGATAGCAACAATTAACTTTTTAAAGTAAAAAGTTCATAAGCACTAAATATTTTTTGTTTGTTTTTTTCTGAATGCTATCATCATTGGTCAGTGAGCACGCTTAGCTTCCATAAAAGTGAAATATTCAGTGGGTAATATTAAAGGAAATATTGGTACAAATACAACAACATGTGTAATACTTAATTAAAAATATTATTTTTCTTCTTTTCTTCTTTTAATGGCACAAAAGCTCTTCGCATCTACTAAGTAATGTTGTACGTACAATGTAGTGTATTTGTACACGAATAGAAGTATGCTACAGTTTTATGCCGAATCCGAAAACTTTGCCGTTCATGGGTGCTTTTTACTCTTGGAAGTTTGTCATTGCCTGCCAAGAGGTGGTGCCGTGTAGAAAAATAGTTTTTCCACTTTTTTATTTTTCTGTGCCTTTTTCTTTAATACTTTCAATTACAAATTAGTCCCCCTTTGCCCACATATGGTACATAAGAGAAAAAAAATTGTATAGGGAAATTGAAAACACATATGTACCAGTGCATAGTATACCCGAACTTATCCGGAATACGTATTTAGTTTACTCTTTACTATGTTTCCTCTACCACGATTTCCCGATACTTCAATACTCAGAGCAATTAATTTCTTTTAACCAATATTTGTGTTTCTACTCTGGCGTATGCCCAGCAAATATCCTTTACGTAACTAGTTACGTCTTACATACCTACATACTATATATAGTACATATGTACACCTGTGTCTGTGTGCATATATCAGACAATATGTACTATGTAAATAAGTTGTGTATGTTTCAACTTCACTAACAATATTTTCTTCTCATCTTTTCCTTTTGCTCTTGTATTTTACATGTTCTGCCATCGCTTCGCCTTGGATGGATAGCAACAAGTCAACAGCACTCAATACTGAATACACCGCCGATACTGCATGTGCCAGATCGAAATTGGCGTATATACGAGACGGAGGAAGTTGGCCAAATAATCGCACGAATCCGCGCCGAAGATGCAGAGAATGATGATTTGGTATACGGACTGGAGCCGCACTTTCTCTCATTCGGTGACGCTGATGCCGGAGTGACCCGTGATAAATTGCCATTTCGCATAGATACGGCCAGAGGAGTTGTTTACCTAAACGAGAGTCTTGCTGGGCGGGTAAGTTTTGCCTGTCTCCCACTAAACCACATACAGGGGAGTAGTGTACGGGTAAATACACACACACACACACACACACACACACACACACACACAGACACACACACACACTTACACACTTACACTCACACTCGCATACATTCATATGTGTATTTGAATATACAAGTGCAAGTACGAATTTGCTGGCATACAGACACACTCGTACGAGTAAATAGATGCAAATGTATGCGCTTTACTTTCGCTTTGTTTGTTCATATTAGAGTGGTTGTATTTTGTTGAAATTTGCATACGGAAGGTGAATATTTGCTTTACTGATAGAAAAAACGGGTAAATTTATTATATGTAGTGTGATGGCAGGTGGCATTCTATAGACAACACACATACGAATACGTAAGTGAGTTTGCGAGCGGTAGCGGCAGCAGCAGCATATTTAACTTCAACTGAAATAGCAATTCGTTAGACTTTAATTCTTAAATAACTATTTCTTTACGTTGTTCCTCTTCAGCTTACTTTCAATTGTAGAAATTATGCGACAGCACAATAAGCCATTTCTCATATAGGACTATGTACATTTCAACTGTAAATCCTTCATGTGAGTCCAATGTACATACTCGTAACTACGTTTTGTTCGCTCTTTCGCGATAGTGGCATAAATAACTATTGTCTTCCAGCGGAAGCTAATGTGAAACATTGATTTGGATTTACGTAAATATGCAAGCTTCATGCAAATGTGTATCATAAATTTCAAGTGGGATTAATCGACTGGAACGGCAACATCGAAGGGGTTCGCGAATCGTTTTGTCGTTAGTTTGCCGCAGATGGGAATAAATAATTAGTAAAACACAAGGAAAGCTGTCAGCTCAAGAAAAATGGGAAGTTCATGTAGACAAAAGAAATGTATAAATGGCGCTAATTTTTCAGGGATGTACAATGCCCAAGAATTTATGAATGCCATTCGAGTTTTCCAGAGAATTGTTAGAGTAGTGTACTGAAATCAGAATACAGTTAATTATTTAAATCATGAAAAGTACCATAGATAGATTACGGGTAAACTTCAGGAAAGTGAATTCACGTTGCAATACCAACAACAACAACAATCACATGAATGTTATGCAAATTACTAAGATTCCATTAACTGGTGCCAATATAGCCTTAACTATAGAATCTATGTGTGTGTATTTTCTTTGCAGGGCGGCGAAAACTTGTTTTTATATATTACCGTAACCGATGGACAATTAACAGCGAAAAACGAAGTTTACGTCAACATACTCGGCAGTAGAAGCAACAAGAATGCTGCTTCACGTACCCCGCCTCCAATTTCGAAGGTTGTGCAAAACATCTCGCAATTTTTGCCCGCATTTGATTCGTTGCCGGGCGTGCAATCAGTAAGGAATCAACAACTAAATCAAAGTCCGTCAAATAATTTGCCGCCAGGCTTTGGTTTCAACTCCGGCATTTTCGCTCCCAGCCGCCCAAATTCTGTCAATAGCGGTAGCAATGCGGATGGCAGTGGCTACCTATCAGTGCTTAATTTCAATCCTAATCAACAAAAACCACTTTGGTCCACTAACAATCCCGATAGCAGCAGCGCCGAGAACAATAATAATGACATCGGACCGGATGACAAAACATCGACGACAAGTCGCACGAAACTGACGCCCATCAATATCAGCAGTCACAATACATCAATGTCATATAAAAACAGAATCTCAACAGAACGACCGTCATTTGGCGACGGCCATCAGGCGAATGCGAATGGGGGAAGTGTTAATGTCCATGATGTTGATGTTGATGCTTCTATACCGAAGAACACCAGTGCTGCCTACTCATTTAGGGCTACCATGATTCCGGTCATAATCGCTATTTGCGGACTATTTGTAGCAGCTGCTGTCATCTTTGCGATTTTGTATCGTAAGCGTCTGTGTGCTATTAGCAAAACGCTTAAGAAAAAGTCCAAAGAAGAAATGGCCAAAAAGTCAAATCAGAGCAATTTGAGCAGCAACTTAACTGATGACAGCCGCAACTCAATGGTGCTGCAGCATTGGAATGGTCCGACGGCTCATGGCAATCGTTATGTGCCTTGGGAGCGCGATCAACAGTTAATGCAGAATACGAGTACCACGGTAAGTAAAGGATGCCGACAATTAAGAGAGCGGTCTGTACATAGTAATAAAGTTATTACATTCATGTGAAGGTACTTACATACTTAGTAAAATACAGCAGACAAATATTTTACTATTTATTCTGCTAACATAATTGTTTTGTAATCAATGTCGTTTTGTTAACTAAAGAAAGAGTGAAAATTTATTGAAGGTATGTACTCGTAAAAAGAATGTCCTTACCTATCGGCCCATTCATTTAAACTAATCACTTATAGCTTCGTAGGGTAAAAAGGGGCTGAGGGAAAGTACAGATTTCATTAAACAATTTTTAAAAAGTGATTTGAGTCCTGAAAAATACGTTTCCTGTAGTAGGTACAATGGCGCGTATATGCCATTGATATTTTTAAAAGTTTGAATCTCTAATTCTTCTACTACATACTACTAATCCCACTGAACTTTATTACTTGGAATTGTTTTACCTAAGTATATAAGCAACTAAAATATATAACAAAGTGCAAATTGTTCAAGTAATCAGGTTTTCTGTAAGGAAAATCACAATGGATCGGCCTTCTTTGGCCTAAGTCTGCCTAATGTTCCCTGAATAATAAAGTAATGAGGCAAGCGCCTCGGGGACTTACTGAAAGTTCTGCAAAACTGAATACGATCAGTTTTAAAATAAAAGCGAAAAAGGATATAAAAAGAGAAAGAAACAACTCTCTAGATTTGCAGAATGTGCTTTAAAAACGGAGGGCACAAACTTGAGGAAATGCGAAATTGCGATATTGCGAGGTTTAATGAAGACCACTAATGAAAGTGCATAAATAGAAAATTATATAGTTAATTTCTGCATTGCTAATCCCAATAGCCAACTCTGTATTAAAAATCTTCTTATACTTACCTTGACTTCTGAAGCAAGCAAAAAAGTTGTACGATTTTCGTGTGGCATTAACTTGTCAAATTCATTTTGTCTGCAAATAAATCTTGAGTGTCGCAGTAAACAACAGCAATAACAACAATAACGTCATCGTATTATCATATTGCAATAAAGACGCGATGAAAATTACGTTCTTATTTCTGTCTATCAGGATTACAAATGACTCGCTTGCTATAATTTCGTGTAGAGCAAGTGAATTCGCAACGCAATGCATTATGTGTAGGTAGTTGGTAAGCGTGTGTATGTGGGCGTGTGAACATTGAGCTGCATGTCTCTTCATTAGAAATTTGAGCTAAATTCTCCATAAACGTTTACACATTGGAAATACTTTGCTTTGTGATTTTGTGGAAGAATAAGCAGCCAGTAAGTATTCCGCACACCAATACATATGTACATATTAAAACCTTAAAAGTATGTACGGGTACGTGCTAGAAAATGTAACAATATTTGAGATTTTATATTACTGGAGGAATGCGCGCTCTTCACCGTTTGCATTTTGGCTTGCATCAGCGACTTCGTGTCCTTGCCAAGATAACATTAATGTCATGACAAAAATTGAGGTAGACGATGTAAATACACTCGTTCACACCCACACACTCCGCCAGCCACACACACACACACATTCACACACCGACTCAAACGTCACCGCTGACAGGTTACACAAGGCGTGGTGGGAAAGAAAAATGAATGAAAAGAAATTAACGTGCAGGTAACTGACGGATTCATTTATATTATGACGTGATGAAATCTTGCGCTGCAGCAGCCCAGATTATAAACGCGCCGCTGTTGCAGCCTGCAGTCTACACTCTACTCCTTGGATCTTCTCCAACACGCACTTTGTTCATTTGGGAACAAAAACAAAAACGTGTTGATGAGCAAAATCTCTTGTCTATTGAAAGTGACATGTAATTTGTCGAAGAATATTTCCTTGTGTCTAAGGATAAAAAGTAATCGTTATTTAAAAGTTCAACGCTCCAAAATATCAATATTCGGAGCCGTTTGCTCCGTTTTGCTCAGTCTAATCTTAAAGTTCCGTAATACGAGTAGGTACATACTATTTATCATTATGCGCACGTGAAATTGCACAAAACGAAGTTTCTGCGAAGCTCAACCCAGCCACTGCCACGGCTTGGATAAATCGTATGAACGATTGAAATCTATTCAAAAGCCATTTCAACTTCTTGTAACATTTGTTTGCCACAATCGCTGACGGCAGCGACAAGAAAACGAAAAATCTAGCGCGAATCCTTGCGTGTCATTGTCTGACGTCGACGCGTCAACGACAAGGACAATTTACATAAACACGCTAAACCGCGGGCCGGGGTATGGAGAGTTGTGGAGTTGGAGAGCGAAATTCCGGTGGGTAAGAAGAATAAACCCACTTATACCGTGTTGAAATTGAAGTTTTGGCTTGTTTCGCGGCTTGTTGTTGCATAAACATGGCAGGCAGTGGTTTTGTTTTCATATTTTTGTGTGAATATTTTACTTAAGCGCATTTACTATTTACATACTTTCTACAGCGATGCAATCATAAGCAGTGGTAGTGTAAGTTGGCAATATTTGTAGCAAAGTGGTAGAAACAAGTGCTGCAAACTTATTGTAGGAGCTAGACAATTCTAGTTTCAGTGCCAACACTACTCATATTTTTTTTTTCAGTTCATATCTAAAAATTTGATTTCTCGTGATATTTAACATATTTTTTAAGTCTCGGCAGTTCTCTTTTAAGTGTGGGGAGGATAATTTAGCAATAATAATCCAAATTAAAAACAGAAAAGTCAAAGGCAAACCAAGATTATAATCAACAATGAATTATAGAAAAATATCCAGTAAATTTGGAATCAGTAAAAAAAAACTACTTAATGTAATGTTAATATATAATTTAAAAATTCGTATTATGTAAAAACTTTCAACAACAAAAGTTTTAATGAAACATAATGCAAATATCCGCTGTTTACTGGTTCTTTGGTATTTCCACACAAATTACAGAATCCTTGAAAATTTTTCCAATTGTAGCTTCTAAAAAAGATGCTAAAAGAAAATTCATATTTAATTCGAATAACATTCATAAGCAAACAGCATAAGTTTACAGAGGAATCTGCCTAACTAATTGCTTTTTGTTGATATTCCCTTAAAGATGATGTTATGCCAAAACTTCCTTTAAAGCATTAATCTTATATAACAAAATAACATTGCCATTGCCTTAACTTCAGCACTTTCATATTAACATTTACCTATTCATCAATTCATCACCTATCAATTTCCTTTCATCATTCAAATTGAGTCAGTAAAATTCAAAAACATTTTCAAATTGAAATTCATGCGAAATCTTTTGCGTATATATTTATTTGTACACACATACTTACTTACATACTATACATTGTAAATGTGATTGTATGTGTGTATTAAATATTAGAGCCCTCTGTCAAATTCTACTACGTTTGCTTCATGCTGCTGCGGTTGCCGCTGCGCCGCCTTTGCTACTTCCATCACTTTAGTGCCACTGCGGCATACAAAACATCACAGCTAATCGTCTTGCGAACAGATTTGTTGAATTTGCACATTGGTTTCTCCCCTGCCGATTTGCCAGCACAATTGTCGTTGTCTGCTTATTGTCAACTTGAGCAGAATATTGACAATACCAATCCACAAAAAAATACGAACGAAAGAATCATCTAAAAAGGATATCCAGTCTCCTATTCAACAATCACCCCCAGAAACATATGCAGATATTAAGTGTGTCTGTATGTGCGAGAAAATATGTGTGTGCATGTATTTGCAGACCCACATTTATAGAAATCCTCCCACACAATGATGGCGCGCACTTACGGATATAAATGCAAAATGGATAAATATTTCATTTTACCCCCACGACACCCTTCGAGCAGTTCCGTGGCACCGGCAACTGCCGAGAGTGCGCTGCCAAAGCGAGTGAATTCATCATAAAGTACGAGTATTTTCGCAAAGTGAAAAATTTTAAATTTTTTCCCCCGTATTTCCATTTCGGTTTTGCTTCTTTTTCTGGAAACCCCTTCGGCAAGGACAACTGGAATTTTGAATATTATTTTCTTTTTGCGTTCGCCCTTTTCTACTGTGCAAAAATGCAAATGCTGGTGACAGTAATCTAAACATTTTGACAGTTTTGCAATATGTGCAGAGTCTACGGGATTCTTTTAGAGCTTTCGTTCGGCAGTTTTTTGTCGTGATTCTACTTGCTCAAAGTTTTGCCATACTCCGACACTCACTTGGAATGTGCCAATGTGTGGTTGCGCTTCTATGTACTTATATTTTTATGCATGTGTATAAATTCGTATCGCTGCCTTAATTTGAAAATGCCCTAAGACACATTTTTCAACTTTTTCAAAATATAATTGGTAATATGAAATTTAAAAAAAGGTAAGTGTTTGTTGTACATATGTCTGTACATTATCACAAGTAGGATTGCATATGTTGCTTGAGCTGAAAAGTTATACTTAGTAGTTATTGAGTGCCTTTTTACAGATCCAGTTCCAATCCTTAGAATATGTAGCTTTACAAAATTTACAACTTCATTTATATTTGAGGATAGGTATAAGTATATTCATGTAGAGACTTTCTTCACATGAAGCATTTTGCCATCCCCTGTAAATAAATTCTTTTAATTTACATATACCCAGAGTACCCAGAGTGCATTAATAAGTGTGAAAAGTACAGAAATGCATGGCCAGGTCGTAATTGGGAAGGTTTGGGGATAAAAAAATAAAAATTAGTAAAGTAAAATTATTTTGGCCCAAATTACAAAATTTTTGTATTGCATCTGTACACTTAATGAATGGATCGGTCAGGTTAATGGCTCCGACCTTGGAAATCTGATATCATAGTAAATAATACGAATAAATATTTTCTACACTCAGGGAAAATCGGTCTAAATTCAAGAAAAGCGGTAATAAATGAAGCTCATTCGTTGATCAAAGTCTGTTATGCTAGAACGTTCTTAAAACAAGTATGAAATTATATTTTGCCGCCGAAAAGTTCTTAAAAAAGTCAGTTTTAATTTTCTCAATTTTAGCCAGTCGTTATTCATTTAAGATTTTTCGGTCTTTCGCAATTTTTTTCTCAGTGTAGTAAAACTAAAATTATCATAGAAAAGATAGAATTAAACAATGCTAAAAATCGCATTAGTAAATTTTAGCTCAATTATCTCCAGTCTGAGTTTGACCGATTCGTAGGAAATCTCCGAAGAAGCCTGTGGAGGCGCAACTAAATTAACTTTTGAAATCAGCTGATTGATTTTAAGTGAGTTGTAAAAGAAAAGTGTGAACAGCAATGTGAAGCTATGATTCCAAACATTGAGCTACAAAATTCTCGAATGCACTCGAAATTGCATCTTATTTAAAAGATTTATTAGCTTTTCCGTTCTTTTGTGAAATTTCAGCATGCTTGATATTAAATAAAGAATTACATATAAGAAAAATAAATAGAGTTGCTTGCACCCTTCGTTATTGCTTACATTTACTTTACTTTACTTTTAATGGCACAACAACCCATGGAGGGCCTAGGCCGAGCTTTTCGCATCCACTCATGTTGTGCGTGTTATATTTGCACATGAATGGAAGGGACCTACAGTTTAATGCCGAATCCGAACGGCGAAGTGAAAAGCTTTTAATAGCAATTTTTAATCTTGTAGGTTTGCCATTGCCTGCCAAGAGGTGGTGCCGTGTAGAAAAATTATCTTTTCTACTTTTCGATTTTTCCTGTGCCGAAATTCGAACCCCGGACGCTCTGCGTCCTGGCCTGGGGCGTAGGACACAAGGTAAAGTTCGTGACAGTCGCAGGTGCGTCCATGGTCGATCCTTGCGCTTCTACGTTTCAAGTCGACACACAGCCTCCTCGTGGCGTCCCCTGGATAGCGATCTGACAACCGTCAGTGAGTTAACTAATGTGTGCGGCGGGCTTCTCCATGGCCTTGAATGAATGGTTGTGCGTCGGGCTTGGAACCCACCACGTTAAAATACCCTCCAATGAAACCTTCAAACAAGCCTCGGATAATGAACCCCTCTAATGTTGACGACTCCCGCAAACGCCCAAAGGACAACGATTTACGGATATGCACCTGGAATGTCCGAACCCTCTACAGGGAAGGTGCCTCTATCCAGCTGGTGGATGTCCTCCAAAAATATAGAGCTGACATCACCGCTGTACAGGAAATGCGATGGACGGGACAGGGTTGCTCCAAAAGAGCATCCTGTGATATCTACTACAGCTGTCATGCGTCGAGACACGAATTTGGTGTTGGATTTGTGGTTGGGAAGAGACTGCGTCATCTAGTCTCGAGGTTCACGGCGGTGAACGAGCGCCTAGCCACTATCCGCATCAAGGCAAAATTCTTCAACATCAGCCTAATTTGTGTCCATGCCCCGACGGATGAGAAGGATGAAACGACCAAAGATGACTTCTACGAGCTCCTCGACAAAGCTTATGAGCATTGCCCCCGCCACGATGTTAAAATCGTGTTAGGCGACTTTAATGCCAAGGTGGGCAAGGAGAGTCTCTTTGGTCTGACGATCGGAAAATTCAGTCTCCACGACGAAGCCACCGATAACGGTATGAGACTGATCGACTTCGCCGCGGCACGAAACATGACAGTTAGTAGCACCAGATTCCAACATAAGGATATCCATAAGGCCACTTGGCTGTCCCCTGATCAAAACACACGAAACCAAATTGATCACGTTGTGATCGACGGAAGGCACGCTTCCAATGTACTAGACGTACGCACAATACGTGGTGCAAACATCGACTCAGACCACTACTTGGTTGCAGCCAAGGTCTGCACACGTATATGTGTAGCAAATCGCGTACGGATAGGTACAAAGAGAAAGCTGGATGTCGAAAAGCTGCAATCACAACAGACAGCCAAAGTCTTTGCCAACCAACTTGCACTTCTCCTTTCGCAAAACACCCCTCAACTTGATGATATATGCGCACAGTGGACGCACATTTCCCGCTCTATGCGTACGGCTGCCGAAGAGGTGCTAGGCTACCACCGTCGACGGAGAAATATGTGGTACGACCAAGAGTGTCGCGATGCTACTGAAGCGAAAAACACAGTCTATAGAGCCACCCTGCAGTCAGTTGCAACGCGAGCTGCTAAGGAGCGATACAGAAAGTTGAGGAGGGAGGAGAAACGTCTTTTCAGGCGCAAGAAAAGAGATGAAGAAAGACGCGAGTTCAATGATATCGAAATGTTGCGGGACAGGAACGAGGTCCGAAAATTCTTTGAAAGAATAAGACGCCTGACTCTTGGTTTGAAGACCGGGGCCTCTTCCTGCAAGGATGAAGATGGAAATCTGGTGACAGATATCCAGGGCATAATGAGATTATGGAGGGAGCACTTTTCGCAGCTGCTTAATGGCGAAGACGGCAATAATCCCGCCACTGCGGAACCCACTCCGGAAACCCCAATCACTGACGGCGTTGAAGTACCGCCGCCTGACTATGAGGAGGTCTTAACAGCCATTGCTCGGCTGAAAAACAATAAGGCTGCAGGTGCAGATGGCCT
Source organism: Palloptera scutellata (assembly GCA_958295655.1). Lineage (NCBI taxonomy): Eukaryota > Metazoa > Arthropoda > Insecta > Diptera > Pallopteridae > Palloptera > Palloptera scutellata. The sequence continues at coordinate 53,885,367 of OY282450.1, forward strand.
GCCTGCTGAGTTGTTTAAGACCGGAGGCGATGAGCTCAAAAAACGCATGCATGAGCTTCTATGCAGAATATGGTCAGATGAAAGCATGCCAAGTGATTGGAATCTCAGCGTACTCTGCCCAATCCATAAGAAGGGTGATTCCACGATCTGCGCCAACTACCGTGGGATCAGCCTTCTTAATATTGCATATAAGGTTCTATCGAGCGTACTGTGCGAAAGACTGAAGCCCATCGTCAACAAACTGATTGGACCTTATCAGTGTGGCTTCAGGCCTGGTAAATCCACCATCGACCAGATATTCACACTACGCCAAATCCTGGAAAAGACCCGAGAAAAACAGATCGACACCCATCATCTATTTGTCGATTATAAAGCCGCCTTCGACAGCACGATTAGGGATCACTTGTACGCCGCAATGTCTGATTTTGGTATCCCTGCAAAGCTCATTCGTCTTTGCAAAATGACACTGACCAACACCACCAGCGCAGTGAAAATTGGGACAGACCTCTCCGCACCATTTGATACCAAAAGAGGTTTCAGACAAGGTGACTCCCTATCGTGCGACTTCTTTAACCTAATGCTGGAGAAAATAATTCGAGCTGCGAACATCGACATCTCTGGCACTATCTTCTACAAGAGTGTCATGCTGCTAGCATACGCTGATGATATTGACATCATTGGCAAAAACGCTCGAGCAGTCAGTGCAGCATTCTCCAACCTGGAAAGGGAGTCTCGTCGTGTGGGTCTAGTGGTGAACGAGGACAAAACGAAATACCTTGTGTCAACAAACAAAGAGTCACGGCGTCTTGGACAAAATGTCACTGTTGACAACTACACTTTTGAAGTCGTCAAGGATTTCGTTTATTTAGGATCCAGCATAAACACCAACAATAATGTCAGCCTTGAGATCAAGCGGAGACTAACTCTTGCCAACAGGTGTTACTACGGGCTCAGTAGGCAATTGAGAAGTAGAGCCCTCTCTCGACCGACGAAAATAACGCTCTATAAGTCCCTCATCCTTCCCGTCCTAATGTATGGCGCAGAGACGTGGACATTGACCATCAATGATGAGAGACTGTTAGGAGCGTTCGAGAGGAAGATACTCCGTAAGATCTACGGTCCAGTATGCGTGGATGACGTGTTTCGAATAAGATGGAACGATGAGCTGTATGAGCTGTACGCCGACACTGACATAGTCAAGCGTATAAAACTCCAGCGGCTTCGCTGGCTGGGTCATGTTGAGCGAATGGAAGAAAGCGCTCCGGCTAGAAAGGTGTTTTATTCGAACCACGGTGGAGGATCACGCAGAAGGGGACGTCCTAATCTCCGTTGGAAAGACCAGGTGCAGGGCAACCTGACTGCACTTGGCCTTATCAACTGGCGCCAGCGCGCGCATAGCAGAAGTGACTGGCGAAGCTTTGTGGAGGCGGCCAAGACCGATCATCGGTTGTAGCGCCAGCTAAGTAAGTAAGTAAGACGCTCTGCGTAGCAGTCCAACGCACTACCACTACACCACAGCGACCACATTACCTGGACCCAAATATTTTCCATTGCTATACACAAAATAGACGTAGGAAACTACTTGACGTCTAAAGTACGAGTATAAGTGCCAGTAGCAGTCCCAGCTCTTGGGAGTAGTCGAAAGTCAGTCTTGCGGTTAGAAAAGCGATAATTTTGGAGTAAAGATTTTAGAAGAAGTCTATTTACGATTATTGAACTATCGAAGCCTGCTTAATTTTTGATAATTTTCTTATATTCTTTCAAAAAGACTTTTAACACAGAACCAGCGATTGTGAGCATATTTCACTTGGGAGAAACTAGCCATCCCCCTTTAATCTTGTTGATAAAAACTTTTCGGTTTACTGTCTAACGAAATCATCTTAAATTCGAATCCATTTCAAAACTCCTAAACATATTATTCGCCTCTTAAATAGTGGCACATATTGCTGCTGCTGCATTTTATTATTACCTAAGTATTGTGAAATAACTATGTATACTTATGTATTTAATCACAGACACACCTCAAATTTATACACACTCATAGCTTCTTACACTTTACAATTCTCAATAAAAACGTAATAAACTAAAATAAAAATTTTCATTTCTATATCCTCAACAATGGCGTGCATTGAATGTGACATAAACAATAACAACAACATGATACAACAATGCAATAAACTACCACGATGCCGCTGTTATCACCAACAACAACAACTACAACCACTCTACTACCACCATCACCATTAAACCTATCCTACAACACTGAGTCAGGCAACATCACAGTTATCAACAAGTGCTGCAAACGGTGGCGTCAGCCATCCTGGCGATATTTCCCCAGCTGGTATGATGGGTGCCTTAACAAATTCCAGTGGTGTCGTAGGAGGCGTCGGTGCGACCCCAGGCAGTGGCGCCAATGGCAGCGCAAGCAACAGCAACCAAGGTAAATACGATCGATGGGAATTCCCGAGGCACCGATTGAAGTTCTTCAACATATTGGGCGAAGGCGCTTTCGGGCAAGTGTGGCGCTGTGAAGCTGTCGACATTGATGGTAAGTAAGCATCTGCTTGTTTATAACAACAGCGATTTGGTTTATTTAACGATGGAGGGTGTCGTGGCAGCAATGGTGCTGGCGGGATACAGCGAGGCATACAGCATATGATGCGAGAAATATATTTATTTATTTGCTTTTGCAGTGAAATGTACGGAAAAGTTCGGCAGGCAGATAAGACCGACGAAAGAATTGTTTATTTCTTTGTCAGAGTTTTTACTTTTCATATTGCTTATGCAGTTTATTTTCTTTTCCACAATTTTTTATATGTACATACTGGTATATATGTATGTAATACTATATAGGTAGGTAAGTATCATATCGGCTGCGTGAATTGGCAGGAGGAATCGTTTGGCGTGAGCGGCTGAAGATAAGAAGGATGAGCATTGCCGATGATGAGATACTACATTTTTAGAAATTGTAGATTTCATTGGCAATGTCTCTGTATGCATTTATTACTACAAATGATATTTCTTCGCTCGCAGTTGCAACAAATTATATTTGAACAAGATTTGAATTAATTTGCCGAATGTTTCAAAAGCCTTTTTCAACGTTAGTAAGACATGGCCAACAGTAGCTAACTCATAGGAATTCAAATTAGATATAAGTATAAACATAATGATTTCTATCGGCTATCTTAGGTAATATTTCTATCGTAGGTAATATTCTCACTCAAGTGGGCGGTATTATGTGCATAAGTATAAGTACCTACCTACCAAATAAGTAAATACACAAACACATTGTCGGGTATATTAGTATTTAGGTCAATAAGAGCGATGCGATGCGATGCGATACGTAGTGATACGTTGGGATATTACCCGAGGCACTTTCAAAGGAGCCACAAATTGATGTATCGTTACGATAAACAAATATAAACAAAATTACATTTTCACACACATACACACATACATTTACAAGTACGTCTAAGCGTACACAACCTTGCGAGCAGTGAAGGATCAAACAGAATACACAAACAAAAATAAACAACCGAAAATGACGAACATAAGCATAGCAAATTGCAACATACTCGTACACGAAAACAAATTAATGACTTGCGAGTTGTAGCACGACAATCATACATACTTACATACAAACTCGTACTGGTGGTATAAAGATTTCGAACCACTTTTACTATGGCCGCACCCAATGAAGCATGTATTCAATTTAAGATTCAATACAAAGTAATGCTGCTAAATTTACATTAGTGAAGTAAACTACATATGTGACAGCGGATCCTGAGTTGCAATATAAGGGGAGGAGGTCCCCTTAAATGTATGGCATATTTATCGGAGGTTTTAAGGTTAAAACTCTACACCGCCCCTCTTCCATAGTGTCCGCTAGTTCACAGCGATTAGAAATTTTTACTAATTTATATCCATCCATTTTCTAATAGCGTTCAAAAGAACGCTTAGGAAAAATTGGCGACTCTGTTCACACAACGTATTTTAATCTTATGTTGGTATGAAGAAGGTACTCAATCTATACCCTACTATGTATACCCTACACACCCTCTGAAATCAAATACCTTTAATAAAACACCTTTTTGCATTCAACGGTTGGGTTAAATTTTTATGATGTTTGCGTGAATTTCATATTTAGAAGGCGTGGCTATCGACAAATAATAATAATTTTCCCATAAGTTATTTTTGAAATTATTTTATCTGTTTTATCTGTATTTGGGAGGTATCACGCCTGCTTGACCGATTTTGCCCATTTCAGAACTTAACCTCTTCCTGACAATAGAAGGCAAATGTCTGTACCAAGTTTGGTGGCGATGCTTGAGTTTTACTAGAGTTATCATGTCACAGAGAGACAAACGAAAATGGCTAAATCGACTCCACTATGCACCCTGCCCCATTCCGTTCTCGCTCAACGGAAACATTAAACGTGCTAGTTCAGCTGCTGCCTGAAGAACTACATCTACACTAAAGCTCAGCCAGACTCGTACCAAGAGGGTGCTAAAATGCCAAAAACTGCTGGCGTAGTGTAATCCAATCAATTTGTATGGGTGCCTGGGCATAGGGAAACATTGAGGGAAACTGTGAGGCTAATCACCTCGCTAGACATGGAACTATTCTCAGCAATTCACTCATAGGGTATCACAATGGACCAACTGGGGTCCCCACAACCTAACCTAACCATAATACTGTAGCAGGTACCGAATACACCATACTGAATCTCACCATGCTGTGTCTAAGCACATCTCTCGCAAAGTAAAGTTGGAGAAATAATCATGAGGCAGTAGCTTTTTCTATAAAAATACTGACTGACTGATACAAATTGGAATACGGGGTCAATTTTACCCAATTTTGTGAAACTACTTTGGTTTTGGTTTCCGGATCAGTCCTGGTTTGTTATTGACCTAATCTGAGATTCATGTCGGATCAGACTCCCGATCAAACTCCACGAAGTCCTGGTTTGTTATTGACCTAATCTGAGATTCATGCCACCGCAAATTAAAACCAAAAAGCTAATTAGTGAGGCAGGTTCCAGCTCTAAATTTGTACAGTCTTTTAGTTAAGCCCAACTAGGCTATTCTCAACTCAACTCTGCTTTTTGCCTTTGAATTATGTAAAGCGTCCAGTTCAATTTGAATCAAATTTTTCATAAAACTGCACTGAAAAACATATCACAAAATCTTCATGGATTATGTTATTGTTGTGTATTTATAAGCGTAGTTGATCAAAGAAAAAATAATTATTATTAGCCCTTAATAAGTTCCTTTTGATGGCATTTTCAACCATTTGGAAATGTGTAATACTTACTTACTTACTTTACTTTTAATGGCACAACAGCCCATGGAGGGCCTAGGCCGAACTTTTCGCATCCACTCATGTTGTGCGTGTTATATTTGTACATGAATGGAAGGGACCTACAGTTTAATGCCGAATCCGAACGGCGAAGTGAAAAGCTTTTCATAGCAATTTTTACTCTTGTAGGTTTGCCATTGCCTGCCAAGAGGTGGTGCCGTATAGAAAAATTATTTTTTCTACTTTTTGATTTTGCCTGTGCCGAGATTCGAACCCCGGACACTCGGCGTAGCAGTCCAACGCACTACCACTACACCACAGCGACCACACAACCAACGCATATTATGGATACGTAAAGTACAGTTCGATAACGCTTTATCTGAAATTAGTTGCTTTTAAATTAAACGCCAATACAGAAGCTAAGATTAGCTGAAAATTGTATTGAGATAAACTTAATTCAAGGATTAATGGCTGAAATTATGGTTGCTCCATTAAACAATATCAGCTTTATGTGGTTTTATTTCTTTATAGTTTGTGTGTATGTGTACATATATACACATACATACACACTTACACAGATATATTGCATGCCCACATAAGCAAAATTTTTTCGGTATTGTTTATTCTCCCGTAAAATGCATTGTTTATTTTGACGTTTGTCTAACATTGACCACTCAAAATTTATATCCCACAATTTCTTTTTATTGCAGTTTTAATGGACGGTATTTAAAACTTTTTTGGTCATTAATCCTTTCTCGTCCATAATGTTTGCATGATTTTTGTCAAAACTATGTGAGCAACAAAAGTTAAAAACAACATGAGCAAAAGCAGAAATAACGACCAAAACAACTACAACGAGTACAACGAACAAAAAAATCCGAATATGATCTGAATAACAGAATAATTGCCACAACTAGCGTTGAAAGTATGTATGAGCGGCTTCGGTACACTGAAGAAATAAGTTTTACAAATACGAATCATTCGCAACTTTTTGAAAACTTTTGTGTACCTTGACGGTCAATTTTGAGAAACCTTTGACAAATGTACTATATGCACAGTGCTTCAAGCAGTGGATACAATTTTTATCACAAATCATAACAAATCCGACGCCATTTTACAGGAATGTAAGAGCTATGCACGGTGAGCATGCATCAAGTATAAAAAAATCTTACAACAGTTTCAGACAAAGAAAAATTTAAACTTTAAATGAGAATTTGAAAATTTCTATAATATATAATCTGGAGTTTTGATATCTCAAATTAGATATTTTGGATTTCAGAAGCCACAAAAATTGAAATCGCCATTTCAAATACATAAATATATTCTGATATTTTGGCGAATGTGGTTAAAGTAGTTTACCAGGTGTATAAGTATGAAAATACACGTTTATTTAAGAAAAATTGTTATACATTCAATCTTCAAAGTACAATCTTCAATAAACTGTTCGGTTTTTGAGTCAAACCAGTCATCGATCCATTTTTTCAACATTTTCGTACGAATCGAAGTGCTGCTCAGCAAGTGCGTGTCCTATTGATGAAAATAAGTGGTAGTCTGATGCAGCCAAGTCTGGTGAATAAGCCTCATGGGGGAGGGATTCCCAGCTGTACGTCAAGAAAAATCCATTTGTGTTGCCTAGCTTGATATTCTGGACGTTTTTGGCGCAAAGCACGGTTCAAATCGGCCAATTGTTGTAGGTAGCGCTGACCAGTAACTGTTTCCCTTGGTTTCAGAAAGTCAACCCAGATAACACCTCGCTGATCCCAGAAAACACAGAGCATTATCTTCTTTCCGAAGCGATTTGGCCGGTGTATCTGGCTTAACATATAATCGTTTACGTTTGGGATTCTCGAAACAGATCAATTTTTCATCGCCATTAACAATTCGATGAAGATATGACTTTCTTTTGTACTAGGTGGTTTTTCGATTTTCTTGCTGTCTTTCAGTCCATTCAGGCGGCACCCACCTTCCCACCTTCAAAATCAATCCCATGGCTTTAAACGTTGAGAAATGCATTAATGGGTAACATTTAATTGTTCTGCAAATTGTTCTTGCGTTTGACCATCATCCTCATCGAGTAAAACTTGCAATTCGGCATCTTCAAACTTTTTCGGTGGTCTTCCACGTTCTTAGTTTCTCACATCAAAATCGCCACTTTTAAACTTATTGAACCACTCGTTGCACTGTGTTTTGCCTAGAGCTAGTTGGCCATAAGCTTCCTCAAGCATTCGATGAGATTCCAGAGCAGATTTCTTCAATTGGAAACAGAAAATCAATCATGTCCGCATATCGTAGTTTGTAGGCACAAAATTCGACATTTTTCGAGCGAAAAAAATATGTTGTTGTATGAAACTTGATTGTTTATGAACTGAATATTTTTGACAGAACTAAATGCGAAGAAATGGCGACAATGATTTGACAGAGGTTTGACAGAGCGTATAGTTTTCCCTAGCGACACAGAGATGTCACTACCGGTTTCATACTTGTACACCTGGTATAGAAAAATCTGGTACCATTTTTGAAGTGAGTAATCTTATACCATGATATTAAGTTTCATGAAAATCAGAGCACTCCTTCGATTTTCCGCCTATTGTGTGAAATCGAGGTATTGAGCACCGCTCCCAATTTTCTTTTGTCTTAAACCTTATAAAATGATATAAAATCTGTCCCCCTTCGAAAATCTCTGGTCTCTGGAACTAGAATCTTAATATAAAAACAGTAAAAGAACTGAAAACCATCTTAAGCTTAGTTTAGAATGTTTTGCTTGATACTGAACTCAAATATATGGCTTCTTTCTGGGCTGTTAGTTTCTCAGGTGAGTAAAGTGATTGCGAGTAGTTTTCCCATGGTCAGACCGGGTTGTTTTTATTTAGTTACTTAGTTTCCGTGCCAGTTCCAATTGCAGACACATAGTTCTCCTTATTTACCGCTAAGCCTTTTCATTTGTCTTTTGTTTATTTATTGTTGTTTATGTTGTTCGTGTTTTTTTTTTTCGATGTATAGAATGTAGCGAATTTCTAGTTTCAAATAAAAACTATGTATGTATATCATCGCATATAAATTTCAAAACATTTTTGGCTAAAACTGTATGTAAAAACTAATTTATGTATTTGTTGGGCAAAAATGAGCAAGAGTTGAATAGAAATTATTTGCATGAAAATTTTAGTATTTGCAAAATATTTGTTTGTAATTAGGAATCATGGGGGAATTCAACACGATGTACTCAGTTTTCGTGTTTTTCCATTATTACTCATAATATTATTAAAAATATTCTAATGAAATACGAATAAAATATTCGTATTTTTAAAGCTTAATAAAGCAAAATAAGTAAGTAACATAAGCCTACAGAATTTAAGCACCAAATAAACTAAAGTGGAGTTGAGGCTCGGAGCGAGTGAGCGGGGCACCTGTCTGCCACCTAACCGCGCCCTCCGCTTTGCTCGACTCTGTCTGAGTATACAAACTGAAAATGAGCATTTGCCGACAGCATCCTCGACATACGGATTGCGAAGGGATTTGCATATTTTTATTTTAGTAATAAATTTTTATTCGATGGGTGTGGGTGTGGGTGTGTGTGGGGGTGTGTGTGTATTGTGTTGCTCAATGAATATTCTTTTATATGATGTTTTTATTGTGAAATTATTGCTTTCGTGTTTGTTGCTTTTGCTGTTTTTATTTTTGTATTTTTTGTTTGTTCAATATTTTGTAATTTGTAAATTGCTTTACAATAAAAGCAAAAGCCAAAGCCAAAGCCAAAGCCGAAGTAAAAAACTGGTACAGCGGTAATGAAAAACGACTTCGAACATAACTCTAAAAACTGATAGAGATGTATTTAAATGAATTGTTGTTGTTATCGTTTTTATCATTTTTGTTGTTGTTGTAATGTTATTTACAGGCAGCAGCATTTGAAATCATGTACATTTTATATGAGAACAGAGCAAGGGCTTAAAAAAATAATTTGTCCTTTTTCAACAATATGCCACACACCAACCTGCCTATACTCGTACAGACACGTACAGGACATGTATGTGAGTGACTGTGTGTGTTTATGTACATGTTTGCATTATTTGTTCTTTGAACATTGTCGCATTGATGTACAAATATGTAACTGCGGTTTGTGTGGTAAAATCCTATTATAAATGGTGTGAATTCTGATTTATGTAATGAAAGCAACAACGGCGAATGTTTAATTGTGACGCCGGAGTTTTTTGGTCGGATTTTTATCATTTTATGAAGTGCTACAAAGCAATAACAATAATCAAAGGTGGAAAAAATTATCCATATTATTTATAACTTGTACATACATTTGCAATGGCAGCAGATTAATCCGGGACCCCCTTTCCTCTCGTTGCTTGCCATGAGCAAATATCCTGCATCAAATAATTTGGTAATCAGTTCAGAAAACTTGTCAAAATGAAGAGCAACCAAATGAATGTAAAGCCCAGAATACATATAACGATTGATTCTTCCATGCTTTCTGCTATTAAATACCCCGAAGCAGGCAATTCATCATTCAAGCCTTTAAACTGAAATGTCGCTCGCTCTACGAATATATTCGAGGATTCGTCCTTCTGGCTTTGCAATCTCTTGTACACTGTATGTACACGCACACACACACACCACGTTTCTTCATCGCTATTTTTGACACTTTCAACAAAAACTCATGAGCCTTTATATTTTTGGGACATTACAATACTGAAAGAGAAAAAGTTGTTTATATTGCATACATTTATAAAGGACACACTTAATATCCCTTGAGTCGCAACAGACGATAGCAATTCTGTTGTTGTTTTTTCATTTCATTTCATAATATTTTTACTTATAAATCTGAATTTATGTGCCTTTGCTTCACTCATCACAGCGGTATGGCGCCAAAAGTTCTGTTTATTAATATTTGTATTTTATACATGTGCATTGTATTCCAAAAAATTGTCACTTGCAGATTTTCAACTGCATTCCTGCCAATCGCCTGCGACTGCCAGAATGGGCAAAAGTTTCGATAAAACAATTCTGTGATTCTTTTGGCCGTTCTACTGAAACTCAACGAGGACACGACGATAGCCTTGCTATAGCAATAATCCACCACCATTACCACAGCGGGTAGGCTGGCGTTGACTCTGGGAGTGAGTTTGGGGTTGAGGCTGAGACTGAGACTGAGACTCAGACTGGCTGTTGTGGGTGTCCTTGTCGCTCGTTATTGACGCGATTCTATGATGTTACATATAACCACCCCTTATTGTGTCCTCATCATTTTTACAAGCGGATATTGAGTGCAGATAATGTCCTTATAGTTTCAGTCGTTTGCTCATTGAGCGAGAAACTACATACAATACGCTCTGCCTTCATGCATGTAAACATACATACATACGTAGTACATGAACATGCTAGTCACAATGACATTTCTGTGTCCTTGCACTTACAATGTCATATTTTTTCCAATATCCTCTTTGTTATACATACTTGTAATTTTACAATATATTTTTGTTTAATCGTCGAAAAATATAAGTATGCATGCTACTTATTTCAGAAAAGCATCCTTGGCTGAAGTTAAATTCTTACTGTTGATTTCATTTGCTAGAGCTTAAGCTTTGAGTGTTAGATCGCTGAAATCGCAATAGAACAAATGCTTAAGTTTCTTCGCTATCACGTTGATGCTGTTAAAAGGTTTAGAAAAGTCGTGCAAAGTGAAACATCTATAAAGAAAATATCTAATGCCAAGCACATACTTGCCAGTAGAACCACAGGAAAAGTGTCTCGTCATTTTGGCACTTCATTTAACTTGCCAAAAGTTAGTTAAGTGCACTTTACTCATTTTCGTACAGTGCACTAAGTATGTGCACTAGCTAATGTCGAGAAACGTCGATGTCTACTCGAGGAGTTAAGTGAAAGCCAACGAAATCAATGCGGTTAAAATTTTGCAACATTTTCCGTACATGTTATATACATGTGAAAACTCTTCTGAACATCGAGATATGTTTTTCAGGAGCACTGAGTCCTCGGTGGCATCATCTCTTTAGATCTTTGCAACAATTTCCGTACTTCCTTGAAATTCGCCGTTCTTCCTCTCGCCAACTCTCTTTTTGAAGTGATTACCAACTTTAAATCACAACTCTATATATGTAGTTATACTTTCGAAGAAAGAAGAAGAACAAGGAAAATTAATTGAGTTACATCGCTTTATTTTCTGCAGCTCCTTTTGACACTTAACCATTTTTATTTTCTACTTTATCGCTCTGATTCTCAAAGAAACAGCTTCTTATAGCCCAGCAACATCTTCTGATTCCATTTTGTATATAAGTTAAGCGACTTAAGTTGAGTAACCATTTAATTCATCTGTTAAGTTGAACAATTTGAGAACTTTTGTTAATTACATTTTACTGTAAACTCTTGATATTGAACAGCAGGTGGTATGAGTAATGTTAACTAACAATACGAAGATACTAGGGGTTCCAATAAACATCCAGTCAAAATTATGATGTTGAAATTTCGGACTCTGAATAGATATTGTATGTATAACAAAACAATGGAAAATGATTAAAATGTCACTTTTTTATATCTTATATCAAATGCATACATTGCCTAAGTTCGAGTATATAAACAATTCTTAAAAACATACGTTTACATTTTTTGTTTCTGGTTTTGTAAAATATATTTAAAATTTAAGAATAGTTAGACTTCCAATTTCATTATTCCAAAACTTCAACGCAAGCTTATGCTTCATTTTCCTTTGTTCCTTTGTTTATCTTGGATACCCTCAACAATTTTCGCTGCCATTCTCAGTAATAAGTATCACTATTTTATCAACTTTGCCTTTTAATTTTTTGACAAAAGTTTTCCATACCAATGCAACTTATCCAACAACAAATACCGCTCCTCTGTTTGAAATATTGACTCGACCCATTGCTCCGGCGACTGCAGGTGACATAAATATATTTTCTAGTTTTTGCAATAGGATGTCCGGCAGGTTTTTATACTGGTTAAAATTCTTCATCATTTACATGCGTTTCTGACGAAGATGACGTAATATTAAACTTCTCCTTTGCCATGTGTTTCCTCTCCCTTTCTTTTATTTACCTCTTGACCTACTTTCTACTTCTTCATACTGCCACTTCCATTTCTCTTAAATTGTTGTGACTCAGTCCAATCCAAAACGCTCATACTACATTACAATACATATTCTCTCTTTTTCTGAAAGAATACACGTTCTCCATAGTTTTTTATAGCTCTTAAACCATCTGCTACAGATGTGTCAAATAATTATCGACACCCTTCGAAAAATATCCCGAGACTTACCGACAAATTCCTTCCCTGTTCCAAATGGGAAAACTGTACACCTTGCAGCACATCTATGCTACGAGGAAGTCTGGTCGTAGAAATGGGGAAGATTCGCGTTCCTAGTACACAACCGAGTATGTATGTTTTTGTAGCCTCAAATGGCTACAAAAACCCATTAAAAGTAAGCCAAGGTGCAATTGATATAGGTTGATGATATAAAAAGTGCTTCAAAATTTAACAGATGACCTCTTCACATTGCACGGCAAATATTTTCTTACTTTACTTTCCTTTTAATGGCGCAAAAGCCCATGGAGGGCCTAGGCCGAGCTTTTCGCATCCACTCATGTTGTGCTTGTCATATTTGTGCATGAATGGAATGACGGCGAAGTGAAAAGCTTTTCATAACTATTTTTACTCTTGGAGGTTTGCCATTGCCTGCCAAGAGGTGGTGCCGTGTAGAAAAATTATTTTTTCTACTTTTTGATTTTGCCTGTGCCGAGATTCGAACCCCGGACACTATGCGTAGCAGTCCAACACACTATCACTACGCCACAGCGACCACCTAATACTTTCACTTAACACAAATATTCATAAGTTTTCCCATTTTAGCTTTCGCGATTTTTGGAGAATCTGTCTCGATACAAAGTGTATCTGTCCTATGTGGTGTAAAAAAATATATTGGATGTTAAGTTAGAAATGTTAGAATGTTCATATTCGGCATAAAACCGTAGGTTCCTTCCATTCATGTACAAAAATATAACACGCAAAACATAAGTGGAGAATACTAAGAAGGAGGAGAATACTTTTTATTATTATACTTTTCTTTTATTTCCAGTTTGCAATGGCAAATTTATAAAAATAGCGTTTCCATTGTTTTAACAGTAATCACTGTCAAATTTCAAAGAGCAACATTCTGTTCTATACTTATAGAGTTTGTAATGTAATGTTCAATGTAAAACAAGAGCGCACTGTCAGTTAAATTACCATAACAGTACTAACTTTACTAATGGAATTGAACGGCAAAATTTCTGATTTGATATAGTTTCCGTCTGATATTAAAGCATGTTTCCCTCAGTGTATGTAATGGCGACCTAAGTCTCACTGAAGACAAATTCATAAGTACAAGACAAGACCAAAACAAAAGCCCAGTAGTTCGAGGAACAAACTCAAATATGACACAAATGCACAGAGCTAAATAATTAATATTAAAATTAGGTACTTGAAAGGCTTAAGTGCTCTACATGCATCCATATTTGATGAACTTTGACGTATTTAAAGTGTTGGAGCGACTGTAACCTTCGGCATAAAAACTTCATATTTAAGATCTAATTATTTGTCGCTAAATGGCATACAACGCGCTTCGTGTAGCTATAATTTGAATTTATTTCCATAGAAGCGTAGACCAAACTAATGCACTCGTACAAGGTGAAGCACAACAAGCAATGGAGCGATACACACTTCCAAATTACCAATTTGAAGCACAAATGTGCATCAACTCAGGAGGTGGTCATTTGACCGATATCATTTTTTCAACATAATGTAGACTTTCAAATAAACTTATTCAAATTCCACTCTTAAGTGTTTAATTCTAACTTATTTCTGAATTGTTTGTGGCATAGTCCATATGCCAAATTGTGGCAAATATGTGGGCACTCAATCGATAATTTTTTTACCGCACCAGGCCTGATTTGTGAATGTTTATTTTTGAAAATGAATTGATTTGACAATATCACAACGACAACTTTTTTTTTAGATATTGTAATAATTCGAATTGTTTCGTTTTATTTTTTTTAATGACATAACAGCCCATGGAGGGCCTAGACCGAGTATTATGCCGAATCCGAACGGCGAAGTTAAAAGCTTTTCATAGACAATTTTTGCTCTTGTAGGTTTTCCATTGCCTGCCGTGTAGAAAAATTGTTTTTATGCCTTGCGAGATATACAGATTTCACATTAATGCTTCTTTAGGAACTATTAATCTCTAATTACATACTACACTAAATGGAAAAATCAGTTTACATACTTATAATATTTTGCAAAAAAATCAATTTAAAATCAATCAAAAGCTAAGATTTATTTATGTAAATCAAGGTTCTTTTTGTAAAATGTTCTGTATTGTGAAAGTCTCTGCAGTGAGTTTTGCATAAATTGCCTCGATATAATTATGTATTTAAATTGGAATATTCGTAGTACTTAACTGGTTTCTTACAAATTCACATTAGACCGGGTCACCGTCTATGTGGGGAAAAAGTTGAATGTATCACAATACCTCGAGAGTATTTAAGGGCAAACCAATTTTTTCCTGGTGGTTTTGAAGTAGTGCCTTTTCTTTGTTCTTGTCATAAAATTGTAATTTAATATCCGATCGTCTAGTGTATGGTACGTTGGAGTGATCAGATGTTATTGACCCCCGATGTCACCTTCGCCTAGTTATTTCAATTGTTAGACTTTTTGAACGATTTAGGAAACTTTGATTTTAATTTTATAAATAATAAGAATACTCTTAAGAAATCATTAAACTTTTGGGTTTTTTTATACACTACATACACACTGTTTATAGGGTACTTACATTGGTTTTGATCGAGTAACGGTTGCTTGTAATGCCCACAATTAGGCGTATATAGGAAGGTAAGTCGAAAGATATAGTGAAGCAAATAAAACCAAATTCGATGTACACGGTTAGAATAGCTTCAAAATAACTGAAAATTATGATCATTTGGCAATAAACACGACCACCTACCGTACAAGTGAAATTTTCACAGAACGATAGAAAAGGAGCTACTGGTAGATAGTGTGTTGGACTAATAAGATAAAATATTTCATACAAAAACCCTAGAAATTTAACCCACCGTTGAATGAAAGCTGTTTTATTTCAGAGGGTGTGTGGAGTATATAAAGATCAGGTGCACCCTTACACTGCTTCCGGGATTTTTGTCATTCGTGGTCAACAAATTTAAAGCAGAACAAAGTTTCAGCACCAACTATGCGCAAATGACTGATTTCACTGTTTGAAAACCTGAATTTTTTTCAAAAATATCTATGTTCTGTAAGTCGATTCTAATTGGTAATTGGGTTTGGGTGGCTACCCAGGAGCACGCTTAGGCCAATAGAAAACTATACGTATCACAATTTTTGAAAGTTTAGTTTTAAAATTCTAACATTTTATATGTTTACGCACGCCTCAAACTTTCCCAATTCTAATAAATTAATTTCAGCAATTTATGGTAAACTTTTTTGGTAGAAATTTACGGATTTAGACAAATTTGGCATAAATAGAATACCAGTTATACATTTTTTGACCTGCAAAGCATTTTAATTTTACAGAAAGAGTATTTTTATACCGCATTTACAAAAAAAAAAAAAAAAAAATTTTTTTTACAAAAGTTGAGAAAAAAGAATTGAGAAATATTTACCTTCGTAATATGTATCCAAAATGACTATAATATGCAATGCTTGGGAAATCGCATGTAGGAAAAGAAAATATGTGCGCCCTTCAATTGCACGACAAATTTGCGGCGTTCAATAAGTTTGGAAATTAATAAAAGTATATTCATATATCTTTTTTATTAAGTTTTAACACTTTTCGTACTAAAATTTGATTAGAACAATGATAAAAAAATTTGTATATTTTGTAATAGTATTTCATAAAAGTATTTTGTAACGGATCCGGTCCCTATTTTAAAAGTCTCGCATTCTTCTTTTTTCTTTCGTAATAGAAGCTTTCTTTCTGCCGATGTATTCTCCTACTATTTCTACCAAACACAATGTTTCAAATACCGATGGTTGATTTTGCAAAAAACTGTATTTTGTAGATGAAAAATTATATAACAAATGGTACAATCAGTTGTTTTTGTAAATAAACCAAAAATTTATATAGGTATATACAGTATTTGTGTACCGACTTTGTGGAAATTGTCCACTGAGAGTAGGTTTTTTCGAAGACTCACCCTAATGCATGTAGTTCAAAACAACTGCGCACATGTGTACCTGAACATTTTTGTTAACTTTGCAAATCCCTTTAAAAATACTAAAATTGCAAAAATTCCGGACCTTATCTTAACAACAACTTACAAGCAAAAAAACAAAAAACAAAAGTAAAGAAAGGAAAATAACAAAATCAAAAACAACAAAAACAAAAACCCTGAGTACCTTCATATTAAATTATCATTTAAAATTTCCAACTTGTATTTTGCTTTTATGTACATATGTACATAAATATTTATGAATTATGTGTGAATTCATTGAGAATTTATTTTATCATTAGGTAAGAAAATACTCAAGTTTATTTTGAAAGGAATCTCAGTTTATTTCATTCCCCGGCTGGAATTGCAAAAGTGAAAGAGCTCCAAATATTTCAAAAGATGCAATTGTCGTCGTGGAGCATCGAGCACTGAGCTACAAGTATCGAGCATTCTTGAGTGTGCATAGTTTCAAATTGTGAATGAATGCTGCAGTGAACACATCCGACTACCCAACGAGCGAGCAACGAATTGCCCCTGCACAACAAGTGAACGTTTTCATAGACACATACCAAGGATATTTGTAGAAGCATCTTTTTGCACAAATCTTAAATCTTTGTATACTTTGTTTTTGTTTTACCACCTTTTTTATTTCGATTTCCGTGTCAAATGGGGAGCGGTGGATGAAGCCGATGAAGTCAATAGGGTTTTCACTTTGCTTAACCGCATCCGTGTGATATGAGTGAGTGTGGTGTATGTGTGCGATTCGAATTTTCACTGTTATGCGAACTGAAAACAATGCGAACGAGTCGAGGAAGAGGGTAAAGGGGTCTAGTAAAAGGATACAATTGCTTGTTTGATGTGACACAAAGGCACTTGCACGGGACCTTCGTTTAATGTAGAGAATGCATGCAGTGAACATTTTTAAAAAAACATATCGTTTTTTTTCACAAATATTGACAAACAACAAATACATCGGCAACTGCAGCAAACAATTTTTATTATGTGCAGTTGGGAATGAACGTGAATGCGAGCATGTTTGTTTGTGTGTGTGCGTGTGTACATTTACGTTTGCCTGTGTAACCGGGAGAAGCTTTCTTGTTGTTGTTTTGTTGCTTTTTCGTGCATTATTGCACTTGTCCAATAATTTTGTCGTTGTTGTTATTCTTTTCACCTTCAAAAGGACACGTACAAAGAATATAATGGCATTTATGTACGAGTGCATACATGTGATGCGGGCAAGCGAATGCAGCGAGAGAATGCAAAAGCAACAACGCCGGCAGCAACGACCGTAGCACAACAACAACAAAATGCCAAATAAATAATAATAGTGCCTGCTGCATGAATGCAAAGGTGCTGCTCCACAGGATATTCGCTGGTGGCTGTTTTTGTAGTTGTCGTTGCTATTCCTCTTGTTGTTTACTGGACGTTACGTTCGGTTGAGCTTAAATCAATGAATGAGGGCGAGAAAGTGAACGGTATGTTGAACGGTGTGGTGTAGTGTGGCGTTGGTTGTGCAGTCATGCAGTCGTATAGGCGAATATAATATTATTTTAAAGAATGCAGTAGCAGTGGAAAGGAATGAGATGAGACGAATGAGCGGGAAGCGGTTACCAGAAGAACTGGAAATTGTCTACGTAGTCCTTCGTGGCTGCGCTCTGTCAAATACTTTATGGTTATTGAATTTTCTTCTACAGCATGAATTTATGTGATTTTTTTCAAGTTACTTCGTTATTTCCATTCATTCCGGTTTTGTTTGTTGCTTTTCCTTTTATTTCTGCTCTTGCTGAAATAACTTAAACGTGTGCATATTGTCAAATGAAATTATTTTCCATTAAATAAGCTACAAATGCATTTTAATTACATCTGAGTGTTTTGGTTTTCATTTTGCAGGCATTGAAGGAATTTCAACAGTCGCTGTAAAAACTTTAAAGGAAAACGCTGCGGAAATGGAAAAGAAAGATCTGATGTCGGAGCTTGAGGTAAGTGGTAGAATCTGCATCCAGATAATATAGAGTTTTATAGCGAATTCGAACGAATTTTAAAGCTGTTCATGGTCAATTTTGATTGCATACAACAGCTTGGTAAAGCCCGATCAAAAATGGAATCAATTTCATTGTGACCTTTATGGTTTCCCCTCAAATTTGCTCTTTTTTATCATTTTTTGACATGTATAAGCATTAAACATCTTATACGATTTTAAATAGTTTGTTTAATGGATCCTATATTAATATTTTTTAAAGTTAATCCCGTAGTTTATAACTTAAACAGTTTCGCTCAAAATGTTATTTAATGCTTCAAACTTTTTAGTTACATTTTTTGTTTTTTTTAAAAAATCTGGCATACTTTTAGGATCATTTTAATATGAACACAAAGTGCGTTTAGAGAACTTCTCAAATTGATTTATTTTAAAAAGTCGGAAAGAGTTGGATGATATTTAAATATATCTTGTTATATAAAAGCAAACTTAACTTTCTTCTTATTTTTTCTTTTAATGGCACAATAGCACCCATGGAGGGCCTACACCGAGCTTTTCGCACCCACTCATGTCGTGCGTATTATATTTGTATATGAATGAAAGGGACCTATAGTTTTATGCCGAATCCGAACGGCGAAGTCGAAAGCTTTTCACAGGCAAATTTTTACACTTGTATGTTTGCCATTGCCTGCCAAAATGTGGCGCCGTGTAGAGCATTTTTTGATTTTTGATTTTGCCTCTGCCGAGATTCGAACACCGGCCATTATGAGTAGCTACCCAACGCACTACCACTACGCTTCAATGACCACACATATGCTATTTTTAAAATAAAAAAAACAGCACATAAATTTATCCCATTTACCCATTCGATGGTATCGAGTTTTTATATTTTTAAGAATATCTAAATTTTGAATCGTTCCCGATCAATGGTTTCAAGCGTTCATTCGAGTACGATGCAAATAATCGATTAAGCCAACTAAAATCTAATATATACCGTTGCAGAAAATCAATTCACGCATCATGAGGCCTAAGGAGATCATTAAACGTGTTAGGGAGAAAATCCGAAACAGAGAACAACGATCCAATAGAAAATTGGTTAACGAACTTAAAATGTCTAAATCAACGGCACATAATTTTCACAATTCCTCCAAAGCATCCAGAAAGATGGTGTGCGCGTTTAGATTCCTGATATTCCACGACCATATCTACATACTATGTCCCATTCAATAACAATTTGACGGCAGTGTGTGCATGTATGTACCATACATGTGGAACTACTTTCAACATATATTTAAAATAATGATTAAATAATGAGAATCTTGAGTTAAAAAGTAAACGATAATGTGTGAATCAGATTCTACCGCCATATCCCCAAAGTCATCTTCGTTGTCGCTTTGTTCGCTAGCACGCCCTTATAACTATTCAGATTACGATGGGATTTAGCGACAACAAGTATTTTATTTTAAATTTTTTCAATTTGAAATCTTTTAATCTTAAAATAACATGCTCATTCTTTAAGATCATGCTCATACGAAAGATATTATGGAGAACGAGCAAGAACAAAAAATCACCTTAATGCACATATCATATCTCAAAAAAGATAAATTGTGAGAAAAACCTATGGCTCCATGCATTTCATACAATCTTATGAAGAGTGCATAATTAACTCGAATTATATTTAATTCTTTTGTGATTTATGACAGTCTTGCAGCAGAGAAGCGATATGTACTTTAAGACGTCTCAGTTTGATACTCGTACAAAGAACAATTCAACTCATAGCAGCTTATCTCTCGAGCTGAAATGTTTTGGAAATTTTTATTTAATATTCAGTGTAAATTTTTAGGAGAATGTAGAAAATTTTGTTGTCGTAAAGCGGCTTAGTTCACTCATGTACTCAAACAAGAAGAATGGGTCTTTCTCGAATAGGTTAAATTCTCTTCAAGCGAGCTTTACCAACAAAATTTCATTCGGCAGCGTATTTATTAATACTCGAGTGTGTTTTCACACAATTTCTACCCGCAATACTTTCCAATGGAAAGGATTTTTTTTTTGCTAGTTAGTTTTATTCAGTTGCAAGCAGCACAACAATAATTTTCTTGACAGAGGATTCAATAATCTTCATCTGAAAGAAAGTGTCATTACCACATTTTTAAAACTATGCGATAACGAAAAACTACTCATTGATCAACAGCCAAGCACGTGTCGTGTCTTGTTTTTCTCTACCTCTTTGTCTCCTACTCCAACCCCTCCATTTCTACTACTACTACTGCTTCCTGCTACCGAGGCGTACTCGTTTGCCCAAAAGACTGATCGACTTTTTTATATTCTGAAGGAAAAATTCAACAAAAATCACAGACGAAACCATTTAGAACTTAAGTTGGCAAACCGATGACTGCATTGCACTGTTGCTGCTGTTCTTCTTCTTGTTTTTGTTGTTCTGGTGAATTTGGATGGATGAGAAAGTTTTATAAATTGAAAATTAACGATGCTGAAAAGTTTCCTAAGAATTTTTTCTTTAGCTTTCCTTCGCATCCTTCGCTGTGACTTTCAGACATTAAGCACTCCGCTTGCGTCCACCCGCGGATCATCCCCATCCTCAGATTGTTCCTTGTTCTCCTTATTTTTTCATAAACTTCGCCAACAATATACAATTGAGTTATTCATATGCAAAGAAGGGGAAGGGGCGGGTATTTAAATAGAAATACTTTTGAAAGCTGCTTAAAACGGAATTTAATTTTCAATTACCTGCTACACGCGGCAGTTTCGAAATCCCAGTAAAACTGCATGCGAGAATGTACGTACGCAAAGAATTATGTCATACATACCATACATAAGATATACGACTGTTATTTTATGCTGTAATGTACAAGGAAGAACTTTGGCAATTACATTTTATTACAAATCGACAGTAAATATGCGCAACAGTCAGAAAAACAAAAAACCAATACAAAAATAAAATAATCAACCACACAACCACCGCCAACACCACCGCCAGCACCACCACCAATACCGCCGCAACTATGGCTACCAATTCACTACCACAACAGCACAACAGTGAGCAGCGTAAAGCGCATTGCTGCTGCTGAAGTTGCTCTTGGCTAAGGATACTTCACGACTGACCCATAAATTAGCTGCTCATAATTTAATGGACCGCTGTGGTATGCTGTCGCCTGCGATGATGATGAGGATGATATTGGAAGAACGGAGTAGGGGCAACGGCGGTATAGCGGTGTAGAATAGCAATAGGAATAGTGATGACGATGACGACGCCGACGCCGTCGTCGACCACTGCGACGCTGATGGTGATGATGATGCTTGGGATATACATAGCATCATTCTTTGGGTACAAAGTGGCCATTATAAAAAGATTTTTCTTTTTATGGTTTAATGTGCGTTTTCAAAAGTTGTTGTACACTCTAATAAATCTCCAAAGCGAATACAAACTGTAACGTAAAATGCCAAAATGAGATGCCAGCGTTTTGTTATTTCATTTATTTTTTTTTTTTTTGCTTTAATTTGCCTTTTTTTAATGAAGAGATTTATTTCAACGCTTTTCGCTTCATATTTTGCTGAATTGCATTAAATTAATGAAAATTTATTGCCAAAAAAAGGCAATTTTTCCGTAATGGATATTTTCCTTTTTATTTTAGCTTTTCTTGTTTTTGTTTTTGTAAAGATATGACTTTGTAAACATTCTACAGAGCAAATTTATAACAATTTATTAATTTATGCAGAGGGTGTATCGAAAAATGCTCTTTACGTTTGAAATTAATCCAACAGTTTGTGCAAGTAAATTGTAAAAATAATGAAAAAAAAACCTACTTTAAATAATCTTACAATATTCTGATCACATCCAAAAAATCGTGCTTAAAAAAGAAGTAACTAAATAGTAAATATGTATACACATTAGGGTGGGTAAAATACGTCGGGAGGGAAAAATTTATTTATTAATATTATTGTTTTATTAGAATTTTGAAGTACTTGGTAATACATTAAGTGAGACAATAACATGTTTTTCCTTTTTTTTTTTTTTTTTTTACAAATTTTTTAGGTATTTGATACATCTTCCTTTAAAACTATTTATGTTTTGTTCTATTTCGGTGTCCTCTGGAAGACTATTATAAATGTAGTTGAAATTCAATTGTGAAATCTTTCGCATTTCTCACTCCGTAGATTTGTACATCGCCCACATACGTACGTAATATTGTCCATGATATATGCATCTTAGACCCCTTCTCTTTTTCATTTTAAATATCGCCATCAACGTATTATATTCTAATCTTTTTGTTTTGTATATTTAACCACTTAAGTGTTTAACTTTTACTAGTATGTACTACATTCCAGTATATATCTCATGCCTTTATTAGACGATTTTTACTGACTATTAAATTCCATCTGGTTGCAGCACGTATATAAAATGGTTAATAATAATATTTACAATATGAATTACATATAAGTATGTATGTTCCACATCTAATATTTAATTTTGTCATCTTTTTCAATAACATTATCATTTATATTTACTTCACTACTTCACTTTTCATATTTATTTCATTGATTTAGTTTTTGATTTAATTTTACCTTCCACTTATGATATATCAAGGTGTCGTCAGCATACATTAAAATTTTTCTGTCTTTGACGACATTTTGTTTATCATTGATGGCAATAATGAATACAAGAATGAACCCTTGTGGCACCCCTGTTTCCACATTTTAAAAATTTGGCACGCAGTTATTAACTTTAGCTCTTTGAGATCTACTCGCTAGATATGGATTAAACCACTTCAGTTCGGTATCTTTTATTACGCGCATATAATGTGGGCTTCAATTTTGGATATTTAAGCGAAATAAAATAATTGGTGTATTCACAAAGTGTCTTATTCAGGATCGTAGCCTCTCAATTGTCATAAATTCTTTCATTTCTCATTCAAAATTATACGACTTTATAGTAATACTGTCAAATAGGACGCATTGTAAATGCCACAAATACCTTCTTTCCAATCAACATAATGCTCTTAGAATTACAATCGATTAGATAAAACTATTTTAAAAGCCCTACTGCCAGGTTGACTAGCTCTATTCTTCAATCACGTATTTCCATTTTGGACGAAATAGAGATTTTTTGCCACATTATATAAAATCACTTAAGAATCCAGATAGGAATAGGCTACAGCAAGTTTGTATGACAAGAACAATTTTAGGGGCAGATCTTCAGGCTCGTGTCTCCACTCAACTTTAAAATTTTCCTTTTTTATCGCATAATTGTCTACAGAGCACCATGTTTTTCAATGGTTAATTTTCTCTTTCGTTAGTAACAGAATCCCCTAATTTCAGGCAATTGAAAAGTCATTGTTACTTGTAGCATTTCATCAATTCAATTCAATAATATTAATAAAAATCTTTTGATTAATGTTATGAAGGAGCGTGTTGCTGTGTTGCTGTGTTGCCTTTATAGAAGCGTTGCCTTTTGCGCCGCTGGTATTCTTACATACGAGTATGTGTGTATGGGAGTATTTGTGTATGTGCCTAAGTGCGTACTTCTAGCCGACGACAATTTCATTTGGAAACTCGTTAACACTTTGAGTAAAAGTTTTGCACAAATTACAACTAGATTTTCCCGAAAAGTTTTTAACTTTGTTTCTAATAAATTACATAGCAACACATTCATGTGTATCTTAACGAATATGAGTGTGTGTGTGTGTATTTTCGTATGTATTCGTACATAGGAATGCGCTTGTTTGCGTTTGCTGTACCATGAACAAGAAAAGTTCATCCAACAGTATTCGTTGCTATTTTTAACACAATATATAATATATACATACTCATACACACTTATAAAAAAAATGCCATACACATGTACGAACAAACATATACATACATATATTGTACTAACATAAAGCAAATTCATGAGTTTATCTGCCACAGGCGTAAAAAATTTTATGTTTTCAAAACTTGCCTCATTTAGACGAGCATAACTTTTGTCATTTCTTCTTTCTCAAAACGTGACACTATTGGCAGTGGTGGTTGTTGTTTTTGGGGCAGCAGCAGCAGTAGTGTCGAAGGGTACAATTGGCAGTACCAACAATAATAACAACAGCAAGTATGTGCATACATACATACTCGTATATTCTTTACATGCTACTTTTGTTTGTTACAAGCGGGTAGGTAATAGATGTGGTAGATGTATAGTTGAAACTTTTTGCAACGCATATTTAATTTGTACATTGTTGTTGTTATTATTGTCGTTGTGGTTAGAGCAAGCGCACGCTGTCAGTTAAAATAGCAAACAAAAAATTTTTGAGCAAATTTCGTAATAAGTACGAGAAAAAGGGAATCAACACTTCAAACTACATACACAATACAAAAAAAAAAAAAAAAAAAACAATAAAAAAACTTTTTAATGAGAAAACTCCAATAAAATATCTACATTGTGTCTGTATGTGTGCGAGTGTTTGTGTGTATTCGTATTTTAGTCATTGTAGCCCGCTAACGACTGCCAAACAAAACTTTATAACATTTGGATCCAGATCCACATTCTCTCAGAATTGTCGGATGTGTCTGACATTTGTTGGCATTTTGTTGAGCAAACACGAAACTGACAACTGCAAGTGGCTCAAATGGAATAGGCGAACACAATTGAATCTAAATTAAACTTCTTGCTGAGTTATTCTCACAAAACACACTCACACATATACATACACACATACCCACATTCACACGAACGCACATTCGAGTGCAGATGTACTTAGAAACACTGTGATTATTCTGTATTACAATATGCACATGTGTGTATCTAATTAAACTTGACGTGAAATCGTTTCTAAAAGCTTCACTTAAGTATATAAGTATATGGTACATAAAAATACTGTACCCTATTTAAATAAATGTTACTCATACGCCCCCAGTACTGATACAGCGAGACTTTTAAAGAGAGTTAACCAGTTCAATTTTATTTCTTTTAAATATTTTCTCTGAAATCAATATATTAGAAAGTCATTTATTTACAGAGATAAGCTTATCACTGAAATACGGAAATAAAAATACAATAACATCTTTTTATTGTATGCATGGTGTCAGTCATTTGCTAGAATTTATTTACTTAATTTTATTTTATAACGTCAAAATTAAACAAAAGGTCTCAACTTAACAAAGCCAAACTTAAATTAATTTTACGGTTTGCTTCATATATGAAGCCATAATAAACTAGCATGTTAAAATAGTAAGCTGTCGGTAACAAATTGCTTCAACTTTACGATGCTTTTTTATGGGTAATACTTAAATTATTAGAGCTTTTGAAGACTGTCGTAAAAAGTTTTTAAGTACTCGTTTTTCTTCATTTTAGGCACTTTTACGTCAGCCATTGCTCGGTCAGAGCTCCATATATATATGTGAGTATACACTAATGTATTCTTATTCGAAAGAATAGGAAATTTGGGCAAAGTGTAAATTACTTTACTTTTAATGACACAACAGCCAATGGAGGGCCTAGCTTTTCGCATCCACTCATGTTGTGCGTGCTATATTTGTACATGAATGGAAGGGACCTACAGTTTAATGCCGAATCTGAACGGCGAAATGAAAAGCTTTTCATTGGCAATTTTTACTCTTGTAGGTTTTCCATTACCTGCCCAAAGGTGGTGCCGTGTAGAAAAATTACTTTTCTACTTTTTGATTTTGCATGTGCCGAGATTCGAACCCCGGACACTCTGCGTGGCACTCCAACGCACTACCACTATGCCACAGCGACCACAAATGTAAATACTACACTTAAATGTATATAAGATTTTCATTTCGAATTTTTCTATTTATGTGCATTACCATAGAGAAAATATTAAAATTTCAATCCTTTAGTTACCGAGACTCATGCTGTAATAATATCTTCATTCCGTTTAAAGGGGTACACATTTGCACAGACAATTAAAATTTACTTTTTAATTCCCCGGCAATATCTCAATTAGCGAATTTAATTTTTTAATTAATCGTAAATACATGTCGTTTAATCTTGCATTTGATTTTTTTTTTTAAATTTGTCCACCCTAAAACCTTAAAAATTTCCGCGATAGCTTTTTGTTTTCGTCAAAAGTCTCGGAAAAAAGTTATCGGAAACAGTAACAAGAATGGGAAGAGATGTACTGCCACTGTGGCCAATCCCTTTGTATGAAAATGAAAAATGTCCTCTCTCATACTAGTATACAAATACACACAGACACACACACATGCATCCTTGCATACGATATGTCGGAAATTCAACATTTGTTTTCAACTCGCAGCATCGCTCGAATATTTATTTATTTATTAAGCATGCCCTGCAGCATGTTTAGTAGCAGCTTGTTGTAAGCTAAAGCTTTTACTCTTACTTGTTTGAGTTGATACTCAAATGCACTACTTGAATTATTTATCATAACACAAAATAGCAACAATGCGAAAAAAGCGTTTTATCAGGAAATGTGATGAAAACATTTGTTGGACCGGTGGACAGGCAAGCATTACTTTCACACCCTACACTAGGCACAATGCAAGTAACACAAGTGTCGATTGCTACTGACTTGAAGTAAACACTTTATATGAGTTCAATACTCGAATGTCAATGAAACAAGTATACGTAAACTGTCATATAAATAGATCCGTATTAAACGGAAGATTTCGGTATTGCAACAATGGAAAGAACTGATAACTAAATCGGCGGGCGATGTAGCGTGCAAAGTGACGGAATGGATGGAGACGCGAATTCTAAATTTTTTTATTTTAGATCTCCTTTGTCAGTCACACTGAAGTCCGTTTTGAGCTAGTTTAAATATAAATTAATTTCTCAATTAATTAAATATCTTTGCTCAAAATTGTGTTGACCAGCTCTGAAAAAAATATAATATTAGTTAGCATAATTATGACTGTACAATGTTCATATTGTTCCGATTTAGACAGTTTTCTCCAATTTTCTGAAGTGAAGAGACAGCATTAAGAATTAATAATAATTAATTAAATATTTGCAAACATTTTCGAATTTATTTATTTTTCTTGAATTTTCGAGTATGTATGACCGCGATGCCTTTATTTCTGACAGGACACCAAATGTCAAAATTTCATTTGCACCATTCCTTTTTGATTTAAAAAAAATCCGTCTAGTTGCACTCATTTGGACACCAGAGTCTTGCTCAGGGCGTTCATTATTGCGAATTTCCTCGATAGTCCATTGTGGAATATTTAATATTCTCAATTTAATCTCTCAATTGTTGCTGTTGTTCATGTTATTTCGGTCACCGTTAAATTCTCCGTATTTGCGCCAAATAATTACACAGGCGGCATAAGTTAATGGAGTCAATTTAGATATGTATTGTACATATGATTATGAAGTAGTCAGCCTATAAATTATTTTGTTTGAATTGACTCTGGTTCGCATGATGAACCGTTATATAAAAAATACACGTTTTTACTAATCTACCCTCATTAACGTGTCTGTTTCGAAGTACAACGTGAGAAATACTTACCGTTGTCCGCGATTTTACCGAATACTTAGCACCTTGTTCAAAAGTTGTGAGTGTTAAAAAATCCCAGTTGATTGTATTATTAAATTTACTTGAAGTTATAGTTACAAAACGTTAGATTTTTATTATTCTCGATGATGATGATTTTAAAATAATCGTTTTAGAAAATATTCTCCTCTCTTTTTAAATTTTATTTGCAGTATAAATTGATTGACTTTATCACAAAAATATTATTAGTTTCGTATTCAGCAGACCAAAATTACCTAAACTAGATTGACAAATCCCGTGCCGCAGAATCAGTGCTCCCCTGTGTTATCAACTCAGTTGAAACATACTCTACCTGCAATTCTTGCTTTCTACCATTTACAAATGTTCCCCGCTCACAACTCGCTCACACCAACAAATACGTTCACTATACTTATAAATATACACTCAGATTGAGTCAAATTACAAAACAATGAAAAATAATAACAATAATAATAAAAACATTCGCAAACAAAAAATCCACAAACGAAATTCTGGAGCGAACACAACCAAGAATATCTTTGATACACAAGTAGCGGCGCCAGAAACGGCGAGAGTGAGTGGAGCGAAGGGGGCTGGGTGGTCATTGAAAAATTACCACAAAACCATATAAAATTATTTTTGCCATGGCTAGCCACAAAGAGTGGTCGGTCAAGAATAAAGTTGGAATACATGACGACCATAAACAAAAACAAGAGCAGAAACAAACAAAAAAGTGAATTCAATATAAAAAATATGGCGGATAAATTAAAACAGTTTATTGGACAATGCGGCGACTTCATTAATATTGAAATTGTTATTGTTCGTTGTTGCTGTCGTTTTTATTTTGATTATTTTTGCTGTTCGTCTTGCTGTTGCGATAAAATGATTTACTGACTTTTTTATGTTTATGTGTGTATTGAATGCAAGGAATTTATTTATTTTAAATCGACAGACTCGAGCAATGCTCGGCAAACTTACCGCATAATTTGTTGCCGGCTGCTTTAATTGCATGCAGTTGATTTTCGTTTTTAGCCTGTTTTGTTGTACCAGTTTCTGAAACGATAAATGAATGACAACGATAATCACAACAATAATAATTTCTTAATTTATTTCTTTTTTTTAATCACTTTAAATTAATAAATTCGAAAAATTGCAGATTATTTAATTAATGCTGTCTGAGTACGCATATTTACACAAATGCCATTGGCAATTAAATTTGTATCGATGCATTTAAGACATTTATGCAAATATTTACACAAATTTAATGTAATTAACACTTCAGAGAAATCACTCTTGACATTTAAATATTCATATAATAAAGTCACATTATCAATTGCAATTTAATTGAGATATTTTCCCTTATGCCACCCCAACCGCCATTTCTCTACACACTCACACTAACACTCACACTCTCACTCATACAAACTCTTACGCACCCATACTCGTGTTGGCATTATACTTTAATAGTGTAAAAACTTATATTCTCATTAAGGAAATAATTTTGGTTCTTTTTGGCAGCCTTGAATTTCTTTTAAAGATACAATTACTATGTATAAATATGTACTACAATACTTCGTAATTTGAGCTACCACAAAGTTTATATGTATGTATTAATAACAAACTAAAAGCAAACATTTAGGGAAAAAACGGGTTTTTTGTCGCTCAGATGCTATTTAAAAAAGTGCTCCAGAGTTATCGCTTACTTTCTTTTTATATGTTTGCTTTGTGAAACTTATAAGGGACAGGGGAAAGACGACCTCGATAATCTAGTAGGTAGAGCACTAGACTTTCACCCGAGAGGTTGGGGCTTCGATTCCCCTGTTGACCTGTTAATTGATTCTCATAAACTTCTTATATTTCTACCGGTATGACGTGAATGAGAATTATAAGAAAGTGTACAAGTACACCACTTGGCAGGAAATGGCAAATTACCAAGTGGTAACAAATTGCAACCCCGCCAAATGGTGGGGTGGCCGTAACTGTACCATGTGGTATCACAATGGGCGATACTAGCATAAGTGTGCCCTCTGGACTGCCACCGAACCAATCAGGAAAAGGAAATAAGTGAAAATTCTTTTTAGAAGCCCCTGCTAATTTGTTCTAGCTAATATTTTCCCAAATAACGTATAACAGTTTTATTTCTAGAGTCGTTAAAAAAATATATAACTTGTTCAGATTTTCATAACCCATGATTTTTCTAAGTATGAAACTAAGGCCATAACTATATAAATTATACAGAAGGCATTGGCATTGCAGCAAATACAAAATTGCATTATTGTCTCCATATTTGACTCAATGCATTTTTGACTCAATTACACCCTGATTTTTTATTGAAATATTATCCTTTTATTTTTAACTAATAGCACACGCCGGCAATGCAATTCCAATGCCCTTCGTACAATTCAATATAAAGCTAAATATGTAATTTCCTATGTGTGTATATAGCCTAATTTTAGGTCAATAAAGTTGATTACTGCAACTAGTTTCTGGGCTAAGTAGGTGCAGAATCACCAATTTACGTATGTACTAAACCAATCGTTACCTATTATTTTGAAAAACAATTATCTTGTCTTGGCTTTTCGAATTTATAATTAATGCTTTGTAGTTGATTTCTTCAACGGTAATAACTACGAGACGAAAGGGGAAGGGAATTAGTATTTTATTTCTTAATCTGGTCTGGTCAAAGTATGAAGTTCTCTATAAGAATTCATAAAATTCTATAAATGGTGATTTTCAAGCACGCTGATCATAAAAAAAACAATATGCCCGCTACGAAATTTGATAAATTTTTTTTTATTTTAACCTGCATGCAGTTGATTTTAGCCGCAAAATGACTTTCCTGCCTCCAAATAAATGATCAAAAAAAAGTCATTTTTAAATAGTGGGATTTACTTTTTTGAGATATGTATATTATATATTTTTAACAAATAAGCTTAAACTACAAACATTTCTTTTCAATCAGTGAAAGTGAGTCAGGGTGAATCTACATAAATATGCACATAATGCATGTTAAGTATTTTTCATTCCACTCCAATGCGTCGAATATAAGATTTTGAAATTTTTATTTTAAATATCAAAAAAGACGAGCGGATATATGCATGAAATATACAATAATTAAAATTAAGAGCTTACCAATAAATTATTTAGTTAAAATACGAAGAAAGTACTGGTATGAGGTATATTTTTTTATTTTCCGATTAAGTTCGCCACTTCAATGATGAGCACGTCCATAAGTAAATATTTATTTACAGCTTAATTACTGAGTTTTTTACTTATCCACAATAATTACTATGTAGGTATCATAACTATCAATCTCATATATCTCGGTTAATTATGTACATGGGCCGAATGTAAAAATTATGGGGTAATCCTTTGGAAATTTGGTAGCCGTTTCGGTTATTTGCTTTCCAGAGATGCAGGCGCAATTAAACAGGGATCACTATGTATGCATTCACGATTGCCTTATTAGTTATAATTTTATGTTATTTTTGCTGTATTTGTGTCTTAAAAATATACTTTTATGAAAAAAAAAAATTTTAATAACTTTCAACTAAATCCATGTCTAATGGGCAGCATCCACAAGTGTGATAGTCTGCATCTCGCTCTACAATTATGTGGCTATGTGTGTCGCAGTCTGCCCGCAGAAATATCGCACTCGGTTCACTGGCCAGATAAAATGTTTCTCTGCATTTTTCATTGATCTTGAAGTTGCTCGCCGAGTTATCGCCCGTTGTCTTCCACTTTGATACCTTACGCTCTGACACCTTAGCCGCAACCACACACGTGCATACATACTTACGTACATATAAACGCATTTTGACTCTTGGCTCACTACTGCCGCTTGCCACCTAAATATGCATGTAGCATGTAATTCGCCTACTGGTATTGCTGCTGCCGCTTCTGCTTCTGCTAATACATACTTCGTCACACACAGCAGCCCACATACTTACATAGTTACATACATATGAATATGTAGATATCACTCGCTCCAGGGCGGTTGCACAGCAAGTCAGCGCTTTCGCAGTGATTTATATGAAGCGGAGAAGAAGCAGGAGGACTTACAAAGAGGAAAACACCGCCCCCAAGAAATGAACTGCACTTATCATTGAAAACAATTTAAATAGTTTCTGATTGCTACAGACAAACTTGAGAACATTTGAATATAAATATGTATGTACGTGGATGTGAGTGTATGAGTAGGAGTATTTTCTATTTTTTATTGCAGCCCCATTGCTGCAATAATATTTTATTATTGTTACACGGCAAATAAAGCAATGCAATTCGAAAAGAATAACAAGAGAAAAGAAAAATAATCACATTTATTATTTCAGTGAAACGCGAACGAAAACAAAACTAGAAAAGAAAAATCTCCGAACATGTTAAGTCAGCAGCAATTCAGCATATTTCACGCATTGCCACCGGGAAAATTGCCTCATAACGGTGCTATAATTTTATTAGCCAAACGATGAAAAAAGCATTTATAGTCTTTGGTGCTCTCTCTGCGGTCTCTCTGGTTTCACGCACTCACTATCGTTAGCTCACGAATCAGAGGACGACCGACATACTGCTATGTGTGTATGCAAGTATGTGTGTATTGATGTATGCATGGATGTGCACATATACGAGTATATGTATGTGTGTATGTAAGGATTCTGCTATCAAACACAGAAACAATTTCTCTCATAAAGTTTTGCGTCTACCGTTAACTTAACAAGTTAGAAAAATTGTTTGGAAAAGTTGAACAAAGCTAGCTTCAAAATGATGAAAAAAGAAGTTTACAAAGAAGAAGAAGAAACAGAAAAAATAAAGTTTGAAGATTTTTTTTTTTAAACTGTTTGAAATAATCTCAATTGTTTGTAATAATTTGAAGATTTTGTTTAAATATTGTATGCTATTTTCCAACATATCACACAATGTCATATTATCTACAAACATTAAGTCAGCAGGAATCTTGATAGAAATCTCCCCCTGCACATTTCAGTATGTTAATACCAATCCCATATGGTAACTCCAGTAAAATTCAATACGATTTTCTTTGCTTCGTACATTTAGTAGTGTCCTCTCCAGTTTTGCTTTAATAGAAGGAGTTTTTTTTTCCAAATTTGCTTTCGTTTGGGTGAAACTGCGTAATAAATTAGTGTAGAAAAAGGCCCAAGGCTAGTTTAAACCATTTTTACTGCTATGAGCTATCCGATATACTTATACCAAATGAAAACCAACAACAGGTTTAAACCATACAAGCCCTACTTGAATGAGAGTTAGCTTATTTAGCACTAGAATGCTAAGGAATGATCTAATCAGATTATTAAATCTGGTTGAATTGCAGAATAACAAAAGCGATCGCTGATTGGCGATCATATGTATGACTCAAATATGGATGGAATTCGAAAAACAAAACTAAAGAAAACACAATAGACGAAAAAAAACATTTACAAAATTACAACGAGGAGGGAAGGTTCGAGCAATACAGCTTAGTTAAAAGTAATTATGAAGTATTTTGAGTTACGAGCCCGGTTTACTAAAATTATACATGTGACATTTTAGAACATTGTTTTATTGGATTTTATGCGTTTTCTTTAGATAAGAAATTTACAGATAATAAATTATCTGAAATTAGAGAATTTACATGATAATAACGAAGTTTTGCAAAGGA
This sequence comes from Palloptera scutellata, assembly GCA_958295655.1. Classification (NCBI taxonomy): domain Eukaryota; kingdom Metazoa; phylum Arthropoda; class Insecta; order Diptera; family Pallopteridae; genus Palloptera; species Palloptera scutellata. The sequence continues at coordinate 53,919,015 of OY282450.1, forward strand.
GAATTTTAGCAATACAGAATTTTTAAAGTGGTCGCTGTGGCGTAGTGGTAGTGCGTTGGACTGCTACGCAGAGTGTCCGGGGTTCGAATCTCGGCACAGGCAAAATCAAAAAGAAAAAATATTTTTTCTAGACGGCACCACCTCTTGGCAGGCAATGGCAAACCTACAAGAGTATAAATTGCTATGAAAAGCTTTTCACTTCGCCGTTCGGATTCGGCATTAAACTGTAGGTCCCTTCCATTCATGTACAAATATAACATGCACAACATGAGTGGATGCGAAAAGCTCGGCCTAGGCCCTCCATGGGCTGTTGTGCCATTAAAAGTAAAGTAAAGTAAGAATTTTGAAAATGTTGAATATGTTGATATAGAAATTTTTCGTGATTTTCCGAATTTTGTCACAAAGTGTAAAGAAATTCGACTCGTTTCCATTACGAGAATTGATGGATGGCGAATAAGTTAAGTTGATAAGTTATTGCTTATAAATTTTTACTACCAGTCACTGAAAAACGAAAATCTGTAAAATCTACATTTTGGAAAATAAATTTACATGTCAAAAATGATCGAAACATGCTTCTTGTGTCTTTAAAAGTGTTTTCTTGAATAAAAATATATTTTACTTCGTAAATTAAACATTATTAGGTTAATTAAATTAAGCACTTATACTTTTAACGGTGTTTTAACCCTTTAGCACCTCCTAATCCATATATGAAAAACTATTACATTACAGGAGCTATTTTGATATGGCGGCTTTTTAAAAATGCTGCCATATTATTTATGGTACGGTGGCAATTTTAGAACAATTAATTTTTGCATACCTAAATAATTGATTAGTTAGAGACGTATTCTGATCGCTAGTATGAAAAGCTCGTTTTTGACGAATTAACCAAATAAGTTACGAATCGAATTTATTGTGTTTTGAACCGTGCCTGGAGCTCACTTTCGAAATCATGATATTGCAAATTTAACTCTGCTTGAAAATATCATCGTTCGAATGGAAAAGTTCAAAATTCCTAATAAATTACAAAAATAAGTTTTACGTGTGCAGTTTTAATTAATTACATTTAAGCAAATTAAATTTTCAGTATGTTTTCGCTTTAATTTTTCCAAAATGAAATATTGCAGAATTTTGAATAATTTATTAGAAATCGCCCATAATTACTTGCAATGCACAGTTGCAATTATGACGCAATTTATTTTTTATGCGTTTCGTTTAATTGTGTTTTTCATGTTTTTATTTGCTGTAAAATACCCAATGAATTCACTATTCCCGAGCATTAAATGCATTAAATGAGCACGTAATACTTTCCTTATATCCTGTAATCTTTGTTCAATTAAATTAATAAATCCTGTAATGTTCAGCTGTTGTTGCTATTATTGCTGCTTGCGTTTTCATTATTGTGCAACTTGTGCTGGCTGCATGTGGCAAAACCATACGTGAAAATGGCCGCTGGGGTCATGTGATCCAAAAGGAGCAAACAGGTCGCGCAGGCACACAGGCGAGTAATTAAAACTGCTAACTTTTTTCCAATATTCATTTTAAGTATGCATAATGAAATCCGATAAAAAAAGTACACGATTTTTGCTGATTTTCCACTTGATAGCAATAAATAAATAGAATTACATTTACCAAAACGCAATTTTTTTGATAAATTGCTTTGAGGTCGAGCAGTCACTTAAGATACACCTACGTAAATAAATTTATTCAGAGCAGCTTACACACCACATTCCACCACATTCCACCACAAGTTGAAAATGTTGTTTGCTTGCGAACTTCATTGTTTTATTCGGTTTTTTGTTCAATTGACATCAAAAATTTATTCGAAAAGTTGCATAAACATTCAAAATTGTCGAACAAAAACTGACTACAACAACACTTGCCAGTGCAGGAGTGCCGCAGCGCTGACCTTGAAGCAAGAGAAACAATCGCTATAAATTGGTATCAGAAAAAGTTACTCCACGCCGAAGCTCCAAATGGACATATTGAAATTGCTTCCGTGTGCGGCAGACTTGGCACACTACACCTATGCTAGGGAACATGAAGTTCCGCTCGTCCAATACTGTGAAACTTTAGCATTTCTACCACACACACCCCTGCACACATGCGGCCAAGCAGCCACCAAGCATCCCTAACAAACTTTTTGCGAAATCCGTTTAAGGATATTGGTGTCATCCTAAATGTTTTGTTACAGCAGAAATAATATTTTTACACCACACAATTTCGTACTCGTACTCGCCTCGTAATATTTGTGTATGTATGTAGCTCGGTGAAAGTTTTGCAAGTGTAAACAAAAACTATTCAATTGCACAAAATTCTAGTGCCGGGCATAGAAATGGCAAAGCTAACGAAAAATCGAAACAACAAAAAATAAAACAAAACCTAAACAGAAGTTTTTACTTACGACAAGCAACAGAATGTCAAACATTGCTTGCATACGATATTTCTGAGCAAATTGCTGTGCAAGCACTTGAGATGTTTCTCCTTTTTTGTTTTTTTTTTTTGTGTTTTTTTTTTAATTGCTCCAAGTTGTCATGATGGGAAATACTAGTAGAGTATGTATGCAAAAAGCAAATCAAATAATACATTTTTTGGGTATACATAATTGTTCCTTAAGTTCACGTATCCGTAGACTATTTTGTAAAATGTTCCATCACCTTACGTTTTTGCCAAATTGAATTGACAAATATCGCTTCGTGTAAATCGGACCCTTATACAATGAATATTTGGTCGTAATGGGTGATCAAATTGACGTGGCACAGCTGAAGTGCCATAATTCAACAAGTTAAATGAGGCGAAAAGAAGAAGAGAGCAATGATGGTAATATGACATTGCGCATTATTTTTTTAATAACTAAACTGGTTCCATTACATAGTCTTGGAGCTTTGAGGTTACGTAAAAAAATTCTTAATTCTTAACGGGATATTTCAAGGAGAACATTTTTTGCTTCCAAGAATACCTTTTATTACATCACCTTTTATTACATTTGTTTTGATTGAGTAACGGTTGTTTGTAATACCCACAATTGGGCATCGCTCAATTTTCGAAGAACTTTTCGGAGGCTGTTGCTATTTTACCCTTATACTCGTACTTATATCTAAATATAATCCTTCGTCCGTTTGTTAGTAACGAATGATCTGCGGAACCATAAAAGCCATCGAGCTAAGTTATACACGGAAGATTTGTTTTAAGGTCTTTTGGGTTTTGGTTTTTTGTATTTTTCACCAGGTAGGTGGCACTGTCGTCGACATATTTTGAAAAACTTAATTTTTTATCCGATTTGGCTTCAGAATAAATATTAATTCCGTAGAACGAAGTGTTTTCACAAAAAATTTACCCTGAAGGTGGCGCTTTTTTTCAATTATCCAACAGCATTTATTAATTCATTTAATGTACCCGGGCACCCGCCACATTTGTTAAAATTGAAAGTTGGTGTTCCAATAATTTTGTTCCATAACCTCAATGTTCCGATTGTAATGGAACCAGGTTAGTTATTAAAAAAATTATGCCCAATATTATTGAGGCCACAATTCTTAAAATCTTTCAAATCTGTGGTTTGAACCTCGAAATTGGGCGAAAATGTTGTTATTTGTGGTACGAGTATCACTGAGGCACAGGCAAAATCAAAAAGTAGAAAAAATAATTTTTCTACACGGCAACACCTCTTGGCAGGCAATGGCAAACCTACAAGATAAAAATTGCTATGAAAAGCTTTTCACTTCGCCGTTCGGATTCGGCATTAAACTGTAGCTCCCTTCCATTCATGTACAAATTTAACACGCACAACATGCTATAAAATTGAGAATTCAATTCAATTTTATTTAGCTCTGATTTGGAACTCCAAAAATTTGATAATTTGAAGTTTTTAATTTTGTTTAGAATTTAAATGAACTGTTGTCCTTTTATTGCGTTTTGATTTGGAGCTCCAGATATGTAGATGCCAAATTTCAAACTGATATCTTGATTTAATAACGAATAATAAACAGACAGAAGGACTCAAGAATAAAAATATTTGTTTTTCCTACCTAACGCTCACCACTTTTTGTTCGTTAAAGACACAACCGTAAAAGGGATATATGTATGTACGCTTAGCCCCTTGGGTGCTGCTTATAATTTATTTACATATGGGTTTGTGTATGTACGTGTGAATGTGTACCTATGCTATAACACCTTAAGACCCATTTCAAACATACAAAATTGAGCACACATTCTCGTAAAGCGTTTTTAAATTTAATCATTCACATTATGAACATCATACATGTTAGTAAACGTATTAAGTTCAGAATGAAGAAGAAGAAGAATAAGAAGAAGAAGAAGAAGAAGAAGAAGAAGAAGAAGAAGAAGAAGCACTGTGCGACTAGCATACAAACACGCATTACTTTTTAAATGAAAATAACCAAAATTCAAATTTTATGGCCACTTAAAAACACGTCTTACACTCCCCTCCCCCACGCCCACCACCCGACGAGAAGACTGTGGCGGCAACAATGCCAGAAGAAAAAGGGGCTAAGTGTTCACGTTGAAGCTGATGATTGGCTCATGTCAACAATTCCCTGAACAAAATATTTCTGAACACAATTTTTGCAGGGAAATGAATATAAAAATTCGTGTTAATTTCCGTACAAAAAAGGCGAAAGACATTTTTAAATTACGAGTAACTCGCACAAACACAGACGCAGTCATACGTACACATGTGTGTGTACGTTTGTACGAGTATGTGTGTGTGAGGGAAGTTTCCTCGCTTTATAATGTACTCGCTCTCTTCTTGTTCTCCTTTTCTCTCCCTTGAAACAGCTATAAAAATAAAATATAAAATTTAAATGAAATTGTTCCATTGTGTCGAATGTCGGATGGTGCTGAGTGTGTGTGTGCGTGCCCGTGTGTGTTGTATGTTGGTGGCATACAAAGCTTAAGCTGGCTTAACATAGTTAATGCCTGCTGCTCTTTTCATTGCCTTTCTTTGTGTTGTGCCCTGTACATTTTCATTCTGTCGCTGCCATTCAGCATCGCCATAGCTTCTGCTACCGGTGTTGGCGCTAGTTCGCATCCTGTTGAACCTTGGTTGCAGCAGCGACTTTTATAGCGCACACATGTGTAAGATAAGCTGGAATACAAAATATGCTGGATCCTGTATTGAGATAAACACCTGCATTCGTATACAATATATTTACATGTATTCTATATAAAAATGATGTACATAGAAATATAAAAAGTTATTTATTCTTCAATCTTAATTTACAATTGCTGCAGGAAAACTTTATTGCTCCTATAATTTGTACTTAGACGTTTCGAAAAGAAACAAATTATGTAATATCCTCAACTGAAATATCTTGTGCTGTAATTTATATTTATAATAAAACATTGCCCAAAGTACAGTCCAGGAAAATACAGTCTGCCCACATTACTAGACCACCAAGATGCGCTACCGGCAAATACATTTAACCCTCCTACAACGCGGGGAATAGGTGCCCAAAAAATGCTGCGTTGTAGGGGATACGAACTCCATACAAAAATCAGAGTTTGGTTCCAAACTAAAAATCTTTTTATTAAAAGTTGGATAATAATAAAATTTGATTGATAAGACTTCTTTTATTAAACAAAAACAAAATAAAAAAAAATTTCAATTCTACGTAACATATTCAAGTTGAAATAAATTAAATAAATTAAAGCACACATTTGTATCGATCGTTTTGTTCGTACTAGTTCAAAATCTAAGCTTGATCCACTATCAGATTCGGGCAACCTTTCGACGATTGTTGGTTTGAAAAAATCTTCTAATGAAGTTTGTTTGGTCTTATTTCGTAAATCTTTATAAATTTCTTGATAGGGAGTTATGCTGTTTTGAAGATTTCGTTTAAATATTTCTGCTCTAACCCTTAAAGGGTCGTTCTCCAAAATGTATTCTTCCAACTTACTTTTAATGGCACAACAGCCCATGGAGGGCCTAGGCCGAGCTTTTCGCATGCACTCATGTTGTGCGTGTTATATTTGTACATGAATGGAAGCGACCTACAGTTTAATGCCGAATCCGAACGGCGAAGTGAAAAGCTTTTCATAGGCAATTTTTACTCTTGTAGGTTTGCCATTGCCTGCCAAGAGGTGATGCCGTGTAGAAAAAATATTTTTTCTACTTTTTGATTTTGCCTATGCCGAGATTCGAACCCCGGACACTCTGCGTAGCAGTCCAACGCACTACCACTACGCCACAGCGACCGCATTCTTCCAACTGCTTTGCCATATTTAAAACTTTCTCGGTACTTTTTAGTGAAAAGTTTTTATTTTTTACATCGGAAAGATCGTCAGAGCTATCGCCAACCGATTCTTCATTTGTCATTGCCACTAAATCTGCTTCGTTTATTTCGTCGTCCGCAATTAATTCTTGATTATCATCCATTGTTATTTCATCAAATCCAACGCCTTCTACTGCATGCGCCAATCTCACTATGTTCCTATATTCATCTTCTATTGGTGTAGCAACAGTTTCCTGAACGTCTATTTCCGGTAATAGTGTTTTCCAACAAGGTTTTAGTGTTGAACGACGTATTTCTTTAGGTGACGTATCAACAATTTCAACGCAATTTAAAATTGAGAATTGTTTCCAGACTTTTTTGACAGTAATATTTGCTGACTCCATCTTCTCTAATATTAACTCAAAGAAAGGATTTGAGTATGTAGTATGCTTTGAACGCTGCTATTATGCCCTGATCTAAAGGCTGTAATAGCGATGTGGTGTTGGGCGGTAACAATGCGACTTCAAGTATGTACATATTGCAAAGAATTTTATTTAGGGCAGAAACCCTTTTTTAAATTAAAATAGTAAATATTATATTATTATAATATTAATTAGTAAATTTTTATTTGAAAAAAATTGCGTTACATAGAAAGTTTTCGTAAAAATCGCGTTGTAGGAGTAGCGTTGTAAGAAAATTTCCGCATTTTGGGAACCGCGTTGTAGCGAAAACGCGTTATAGAAACCCGCCTTGTAGGAAGGTTACCTGTATATTTACGGTACTCTATAAGTAATCGTTTTAATTCGGGATTGAATTGTTTCAATGAGATAAGGCGGGGTCATTTATAATAAAACATTTAATGCCGGGAAATACTATTTAAAAATTCAAATTAAATTAATTTATTGAAAAACGAAAAATGGATAATATAGAATCAATGTAGGAAAAGTATAGACCGTACGGTGAGAGTTATTTGAAAAGAATGAAAAAAGAAGAAAGTAGAAAGAGTAGGAATAGAAAAGTAAAGAATGGAAAAATAGAAAACGAAAGGGCCATTATGGTAGCTTAAACATCGCGGCCACCTTGCACGAGTGCTAAATCAATTGCCTCATTGAGGCGCTGCAGGGTCCTTATAACGTCACCGAACAACTCCTTGATCCTCTGACCTCGAAAGTGGGACGTCTCGAGACTGCGGTGGATTGCACGGATGGCGGCATTAGCAGGCTGTGCCGGAACTATGATATTGGCTGGTCGTTGGGGATGCATTGGCGGACTTTAATCTCCTGACCGGGAGCACCCATAACCACTGCGGAGTGAGTCGTGTTGTGCTGTTTCGCACAACCTTTGTCTGCGGACTGTAACTGTGGAGTACTGAAAGATGTACAGATTAGTAGGGAAACACTCAATAGTAAATTATAGCGCTCAAGGGAGTAGAGCAGCCATAATTTGGGTCCGCATTGTCTGCTGGTAATACAGGCTTTGCATTTTAATATGCTCTTCTTGACTTTTAATTTAAGGTAAGAAATGAAATATTTCTTCCCGCCATAAGAAGTATTTTACAAATGGCTTCGGAATGCATGAGCATTTTGTGGAGAAACTCCAAATCCAAATTAAACATGTTCCATGCTTAACTTAAAAATTTGCTTTTTATTAAGAATCTGATAATCTCCTCTTTTGAAAACTATAAGTCCCCAGGACCTGACAAAGTTTACGCGATAATGCTAAAAAGAGGTGGAGACAGACTGATAGGGGCCTTGAAAAAGATCCTTACGGCCTGTATGAAGCCATGGGCAAATACCATCTCTTTGGCGACAAGTCAGAGTAGTCTTTGTTCCTAAACCAGGGAAGGATGATTACTCACTGGCTAAAAGTTTCAGGCCGACTATCTTGACCTCTTTCATGCTAAAAAGCATAGAAGGAATGTTAGAGAAGCACATTCGGGCAAAGGTACTGCCAGCGTGTCCTCTCAGTAATAACCAACATGCCTACCAGGGAGGAAAATCCTGCGTGTCAGCGCTGCATGATCTTGTAAGCAAGATAGAAGCAGGACTGGAAGCGGACAAGTACACTTGACTAGATGGATCTACTCTATGCTCTCCGAGGCGAGGTCGACAATTCGGTCACGACGGAGGTTAGACAGGGTTGCCCCATGTCCCGCCTTTGCCAGAAGGAGATGGAGTATTTTGGTTTTCGATGTCACAGGAATGGACAAAGTTCACTCCTTCCCCTTGTGCAATCTTCTAAGATTTGTGAGAGAATCCAGAAAATTTGTGGAAGAGAACGTAGTCCCCCTATATCCCCTTTTTCGACTTCTCCCCTCTTATTTCTAACCCCTTACTTGCTGTCACCCCTTCTTCTTTTCCTATATAATGGGCTACATAGCCTGAGTGCTTGAGGAACTGTCCTGCACTCGTAGATCAGGTTCGCGGCCTTCTTCACATCCATCCATCCATCCATCCAAGAATATGTTAAGCCACAAATAGGATGCAAAAATGTGCCAATACCAATGGAATTAGTCTTCCATCTGATCGTTTCCAGTCTCCGGGATTTGTAATTGCAGTTCTTACCACATTTTGACGGGCAATGGCAAATCTTGAAGAGTGAAAATTAACAAACAAAACGGTAATGCAAAGGATAACATTTTACAAAGGGAACTGAAACAATAATATTATAATGATGATTGTATAAAATATTGATGCTAAGCTTCAACATGTAAAGCTGACAAATTATTAGTGACGTCAAAAGCAAATTCAAAACAGAAAATAGACCCAAAACAGTACTGGTAGTTTTAAATTGTGTGATTTGCTCGAATTTCATTCAAGAATTTGCAATCAGCAAAAACTGACGTAGAAGGTTACATGCGAGTAAACATGTGACAGGAGAACTGATGGGCGCACATATTGCGTTGAACATGTGAAAGTGCTGTAATGTGATGATACTCGTACAAGAATTGTTCAGCACCTATAAAAATACATGAGTGTACTCGTATTGCGAAAAGCCATTGCTGCCATCTAAATATGTAAATGTGTGTGTTTGTGTCGGTGTGGGTGAGTGTGTGTACGAGTATGTATGCATGTGTTTATGTCTGTTGCTTCGATTTCTAGCGTAAAACGAAAATTAGGGCTCCCCTCGTCTCGCCTTAGCAACCACCTATGTATTTGCACACCAAGGACACACCACCACTCATATACACATATACACATACACACACACACACACACAAACACACACACATACGTGCGATTCCAAGTGCTAATATCGGAAATTTTAAATAAAATTTCGAACAAAAGCGTGCCTGACAATAACAGTTTTTCAGGCGAGAGGCGTTTTGAAGCATACAGCATGTTACTGACAGATACTTTCTCATACACAAGTGATACCCAACGGGAAGAAAGTCGACCATTTCCCAAATGGCCATGCCAGTATCGCGTGCAAGCACACAAGTTCGAGCGTGAAAGCGTGTTTCCACCTGATACTTAATAGTATGTGAAAAGTCCAAAGATGTGCATGTGTGCATCATAAACGCTTCCTTTGAGTGCATATTGCATATTCGCTCGCCCACCCACATTTATATAAGCTTCCATGTGTTTGTGTGTGTGTGTGCATGAGTACAGCCGTATCTTTGCTACGCATATGTATGCTTATTTCGAATTTGTGTGTATTTTATTTATGGGCTTTCATTATATTTCATTTTATTCATTTTTTGCTGTTACTCTCGTTCCATTGCAGGTAATGAAGTCACTGGAGCCACATGTAAATGTCGTACGTTTTCTGGGCTGCTGTACAGAGAAGGATCCAATTTTCGTGATAATCGAATATGTGAATCGCGGAAAACTGCAAACGTATTTACGAAACTCACGTGCTGAAAGGTTTGTACATCGACTACGTCACGCATACATTTACGTACATGTGTTTGTATGTGTGTTTGATATAATTGTACGACAAGCGACCAAGGACATTTTTCTAATTGTCTTTTTATGAGAAATTATTTCTTCTTGAAGTTTCATGAGTTAAATATTACGCAATGTCATTTATCATTGCTTAAGTACATTTCCCTTTTCTTTTGCAAGGAATTACCACCAAAAGAAAAGAGAACAAACAAATGCAGGAATCTAACATTTGCCCATGTTACAAAATTAATTTTTTATTTATAAATTGTAAGTAAGCACTTACACATAATCATATGTATTTATATTCATTTGACATTAACATATAAGTAATTCGATTATATTGATATTCTTCAAGTTAATCTGTAGGCCCTTAACCCTATTTGACTCAATGAAACAACTTTTTGTACGTATGGACTCGTGCATGCACTAGCGAAAGTCGGGAGTGTACGGATAAGTCCTTTTAAAGGTATTAACAATTGTACAACATCATCCCTTTTAGCAAGATAGCAAGACCTTGAAATACCAAGAATTGGAATAGAACTCCATACCAAAGAAAATCAAATTCTACAGGAAACGAATAAACAATCCACCACCAAGAAACTCATATTTGTGTTTACGATTAAATCGTTTTTACCTTTTTCCTTTAAATTACTAATATAAAATTTTAAACCCAAAATACTTCGAATATTTATTCCAAAAATGTTGGTTACAATGTTCTTTCGGGAAAAATAACAGATAGCTGCGTTTTATTCCCCAATCGCTTCTAGTTATAATAACTAACTTCGACAATTGTGTGGGAAACAATAACAACAGCCGTGAAGATAACTCGTTATTATAGATGGTATGATGTTTAACATCTGTCAATAATAATAAAACAATATCAGCGAGAGTAAACATGCGATTTTCGCACTTTATTATTGACAAGTTACAACTGATACTAAAGCAAAACAAATAAAATATCCCGAAAGCAGAGCTCAGGTGCGGCCGAACTTTACATACCCTACACACCTTTTTGCATTCATCCAACGGTGAATTATATATTTTTTATTTTTTATCCCTGACTACTTATTTTAAATTTGTATACCTTATTTGTTCCATTTGCTTCACTATTTCCTTGATACTTCACTTGTATTGGAAGTAGGATTAGCTTTTGCCAAATGTTGACAACTTTCAGAACAGTTTCTCAAGATGTGTATCGAATTTGGTTCAATGCGCTGTAGAATTTCGTTCAATCTCGCTCTTTGAACATTTCACTTGTATGGGTGACCGATTTTTCCTATTTCAGAACTTCCTCTTCCTGACAATAACAAATGTTTGTACTAAGATTAGTTGAGATTGCTTCAGTTTTACAGGACTTATCGTGCCCACAGGCAACCATGGCTAAATAGACTCGGCTATTCACGCTGAAAATTTATATAGTATACATATATACGATTATATGTTCTTATTTAGGACGCATACTAAAGCCCGTTACAAACAACCGTTATTCGATCAAAAGCAATATGTTCTGTACACAGGGTGTGTAAGGTATAAAAAGAACAGTGTTGCAACAAAAAACAAAAGGAAATGTGTAAAAATGTGCACCGGAGAAAATAAGTATACCATAAGTTAAAAATTAAAATATTATATTGTGCGAGTTCACCCAGTAAACTCATTCTTCAATTATTCAATTTCACTGTGAATGACAATGCAACGAATAAGCGATTTTAGAGCTTGGTCGTTTTATTCAGATATGTTAAACTTTCATACTTGCCAATAATACGTTGCTGTATTGTATCAAAGTAATATCCAGATAATTTTAAAAAAAATTTTTAAAAAAACAGATCTCTCATATTTTTGCAATCATATCTAGGGAATTTGTCCAATTTCTTATTATGTACATCCTTATAAATTCTGTACAAACCTGCTGGACCCACAGAGCTCAGTCCCTGTGAAATAATTTGATATAAAAAATCACCTACTTCCTCGTCTAGAGTGTGTAGATGGAATATATGAGGAGCTCCAAATAAAAACGCGATAAATTACACTGAATTAAGTAGTATGTTTTTTTGTATTTCGTTTTGATTTGAAGCTCCTCAGAAGTACTTAACTATACGAATGCAGATGCTAGTAATCTTTTTCCATACAGTTCATTACTAATGTAATAACAGCAGCTCATGGTGATCCTAGGCGGAGCTTTTCGCATCCATTAATATTGTGCGAGTTATATCTGTACACGAAAATGTTGCCATTGCCTGCCAACATTTTTTGGCTTTGTCTTGAGTTCCTACTTATTCAATTAAGTACTCAAGTATCATAAATTACGTGGTCCGCAAATGAAACTTAATATTCGCATCGTACGTACACGAAATTGCTCTTCTGTATTACAAATAAGAATTCTGGTTCTATCGCAACTATTGCTATTTAAAAATCTACGTACTATAAAAAGAAAGCACGTACATATCTACACACAAACTCTAGATAGATATGTACATATGTAGATACTTACATACATATCTATGTATTCGGCATATTTATGTTGATTTGATATTCGTTGCCTCTACATTCACTCACTACTGCATTTTGCACGATATATTGCAAACGTTTTTCATAAAATATTTCCTCAACTCTTTGACTATCGATTTCTAATATTAAAAATGGCATTTCCCCCTTGCGATCTTTCGCATTCGATAAATAGGAAATTGAGAATTTATATTTTGCCTCCTTTTGATTCAATAAAACTTTATTCTAAAAGGGTACAACGATTTAATACAAACATTTGCGAAAAAGAAACGGAAAAAGGTTGCCATTGCATGCAAAATATAAGAAGCAGGCGGCATACCCCTCTAGGTCTCGGCAACATTGGCATTACCTAGTTGTACTTACCAGAATGCAACTGTCCATGTATGTGTGAGAGGGAGTTAGTGAGTGGGCATAAAGAATTTCGAATAAGACGAAAAGGAAATCGAATGAGCAATTTAAGAAACTCTTGACTGTCGAATCTAATCCAACTAATGCTTCCCCATCGTTTTTGATTTGGTTGCGCCCAGTGCATGCTAGAGTATCTTCCAAGTATTTCCCTTCTTATTATTTGCTTTTTTACGTTTTTTCTGGTTGATATTGCAGGCATTACGGTAACACACATGGAAAATCGAATATCCTGACGTCAAGCGATTTAACATCGTTTATGTATCAGGTTGCCAAGGGTATGGATTATCTAACATCGCGAGGGGTAAGTACATCACAGTGACTATACATACTAACATATATACGAGTACATATGTATGCGCTACATAAGTACTTTACTTTGTTCATATACAAGGTGGGCAAAATGAATGTCGTAATGTGAATGTGCCATATTTTTTGAAAACGGCGTCAAATGTCATTGTGTTTTGCCATTTATGTATTTAAAGGATTAGTTGACAACAAGCTATGGAGCAGTGCACAGCTCGGGCAACGATTGAGATTTTGATTTGAACTGGTAGGCCGAATCTAACGGCGCTAGACTCCTTAATTTGGGGCTTTTAGAAATTTCGCATTTACCAAAAAATTTACATTAAGTCAGGAGATGGTCATTTGACCGATATCAGTTTTCCAACTTAATGTCATCCTTAATTACACATTCAAATAAACTTTCCGTAAAAACAGAAAATTTTTTTATCATTTTTGACATATGACATTACTTTTGTGCCACCTTGTATAAATATATACCTTTCTAAGTATGTACTCGTATATGTACATGACGCGTAGAAGTAACGTTACTACATACATACCATATGTATATCGCTATTGAAACATGTCAACAAACATGGGCATATGCAGGATCTCGGCAAGGGGGGGAAACCCAATTTCTTTTTCATGTTCTAATATTTTTAATCTTAACATGAAAATAACTTTGGAAGTCCAAATATACGTTCTTTTAACCGTATCATCTAATGTGAAGCCTAGATAAAATTTGGAGTTACATAAAATCGAGTTTATCAAATTTTATAAGCTGAAGTTGCCGAAAGATTTCAATTTGAAATAATTTAAGTGATAAAGAAAAAAAAAACGCAATTGAAGGCAGGCATCATGAATGATAAAGGATTATAGATTCTTGGTGATTTTTTTTTGCTATTTTCGTACTAACTCTAACATTTTTTAGCATGCTTCCCGATTTCATGGGAGAGGGAAAGTAATTTCTCACCCCTTCACACGATCTTGCATGCACAGCCATAGACACTGACTTATAAATAAAACAAAACAATGAAAAAAAATAATAAAATAGACGAAGAAGGGAAATAAATGAATCGCTATACGAACTCACATTTCTTATACTTACATACTGAGGTATGTATCATGTGCGAGTACAACTCGCTAAAGCGTTCAGCGCGATAACTGCGACCGTGGTACGAAGAGAGAGAACGCTGGCAAGCACATTGAAGTTTCTTATATAAGGATATAAATTTTACGGCCGTGCTGGATGCGTAAGCTTATGCTTACACCACACATGTAGTATGTTTGTGGGTACATCTGTATCTACACTAGTATATTTAAGCCGTTGAATTTCCAAAACGATTAACTGCAGAAAAGAAAATCGAAAGAAATTTGAATTGCCATGCACACAACTCTTAAAGTCTGCTCTAATTGTTCGCAGTTAAAGTTAACAAGGAAAGGGCTGGAACATATGAAAAGGAAAAGGTGGAAGAAATTATTTATCGCTAAAATATAATCAATTTGGAAAAGTATAGTTAATCGATTTGGCCTCTGAGTGGCGCTCATTTGTAATATAATGCTGATGTGATTCTGTTGTCGTCTCATATTCTGAAATTGTCGTTCTTGTCAACTTTCAAAGCTTTTCCTTCTAGTTTTTGTTTTTGCTTTTAGTTTTCCAAGTAATAATGCCTCATGCACTTCCTTTTTATGATCCTATGCAGAAATAGTTTAGCGATGAAGAGTGCATTGTCTACGCACTCGTGCTGAATTGACTAAATAACAAATGTTTTATTGACTACGCGTTAGCATGAAATGTATTCTGCAATAAGTATGTAACACACATACATACAATAAAGAAAGCATGCATACTTTTGGGCTCAAATGTATACAGTGACGTACAATATATGTGCATTTATAGTGCACTCCCACAAAAACCTCCTTCAAATCGCTCAATACATAGCACGATTGTTGATTGAATAGTACCGATACTGATAAACTTTCTTATTCATTCAAATTTACCATTGGCATTAGAACCTTAGAGGAACTATTCACACTACTTTAAAACTAAAAATTATTTGACGAGAAAATTTCAGTTAAATTTTAATTAATAAATTTTTCTAACCAAGCCCTTCAAAAAGGATCCTCGCATTCGAAAATATCAGCTTTTTTAATTACATTCAAAATTCTGGCAATTCCAATCCTAACTGCATTCACAATACTTTTAATTAGTTTTTTTTTTCATTTGCTAAACAATCTCCTTCTGAAAATCCTTTCTAAGTTCTAGAAACCAATTATAGCTATCAGCAAAAAAAAATAAAACAAAAATAAATGGAAAAAATACAGAGACAATAAACGCTTTAAAATTCTTCTCATTCTTGTCTTCTCCACCCCTGAAGATATATAAATAAAATCTAAACTAATTTGAAATATTTTTTAAAATCCCGAACAAGAAATCAGAAATGAGATTATGGTATACTGTTATATTGTACTATATTAAATTTGAAAAGGTCAAAATTTCACAAAATAACAATTTTTCAGTTTATTACCAATGTTGATATTGTGCCCAAAGATGGAATTTTTAGTTACAACAATAAAATTTTGAGCTGAACATAAATATTTAGGTGCACAGAAAACATTAATTACCAGGCTACCTCTAGTGTATTTATGTAGAATGTATTTATTGGCCTCGACACAACATGTTGAAAAAGTTTTTCAACATTAATTTTAATTAATTAATTTTTCAAACCAAGCCAATAATTTTTAGCACTTTGTTAAGTTTGATAAATTTTTTTTTTTTCGATATAATAGTTTTAGAATTATAATTTGATTTTTTAAATAATTATGAATATTTGATTTATTAATTTTTGGCAACAACCTGAAGCAGAGGGTTAATGTAAAAAATGTTTATCTTTTTATCAGGAACAAGATAAAGTTGAAGTCTATCTAATTACCGATTAATAAAGTTTTAGTTCTATAGTCGAAATTGAATACCGAGTATTTACTTTATCATTAGAATAAAAAGCTGCAAAATGAACCCATTAACTTTGCTTTTGAATTGTATTCTTTGCAGATTATCCACAGGGATCTTGCAGCACGCAACATTCTCATTACTGACGATCACACCTGCAAAGTTGCTGACTTTGGATTTGCCCGAGATGTGATCACATCGAAAATATACGAGCGCAAAAGTGAAGGAAAATTGCCAATTAGGTGCGTTTTTACTTGTATTGTAAATTTTCAATGTTAACAAAGTTTTTACTAATTAAGCAAAACGCAGTACAGCGGAATTTAAGAAATGACAAAATTCCGTACAAAAGCACATTTTGTAAGAAATGCTCAAGAAAACTTTACCTTCAAAATTTCTTGAGAATCAGCTGCCAATTTACTTAATATTGTAATAGATACTCTGTGCCTTTTTGTAGCACTGCAACGTTGGACTGCTACGCAGAGTGTCCGGGGTTCGAATATCGGCACAAGCAAAATCAACAAAAAATAATTTTTCTACACGGCACCACCTCTTGGCAGGCAATGGCAAGTCTACAAGAGTAAAAATTGCTATGAAAAGCTTTTGACTTCGCCGTTCGGATTCGGCATTAAAAAACTGTAGGTCCCTCCATTCATGTACAAATATAACACGCACAACATGAGTGGATGCGAAAAGCTCGGCCTAGGCCCTCCATGGGCTGATGTGCCATTAAAAGTAAGTAAGAAAATGCAACTTATTCTTTCTCTCTCTTTTAGTGGTACTACAGCCCATAAAGGGCCTAGGCTGAGCTTTTTGCATCCACCCATGTTGTGCGTGCTACATAAGTACATATGAATGGAATGAGACCTACAGTTTCATGCCTAATCCGAACGGTTTATCCAAACTTTGTTCTTGTAGGTTTACCACTGGCCTTGTAGAAATATTGTTGTTTCTACCACCTTATTTCATTTTGCATATGCCGACATTTGAACCCGGCAGGAGCCCATCGCACTAACAATTACACCACGGCGACCACTGAAAATGTACCTATCAGGTACAAGTAATGACATCTCTGTGTCGCTGGGTAAAACTATATGCTCTGTTAAAACTCTGTCAAATCATTGGCGCCATTTCTTCGCATTTTCAACAATATTCAGTTCATAAACAATGAAGTTTCATACAACAACATATTTTTCGAATGCTTGAGGAAGAGTGGTTCAATAAGTTCAAGAGTGGCGAAGAACGTGGAAGACCACCGAAAAAGCTTGAAGACAATCTTCTGTGTTTTCTGAGATCAGGGAAGTGTTATCTGATTTGACCTTCTGAAACCAAGGGAAACAGTTACTGGTCAACACTACCAACAACAATTGGCCGATTTGAACCGTGCTTTGCGCCAAAAACATCCAGAATATCAAGCTAGACAACATAAAGTGATTTTTCTTGATGACAAAACAGACTAGGGAATTGCTAGATTCGTACAGTTTGGCTCCATCTGACTACCACTTATTTTCATCAATGGGGCACGCACTTGTTGAGCAGCACTTCGATTCGTACGTAAATATGAAAAAATGGCTCGATGACTGGTTTGACTCAAAAAACGAACAGTTTTTTGCAAGAGTGTTTTGAGTAGTAGTGGAAGTTGTTTAAAGCAATGTCAGCAATTTGACTTCGTTTTGTATGAGTGACTACAAGTCGTAGAAATGCGGCACTGGGAGACAGAGTGTCGGTGTTTTCTTTCTTAAAGAATAAGCATTTCCTTAAGAGGTGGAAACACGCATTAAAGCTTTAAAAACGAAAACGGGGAAACTAAAAGTGAAAACTCAATAACAGAATGAATAAATAAATGTACAGCGCAATACAAAATTTAAGTTTCTGGCTCTCTCAAACTTGGCTGAAGTAACAAAATTAACCGAAACGACAATAGCAGCTGGTGACACGTTAAACTATGTGAAGATACGAAGAATATTTCGGTATCTAGCTGAATTATGAAATTGCGTCCTCTGCTTGCAAGGTGGTGAGTGCCACTTTATGGCAAATTAACAATTTCGGCACTTGACGGTACAGAATGAGGCAGGGATAGAAGAAGTGTGAAAGAGAGAAAACGTGTATCATTTTTTAGGTGCATTGACAGCATCGTCCCAGTTCTACTATCCTCATTAACCCCTTTCCAACTTAATGCAAAAACTCTGCCAATACACTTACATATTTGTGCACACTACACACACAGACACCGTGATTCCTCGGCATGGTGCGGCAGAGCAATGGCATATTTGCTGGGACTAGATTGAGCTTAAAATGCTAAATGAAATTTTTTTTCTTTGGCTCCGTTTCTTTCCTACCCTAAAGTCAATTTGCATGCGGCAGTTTTCGGTGTTGATGGGTCTACGAATTTCCTTTGGTTCGTTCACTATGGCAATTACCGGGAATAAATTACATTTTCATGAGCGAATGAAAAATGCACAAATAAATTTTAAAGTTATGCTCGCAAAAAAGGAATTTGGCATCATCCAGCAGCAGCTTTCAGCAGCAACAGCAGGAAAATAAAAACAGGGTGCTTGTGAAGCAAAAATGTCTATAAGATTTAGCAATTTGTGTTTCAGCTAGTCCGATGCTTGAGGCAGTAACTATTTGTTGTTGACGTTGTTATTGTTATTCTCAGTCGAAAGCCAAAGTTTACGAAAGTAGTTTATAAATTTTGAGTGCCTACTCTCCTCTCCAAAAAAATACCACTGCGTTTGCAGTTTGCTCTGCGTTTGACATAATCCGCTATTAATTGCTTTTTCACATTCAAAATCGTTCACGGCAAACTTCCATGCCCCTGGCCTAGTATCCGTGGAGGCATGCCGCTGCATACGCTTCACGTAAGTGAAATTCAACATTCATTCAGCACCATTCGCGTGTTGTGTATGACTGCAATTCCAGCATTATTCATATTAAATACATAGAAGGAACACCTACTATGTAGTTAGAAAGGACAGAAGTGGGAGAAGCTGCAAAAGCAGCAGCAGCACTGGTAGTACCTAGTAGTTTCAACAGCTCTCATCTCCATGATTATTCAACAAAATGCCTGCCAACACGTTACAACGCACAGTGGGAAGAATTTGAATTTTATATTCATACGAAGTTGGCATTTTGATGCAGGTAACATTAACAGACATTCTTAGCCAGTGGAAATAAAAGCTAACATTGAGGCTTTTAGGCTTACTTTTAACCGATACTGAACGGTATTGCACATTGTGGACATCGGTAACCGACTGCTGTTTTCTAATCATGATTCGGACTCAGCACACAATCTTATATTAGTGAATCGACGTTCTTCAAATGCAGTTCAAACGCAACCCAACATTTTCAAATTGAAATGCTTAGTTTCAACACACTATGCAGCTCTGTTGCATCCTGCTTACTAGATGTGGCATGCTGCAACATCCTGGTGGCAGCGACACGGCGTTGATCCCTTTTTCCTCTACATTTCATTTTGTTACATTTCACTTATTTTATTTATTTTATGCACATTACTATTCACTGTTTTGAGTATACGAGTGTACCCGACGGCGAAACTGAATGGACTCCCACTTTGCTGAGCATCCAATGCGCTCGTTTTGAAAACAGATTGGCAACGATTTAAGTTCGCCAAATGTGATTGCTCAATACTCAAATAGCCAAAAGTGACTTAATTTGAAATACATAATTATTTTTGGTTTAACGAGTATTGTATTCTTCTGGAAGGCAAAGCGATGCGGAATGGGAATAAGCTAGGATCCATTTCATTGCATAACAAATGCGCTTCAACGCTTCCACAGCTGTGCATCGAAAAGCACTCGACTGCGCATCGCTCCGCGGTTGGGCATACATGTGTTTGTATGCGTGCATTTCTATGCAGGTTGTGCTCATTTACGTCGTAGGACGTGATGATGTTACCAGCTGCAGCTGCAACTGCATACTATAGAGCAAGCAGTATCGTTAGTGTCGAGTTTGCTGATTTTTGTCGTACGTTTACGTTCGTTTGTTCATTCACTTAGTTAAGCTGTTGCGCATCGCATACAACACACTGTTACTCCGTCGACCGCTGCTGCTGGTACCGTCGGAGAGTGCGACTGCTAAAACTGCCAGTGCTGCATTGATATTATGGGGTAATTTCAAATTCATAAGTGTTGCATTTATTCGCTGTGCTCCCTAGCGATGTAATTCTGTATATTCGAAAAGGTATAAAGCAAATAGAGCATGTACTTGCATCCATGTATGTCTGTATGCAGTTGCACAGTGTGCGTCTGTATGTGGAGTGATGTTCACTACGTGCCATTTTCAAATTAGATTCATACTTTCATAATATTTATTTTGTGCTTAAATGAAAGTACCTGAATTTCAGTGGAATATTACTATCTGCACATAAAATGTTGTCAGCAGCTACATCTAATGTTGCAGGTGCCTCCAATCATTTCATCAGCAATGTATTCTTTGGGTTTTGTTTTTAGTTTACTATTGAGTTGAAACATTTTTAATTACGAGAATTTTACCGGGTTTCATGACTATGCTGAATTTGATTTTAGTATCAAGTATTTTGTAAATATGTGCATACTTAATATACCTAGTATTTACAGATGCGTACATATGTATGCATGCATTCCCTGATTTGATGATGTTCAAAATTGGTAATTTATGCATATTTATGTTAAAAATTCACTGACGTTCGAAAATTAGAAAAAAAAAAATTTTATTGTGATTTTTATAACTATTTATGTAGGTAATTAATAAAAGTACAAACAAAGTTTTTGCGTTCGCTTTTCATAGATGGAAACATGCCACCTGAGGTGTTTTCTTTCCTTAACTGATCAGAGAGATTTTGAATAGAAACCCGTAGCTACTAGTACAAGTACATAAGCATTCACGAATGCATCCAATAGAACACAATACATACTACACATGTACATAAATACCAGGTAGGTTTGTTTAAAACTTCTTGAAGAGATGGTGCCATTGATGATTTCTTAACTTTCCCTTGTAAAGCAAATTTCCTTCAAAGTCCGATCTGCAGTTGTCTTTGGGATTTCTTTCCTGCTGTCGACGATGCCAAGAAAACTGCCGAACTGTCTGCAATTTGACGGTAGACTGTCTCAATCATCAGTGTCACGAAAATAAACGAAGCGAAATAAAATAGAAAACTTTTAGGCATATCGTGCCGATAACAAAGAATTGTTGATTTCCGCTTCGGAGAGTTTGATGCTTGTAAGAACGGATCCATTTTGGCTGTATAAAACCGGATCGGATGAATCGGTACATTATGGGATTGTGGTGTAATGTGGATACTGTTTATCAGGCCCTAAATGGCGAGAATTTATAAACGAGTGAATGGATTTGAATTAGTGTGTACATTTCAATTCGGAAATTCTTTGTTTGGGCGAGAACTTTTCAAACTACCCTTTTAATTTCTATATAGTAGATATGAAGGGCCTGCGGTCAACACGTGTTATCCAGCACTTTTTGCCAAATGGATTTTTATTGTTTGTTTTTGGTTCTGTTGTCGGTGGCAGTTTTCGAAAAAGTTAAATGGTTTTTTTAAATCACTATTCGAAAATCACGCCTTGGTAAATGCGGAACTACCCTGCGTTCCGTAAAACTTTCAACGTTTCCATGTCTAATTGAATATTTAAATAGCGGTAAGACTAGTTGTAAACGTGGTCAGTATTTTCTTGAAGATTGTGTTCATGCTGAAAACTTGAATCCATGAGAAAAATTTTTTTTTAACAAATTCTATAAAATTAATACTTTGTTTCATACTACTTACTTATAATGTAATGCAATTTTTCATTTCATTTGTAATAAACATTATAATAAAATGTACATATATATTACTTATATTGGTATTTTCATTGTAATTTCTTGAATTATCGAAAAAAAGAACTAGTAACCTCATTCAGAGCATGCAATTCAAAAACATTTCACGTTTTGATCGCCGGGCATCCCTGCAGTTGCCATTGGCATAAATTTGCATAAAAATTAACTCTAAATACTAATAAAAATAGGGAAATACGAACGTTTTTTTTTGCTCTCTTGTACAATATCGAAATTGTTGCTTATCATATGTAAAGGTATTTAAATTGATATAATTTCTTAAGTTGAATACGTAATCCTCTGTTATAAATTTTTTTAACACGGTGAAGTCCACGAACGAGCAACGTTTAAAAATTAAGTAATAAAAATTACTACTGAAATTCAGAGTCGGTGGTCGTAACTTTAAGTGTGCTTACTCCAATTTTTGGTCATAATCACAAGCACATATTATATTGGATAAATTCGAGTCAACATATTCAATACTGAATGTTTCTGTGTCACTAACACAACGCACTGGTCAAAGTACCGAAAATATCGCAGTCGTAAGTGCTTCCGTTGAAAATGAACCAAATCAACCGATTCCACTCCGTTCACACGAATTGGAAATCTCTCAGTCCACATTGTGGCGAATTCTTTTTAAAGATCTTGGCCTACACCCTTACAAGATCAAATTAACACAAGAACTCAAGCATCCGAGACTTCTCGAATTGGTTCTTCAAAAGTTTGAAGAAAAACTTGAATTTCATCGAAAAATCGACTTCAGCAATGAAACTCATTTTGGCTTAATGATTTTGCCAATAAGGAAAATATGAACAACAACTGGACAACAACAAATCCACATGTGCTTTAAGAGACTCTACTGCGGTTGCAACAAGATGGTGCCACATGCCACACAGCAGGTCAAACAGTTAATCTATGTGTTTAAAGGAAAGTTCGGTAATCGTGTAATCTCAAGAAATGGTCGGGCCGAATGAATACCTTGCTCATGAAATTTAACGCCAGTAGAATTCTTTTCATGGGGTTACGCTAAGTCAGTTGTTTTTGGTAACAAGCCTACAACTTTTGAGAAGCTCAAGAACAATATCGAACGCAAAATTTCCAACGTTCCGGCCGATATCTGTTGAAGAGTGGTGGAGAAGTGCTCGCAGTGTTCATATGAACGATATCGAATTCCATACTTAAATGTAACGTGTGAACTAGACCTGGAAGAAATTTCAGCCCGATATCCGTGTTTTCAATTATTCTGTGTTTTATTTAAATATGTACAAAATTGTTATGTCCCCATTGAAAAACCATTTACATTTGTATAAATTTATTCTTATGTACATATTTGCATATTCGTATATAATTGTTTTATATGTTCATCAATATACATATGTATGTATAGGGTGCGCCATCTTTTATGACGGCATATAAATATTGAATAACTTAAAACAAATCAACCGATTTGCATGAGGTATTTTTATTAAATTCCTTTTTTTTTTGTTAAATTCAACACTCAGGGTGTACCCCTATGAATGCAGAGCATTGTGTTGAATGGAAAAATTAGATTGATAAATGGTAGGAAGAAGGAGGGAGAATGAGAGAGGGAATGCAATCACACAGGACACCGATAAAGACATAGACAGCCATTGTGGCAAGTGTTATGCCTTTACCACAATGAACTTCAGTTTATCAGTGTCGACTATGACCACATGTAGCGCCAAAGTCCAAGTTTCTCGCATCCACTCATGTTTTGCGTGTTATATTTATACACGAATGGAAGGGACCTACAAGTTATGCCGAATCAAGTTTTACAAGTTATTTGGGCTAGTTTCAATCAAGTGGCCGCCGTTATGATCAAAGCAAAATGTGCGCTTTTTGCTGCGTTTCCTATCACTTTTTCGAGAATCTCGGGCGGTATAGCGCTGATTTCGGCACAAACAAATGTTTGCCTTGATCTCTTCAATGGTCTCAGGCTTCCTGTCGTACACATTGCTTTTCAAATAACCCCACAAAAAGAAGTCCGGAGGGGTCTGGAGACCTGGGTGGCCAATGAATGTCGCCATTTTTTGACACCACACGTCCAGGTAATTTTCGTTGCAAAAACTGCATTGTTTGATTTGCAGTGTTGCATGGCGCACCGTCTTGTTGAAAAAAAGAAAAAGTAAATCATCGTTCAAAATGCGCCGCAAGGTGGTTCGATACGACAAATGTGGGTTCTCTGCGACACTCTCTCTTACCTCTTCAACCAGTTCATTGGACGGTTTTGTGCATTGATGAACGGCTTGTCGACAATCTCCCACTGTCCCGTTTTCAACAAAATTCGACACCAAACGACGAAAAGTGCTGTCAGACGGTGCTTGTTGGCCACGATATTTTCGACGATATGCACGTTGAGTTAACACAACTGAACGACTATTTTCAATGTACAGCGTCACTTGTTCGGCGCTTTGTTTCGTTGTGATGCGTTTCATGTATAAAATTCTACGGAATTGACGTTTCAAAAACATGTTTACTCAAGTCAATCGGTTGATAAATGTTAAAAATATTCAATGTTTACATATCAACATAAAAGATGGTGCACCCTGTATTGACAAACATCAAATCGGCAAATATTGTGCCATAATTTGTAAAGTGTGCACACAAATGTACGTCTGCATTTCTAGGACAGAGACTAACTGTGAATAGTAATGCCTTAAATCTTTTAACAAGAAACGTACAACTGTGAATACATATTGAACTATTGACAATGTTTATAGTTGTGACAGGAAACATTTCGTTTGATTGATTCTTCATTATCGTAAAAATGTGTGTAAATAAATTTCAGAATTGATTTTGAATAATACCCACCTTCACAGCAGTGTTTGCCCGGTTGTCCAATTTTACTCTCTACGTACATAATGTGTATGGAATGTAAGTATATAGTATGTAATGTAAAACTAAAAAGGCTTCACTCATTCACAATTCACAAATAAAGCAAATATTTATACATCTCCTTTTATGTATTTGCTAAGTTGTTTTTCCTTTCTCTTCTTATATTTCATTTCATATCAAACGAGAGCAGATGGATGGCAATCGAATCTCTTTATGATAATATATTTTCCATTAAATCGGACATTTGGAGCTTTGGAATACTAATGTGGGAAATTGTAACACTTGGTTCAACACCGTATCCAGGAATTTCTGCTGCTGATGTTATGCGCAAGGTATGTATTTATGCATGTATGTTCAATGTTCTTTCCTTTGCCCTCGTCTCCTTTCTCTGCTCCTCTCTTTTCCTTTGGTTTTTTCTTTCAACTTAAGTGAATCTTAATATTTCACTTGCATGTTCATATACTTATATATACATTCACACATTCACACATTCACATCAACACATATGCAATACCAGTATATATCAGTATATATTACACATGTGTTATATATAACTAAATATACATAGGAGGAGGTTTAGATGTTTACGTTCATTCAAAAGACTTTTAAACAGAACAACGATCGTATTGGCTGAGATAGTTTTAGGGAAAGTGGTTTCATTCTTACCAAACTTCATATGTGCATACATATCAACTACATATGTGCTTATGTTCCATTTGAGCGAATAACAATAGCCAGAAACAAAAGGAATGAGCAACTGCAAAACATTCATTGAATTTTCTACAGTAGGCAAATACATATTCACACTACTCATACATATACATACATACATTTAATCAAATACCTATATACATACATATACATGCATACATTTGTATGTTGTATATTAAAGCGCCTTAAGCAGAATTCGGAAAAGCAAAACTGTACCTACTAGAACTGTACCCTACTAAAAATAAACATCGGTTTATGTTATGATGATAAACAAAATATTTTGGCTCTATCGGTTTTCAGTTCATGAGTTGGATCGTTCTGTAAAACCTCTTAAAATAGTTCATTGTATGGAGAACTTTCGCTTTAGGCTAATCAAAATTGATTAAGTTTTGAATTCATATATAATATTTGGAAAATCTGCTAACAGATCAAACAAATAATTATAGAATTGTTGTAATCTTTATTGAAATCTCATTAAAAATAAACTAACTCGGCGTGCTCGGTGAGTAAAAGCTCTTTTCGTGTTCGTTGCAATAAAATTGTCATTGCCAACAAAATTTATCAAAAACTATATTTCGAGCAAAAGCAACTTTGAAAAACAAGCTCGATGTAACCACCAGACCAAAATGAGGAAAAAATGTGATGTGTTCGCCGAACAGGGAACAGCGAACACCAAGATATTCACTTTTGTACGTTTAACACATCGCACAGTTCGAATACGAGCACGATGCGAAGTCGTTGCATCGTATTTAATTAGAACAGCATCATTTGGCGCTGCAATTTGTACTCAATAAGACGTCGTACATGAAAAATCACTCGAACCGGTTTCAATTAGCTTTACACTGTTAGCTTTACACTCTATAACTTCCAATTGGTACTTAGTGAGGTGCCAATGTCGTCTTTAGACTAAATATTGCAATTCTACTTGGAATATTTTAATAAATATAAATTTAGTAAATATTTGTATTAAATGGAACTCCCTATAGGACAACTTTTTCCAAATAAACTTTGTTTCCAAACCACAAACACGTTAATGGACCGGTGGCACGCATCAATCTTTATATTTTTTTCTGAAACGTTTACATTTGCCTTACAAATGAATCTGAGGAGGTGATGAATGAAAAAAATTAATAGCTAAAGTTAGTCTGTCTAAATTATTAGCAGACAATAACCGAGCAATTTGAGTATTGCAAATATATAAATTATTTTTTGTTAATTTTCAGGTGCGCGACGGTTATCGTTTGGAAAAGCCCGAACATTGTCGCCGTGAGCTCTACAACATAATGTATTACTGTTGGTCCAATGACGCCAATGAGCGGCCGACTTTCTCAGAGATAGTGCAAATGCTGGATAAGTTGTTACACACAGAAATGGACTACATCGAACTGGAACGTTTCCCCGATCACAACTACTACAATATACTAAATCTTAGTGGAGAAAAATTATAAGTCGACCAAAAATTCTTGTTTTGCTTTTTATTACCAAAACTAAATACCTACAAAGTGCCCACACATTGTAAAATATAAATAAATGTATTAATAAATATGTTAAGATTCTGATGGGAAAATATGAGCAAATGGCAACAAGGCAGTACATTAAGTACTTATACTAGCATTACATGAAACTGTTTGACACACATTGCCACACACTTGTGTCTGTATGCGTGCGATGTGGGCATGAAAGGAATTCTTAAGAGGAAATCTACTTTAATATTGATTCAGTACAAGCATCGAGACTTGCGTGCGCCTGGCCATTTGCTCACTTTAGAAATACACTCGTATTTATTTACGCCATGGTTATCCCACGCATTCAACTCATTCAGCCTACAGCAACACAAGCTACATGCAAACGTACACTGCCACAGTCGAAAAATAAAGTTTCGCTGCATGCTAATGCACTTTGCTGCTTTTCCTTCACACTCTAGTGGTAGCAAATTATTGCACCCGAAAACTCTGTGCTCCCTGGTTCCCTTGCATAGTCATATTTGTATTGATGTTAGAAGAAGGAGTTTAGATTTAAGGAAATATGTACATTATACACACATAAATTTTTATGCATATTGTTACATTATGGACAAGTGCATTAGCGTTTAAGTGGATTGATTGTATTCATTACATAGGGATTATTTACTTTTACAACTTTCAAATTCTATTTATTCACAAAAAATTATTTAATAAAAAATTTGATTTCGTTATGCCTACATATAGAATTTTTTCAAAAAAAGAAAAAAAAATTTGAGGTAAGAGATTTATTTGAATTCCCGCAATTGTTTCTGTTCAAGCCGCGTGAGGATTGACTAAGGTTTGAGTGTAGTCCAAGCACATAAACCTGTTTGTTTTATTTGTTTTATGTTTCGCAGCTATCCCATAAACTACATAGTTGCAGTGATCAATTTATTTTACGTTTCTACAACTAGCACGTAACTAGTTAGTTAGTTAGTTAGTTACGCACATTGGTTGTTGAAGAATAAGTAAACTTTTTTGGTGCAACATTACGCTATACATATTTATATTTTATTATTTTATTGATGTGGCTTGCCATTGCATAGTTACGCCAGCATCGTCTTTGCCCGGT
The DNA here is from genome assembly GCA_958295655.1 of Palloptera scutellata. Classification (NCBI taxonomy): domain Eukaryota; kingdom Metazoa; phylum Arthropoda; class Insecta; order Diptera; family Pallopteridae; genus Palloptera; species Palloptera scutellata. The sequence goes on from OY282450.1 coordinate 53,947,238, forward strand.
GTGTGTTTATTTTTAGACAAGATTTGATAAAAGAACAAAATTGAGAAAAAAAAATACCTCGTTTCATTAAGTGAATGAAGACCTAAAAGCTTTCTTCCAGCATTATAAAATAGTAGACCGTCAGGCCAATGCAACATTTAAAGTGCATATTTAGTTACTTAGTATTTTTTGTACTCTTTCAATACGGTTAGATTGTTCAACGTAAAAAGGGCTCCAAATAATAAAACAATTTCAATTATACGAGAAACACAAACAACTTTTACAAATCGAATCAAATTACCGCATAGGGCAATCTTTTCAATTTATCAAGAAGAGTGTGGTGATCCACTTTATCGAAAGCTTCTACGATATTTCTTGAAATTAATTACAAGTTTCAACACATTGTTTTACCGGGAATACCGGGATTGATTTACCGGGCAAAAGTGCCTTGTTTGACAATTGCTCTATAGTTGCTTAAAATGCTTCTATCACTGGGATTAAAAATTTGAATGACTGAACAGATATTCCAAGAATTTACGAAAATATCATCTTAAAGGAAAAAATTTAATAAATGAGTAATTGCTTAAAAATATTGGTGGAAAAGCATACCACTCATATTTTCAGTTTGGTTTCAGATTCGATATAGCGACAATTACATCATCGTCTTGGTGTTGTGTAATAACTATTTTATTTAAAATATCAGTACTATAAGAATCAAGAACTTCCGTACTACATATTACGAAACATACTTACTTATCATAATTTTCATAAACGTTTGGAAAGAGCCTTGCAAGTCTTCTCTGTACTATTCGATTTTTTGCCATCTAACTCCATGCTTGATGGAAACCCATTTATTTTACTTTTTGAGTTTAAATATTGACAAAAAATATATTGTTTATACAAGAATTTATGTAAAAATCGAATTCGTCTCGTGCTTGTAAGAATCTCAAGCGATCTGGCGATCTGATTCTAAATTAATGTTTTTAATTAATGTTAATCTTGAATTAAAGCACGGGGGCTTATTTCGAACAAATTGAGAAATAACGAGTGGAATCTTATCACAAATAAAGTTATACGCATCATTAGGGTCATTCACAGAATTTACAACAGACCCATCTACATTTCGTTAAAAATTCATTAATTTTGGTGTAGTCGCCTTTACCAAAATCTAGGAGATCGGAGAAATCCTCAACTTGCTTTTCGTATTTATAAAACTCAAATTTGACGATAAGCGCTTTATGATGTATACAATTATTTAGAATATGTACCATGCTACTCTCACAAGTAGATTTTAGATCTCTTGTAACAAGCACCAAATCTAAAATTCTATTTAAACACGTTTGCAGTGATCGATTCTTTGGAGTCAATTTTCCACCACTCTTCCTCTCATATCGCCTGGAACTTTGGCAATTTCGCGTTCGATATTGTTCCTGAGCCCCTCAAACGTTGTTGGCTTGTTGGCATAAACCAACCCATGAAATTCACGATTTTCTTCAAACTTTTGCAGAACCCACTCGGCGACGTTTCGGTGCTTCAAATGACGATAATTTGATGTTGCAAGGGTGTATACCAAGATTATTACGAAAAATTCGCCACAATGTGCACAATGTGGGCTGAAAGATTCCAAATTCGCGTGGAATAGACTAATTTGGCTCATTTTGAACTGAAGCACTTACGGCTGTGTTGTCTCATCGGCACAAGAACATTGAATAGTGAATATGTCATCTCGAATTTGTGGGTGGGACGATCTTGTGGTGGGACGATCTTCGCTAGTAATTTTTAATAATTTTCGGACTTTGCTTGTTAGTGAACTTCACCATGGTATAAATGTAAACCTCGAATGACGTTTTGGCATTGCAGAAAAAAAAAACTTGTTGTTGTGCTTGTATTTGAAAACAAAATTGTTATGTCCCTATTGAAAAACCATTTATTTGCTTCAATGTCACGGTCTTATGGATGATTTATTTAGTTGTGGATTCGTACTTTGCCATTAGGGTACGAACATTTTCAGTTTTTGGAGTTGGGAGAGGAGAGGAGACTTCGTTTTTATCAATTTGCCAATATATGAATTTTTAAGTTTTAATACGAAACGAAAAATTAATCAACATGGAAAATAGTAACAAATAAATCAAGCAATCTTGGGCAATTAAGCTTTTTAGGGAGTGTGGGACGCATAATAATTAAATTATAATTTAGCTGATGGTTGTGTCACTGCTTATAAAATCTAGAAGATTGCTTTTAGTCCTGAGTCCTGTCATCCCTATACTCAGTATCTTAAAGGAGCCTCCCGAGAATTGTCATAGCGTGAGTCCGACCAGCGTTGTGACATTATAGTCCAGGCTCCAGTTTATCAGACGATTCGTAGTTTTCTCTTGTTTTCCTTTGTCTCATACTGCTCTAATTTTGTTCATAGCACTGTGTGTACCGATTTTATTCCATCGAGGAAATTATGATTTCTTTAGGTATTTTGCCTTTTAAACACGATGGCATTTTCATCTTGCTCAATATATTTAAGGTAAAAAAAAACATGATTTTCAATTGCAAAATGTTTACTATCATTTTATTTTGGCAAAATTTTACAAATTTTACTGATAATGGCAGCCTACATACATACCATATGGAAATCATATTTTCAGTGATGGAGTTTAAAAAGTACCAACTATTCAAAAATTGCACTGAGTAATTAAAATATCTTGAAGAAGAGAGTAGGGGAAAAAAGTAAGTACACGTCCGTAGCCAGAAGCAAACGTTTGAGCTAGCTGGCCATTTCTCGACATTGGTTTGCACACATGAGAAACTCCATAAAACAATAACGTCTAGACATAAGATGACCGTGTTTTCCGATTTGCTAGTTGAATTCGTTTAAGCTTATTATGTAAACGCGAACTGTGATTGTATTTATATTACTCATACCACCTATAATAAATTACACTACATTTACTACACTTCATCAGTATCGATATATGAACAAAAAATTTCGACCTTTTGTTTCTGCCATGGAGTATTGACTTCCGACTCGAAAATAATCTCCTACCTTCATCATTATTCCCCTTCTTTTTGTAAAGTTAAAAGCTTTCAACGGGCCACAAATGTTTAGAAAAATAATTAAAGAGAAAGTACCCAACTATGTTATTTCATCCTTCTTCCAAATAAATCTACACTGACAAAGATCAAATAACTATTTATATTTTTTTATGGTAATAATTTAGAAGCTTTCAAACTTAGGCAAGACGAAAATTTCAAACTTAAAAATATCATTCATTTTACTAACCTAGTAAAACTGTGTATAATCCCACACACCCTGTGTATAATCGCATAGACTAATTGTAAGTTATTTTTGCTCAGTGTCATCCATTATGATGACTTCATATTGTATTTTGTACATAAAATATTAAATATAAAATTTATTAAGAATTGTTCTCTTAGTTTTAAATTTTGTCAGTTGTTCTGCCGGAAAAGAATTAATCCATAAAAACAAAATATATCTAAATATTATACTTAATCCCATTTTACTATGCGAAATCAATTAACGTCAAGTATTGCAAGTTATGTAATGAAATGTTCTTCACGCTATAAACTCTTACTTAGAAGCTTTTCTTGTACTAAGTAGTTGAATAATCAACAACAACTTTATGTTCCATTTAAATTTTCCAACTTGGCTTAGTAAATAAAATCAATCAAGCAAGTAAACATAGTACATACTTAAATAACACTTACGAGTGCATGTAAAATTTGCCATATCATCAAATAGCAAACTACAACACCTCAAGATTCAACAATGGAGCAGTGAAACCTCCAAGTCATTTATTAACGCCAAAAACAGATGGAGGAAATAGCATCCTTCCTTCTTTCCTTCCTTCCTCCCTCCCTCCGTCCTTCGCTTTCATCGCTTGGGTCTTCGTTTGGTTCAGTGTAACTCACTAATTTCAATACAAATTCAATATTTTAGTTATCAAGTCGAAAGGTATTCGACTCGAAGAAACAAAAGCAAATAAATTGAGTAGAACAACAACAATAGCACTTAAGAATGTCAACACATCAGTCAATAGTAATAGCTAAAACAACAAGAACAATAGAAGCAGTAAGAATTCTGGAAGCAACGACACAGAATTGTCCTTCAGCGGACAGCCAAAAGATGTGTTGGCATCACCTCGTGGCGTGCGAGCAGGAAATCGAATGTTATACATTTGACTCACAACTATTGTTCCTTTTGCTTTCTGTTAATAATATTTAATACAACTACAAATTTAAATTTCTTGAAGCATTTCTTGAGGAAAACACTGTGTTCCCTTGTTCCGTTGCCCGAAATTCTACGTACTGCTGCCTATTATTAATTAAAGAGACATGTGTAAGATGTCTTGCTGGAAACATAATGTACGAGTTGTGTTTGTCGGTAAAAACGAGGCATACGAGTATGTACGTATGTAACGGTGGCGGTATTGTCACGTGTTAACGTGGAAGCATTAAAATTAAGAGTTCATCAAATTAATGTAAATTTATACCTTTCAACTGAAATTACAATTTATCCCGTTTCAAATCGCTTGCAGCTTACTGCTGAGTTAAACAGCAACAGAAAACTGTCCCACGGGCAAAACAAAATTAGTTAAACGCTTTAGAAAGCGCTCTGCCAGTCACTATGTATTATAAGACACACATCCCACGCCATACCCACACCGCCCTTCCTCGCAGTTCCCACTCTGTTCTGCACAAGCAATAAGCAAAAAGTAAGTGACAAACAATAGAACCATTTAAATTATCCACCATCCTCCATTCGGTCACACACCCAACCTATCCAACCACCCACCCCCATCTATCCACCATCCATCTACCGTCGGCACTCCCAACCCATCGTAAAGTGTCGAAATTCAGTAGAGTTTGCTCGATTCGACCACAGCATACTCATTACGCAACCAAAACATGTTGAAATCCTTCGCTCGTAGAAGAGAAGACGAACGGGCAAAATAAGTAGCTGGGTATGTTGTGCATGATAGATAGGAAATGTTACCATTTTCACAGCACAAGGCGAAATGAGGAATACCAAACGACTGCTCGCTCCACTGACAATGAGATAAACAGTGACAGCGTAACATCTTCGAGACTTCGTCGAGAATCGTCTTGTAGTCATCAGCCGTACAGTGCCCGTGCACCGTCAATTCCTCTTCAAATTACTCTCTCCTCTTGCTACGGTCCTTGCTGATGAGCTCTATGAGTTTAGAATAGATAAATAGTTATGGCTCCACGGTTCGAGCGTAGAACTCGTTTGTTACTTTCACGGCTTGCAACAAACAACAAAATGATGAAACTGATGTTAGATGCTTCGTTTGTTTTTATGTTTTGGTGTTGTGTTTCTATTATACTCGTTCGCACACACAGTTATATGTTCATATGTATACATACACACATACTCATACATAAGTACTTAAGCATGTACAATACGAGTATGTTTTTTGTCGATGTTGTTGTGCCTAAATGGACGCATAAACATTCCGTTTGCCAAGGCGCAAATAATCCCTCACGTCCTGTTTAAGAATGTTTATTTTCAGCAATAGGTTCTCAATTTGTTCGTAAGTCGCCCCGCAGAAAAGTTCATGGAAAATGTTAAAATTCATAAGCGAAATACCGAGCAGTCACTTTAAAATTGCTATTTATAAAACCTTTACTTCGGGCATACAATCCATGTGACTGCGAATATTCCAATTGTGAATACTCCATAAATGTTTGAATTGGGTAATTGTATTTTTCCCAACGCAACCGGATTTCATCGTGAACATTAAAAGAAAACGAGTTCCGAAAGGTAATTCCACGATCTGCGCCAACTACCGTGGGATAGGCCATCTTAATATTGCATATAAGGTTCTATCGAGTGTACTGTTCGAAAGACTGAAGCCCATCGTCAACAAACTGATTGGACCTTATCAGTGTGGCTGGTAAATCCACCATCGACCAGATATTCACACTACACCAAATCCTGGAAAAGACCCGAGGAAAACAGATCGACACCCATCATCTATTCGTCGATTATATGGTAAAGTCGTCTTCGACAGCACGATTAGGGATCACTTGTACGCCGCAATGTTTGATTTTGGTATCCCTGCAAAGCTCTTTGTCTTTGCAAAATGACACTGACCGACACCACTAGCGCAATGAAAATTGGGACAGACCTATCCGCGCCAATTGGATACCAAAAGAGGTTTCAGACAAGGTCCCTATCGTGCGACTTCTTTAACCTTATGCTGGAGAAAGTAGTTCCAGCTGCGAACTTCGACATCTCTGGCACTATTTTCTACAAGAGCGTCATGCTGCTAGCATACGCTGATGATATTTACACCATTGACACCAACGCTCGTGCAGTCAGTGCATCATTCTCCAATCTGGAAAGGGAGTCTCGTCGAGTGGGCATAGTGGTGAACGAGGACAAAACGAAATACCTTGTGTGAGCAAACAAACAGTCACGGCATCTTTGACAAAATGTTACTGCTGACAATTATACTTTTTAAGTCGTCAAGGGTTTCGTTTACCTAGGATCTAGCATTAACACCAACAATAATGTTAAAAAGTGGTCATGGCTGCTGAACGATCCCGCCAACTTTTATGTGGGGGTCAGCTATCAAAATGATGTAGGATACAGTTTTATCTCGATATATTGACTGCAACAGTTTTTGGAACTATTTCAGATTTTTACATATTTTATTATTTTTATTTGTATAACCTAAAAGTGGCTCATGCCAAAAATCGTTGAGCTAAATGAATCCTTAAATTTTTTTCGCACTTTGTATGGAGTTAAAAAATATGTGCTACGCGCCTTCCGCGTCACATCAGTTCTTGATTTGTTTTTTTTTCAAATCTTTTAATTTTCCGTTGTGCGCTTACACTGATGGATCAATGCTTCACTCAGTTCTTTGATTTCCGAGATGTCTGAGGCCCATAACCTGTTGTACTTCTGTATTTTTAGCGGAGGCGTTGAAACAGTATTTATTATGAATAAATAAGAACAAGGCTTGTTCGATTTCTTTACCCAATGACAAGTAAAAATAGGTACTCGTGGTTTAGATGTTCACTTGTGTTAGTGGTTAGCTTAGTACAGCGGGTGTGGAGGGCCGCCAACATAGAAATATATATTTCGTAACAGTGGTAAGATGAAACCGACCATTATACTATATAATCAAGACACGACAATTACAGCGACTATATTTTTCTGTCTTCTATAATTAATTTTGATTTCAACTACAACTTGTCTTTTAGTAGAAATTTAGTCCTACTAACTCTGGTCCAAGAAGCCGTCGAGCGTGAAATTAAATGTATTCAGGCATATTTAACTTATAATTGGTAAAATTAGGTATAGATAAAGACATTCGTGGTTCTGATAACAAGCCAATGAAATTAACCATATACTTGTAAAACTTATCATTAACTTTTTTCCAGCACAAATTTACATTTCAATCAATTTGCTGTTCTAGCAAAGATGCTTCAATGATGTACTTTTATTTTGCTCCACTAAACATACAACAATCATGAACAATATACTGTATGTAGGTCAACAATGCACTGAACAATATTGGAATCGATTATCTATGCATTTGCAATCTACCTTTTACTAATCGTGCATGTTATAAAATAAATAACCAATTCGGGTTCTACCTACCGCCATTGCAGGCCTTCCTTCCTTCTCTTTCGGGCTACAATTCTCGTATTTTGCCAATAAGAAGATGTTTATGATGATAGAAAATTTCCGACAATTTTCTCTTTTTGCTGGGATGTGTTGGTGTGACATCTCATATGCCATACATACGAGAGTACATACACATGTTTTCGATTCTGTGTTCATATTCGTAAGTATGTGCATACTCGCATACTACTTATGTGTGAACGGGATTGGAAGCGGAGCCGGAATCACAGCGATGACGAAGCTATCAAAGCATATCCGCCAGTATGCCTCCATAACCTCACAAAGCTTCATTTTAGCTTTTTTGTGCCAGAATAAAGTTTTCTTTCTCTGAGAGGAAACTGTTGATGTGAGGATATGTTATGGTTGAAATTTCCCGTAAAAGAATTTGGAGCAAATTGGATACTTCTTTCGGTAGAAAGATTTGGGAAATCAAGTGTGCAGATAACCATACCAATTTTGTAGCGAATATGTTTGGAAATGCATTGCGATGATTTCGTAAATTTACGCCAGAAAAGTGAAAGTTGATAATTAATGATATACTATAAAAAATTATAGTTTTCTGAGTTCGAACTATTTCTTAAATTAGTCAAATAAAAAGAACGAAATTTAATCCCAAGATGCATACCATGAGTCCCCGAGGCTAAGAATAATATATACTCGTATATTAATATATTTTTTTTTTTTGCAATATCTTCAAATCTAGATAAGATAATATGTAAAGCGTGTTTTAGTAAATTACAATTTTGATTATAATTGAAAGGAAACTCTTGATATGTGCAAGCGTGTTTTGTTTTTTTTGTATGCTTCTTTTTACATTTAAATGGACTTGGTATAACCAATAAAGAGAACGATTTGTTTTTATCAAAAGATCGAATTTAACTCTCCATTTAGTTCGAACAGTTTTTAGCCTTTAGTAGAGCCTTTCTCGGCTCTACAAAATCGCAGAGGCAAAGACTTACAATACTCATTTATAAAAGAAGGATTTGAAAAAGGGTCAGCAGAACATATTTTTTCTTAATAAATCTCAATGTACTTGTGCTTATCGGTAATGTTCTTACCTAGTCTAATCTGCCTGGAGTAGCTCATCCAGTCCTGTCTCCCTCAAGAATTTGAGTAATACTCCCAGATACATGGATGCTAACTCATTTTCTTTTGTAAATCAGTGCTTCACAATGCGCTAAATATGTTCTTATGGTTCCTCCTCCTCGTTGCAGAACCTACATCTTAAGTTACCCTCAATGCCTATTCTACAGAGGCGTCCAGTCAGAATAGCAGCCACCAATAATCGCAAACATATATACTCTAAGTATTGTAGTTACCTAGAATCGCTTTGGATTGCCTCAGTCCCAGAAAATTGGTTACGAGTTCTTGCCTCTTGTTTATTTGTTCCTTCCTGAGTACTTGTAGGCAAGAGCTGTTAAAATTTCAGCTAATGACTGCAGTTAATCGTTAGCATTTTTAAAAGTCAATTACATTTTGTAAGGAAATTCCATTTGTTTGTATTTGTTTGTGGTCGCGATGCAAAAATATATCTTGAAGCCTGATAAGGTGACAAATAACATACTCGTATTTGATGCGATTGTGTGGATTTGCTTAGGTGGTCGATGTGGTGTAGTTGGGCCTCTTGACAGGCAATGCAAAAATGGTCAAAATTGCCTGAGAAAAGCTTTTCACTTCGCCGTTCGGATTCGGCATAAAACTGTAGTTCCCATTTCCATTCATCTACACAAATATAACACGGATAACATGAAAAGTAAAACCAATGGTTTTTTCTTGATGGTTTACGTAGCCCCTCTAGCGCCGAGGTATACATACATATTAAGGAAGCCTCATCTGATGTTTCACAGTCTACCCAATGTAAGAAACATTCATTAAATTTCACAGTACATGTTAACCTTTGGTCAAGTAGACATTTCAATTAAATTTTACTTATGAAACTTATGTAAACATTTTTTTTATGTTTATGTATTTTTCCACTTTTTCCCATTATGGTAAAGTTAAGTACTACTTTAATTTTCTTATTCCTTTATTCCTTTCAAAGTTATTTCTTTTGTTGCCTTTGATGCACACACGAACTTGGTGCCACAGAAATGCACCCTCTCGATGGCAGCGTGACTTGCATAAAGCAGTGACATCACACAACGATGCCCATATCAAGGAAGAATGACAGGACATCGTGGCGTGGCACGATTGAGGAACTCAATCGATGGCATCAATATCCTTTCGTTGTCGTTGTCAGTTACTAATACCGCGACTTTGACTATAATAAAAATTGCCAAAGGCAATAAGCGCCATTGGAAAGGAAAGGAAAGGAAAGGAAAGGAAAGGAAAAGAAAAGAAGAAGGCAAACAAAATAAAAACGAAACTGACTGCCGAAAACATGTTACATCAAGTGGAGCGAATAGCGAGCAGCGCGTGGATGGGAAAAGATATGTACATGCACAAATACACAAACACATGCACACGAGTATGTATGTGTGATCAACAATACGTGAATCAACTCTAAAAATGTAGGAGGGGAGTTAAGGAAGCGGGTGAGCGAAAACCTAAAACCCTGCTACGTGATATGCATTATTAAGCAATAAATATTAAAAGGATCGATTGTCGACATCTCATCGTCGTCCTTCTCATGCGACGAATCCTTGACGTCGCTCTTCTTCTGTTTGTCGTCTTTATGTGGCTGCCATATATCACACAACGGGAGATAGTAATTCAGGCTGACGTATGTACGGTATGGATAGGAATGAGGCCGATGCATCACCAGTCTGTGCTTGGGCTCTTATTTACTTATATACAGGTTATACCATACATAAACACACACAAACACACACACATACACATACATATCCATACACATGTATGTCAAACGCTCCATCAGAACGAATGACGTTCTTATGTTAAGTTTGGCAATGTTTTATCCTTTATTGGAAAAGTTTAAATTACATAAAAGCGCTTTTTGTAGACTGCATCAGTTCGTGAGCTAGTGTGTGGGTGTGAATAGTGTGAATTTGAGATATGCATAAAGAATGTTGGTGCATCTTGCTGCCGTGACAGCATACATATGCTTCCGTCGAAATAAGCAAAAGTGCAGGGAAAGTGTGACACTTTTTATGTTCTCATGTGTGTCTAATGTACAGACAAGTACTACGAATGAGTTTAGATGCAAATATTGTAGTAACAGCTGCCAAGTGTTTTGATGAATTCTCTCCTCGTTGCGTCCAATTTGTAAATTATAAGTAAATGATTTGAAATGGGTGTCGTTCACCGTTGCGAATGTTCATACCCATTCATTCATAATTACTGCTTAATGAAGACTGACAGAATTTTCCATTGCTTTTCCTTTTAACGTACAATTGTCATAAATGTAAATTATTAACTGTGAATACCAAAGAGGTATCCCCATGTATTTAATGTGTTTAACACTTAACTTGGGTTATTTTATTACATTTGTGTAGACATTGCCTGCTCCTTATTGCCTTATTGCCATGCAGTCAGTCCAGCCCAGACAAATCATCAACAACAAAAACTACTGGTGAAAAGACAAGGGAAATCTTTTGCAAATCCAATAAACGTGACTAGCCTTGCTTAATTTTGTAACGTTGCCTTTTCGTTGGCACATTTCTACTTACAATATTCAAAACTACAAGCAAAACAAAAAGGGAAAGTATACCAAATGTCAGATTAGTAAGTTTCCGTCCATAGCTGGTATGTGCGCAAACATGTTTCTGTGAGTATCTGCTACACTCTCATATTCACATTTGAAATTACTTGTGAGGGAGTATTTGTGGCAGGCATCGACTCTAGGGGCTTATTCCATTTCAGAAAAATGTGTCCTTTTCTTTGAGTGAGATTTATAGTTTCAGAGTTTATCGTTTTGTAACGAAGTCGACATAATCTACACTCTCGGTACAGTACTGATAATTTGACCTCTAAATTGACCTTTGAAAATACGCTGCTCCTTTTTTACAAATTATTATTTTCGAAATTTATAAAATTGGTAGTTCGGCACGGACATCATTATGAGAGTATGTACGTGCTTCTCTGCATGAACTTAATTAACACTCTACAGTACCAACATTTATTCGGCACTGTAGCTATGTGGTCGCCGTGCCGTAGCTGGTAGTGTGCTGGACTGCTACGCAAAGTGCCCGGGGTCGAAATTCAGCAAAAAATGTTTCTAAACGGGAACACTTCTTGGCTGGCAATGGCAAACCTACAAGAGTGAAAACTGCCTAAGAAGAGCTTTCCACTTCGCTATTCGGATTCGTCATAAAACTGTACCATTCATGTCCAATTATAAACAAGCACAACATGAATGGAAAGAAGAGAGAGAAGCTCGGTCTAAGCCCTTCATGGACTGTTGTGCCATTAAGGGAATAAAAGAAGAATGTACAAATAAAAGCTATTTCCCCTATACATGCATAAAAGGTTTATTATTTTAGATTATTGCTCCGCACTGCTGATAACATGAGCACAACTGAACTCAAGTACTGAAATAAGTAGGTACTGAAATATGCAAGATCTTACAGTGCTGGAAGGTCTGACAGTTAAAGGATCATATTCTTTATCATTTCAAAAGTAAATTCATTAATCTTATCATTAGTTTACAAAAATTTAATTTTCAAAACTATCTTTCGAACAAGCTTGCCTATTTACCTGAACTTTTAGCAAGGTAATTTATTATTTAAGTGCAATTTAAAACCAAAATATATGTAATTTCTAAACAGTGCGTTTCCCGAATTATTGCGCCATTATATATTACGATTTTAGTGTAAAATGTACTTAAATTACTCGGTTAATTGCATTCCCGGTTAACTGAGCCATAAATTGTACATCTTCATCGATGCAATCGGGAATTACTGTATTTACTTTTGGGAAATGTTTATAAAGGTATTTTTGCTAAATTTTCAAAAGCAATGTCCGAAATATGAATAAAGAAACTAGTGCAGCTGCCGTAGTTTTTATAAATAGCAAAATCGTCACAACAACTTACGCTGTACTGATTGAAAGTATAAATAAGTTAAAAATGCATCACAATGCATCACGATGGCAGTTTATAAATAACATGTTCAATAACATACAACGAAATTCAGTCGGGAATTGTTTTGGACTCAGCGGTTGATTACCCTAAAAAACAAGGTTCCAAAAGTGGATTCTGGATTAAGTGGATTAAGCATAAGTTAACCATAAGAAACCTTGTTAATTTTTCACCTAAGCTTGTTTGTGTATAGTAGAAATTTATAGTAGAATTTTCACTAAATCAGTTGCCTCAAATGTATTAACCCATTAGCTCCCGCCCTTAACAGTCTTTTTGACCCGTTTCGAAGGAAATCACCTTTCTGACGCATTACGAGGGTTAATGGAGGGCTACTAAGTCTAGAAATATGTTGCCCTCTAATGGCAAGGATCAAGAAACCTTGACGTGGTGTAGCTTAGGTAGTTACGGTGATTCAACTAAACTAAACTACTTATATGTATATACTCGTATATCTTACACATGAGTTCCTCCGAATATCCACGGCCGTGGTTAAGATCAGATGAGGAGTCTGGAAACGTACTCGTATAAAGATCAAAAAACAATCAAACTAGTTTATTTAAAGAATTTTCAATATATAAGAAAAAAATATGCACTTATGGAAGATAGTTTTCCGAAGTTTTCCGTTGAGAATGCGATGGATGGGACAGGGTTGCTCCAAAAGAGCTTCCTGTAATATCTACTACAGCTGTCATGAGTCGAGACATGAATTTGGTATTGGATTTGTGGTTGGGAAGAAACTGCGTCATCTACTCCCGATGTTCATGGTTGTGAACGAGCGCCTATTCGCACCAAGGCAAAATTCTTCAACACCAGCCTAATTTGTGTCCATGCCCCGACGGATGAGACGGATGAAACGACCAGAGATGACTTCTACGAGCTCCTCGAAAAAACTTATGAGCATTGCCCCCGCCACGATATTAAATTCGTGTTAGGCGACTTCAATGCCAAGGTGGGTAAGGAGAGTCTCTTTGGTCCGACGATCGGAAAATTCAGTCTCCACGACGAGGCCACCGATAACGGTATGAGATGACAGTTAGTAGCACCAGGTTTCAATATAAAGATATGCAAAAGGCAACTTGGCTGTTTCCTGATCAAAACACACGAAACCAGATTGATTACGTTGTGATCGACGGAAGGCAAACTTCGACTCAGACCACTACTTGGTTGCAGCCAAGGTCTGCACACGTATATGTGTATCAAAACATGTACGAATAGGTACAAAGAGAAATCTGGATGTCGAAAAGCTGCAATCACAACAGACAGCCGAAGTCTTCGCCAACAAACTCGCACTCCTCCTATTGCAAAACACCCCTCAACTTGATGATATACGAGTATGCGCGCAGTGGATGCACATTTCCCGCTCTATGCGTACGGCTGCCGAAGAGGTGCTAGGCTACCACCGTCGACGATGAAATATGTGGTACGACCAAGAGTGTTGCAATGCTACTGAAGCGAAAAACGCTGTTACAGAGCCACCCTGCAGTCAGTTGCAACGCGAGCTGCTAAGGAGCGATACACAAAGTTGAGGAGGGAGGAGAAACGTCTTTTCAGGCGCAAGAAAAGAGATGAAGAAAGACGCGAGTTCAATGATATCGAAATGTTGCGGGACAGAAATGAGGTCCGAAAATTCTTTGACGGCGTTAAAGTACCGCCGCCCGACTATGAGGAGGTCTTAACAGCAATCTCTCGGCTGGAAAACAACAAGGCTGCAGGTACAGATGGCCTGCCTGCTGAGTTATTTAAGACCGGAGGCGAAGAGCTCGAAAAACGCATGCATGAATTTCTATGCAGAATATGGTCGGATGAAAGCATGTCAAGTAATTGGAACTTTAGCGTACTTTGCCCAATCCATAAGAAAGGTGATTCCACGATCTTCGCCAACTACAGTGGGATAAACCATCTTAATATTGCATATAAGGTTATATCGAGCGTACTGTGCGAAAGACTGAAGCCCATCGTCAACAAACTGATTGGATCTTATCAGTGTGGTTTCAGGCCTGGTACATCCACCATCGACCAGATATTCACACTACACCAAATCCTGGAAAAGACCCGAGAAAATCGACACTCATCATCTATTCGTCGACTATATGGTAAAGCCGTCTTCGACAGCACGATTAGTGATCATTAGTTCGCCGCAATGTCTGATTTTGGTATCCCTGCAAAGCTCATTCGTTTTTGCAAAATGACACTGACCAACACCACCAAAGCAGTGAAAATTGGGACAAACCTCTCCGCTCCATTTAATACCAAAAGATGTTTCAGACAAGGTGACTCCCTATCGTGCGACTTCTTTAACCTTATGCTGGAGAAAATAATTCGAGCTGCGAACATCGACATCTCTGGCACTATCTTCTACAAGAGTGTCATGCTGCTAGCATATGCTGATGATATTGACATCATTGGAAAAAACGCTCGAGCAGTCAGTGCAGCATTCTCCAACCTGTAAAGGGAGTCTCGTCGAGTGGGTCTAGTGGTGAACGAGGACAAAACGAAATACCTTGTGTCAACAAACAAAGAGTCACGGTGTCTCGTTGAGTGGGTCTAGTGGTGAACGAGGACAAAGCGAAATACCTTGTGTCAACAGACAAAGAGTCACGGCGTCTTGGACAAAATGTCCCTGTTGACAATTATACTTTTCAAGTCGTAAAGGATTTCGTATATCTAGGATCTAGCAATTGAGAAGTAGAGCTCTCTCTCGACCGACGAAAATAACGCTCTATAAGTCCCTCATCCTTCCCGTCCTGATGTATGGCGCAGAGACGTTGACCTAACTTACTTTACTTTTAATGGCTCAACAGCCAATGGAGGGCCTAGGTCGAGCTTTTCTCATCCACTCATGTTGTGCGTGTTATATTTGTACATGAATGGAAGGGACCTACAGTTTAATACCGAATCCGATCGACGAACTGAAAAGCTTTCCATAGGCAATTTTTACTCTTGTAAGTTTGCCATTGCCTGCCAAGAGGTGGTGCCGTGTAGAAAAATTATTTTTCTACTTTTTGATTTTGCCTGTGCCGAGATTCGAACACCGGACACTCTGCGTAGCAGTCTAACGCACTACCACTACACCACAGCAACAGCAGAGACGTGGACATTGACCATCAATGATGAGAGGCTGTTTGGAGCGTTCGAGGGGAAGAATTTCCGTAAGATCTACGGTGCAGTATGCGTGGACCACGTGTAACGAATAAGATGGAACGATGAGCTGTATGAGCTGTACGCACAAGAAATTAACTATTTAAAATTGATAGTTTTTATTTTACGACGATTTTGTTTCAAATTTAAGAAACGGTATATTGAATCCCACGGAGCGGCGCAAAAACTGTCTTCAGATTCGTTGTTATGTAGATGTAAACATAAGCCAAACATTCAATTAAACATCTTAAAATTTATTTTAAAGCCCGAAAATTATGTAGAATAAAACCAGTTACATGTTCTACTTTTTTGCCATCTATAAATATTGTATTAAAATTAAAGCTTTAATTCACTTGTGTTTTACTGTTGCCAAGGTTAAGGTTCAACAAACATCACAAGCCCTCATCGGTCCATCAACCATAAAAGTTCCTCTGCTTGGATCGTTGTTCATTATTTAATTTCCTTCCTTGTCTTCCACTTCAGAATAAATTAATCTCTGTTGCTAATATGAAAATGAATTAAATCACTGGAAACACTTTTCGTCTGTGCACGTGCCCCATCTTGAATAAACTAACAACATATCGTGAATATCATTATGAGAATTTATGCATCATAACTTGTGTGTTATTGCTTGTCGCCGCTGCTTTTAGCGTAAACTGTGTGCATCAAGAAATTTCCTTCAGGTTACAGTTGTCCCCCTGTTACCAGGTCGCATGTTCCAAGCAATACATACGCAGTCGTGCCATCTGAGCAAAACAATCACATTGCTTCGCATCCCATTTATTGTGGGAGCATGGTATCGCAACGTATCGCATTTCATCATTTGCCGGGCATAAACTAGTGTCGCTTGGGTGTTAATTAAGTATACACAACGGAAACCTGGAGTTTGCGATGTGATCAATCTACGTAATGAAAATTAACAATATAGCAATAAATTAGTAGTTGCCACCGTTACCGCTTCTGGCGTTGACATTATCGCAGACGCACATTGTCGATATTTGTTTGAATGTACTCGTATGTCATTCTGTATTTACTCGAAGCTATTGGCTAGATATAAAAGCTACATTCATTGCACATATGCATTGGTTTTTTATACCTTTTAAAATTGGAATCATCATGATCTACGGAACTTCAACCTCACTAGGTAAAAGCTCCTTCTCAACCCAAAATAAAACTAAAGGCTTACCTATTTACTTAGTATTTATGTGTATTTACTTAGGGATGTGAACCAACAATTCGGTCCAGCTCTTCTCGGGCTCCACGAACCTCTGCACCTTCGAACCTGTTAAAGTTCAGAAGTGATTTAGTTAAAAAAAACCGCAAAATTATTATTTTATAAGTTTTGGACTTTTTTCAAAATAATTTTTTATTGAATTATTACAAAACATAACTATCGGCATATCTACCCAAATTTGAGAGCCATGTATCAAAAAATCATGGTTATAATCACGATATTATAAGTACACGTCCGTAATGCCTACGCAGTTTTCAAAAGATTTGTGCTCCTGCTGAATATGGGATAGGGCTTTTTAAATTACAATGACTGCGTCTTGGACAAAATGTCACTGTTGACAACTACACTTTTGAAGTCGTCAAGGAATTCATATATCTAGGATCCAGCATAACACCAACAATAATGTCAGCCTTGAGATCAAGCGGAGATTAACTCTTGCCAACAGGTGTTACTACGGGCTCAGTAGGCAATTGAGAAGTAAAGCCCTCTCTCGACCGACGAAAATATCGCTTTAAAGTCCCTCATCCTTCCCGTCCTAATGTATGGCGCAGAGACGTGGGCATTGACCATCAATGATGAGAGGTTGTTAGGAGCTTTCGAGAGGAAGATACTCCGTAAGATCTACGGTCCAGTTTGCGTGGACGACGTGTATCGAATAAGATGGAACGATGAGCTGTATGAGCTGTACGCCGACGCTGACATAGTCAAGCGTATAAAACTCCAGCGGCTTCGCTGGCTGGGTCATGTTGAGCGAATGGAAGAAAGCGCTCCGGCTAGAAGGGTGTTCTATTCGAACCACGGTGGGGGAACACGCACAAGGGGACGTCCTAATCTCCTTTGGAAAGACCAGGTGTAGGGCAACCTGACTGTACTTGGCCTTATCAACTGGCGCCAGCGCGCGCATAGCAAAGGCGATTGGCGAAACTTTATAGAGGCGGCCAAGGCCGATCATCGGTTGTAGTGCCAGTTAAGGTAAGGTAAGAATGTAATTTTAAAATATTATTTGATGAAATGTAAGGCTGAACAGTAGATAAGTGAAGCAATAGGATAGGATACCTAGGTAGAGAATTCAAGGGACTTTCAGCCTTCTCCCTCTAAATTTTAGTTTCATATTAATTTGGTGGTGGTACTTAGTTACATACTTGTTCAATAGTTTCCTTATGAAGATTTCTTTTTAGCATTTTTCCTACTGTATGGGCTGCATACAAATAAAATTTAATGTAACTCTTAACATCATATCATTGAGGTCAGCCCACTCCCATTTTCCCTGAGATATGAATGAAGCATTGCTAGGTATGCAACGACCACATGATATGAGTCTTGAAGAAGGTTCATTACAATACATGCTAAAAAACTATAAGCAATTTAAATGTAGTGCTTGCATCTATTCGCTCTCCACCTACTTTAACTACAGTAGCAACACAATCTACAACTGTAACAGCGAAAAATTAGCGGATAAAACTACCACATCTGCTCCATCACAATCAACAGCATCAAATCCAATTGCAACAACATCAGCATCGTCTAAAACAACCGTAGCAGATCCAGCTCCAGCATGCTAACAACAACAATAGAAAATGCAGTTAACTCTTTATCTTCTGAAGGTGATAAAGTAATTATAGTGAACTCTTTTAAGGATCTAAGTACTTAAAAACAATTATAATCTTATAGAAAATCAAAAAATTTACAATAAATCTTTTGAATATGCTTTTAACAAATTCATAAGTGCAAATTTTCAAAATATCTCTACTATTCCCAACAATTTGAACAGTTTTTTTTATTATCCAACAAAACATTAGAAAAAACTTCGTCAATTTCCTACTTAACTCATTTGTAAAAAAGCCTGACTTCATCTTCCCAACTGAGACATGAATGTAAGATGAGGGAAAAATCACTGTGTGATATTCCTGGATACATTTTTTATGCAAATTGTAACAATGAGTATGCAGCTGGTGGCGTAGAAGTTTTTGTAACCAATGACCTAGTTTCTGAGTTTTCTTAATTTAATTTTGTTAGTTCGAATGTGCTGAAAGTAAATTGTTTGATGGGTAACCAAAAATTCTCTTTTATATGCGTATACAGATTTCATATTAATAATTGCTTTGATGACTTTATAAATGATTTAAGTAGACTGTTTTCACAAGATACTACGGATAATACAGTTCTTCTGGGTGACATTAATTTAAATATTCTTCAAAACTCTGACTACGTGGATATCTACTTATTATTGTTATCTTTATTTGGGCTTGAATCTTGCACAAATCACGCCTTCTTCTCAACCACATTTTTGTGCGTCTAAATCGATCAAATCATATATCTATAAGCTATGTTGTTCTGTTGCTAATTTTCTGGTCATTGTTTAACGTGTCTGAGTTTTAAAAATGTCTCTATTACTACCAAATTACTACAGCCTACAAATTATGTTATATATTGGGTCATATAAAAAGTATCCGCGGTTGGTACCCATAAATCTGTCATGTATATGATGTTTAGTGCCTCCGGTATCTCCAGACAGCTCGCGTGTCTATCTTGCTCCACCAGTTGCAAAATTTCATTGGCTTGTTTAGTGACTTTCAGTGCATCTTTGATATCGAAATTTGCGGAATGGAATTGAGCAAACAAATCCTGGGTCCGGTGTTCAGTCACAGCAACCGTGAACCGAACAAGTTTTTCGCTATGTTTTTGCAGCGATTTTACCTTTTCCTTGGTAATAAACATCACATTTTTTCAGATATTTCACTCATTTTTAAATCAATGTAACTTTTTACTCTAGCGACGAATTGCATAACTATCTTCAAACAAAATGTAGCCTCAAATGTTTTTTTTTTCAAACATGTGTTCGTTTGACATAATCGGACTAGATCCTTCTAATGCTTATAATGAATTTTCCAACAAATTATCATATTGTGTTAATTATTGCACAAAGGAAACTAAGAACTCGCCGTCGAACCTGGTTCGTGTTTAAACAAAATATGGCATGGGTACGAGCTTGGTTCGAAAAGCTGAAATATACTTAAAATTAAATATTGATTGCAGATACTACTTAGTACTTCACATTTTACAGATCTTGCATAATCCCCCTTTTCATTGTGATAAACGTTTTCACAGATAAAATTAAAAACAAAATCCTTCCTTGTTAAAATAAACTGGGTAAATTTACGTTGTGTGTAAGTTTAGGTTGTTGTTGACCTGCACGAGGAAGTTAGTTTCACTTAGGTTAGTTCATTCAGCCTTTCAAAGAGGCCGTATCCTATATTTATTCCGTCTTGATGCTTCGCTGTTTCACCTTTTTTGGCGATCAAAGGCCTCTGTTGGTTCATCGTATCTAGCATTGGGCCCAATCAGAACCACCACAATAGTTCAGAGTTTCCCCTACTATGCTAAAGAAGAATGTCAGTTCTCTCTAGGGGTGAATGGGTGCGAAAAGCTCGGTCTACGCCCTTCATGTACTGTCGTGCCATTAAGGAAAAAGAAAGTATAAGACTAGAGGCCAACATCCCCAACGTTAGAGTAGGCTACAGTGGTGGCGAATTGCTTCACATACTTACGCCACAAAAAGTAGAATGGATATTCGCGCTATAGTCAAAGTGTTAAAAATATTTGCTCACAATAAATTTCCGCTGATACATAATACATACAAAAATACATATACATAAACACATACATACATACTTTTTTCCGTACGTACTCGAATTTTAAAACCATTTTTGGCATGCTCTTCAAATTTGCATTTTACCGCATTGTTTTCACCCAAACTGTGGCGGAGTGATGGCTGTTTAAAATGCCTAAAATCCTTTGGTCACATATGGTTAATTTTTGTGGTTAATTTTCTGGAAAGTCACATTAAAAGCGAATTAGGCTAAATCAAAATCAACTCTGTCAAAAATCAATCTTCTGTATGGCAGTGAGATTATGCTGCAATTTAATATTAAATCAAAAATGTTGTTCCAAGAAGCGACTTTTCCCGAGTCCCGAGTGCTATGGTATCATCGCACCCGCTGCCACGGGTATGTTGTTACTGCTGTTGTATGTCATCAGAAACCCCGTAAGAAATTGGCAAAAACAAAAAGACAAAAGCAGTTTTAACAACGGCAATATTGTGTCCTTTTTGGCGTTATCTTGATGTAAGGATACTTAGCTCAATGTTCATCATAACATCCACATCCTTAAGGCTAACAAGAGTCTTCGAAGGCGAAACAGAAGCAACGTACGTACACACAATCAAACAGCATGCATACACTCATACAAACTCAATGTTCATGTACAAAAGCCAACAAAATATAAACAAATAGCATAGCCAACTGTACAATGAGTTTAACACTGAAACAAACACCCAAAATGGCAGGAGCGATCGCTGAAAGTAACGATGCCTTCGCGCTTCGAGGCAATTTGTTACAATAATATTTATCAAGCTGGTGGCTCCTTTTCCCTTTAAACGAACTTGGACGAAAGCAACTATGTTATTAAGGAAAACAAAAATGTCATTAGAAAAATGTGTTTACTTGGCCAATTTGGAAACATTATAAATGAAAAGTAATAGCAAGCAATAAATATAAAGTAAAACATGATAACTACAATTCAAAGGTAAATCACCCACATGATTTCTTTGGCAAATGTACTCAAGGTTTTCGAAGATATACATATGTACATAAACATGTGCAGTGAACTCTCTACTTGCGAGCACCTCACTGAGCTGGATCCGCCATGTCTTAGACTTTCTGATGAACGAAAAATGTCCTTGCGAGAAGAAGATATTTGTCAATAAAATTAACTTAAAAGTAATCCAAAGTCAATTCTTTTTGCTTGTCTTACTCTTATTCTTTAGATGCATAAACATTTTTCCTCTAAGCCGGACACCTTTCTTAGCCGAACAAATTCCTCAGTCCCATAAGTGTCTGGCTAAGAGAGAGTACACTGTATATGGTATGTCATTACAAATCGGCACCTCCTTATCCTTATCATCATAATTAACGAAGAACTCTACATAAGACATTGTTGAAAGATGACAGTACATTTTGTCATTCAAATACCTGCCAACAAATTTATTGACCAGCCCAACAATGACCTCCGTTAAACATCCGAGTAGAGTCTCCCGCGTAAGATTCATTGTCATAAATAACAGTTTTTAAACAGGCACATCGATTTCATTCGCTGTGGCGTAGTTGGTAGAGCGTTGGCCTACTATGCAAAGTATCCGGTGTTCAAATATCAGCACAAGCAAAACGAAAAAGTACACGGCACCACCTCTTGGCGGGCAATGGCAAATCTATAAGAGTAAAAATTGCATATGAAAAGCTTTTCACCTCGCCGTTCCGATTCGGCATAAAACTATGTATGGTCCCTTCCATTCATGTACAAATATAACACGCATAACATATATGGATGTGAAAAACTCGGCCTAGGCCCTTCATGGGCTGTTGTGTCATTTACATAAAGAAAAGAAGAAACCGTATAATGCAGAATTTGACATACGAGCACTGACAATAACCGTAGAGAGTTAATATCGATTAATCTTTTACTTACATACATACTTACGTATTTACCTTAATTTATTTTCCCACTCAACGTTTTGTCTTACCTCGTGACATTTTCCCAAAGTTAGCTAGCCTTTTCCCATAGCAGAGACAACATTAAGTCGAATCCCAATTTTAACCATGTTGTAAACGGATTGTAATTTTTGGAGTTGTCCCTACTTTAATTTTGACTTTATTATTTTTAAATTATTCCTATTGAATTTATCTTTAATTTATAAATTGTTTTTCAGCCTGTTGTTGTTGCTAACCAAGGCTACATTCTGATCATTTGTTTTTGTAGAAATATCAACCAATCAATACAAACGATCACAGCAAAATAAAAGAGAAATAGGGAATAATTTTAATGTAATAAAGTCAAAATAAAACACTGAAATGCGAACTCCGTTAAACCAAATACTATCTCGTCAAATATTACTTTGAAAAGCAAAATCAAATCATCCAAGAGTAAAAGTTGCCGTTTTCATGTTGCTGAAAAAATAAGTACTCTTCGAGCTTACGAAAATTTACCCAGGTGAGCACCAAAGGATCAATAAGTACTTAGTGTTTATTATTATTTTCAGTAAATCATATAATTAATTCCTGTAACCAGGTAATGGTCCAATTGTATGTTGAAGATATCCAGATATACTCATCCAGACCAATAGGTCTCTCAATAGGAATTAAATTTCATTCTAAATGACGATTTGATGACAATTAAAGTAAAATCTCTGGAACTCAGGATATTGTTATCACGCATTGAGGCATCACTGTATTCATATAAGTATTGTAGATAGTCAAACAAGTTGTAATATATGTACTAAATTTAATGGTTGTGTATTTTGGACTGAATATCGATGGTTAAGCGACGGACATTTTAGACCATATAAGTAAGACAAATTCTAAAAAAAAGCGGGCATACAATATTTTTGCTTGAAACCATCCATACTAACGCCTCAAAAAATTTATTCCATCAACCTGATTGAAAAAGTGAAAAACAAGAATTGCAAGTGAAGTAGTTGAACTAATAAGGCAACCAAGTACCGCATATCGTTCAGAGAATGGTGAACTTGTTCTGTAAATCCATAATCTATAGAAAAGGTGTGGCAAAAATAATGTCAAAATGTGAATTTACCATAATTTTTTAAAATGGCCAAATGTCATTATGCTTAGTCATTTATGTTGTAGACAGATAGAAAATTAATCACCAATTTGGAGCCCAAATGTCGTAAAATGAACACAACTGTGCATCAAGACAAGGGGCGGTCATTTGACCGATATCATTTTTCCAACTTAATGTCATCCTTAATTACACCTTCAAATAAACTTTCCGTTAAAACAGGGCACAATTTTTTCGTTTCTAACAAAATTCCAGCCAATTCAATTATGACATTACTTTTGCCCCACCTTGTACTATGTACATACAATGTGTGCGTACATTTCTTTTACCTTTTAAATAAAATATGTACGAGTATATGCATTTGTATGCGATATAGTCGTATACTGCAATACTACAAGAGCATACTCACACACATATGCAATTACATACATACTCGTATATGAATCTACATATATTGGCATTTTAGCACTGTGTCAATATTTTTCCAATATGTACATACTCGCATGTATACTTTCCTTCATGTTTACACTGGTAGAATGAAAATATTGCACCAATTCAACAAATATACTTAAAACAAATATTTTGTATAGTTTTTCTCGGGAAAAATGTGGAAGACAATAGCAACTGTAATAACAAATAATTTCATAATATGTACAAATATGTAGAGCTTTTCTGAATGCAGTTGTACCGCAATTTATTATCTATGGCTGAAATTGCTTAAAATGTAAGAGGGACTGCAACTCTTATTGCAGCAACGTATTGACAACAGCTTCTAGAGGGCATAGATCGATCTTTTCGCATTCAAACATATTGTTTGAGTTATATTTGCACACGAATCAATTATGGTACCATATTTGATTGTAGATTTGGATTGCCTGATGTCTGATTTTACTGGTAGATATGCTGATTTTTGTGCAACGTACTGTTTTATTCGTTATCATAAAACCACTACACAAAATCACTTATAGTGAAAGTTTCGTACTGTTTTTGAACTGTTTTCTCAATACAATTTGTTAGCTTGCGTGTTTGTGGATATTACTTGAATTCCCATACATATTAATCTCAAAATATGGACGACTTGTTATGGATAATACCAGCAGAAATGTTTGCCCTAATAACTAGCCATCCCATTTTGGGAGGTTAAACACCTCGTTTCAGCCAAAATTGCATTATTTTCCCTGCATTTAGCGAGAGGTGGAAGTATTCCCTCATTTGGATACCGGAAATTGCAACTACAAAGAAATGGGGGAAAATAATTGAATATATTTTATGACCCGGTTCTAATGCTACCGCTGAAAGAGTTTTTTCGAGGACGGCAGAGAAAACGCAACTAAAAGTCAAACCATTAAAGTGAATTTGAAAAAATGTCGGATATGCTTCGCCAAATCTCAGCGAAATCAAAATAATCGTACATATAATGGCTACGCCAAGTGATGACAGCGATGAGTTTGCGGAAATGGTCGTTGAATAAGTTTCATCCAGTAATTCCATTTACTTTTAAACAACTCAACAACCATGAAATTTTAAACTCAACAACAGTTGAACTTCGGTTAACCGGATCCGGGTTATACTTTTTAGCATTACTCTATTATATCCGCCACGATTAATAGAAGCAAATCAAGAAACACAATTACTTAATTCTAAATTATTTCCATCACGGATAATAGAGTTAATAATGGTTGATGGAAGTGATAAAAAGATGCCCAAAATTTTAAATTACTTACTTACTTAGCTGGCGCTACAACCGATGATCGGTCTTGGCCGCCTCCACAAAGCTTCGCCAGTCACTTCTGCTATGCGCGCGCTGGCGCCAGTTGATAAGGCCAAGTGCAGTCAGGTTGCCCTGCACCTGGTCTTTCCAACGGAGATTAGGACGTCCCCTTCTGCGTGATCCTCCACCGTGGTTCGAATAAAACACCCTTCTAGCCGAAGCGCTTTCTTCCATTCGCTCAACATGACCCAGCCAGCGAAGCCGCTGGAGTTTTATACGCTTGACTATGTCAGTGTCGGCGTACAGCTCATACAGCTCATCGTTCCATCTTATTCGATACACGTTGTCCACGCATACTGGACCGTAGATCTTACGGAGTATCTTCCTCTCGAACGCTCCTAACAGTCTCTCATCATTGATGGTCAATGTCCACGTCTCTGCGCCATACATTAGGACGGGAAGGATGAGGGACTTATAGAGCGTTATTTTCGTCGGTCGAGAGAGGGCTCTACTTCTCAATTGCCTACTGAGCCCGTAGTAACACCTGTTGGCAAGAGTTAGTCTCCGCTTGATCTCAAGGCTGACATTATTGTTGGTGTTTATGCTGGATCCTAGATAAACGAAATCCTTGACGACTTCAAAAGTGTAGTTGTCAACAGTGACATTTTGTCCAAGACGCCGTGACTCTTTGTTTGTTGACACAAGGTATTTCGTTTTGTCCTCGTTCACCACTAGACCCACACGACGAGACTCCCTTTCCAGGTTGGAGAATGCTGCACTGACTGCTCGAGCGTTTTTGCCAATGATGTCAATGTCATCAGCGTATGCTAGCAGCATGACACTCTTGTAGAAGATAGTGCCAGAGATGTCGATGTTCGCAGCTCGAATTATTTTCTCCAGCATTAGGTTAAAGAAGTCGCACGATAGGGAGTCACCTTGTCTGAAACCTCTTTTGGTATCAAATGGTGCGGAGAGGTCTGTCCCAATTTTCACTGCGCTGGTGGTGTTGGTCAGTGTCATTTTGCAAAGACGAATGAGCTTTGCAGGGATACCAAAATCAGACATTGCGGCGTACAAGTGATCCCTAATCGTGCTGTCGAAGGCGGCTTTATAATCGACAAATATATGATGGGTGTCGATCTGTTTTTCTCGGGTCTTTTCCAGGATTTGGCGTAGTGTGAATATCTGGTCGATGGTGGATTTACCAGGCCTGAAGCCACACTGATAAGGTCCAATCAGTTTGTTGACGATGGGCTTCAGTCTTTCGCACAGTACGCTCGATAGAACCTTATATGCAATATTAAGAAGGCTGATCCCACGGTAGTTGGCGCAGATCGTGGAATCACCCTTCTTATGGATTGGGCAGAGTACGCTGAGATTCCAATCACTTGGCATGCTTTCATCTGACCATATTCTGCATAGAAGCTCATGCATGCGTTTTTTGAGCTCTTCGCCTCCGGTCTTAAACAACTCAGCAGGCAGGCCATCTGCACCTGCAGCCTTATTGTTTTTCAGCCGAGCAATGGCTGTTAAGACCTCCTCATAGTCAGGCGGCAGTACTTCAACGCCGTCAGTGATTGGGGTTTCCGGAGTGGGTTCCGCAGTGGCGGGATTATTGCCGTCTTCGCCATTAAGCAGCTGCGAAAAGTGCTCCCTCCATAATCTCATTATGCCCTGGATATCTGTCACCAGATTTCCATCTTCATCCTTGCAGGAAGAGGCCCCGGTTTTCAAACCAAGAGTCAGGCGTCTTATTCTTTCAAAGAATTTTCGGACCTCGTTCCTGTCCCGCAACATTTCGATATCATTGAACTCGCGTCTTTCTTCATCTCTTTTCTTGCGCCTGAAAAGACGTTTCTCCTCCCTCCTCAACTTTGTGTATCGCTCCTTAGCAGCTCGCGTTGCAACTGACTGCAGGGTGGCTCTGTATACTGCGTTTTTTGCTTCAGTAGCATCGCGACACTCTTGGTCGTACCACATATTTCTCCGTCGACGGTGGTAGCCTAGCACCTCTTCGATATTTTAAATATCCCGGTTAATAGAATCAGCTGTAATCACAATTTTAAAAATGATTTGAAATTACTTCTTGGAAATATTTGCTAACAGTATAAAATTAATCAATCTTTTATTGCATCAGCAACTATGATATGTGAAACATTTGTTATTTTAAATTACATACAACTACATCAAGCTAAAAGACTATCTTATAGTATGCTCACATGGCGGAGCCAAAAATCGATTTTGGCTGAAAATCGCTTAAAAATCGATTTACCATAAATTCGATATGAAATTGAGAAAATTCTACCAAGATATTGCTTCTATTATTGTAGAATATTTAGTTCTTGTTTGTAACATATGTCAATTTATTTTGGCATCGATTTTGGTATCCTAAGATCCATGAAATTTTAGGAAGCAGCCAATGTACTTATATACATTTCAGCTGCCAAGTGAACGTACTATTTAAATTAAGAAACATAATTTTTATAATAGTTTGTCGTTCAACACAACCTTACCATATTGACCACTTCTAAATCGGAAGACCACTTCTTTATCCCAAAGAGAGCCGTAATGAAGAGGCCCATAAAGTGAAGGGGAATAATTGTACGAATACTTAACATTTCTTACGAGTATATATGTAAGGTTGAGTTCTATGTAATATGATAGGTGTCTAGGTAATGCTGGTGTCCAATAACAAGCTCAATAGTCTACTCAGCCGCGAGGTACGGGTTTGATTCCCGTCTTAGTCTGATAGTTGATTCTTATTCATAACCTTCTTACATTCTTACCGATATGAAGTGTATGAGAATGATAAGAAAGTGTACATGGTACACCACTCAACACCGGTATGCAAAGGAAAACCCACCAAGTGATAACAAATTGCCACCCCGCCGTTCGGAACCGGCGTTAAATTCTAGATCCAACCATGTGCTGCAGCCCATAAGTATATAAATGTATATTTATGTCGGTATGTATGTATATTAAATGTTTTATACATTTCCAATTGAACTGTTTATTTCATTATTTTTAATCATTGATATGTACATACATAAATACTAATAAAAAAGAATAAAGAGAAATCAGTAGCATTACAGATGCACCCGCAAATGTTTGTATGCTTTTGTTCATGGTAGTAAATGCCACAGGATAGACAACGAAACAGAGACTAATTACTTCGATAAAAGTGAAAAAGTATACATATTTCTGTCTGTTTCTCCCGAAATTTATGTTCATGGGTTCACAGATCATCAGGTCTTATGTCCAATCGATAATTCACAATTGGTGTTTTTGGTAATAAAAACAAAGAAGCAATGATACATACGGATGTAAGGGTGTATTGTATGTACATACTTACATACGAGTAAGCTTATGTACAAGAGATACGTATTCACTTAATGGCAAATGCCACTTGCTATTCCATTTCGAAATTAATGAGGGGTAAGCAGAGAAGCTAGGAGATATCTAAAAAATTATTTCAGTTACGGACCAGTATTGGTCGAATTGAAATGGTGCGGAAAAGAGATAAGTTTGTCAGATTTTTGAGTACAAATAGTCAATCATTTAAGACAATGGAATGGCAAGTTTGCTGTGTAGTAAGTCGAATATTTAAAGTATGAAAGAATTGATATTTCAGTTAAATGCAGAACGATTTTAAGCGCAATGCTTGTAATCATATCGAACGATTTTATTAATTAAATGAAGGAGTCATAACAAGAGCAATGAAAAGGTTGAAGTTATTTTCAAATTTCGTGAGTTACGTATGTTCGATTTTCGCATTTTTTTTCTGTTATGTTGGTACACATGTCTGTTATATATGTTGGCAATACCAACCATTTTGGATTGCCAGTTTGTTTTTGACAGATAAAAAGGTTAGTCGTGTTTTGATGTGCTCTTCGATTTTTTACTATTCGAAAAAATGGATCAAAGAAACTGTATTCAGTTTTGTGTAAAAAATGAAATTAAATGCGCAAGGACATTTGAAATGTTGACTGTGGCCTTTGGCGAGTCTACTATGAGCAGAACACAAGTTCAATTGTGGTATAACCGGTTTAAGGAAGGCCGAGAAGATGCCAATGACGATGCTCGTCCTGGTCGCCCGAGCACGTCAACAAGAAAATGATTTTGGATAATCGTCGAATCACTATCAGAGAGGTTGCTGATGATGTTGGCATATCGTTCGGCTCATGCCAAGCAATTTTTACGGATGTTTTAAGCATGAAACGTGCGGCAGCGAAGATTGTTCCAAAATTTTGAGCAAAAACAACGTCGCTTGTGCGTAAGTTTTTGGCCAAAAACAAAACCGTTATCATGCCTCAACCACCGTATTCACCGGACTTAGCCCCGCTGACTTTTTCCTCTTCCCAAAACTGAAGACACCGATGAAACGAAAGTGTTTTGCTACGATTGAGGAGATCAAAGAAAAATCGAAACAGGAGCTGTTGGCGATACCAAAAAGCGCGTTTCAGAAGTGTTTCGAGGATTGGAAAAAAACGCTGGCATAAGTGTATTTTATCTGAGGGGGATTACTTTGAAGGGGACAAGATAGTTGTTGATGAATAAATAAATAATTTTTGAAAAAAATATAACGGTTATTTTTTTATCATACCTCGTATGTATGTACTATGTGCATATGTAAATATGTATCGGCGAAATCACCCACTGTGTTTGCCTGTGTTTTGCTGTTGTTGTCATTGTCATCAACATAATAACAACCATAATAACAATGGTAAAGTTAATGAAGATCCTTTTAAATGTTCTTGTGTGTATTTATCCTGTTTTTAATTTATGCCCTCCTTAATTTGTTTTTATTACCATTTTTTGTTTTTGCTGCAAGCTAAAAGAAATAAAATACAATAAAACAAACATGAATGTGTAAGCCTTCGCATGCATGTTTATTGTGTATTAAGGCATTCAATCCCGGGATCCCAGAACCCGAAATCACGGGAATACCGGATCTTTTTAGAAGTCCCGAAAAATATGAAATATTGAATGTTTAAAACACTATTAGCCAGAAGTTTATCAGAAGGGGCCACACGGTAAAATATGTTTGGCAAATTTGCTTGTTTAACGGCATATTGTATTATTGTGAACGGTTTGACAAACGGTTAACGATTTGCTAAATTTTGTGCTTCCCCTGTTTACCAATGTAAACTCATGGTGGGCAAGCTATTTCATTTATTTTCATTAGTAAAAGAATTCAAACATACCGCGCATTCTCAATTCCGTGAAATTTTTAGTGAAAAATAAGAAGAAACAGAAAATAAAGGTGAAGTTTAGAAAATAATTTGGTAAAAATTCCAACTCTGAGAACATGTGAGAACATTTCTGACGCATTAGCTTCTCAGTCACCCAAATTCGCTTTCTGTTTTTGTATTTCTAATCCGTCTTCTAAAATTTTAAATACTGATAACGATTCCACAGAAAATGGCAATGTATGCGTTTTAATCGACGTTATTGAAAATGAATATACTATAGTTTTATTTTTTATGAAAACATAATTTTTGTAACACCGATAGTTTTCGAGAAATTTGACACCAAAATAAACAAAAAGTCATCGGTTATTGCCCAATTCTAAAGGAGATTAGGTTATTGTTTTTTGGCAATTGAGGAAGTAAAAGATATTCTTAACGGGTCAAACTGGGATAATCTTACAATGTATTTGAGAATAGCGCAAAAGTATAGAAACCAAATCCTATCAGAAGCAAACTGTCAGCTAGATAAGGTATTTAAGAAAAAATTAATTGTAATACTGAAATCCAATATTTATAAATACTACTACTACTACTACTACTACTACTACTACTACAAAAAGCAAAAAGCTTCCACAATCTCAGTAAAACTTAAAAATAATAAGTAGCTTACATATATGCTCGTTAAAAGCTTCTATTTTATACCTTTCAATTATGCTACTTTGCCATGATTTTTATCCATATTTGAAATTAATAAAGTTCTTTTAAATTATGAAACATTAGTTCGATTGCACGAATAGTTCTTGAGATTATGGAAACTTGACTCTTATGACTCTTACAAATTATCGGTCTGGCATCATAGGCTCTGAAGATTTGGATAGCCTAGTGGGTAGCGCACTAGACTCTCACCCTGGGCGTACAGATTCGATTGCCGTCTTGGTCTGGTAGTTAATTCTCATTTATAACCTTCTTACAATCCTACCGATATGAAGTGGATGAGCATTATAAGAAATTGTACAAGTACGCTACTTGCAGACAATCGTAAAACCAGCAAGTGATAATCACTTGGCCTGTTTGGGTTGTCAAATCAATTACCTCTGTTAAAATAATTGTAAACTAAAAGACATAATTGAACAATTCTTAATATTGATTGGGTCATATAAAAAGTATTCGTGGTTGGTACTCACAAATCTGTCATATCGATCTTGCTCCACCAATTGCAATATTTCATCGGTTTTTTCAGTCTTTGATATTGAAATTTCCAAAACGGAATCGAGAAAACCATCCTTGATCCACATTCACTCACAGCATCCTCACCGCAAACAAATATTTCGGCATGTTTTTGCAGCGGTTTTACCTTATCTATAGACTTCAGA
Source organism: Palloptera scutellata (assembly GCA_958295655.1). Classification (NCBI taxonomy): domain Eukaryota; kingdom Metazoa; phylum Arthropoda; class Insecta; order Diptera; family Pallopteridae; genus Palloptera; species Palloptera scutellata. The sequence goes on from OY282450.1 coordinate 53,979,196, forward strand.
TATTTCGTTCATTTTCAAATCAATGTAACTTTTTACACTAGCGACGAATTACACAATTGTCTTCACACAAAATGTAGCCTGTAATACCACCTTTCAAACATGTGTTCGGACTAGTGTTGCCAGATTTATGGGTACCAACACCGCGGATACTTTTTATATGACCTAATATATTTTTTCTACTAAGTATGTAATCCGATAATAGTGGGAATTTAAAAATTATTCATGTTTGAAAATAACAAGTCACAATGTCAGATTATTCCAGATCATACATTTAGTTAATTTGCACTTATCAATTGTATGATATGGACTAAAAGGTAATGGATATTGAACAATATAAGACAAAGCTGCTTTTATCGATCCTAAAGGAAATTTTGTAAAAACAAGTATTTATTTCTTTGGCAAATTATGCAATATATGCATTTATTTTTATAAAAATGTTACAAAATGGGAAAATGGCGTTGGGAATAACATAAAAAAAACTTGTCCTACATAGTAAAAGACCTTCATTTTAACACACACGAAACTCAGTGCATGCAAGTAAAATGCATACTGGAATGAGGTTTCATTATTGATTTTCTAACGAAGGACACATGCGAGACATGTGGCAAATATGTATGAATGTACGTACTACGAGTATGAGTAATTATTTCGGAAATGCAGACACAACTAAAACCGACACAGCAAAAGCAAAAAAAGTTCTTTGGCAGAATTCTTTTTTAAACAAATCATTGGAAAAGTCTTTATTGATTCTCATCGCGTATTGTGGTCTGCGTTTGTAAGTAACCTTGACCTTCTGACCACGACCGTAGAAAATTCAAGTTAGAGCATTTTACATATAAAAGTTTTGCATTTAAATCAGTTACTTTCTCAGTTCCTTCAAGTGTAAAGTTATGTAAAATTCAGTGGTCATAATGAGGAAATCTGTATCTCGGTGTAATCAATTTTATTGCAGAGAGCATTGGCAATTTACATTCATTAATAAATTCAACACAACAGTCAGCAGTCAACATATGTGCATGGAAGAAATACACTACAAATTGACAAATTGATTTCACTTTCTTCGTTCTGTAAATCATGTACTACGAGTATCTCACTCAGACGTACACACGCACACACACACACACACATGATTCTATACATTCAACCTCTTATATACATACATATACGTGGAAGCATAGTCCACGGACTACCAGAACCATGAATGAATAAGAATTGGTTATTTAGAAGAAATTAATGTTGTTGAATGTGTGAACTTTTTATGATTATACAACTTGAGCGAAATAAAAATTTTCAAGTTCAAATTTAGAAATGGAATATCAGAATATCACTAGATTTCGATGAACTTCAGCTTTCCCATGTTAGACTATATGGCATACATATGTATTTAATTCCAAAGTGGTAAAAACTGCACATTCATGGTTTTGGCAATATCCACGACATAATGTGTGCGTACAATGCGATTGCTGTGATTTCCACAATAGTAGGTAAACATTCACACAAATTGTACCACATAAAGTGATGATGTGAAATCATTAATTATAACTTCCTACTTGAGGGCAGGTCATTTAGAACTTGAAAGCTCTTTTGACCTTTATGCAAAAGTAGCAGAAAGTGCAAAACTAATTTAATCATCACTTTTAAAATCAAAATCTCACACATACACATTATATAGGGTTGACCAAATGAGGCGTAGGAAAGTAAACGTCAATTTGTTCTCTGTCGTCTTTATGTCATTTTATTTGTTGAATGTTTGTCATTTATCGCTATGGAGTCGTATTCGATTGAAGACCGCATTAAAGTTATTAAAGAACACTTCAAAACTGGTGCACTTCGACTAATTGCAAGGTTTTTTCGAAAATAGCTTAATTTCGCGTAGAGGAAATGTGAATTGACCTGCAAGATCATACGATTTAACACCATTGGACTTCTTTTTATGGGGATTTTTGAAAAGCAAAGTCTACGTAGATAAGCCAGACAATATTCAGGACCTAAAAAGCAACATCATTACCGAGATAAATGCCATACAAACGTCCCAATTGGAAGATGTCATCAAAAATTAAACGTATGTAAAACTAGCCGTGATGAACATTTGAGTGATATCATTTTCCTTACATAAATGGCATTAATGAACCTTCAAAATAAAGTACCCTGCTTGATTGAAATTTAAGATTTTATAGTTTTAATTTGCGTTTACTTTCCTGCCACTCAGTTGGTCAACCCTATAGAAATGTGTATATACATTAGAGTGGGCAAACTTGTTGTTAATGCTGTAGAATCTTTGAGAGAGACTAAAAGTAATATGCCAGTGCATAATGAAATATCGAATGTTTTCTGAAATGATTGAAAATTTCTTATGCCATAACTGCAACCTAATAATTAATAATAGCTGTGTTTTATACACCAACTCATTTAACATGTGCGAATAAAACGATCAAATTGTTAATTTCTCTTTTTCATGTGTTGTCATTCACAATAAATCTGCTCAATAGCAGCTGGCAGCTGGTGGTGATTTTCCAGCATTTTTTATTAATGGTTGACCCATGAATTGCATTTGTAACTCACTTCTTTCTCCGGCGGACATTTTAATACATTTCTTCTTTGTTTTTTGCCAAACCATTTTTCTGCTATCATTATTAAAAAATCGCAGTAGGATTGTTAAATAAACCAGAGAGCACCAGAGCAGCACGATAGTTATAATTAACAGCTATAATTATACGAATTATCTCTACAGCTTTTGTTCTTGTTTCCGATACAATTATCACTGGTAGTTGTACTTAACTAAGAGCGAGTGACAAATAAAACACAGCCATTACTATATTAGCAAGGACAACCAGTGGTGCTATCCAACTGGCGTACGTTGCATAGTTTTTTGAAGAATAAATGCAAATCTCTGAAAAGTGATACCTCTGAGCAAGAATCTAAAATAAAAGATGATACTTACTTAACACTTACTGAAATTGGTACTCGAATCTGAAAAACAAAGAAAGTTTTTGAATAAATTTACATATTATAGAAGACACAGGTTAATTTAATGTCAATGAACAATTTATTTATTCTGACAATTCTGCAAATTCTAGAATTTTTATTATAAAATAAGAAATATGTAAACATAATATTATACTTTAGAGGCCAGGGTCTGTGCTAAGCGGCATAATAATTTGCAGCCCCTGAAACAGTCGTTGCGTTTAAGGCTGGGTATTCGTGACAAAGGTGGCCACTTCGAAACCGGCTGAACATATTCTTACTCATGCATTACATTATCTTCTACTTCGACCTGTTTTTCGTATTTAATTAAAAAAAAATTTTTACGTACAAAATTGTTGTAAACACTTATTAATTGTCACCCTGTATAAGTAAAAACTAGCTTCAGCTGGAACTCGCTAATGCCTACTTACAACTGGAAACATAACAAAGTATGGAAACATATGCGCAAATGCTTGTCTTCGTCATAGAATGCTCGTTGATGTTAGCTAACCTTTAAGACTATTTGTATTTAGTTCCTTTTCAGCCAGTTTCTCTTATTCGGAGAAAAAGTCCAATTTGCGAAACCATGAATTGAATGGAATGAAAACAAAAACCAGACGAACAGATTGCGTTTTGTGAATTTTAAAATTCAATTCAGGTCGAGGCATCTGGCGGGCACGACTACGAATATAAAGCAATCCGGCTGAATACTGCGGAATGCACTGCACACCAATACGTTAAAAGAGCTGTCAGGAGTGCTTTGAATGCAATGGCGGCTTTTATTTCAACATTTGCGCCACTTTCTACAGACTAGTTAGGTAGTCACGGTGTTTGTGGCGCCATCAAAAAGTTATTCATATCTCGTTTTACGGCAAAATCTCATTGAGAGTGAATAAAACGAAATGAAAATGTGAATGCTTTTAGATTTCGCATTTCGTCTTTTACCTGCAGTTTTCATACCTGCAAATTGAATAAAACGATTTACTTACGATTTACGAAAATTAGGTAAATACATTTTATATTTTGATAAATTAAAGTATTAGGGTGTAATTATTGTTAATGAACGAAAAAATGTATTTTTTTAACTTATTATGGTACGTATTAAGTAAAAGCCATAGTTACGATAGGGTATCGTCCATTTTGTCCATTCCAGCTTTTAAAAACAATTGATTTATGCCATCGCACACTGGGTTGTGGTGCTTATATGAAACGTGTGATAACAATTTAATGCAGTTTTACATAATCTACTCTGTTAGTAGTCTGGGCGAAAAGAACAAGTCAGCCGGCAGTAGTCAAATGTTTCGTAATAAAAATGTGGTCTAAACTGAACCAAAAAAGGGAACGGACATTATACTTAGGCATATTAGAGGGAAACATAGAACTATTATTTTTACGAGGATGCTTCTCCAGGCGGGGATTTTGACTGATCACTGTATCATAGGTCTATGGCCGGTAGATACAGCACTTCTTCCGGGGATTTTTACAGCAGTTCTAGGGATGAAGAAAAAGAGGAAACATTGAAACACCTACTTTGCACTACAGAGAATATGGATCAAAAACATGGGTATGGTCTTTTTTGAAGGACTTAAGGAACTAGCGGAGGTCGGAATTACTGATATACTCATTAAACTCTTTGTCAAAGATATGAGGGCAGCTGGAATAACGGTAGATTTTTTCTAAACAATGGGCCAATAGACTGAGTACAACTTGGTTTATGAAATCGGTATGAAGAAAAAAACAAGCAACTAAGGAAGTTATACTGGAAAATTCTATTCTGGCTGGAAAACTTAAAAGCACTTATTAGAAAATTTTATTTAAAACGCTTTATGCGTTATGAATATTCTGACATCTTTAAAATTACTGAAAATTGTTGGATCTTTGGAAAAACGGGAATAAGTGACTCATGTAGGCAGAGAAGATAAGAAGAATCTGTGAAGCGTATATAATATTAGAGCAGTGTTCTGCACATACCCTTAAGCTGCGGTTAGACCGCACGAACGAATGAAGGTTCTATCGCTAAGAAATTGTAGCTAATAAATTGTGATTCGCGCAACCGTTTACACCGACCGAACATAGGCTCCAAACAAACATCAGAAGCCATTTTGTTAGCTCGACCGGCGTAGATGGCAAATTATAACGTTCCCAAACATCAGCCAAAGCAGAGTTGATATTTTTTGATTTGTGTTTTTCAGTAGTAACTGAGAAATTGTGGAATAAAGAATACAAACCGGAGTAACTTTAAACACACCAAAAAAGAACGCAAAAAGAGTGCAAGCGATGATGAAATAATGGCAGGTGCTGCATTTATCCGTAGTAATGGCTTTCCATAGAAAAGATCGATGAGCTCTGGAAAACTTTTTCTGCTACTCCATATTTACAAATTTACTTAAAAAACTTCCCGCAAAATTTTTTTTAGCTTCAATCTCAGAAAATAACCAGTTGGTTTCAGTATTGCATTACACTATACGTCAACTACGTTTTTACTTCTTTTTCAACTGTTTTTCCCCCTTTTTTACTCACAATTTTTACAGTTACACAACAACAGCAACACTGGATTCGCCAAAAAATATCGAACTCAGTCCGATCATCCCGAACGAAGATTTTTTCATTTGTTCGGACTATGTAACCGTTCACACGGCTTAAACATTGTTCCTGAACATTTTGTAGCGAATACACTGGCCGAAGGAATGAAGATTATTTCGTTCGTTCAGGCGGTAAAAGGCATCTTGGCATCTTGAAAATAGAAAATAAAATATTACTCTAAACGGCTCCAGCTTTTGGCAATGGCTTAGTTTTCAATTCACCGTAAGAATTCGGTCCCTTAATTCGAGTACAAATACAACACAACCAACAAACATGGATGCGAAAAACTTGGCCTAGGTCCTACATGGGTGATTGTGTCTTTAAAGAAGAAAAATAATAAAAGGTTCCAAATCCATACTTTAATTTTGTCCATGCTTTTAAGATATTGCAAATGTTTATATATTTTTTTGTAGTAACATGTATGTATTTATTTTTGGAATCTACCATTTTATTGATCTGATGACTATTACAGGTAAGGTTATACATGTGTACAAGTATGACACAAGTAATGACATCTCTGTGTCGCTAGGTAAATCAATACGCTCTGTCAAACCAAATCATTGGCGCCATTTCTTCGCATTTAGTTCTGTCAAAAATATTTAATTATCTAATCAAGTTTCATACAACATAACGAATCTCATCGAATGCTCGTGCTTACGGTCAGCACGCTCTAGGCAAAACACAGTGCAACGAGTGGTTCAATAAGTTTAAAAGTGGCGATTTTGATGTGAGAAACGAAGAAGATGGAAAACCTTCAAAAAAGTTTGAAGATGCCAAACTGCAAGCTTTAATCGATGAGGATGGTCAAACGCAAGAACAACTTCTACAACAATTAAATATGACCCTAACAATGCATTTCTCAACATTTAAAAGCCATGGGATTGATTTTGAAGGTGGGAAGATGGGTGCCGCATGAATTGATTGAAAGACCGCAAGAAAATTGAAAAACATCCTGTGAAATGTTGCTCGCCAGGTACAAAAGAAAGTCATATATTCATCGAATTGTTACTGGCGATGAAATATGGATCCATTTCGAGAATCCCAAACGTAAACGATCATATGTAAAGCCAAATCGCTTCGGAAAGAACACAATGCTCTGTGTTTTCTGGGATCAGCGAGGTTTTATCTGGTTTGACCTTCTGAAACCAGGTGAAACAGTTACTGGTCAACGCTGCCAACAACAAGCTAGGCAACACAAAGTAATTTTTCTTGATGACAATGCACAGTCACACCGAACAAAACAGACTCGGGAATTGGTAGATTCGTTCAGCTGAGAATACCTCCCCCATGCTGCTTATTCACCAGACTTGGCTCCTTCTGACTACAACTTATTTTCATCAATGAGGCACGCACTTGCTGAGCAGCACTTCGATTCGTACGAAAATGTGAAAAAAGGCTCGATGACGGGTTTGACTCAAAAAACGAAAATTTTTTTTGGCGAGGCATTCACAAATTGCCAGAGAGATGGGAAAAATGACCATAGCAATGGCCATTACTTTGAAGATTGAATGCATAACCATTTTACTTAACTAAACGTGTATTTTCTTAAAAAAAAATACTTGTTTCATACTTGTACACCTGCATACCGCCTGGAGAAGCATCCTCGTAAAACTTTATCAAATATTTGCTTCATGTAAGCGGCCCTTGTCAAGTATGCATCGCCATTTTATTCCTAAATTTTAAACATATATTTAATTAAGGAAAATAAATATTGTAATTGCTTCAAAATATACTATGTAGGCACGTACACTAAGTGTGTAAGTATGTATGTATTGTGTGCCCTTTAAGCATTAATGCACTATACATTACATAATACGTTCATTGTATGAACCACTACCGTAAGTAGTGAGATCAGGAGAAAAGCTTTCACTGCAAGTAATTGGACACGAGAAATGTACTTTTGTCTTTGCCTTCACATTTTCGGACAGCCGAAGTCTTCCACAGCTGAAGTATATTTTTTTTATTTACCTCCGATGTAAAAGCCAATTTAGTGTGTCACTAAAAACGTTCCAAATTATAGACGACAGTTCTGCTATCGCCAGCAATCTCAACATGTTGGTTGGAGTCAAGTAGACAATATTTGTGTGTGTTTGTGTGCGGCTGACTGCAAACACATAGTATTTTTTCTTCAAAAAAAAATTTAAGTCATGAAAATCAATATGTTGGTATTCTAACACAACGTCTGCGAAATACACGAAAGAAATACTTCCGATGCACATCTTTGGATGCGTTAAACTCATAGTTTACATATATAGAATGTCCTGCAAATAATGTGCATTCATGTAAATACTTATATATATAAGTGGAACTCAACTTCCGAAAGAGACGATGTAGCTTCACTATTATATAAAGTTTTGTCCGGAACCTACATCTATTGAGAGAAAGTGGATGAAAGCGAGAGAAAGAGGGTATTTGTATGCGTTCCCGAATGATGGTATTCGACGGCGTTCTTTTGGAACTTAATTGTTTAAAAAATGCTCCAAGAAAAAGTGGCAACTGTTTGTCAGTAAGCGTTCAATTTTGTTTTAATCCGTGTTAAAAATAGTAGCAGATGTTTCCAAATGATGCACATTATATGAGTAGCTCTTTGTGGTGCATTAATTTTTGCCACTTGGTACATTCAGGCATACACCTGCTGACATACGTACGAGTACGTAGTGCATACTTTAAAAACTGTTGAAAAGGGAAATTGTGAGAATAAAATTGGGGAAAAACAGGCAAGGAGGAAATGAGTAGATGAAATTTCGTTGAGAGTGTGTGAAGGGTGATTTTTCATGAGATTAGTTCTGTCATAAAGTGCCAATAACTGGAATCGCTACAATGGCAAACAACGGAATCGGAGAAATTTGATGAATCGAATTATTTTCGTTATTTGTGGTTATTCTTTTCACAATATCAATGTGTAAGTGTATGATTTTCTAAGTACTTTTCGTAGAAGTTAACTATACACACTTCGTACATGTGTACATAAGCTACGGGTGTTTTTTTTTTTTATAAAATTGTTATTATGATCAATATAGATTTGTTCGTCGTTTATTGAGAACCATGTCATATAAAGGGTGGCGCATCTAACATTTGGTTATTTTGCATGTGGCAACTCTAAAATTTGTTTTATATTTGCGGTTAACGAAACGGGTCGATGCGCTTGAACAATGCTGGGAAATACTAAAAATTTACTTGCAAAATGGTGAATCTTCTTCGCAAAGTGTACGAAAACTCGAAACTAAGTATCTGACAAAATGGTTGGCACCATTGAATTCCTTGGGCCCAAATTATATACACTGGCGGTCACGAAAACCGCACCACTGGCAACACTTTTTTAATATGTAAAAATTTGGGTAATTTACTTATTTTTTCTTGCTACGATAAAGGGGAGGGAGTTCCCGGTTAAAATTATTCCAAATGTGTTGACAACAGAAATTATTACAACAGAAGTTATTCTACTGCATTTGTTTAACGCAGAAGGGTGTTTTGTGAAATAAGTGCAGTAATGAGTGCAAAATATAAGTAGCTGGCACATGAAAAAAAAGTCACTGTACTTACATTAGTGGACCAAGGACTATCCTACTAGAAAATTTCTGAAAAATTAGGTTGCTCACATTCCACAATTGTCCGTTTAAAGAAAAGAGAATACCATGAAGTCCCTGGAGAGGAAAAAAGGATCTGGTCCTAAACGTGCAACCAGTAACAGAATTGATTATAAAAAATATTAGCACAAAGGATCGATTTAAAAGTGCAGTAACTATTCGGGCCGAGCTAGAAACCTATCATTGCGTAAATATTAGTATTGAAACTGTACGCAGGAGACAGCGAGAAGCTGGGAAAAATGAGAAAAGCGCGTCTAGCTTGGGCTAAAAACTATAAAAACGAGACAGTGGCGAAATGTCATCTGGTCTGATGAAAGCAAATTTAACCTGCTATGCGCCAATGGTGAACGTTATAAAGAAAACTGTATTTTAAAAACAGTGAAATTCCCACAGAGCCAGATGATTTGGGGATGCTTTTCCTTAGTGCCAGCTCTTGAAGAGCATTTATCCTACAGTATAAACGCAATTTTCCAGGACGATTCTGCGCCTTGCCACCTTGCAAAATCGGTAAATTTTGCATGCTATCTTTTGTTTGATTCTTACAGAATGTAAAATTAAAATAAAAGGACAATAAAAAATAAAATCCTTTTTTTCACGGACATCGGAATTTCACGCATGACTTAGCTGGAAACTCGTTCGTTTTGAATCCTATCGAGCACTTATGGCATATTATGAAGCACAAAGTTGCTGACCAGAAGGCCGAAAATAAAAAAAAAAATTATTTTAGCAGGAGCAACAAGAGCAACATCCTACTGTTGTTTTTTTTTTTTTTTTGTAGCTTGATGTTAGTTCTTGAAAACCACTTTAAAGGCTAATAGATATTGTTTAGGTTTGAATAATATAAAAATAAATTACATATCCTTAAAAATTTCGAATATTTCTTGTATTTAAGTTTTTGTCAAAAATAATACGTTCTTGAGCTCCAGTAATATTTTTCCGTTCTTACACTTTGCATAATTTTAAAATCATAAAAATATTTAAAAAAAAAATAATTATTTCCCAACATAAAAATCCTTATTTTCGTATTTTCATGTTATTTTGAGGTGGTGCGGTTTTCGTGACCGCCAGTGTAGGTAAGATCAAATCACTAATGCAAGAAATATCCGTAGACAAATAAATAAATTTGATCAAAACACTACGCAATTGTGCAAAATTATTGTCAGATCTTTGGCACTCATTCATCGAGCTCGCCACCTTTAAAGATTCCTTGGAAAAGAGGTAGACCCGTACGAGTGCAGATGATGAGAGCATACAAATTACCATATTTTCACTGCCCGCAGTGTAATGAGTTCACACTACGAAATTACGTAAAGATCTATTTATCTAATAAAAAATAATAATATCTGGCCAAAGTCTCATTGAGAAGTTCTTATTATTTAGCTTTGTGTTTGTACAATTATACCATAGTATCACCCTGTACAAACAATTAGTTGTTTATAAATAATTATGCATGCTAGGTGTCACATAACGTTATTGCCGACGGCACATTATGCTATTGCACTCTCTACACTCTTAACTACTTTGTTACGTTAACGTTACAATGTCATTGAAAGTACTTATCAAATTGTACATAGAGTGTAAACAATATTGCTTGTGGATATTGGAAATACTATTTAGAAAATAATAATGTAAATTTACTATAAATACGAAGATGAATTTTTGAATAAAATAGAGATTGTTTCAATTTCAAAAAAGACAGAGCTTCTCTCTCATTTCTGGCTTTGCATGCCCTTACATGCAAATGTCTAGCATTGACTTCCAGGCAAAAGGCCGCGCCTTTCATGAAAATTAATTTCTATTGTTAGGTATGTTGGTTAGGTCAAGCGGCGAAGGCACGTGCGCATAAGTAAATATCCGAACTTCCACTCGAGGTCAACTATGCACATTGAGATTGCTTTCAAAAAATTTACCTGGCATATTTCCCAATCCATGGTTTCAATTTAATGTTCCACGTATGAAGAACCGTGAACCCAGGCAATGGGACCGTTTCATCTGTAGCCCTGGACATCGACAGAAGAAGTGGAGGATCGATTCTACCTCTTCTTCGTCGTGACAACTTCTACACAGTCCGCTTGTCGGAATGCGCCATTCTAACCTAGGCCATAGGACGTGTGACACTTTACAGTCATCCCGGTTAGTCCACAAGTCATTTGCCACCGCAATAATGTATTCGTTTATGTTCCTAAATAGTTCGCATATCGGAGTTTGTATTGTATTTGTTTATAATAAAAAAATAAAAGGCAATGGCAAACCTACAAGAGTAAAAATAGCTATGAAAAGCTTTTCACTTCGCCGTTTGGATTCGGCATTAAACTGCAGGTCCCTTCCATTCATGTATAAACATAACACGCACAACATGAGTGAATGCGAAAAGCTCGGCCTAGGCCCTCCATGAGCTGTGTTGTGCCATTAAAAGTAAGTAAAGTAAGAGACCTTGTGATGCTCAATGTTCACATTTCATAATAAACTTCGATTTAACCACCTTGGATTCGATCGCTTTCAGTGCCCCCTGGTTTTCAACATAAATAATGATATTCAAAGACCGAATTGTACTGTTTTGTATTAGCTTAGCTACTTTCATATTTGCATAGATCTCTGCTTGAAAGACGCAGCCGGAGTCAGGTAATCAATATGTTTGTCTTATCTGTAGACCATATGAGTAGACTCCAGCCACAGTTCCTTGCTCCATCTTTGAACCGTCAGTGTAGATGGTAATTCTCGAATTACCTGTGACAGTGCCAACTCTCAGTCTTCCCTGGTTAAGTAGAGAGTTCGAATTCTAGGCGTAAAATCGGGAATAGATGACATGTAGTTCGTTATTTAAGTTAGCTACGGTCTCTGTTTTATTTCATCCAAAATTGTTCAGTGCCCATAGTTGGTTGATGTCCACACATTGGATTCCCTTAATCTGAGAGCACTCTTAGCGACACAGCCCTGAATAAACACTTGAAATAATAAGTAATAGATGAAATATTGCATTTAGACCTTCCTGAGCTGCAGTACTTACAGCTCCTGATATTCAGGAGGCCAGCAAGCCTCTGTATCTATCGAATGCGAGTTTGATTTCACTTCTTACCCACCGCCTTCCACCAGACGGAGAACGTAGATGATGATGATAATTCTGATGATTGTGTTGTACATTCCTTATACAATGTACTATGACAATCCCCATCTTTTCCCAAAATCCCTTTTACAGGTACAGTAAGATCTATTACGGAGATCACTGATGAGGAATCGTGGCTGATTTCGAAACAATTCCCTGATTTACCTCCTCCATTACATTGTTATAACAATCATTGGTCAGTTTCTGGCTCTTTTTTTCGCAGCTGCTTGTACTTACGTATCATGGACGCTAACACCATCATAACCGAAGAACTTATCTACCGTTGAATTATCCCTTTTCGGTTTTAGAGTACCAGGATCGATAAAACCAAGCTACTTCAGAACTTTCACGTTATGATCCTTAAATGAAAATGTTTCAAATATTTGGACAGCACCGAGCACCAAATCAATAGATATCGGTGACACGAGTGGCGGTCCAATTTAAGCTTTTCATAAAGGCGGCACCAAATTGTGTTTATTTTCTTCTGTCATTTTGGCGAATTCCAAAAATTTAACATCAGTTTCTCCATAGTCTTTATTTAAGTATAACACAACGACGATCGAGAGTTCCCAATATTTGATGCATAATGCAGATTTTGGGTCTTCTGATTACGCTTGATGACAATCGGTAAAGCATAGTTCGAAATCTAAATTAGAGGATCATCCATCGACTAAGCCACCTCAGTAGTCTAGTAAATGAGTACTAGACTGTAGTTTCAATAGCCTCAGGATCGGTTCCTACATAGTGGCTGTGAGAAAACATTTCACAATTCGCTTTTTGTGTTCGGGCTGGAGTGCAATTTCAATACGAAGAATCCAAAAATTGACAAAATTACAGATCTAATACCAGAGATGGTGAGATATCATATTGTATTGTATACGTCTGGCATCATAATTCCTGAATAATATGATCTTGCCAAATTTGGGAAATAATTTAATAAATTCTTTTTAACAAATTTTACGAAACCATAAACTTTTATAGCCTTATTTTGTAAATGCAGCACGTAGTGATTTTCGACTTTACCTGTATTTTATTTTTGTATACAATAAGGAATCAAATCAAAGAATCCAGACCTGACTTGTCACAATAGAATCGGATTGGTGCACCACAACTTTTTCATGGGTAACATTTCATTAGAAACGGGCAATAACCAAATAATAAAAGCTATGATTATTTCATCAGAGAGGCAAACAAGTCGAAGCCCAAAGAATAACGAAGTACGCGAAAAATCTTTGTAATCTTTACCAACTTAACTCCACAATTGTGATACATTTAAAAGGAAAGAAGCCATTAATATCCACACATATGTTCGAATTTTTGTATTACATACCCACAGACACACACACACACACCCATTCACATATTCCATCGACACCAATTCAGCGCATTTCCACGAATCGATGATATTAAAAGGAAAGTAGCAAAATAAATGTTTGAAAAAGGCTCATTGTCACTTTAAAATAGAATAAAATCTGTCAGAGAAAATGTCAGCATTGCTTTCCTTGTTCTTCGCCTTTTCTGAGCATTTTCCGCGTTGTCGTGCATACTATAACTACTTTGCATAGTCATTGTCAGATGACAGCTGTACTGTCAACACTCGGTGACAGCAACACAACAGAATCCATCAGAGACATTCGCGTTGATGTTGTTGCGTTGTGCTTTATTATAGTTAGTGATGATGCTGATGCTGCTGCCGCTGCCGCTGCCGATGTTTCCAATGGAGTGGGTCCCCTTGATTATATGCTTCGGGCTACGAATTTGGTATCTTTGCTCGCGTTTTGGTAAGCTCTTCTCTGTGTTCTGCTCTACTGTGTTGTGCTCTGCTGTGCTGTTTTCTATTTCCATGTTCCTCAGTTTTATTCCCGTAATCTATGTCTGTCATGCGATGTCACGCTGTCACGCTGTCACTTATTTTCTAATAACAACAGTGAAAACGCGGTCCGCCGTTGTCAAAATAGCATATTGCATCCGAGATGTTGTTTAATGCAAATAAACATATTTATAAACATTTCAGAAAATGTCACAACATGTCAATACAATTTTCAGTGGGAAATCCTCAAGGATACGAATGAAATACAAAACGAAATACAAAAATAATGATATTGCTGCATGAGAATAATAGTAACCAATCACATGAAAGAATTTTCTGAGCTACTTAATTTTGAAGAAACAGTATTGCACGAATCTGGTAAACTGCTGAGTGGAGAAAGCTGAATTTTACTGTTTAAATTGTGTAACGCTTAAAAATGTACGTCAACACGTCAGTCAAAAAAAATTCTCCTGGGTTCATACAGGGTGGACCATTTATAATTTGGATTTGAATTTTGGTGTAAATAAAAATATGATATTTTTTTTTGTGTTCGCTGTGGTGTAGTGGTAGTGCGTTGGACTGTTATGCAGAGTGTCCGGGGTTCGAATCTCGGCACAGGCAAAATCAAAAAGTAGAAAAAATAATTTTTCTGCTCGGCACCACCTCTTGGCAGGCAATGGAAAACCTACAAGGGTAAAAATAGCTATTAAAAGCTTTTCACTTCGCCGTTCGGATTCGGCATTAAACTGTAGGTCCCTTCCATTCATGTACAAATATAACACGCACAACATGAGTGGATGCGAAAAGTTCGGCCTAGGCCCTCCATGGGCTGTTGTGCCATTAAAAGTAAAAAGTATTTTCTTTTTTTGCTATATGGTTTTTATTATCCATATCCTTCCGGTTAATTGTCGAACACTATTTCATACAACTTTCTTCCTCGAATGGCATTGTAGTAGCCCATACGATCATGGCGCTGTACTTAACCGACGGCTGCACCAATTTTGACCATAAAACTCTCAATCGTTACTGCGGCTCCCCGCAAATAAGTAATATAATAGTACAACGGAGTGAAATCGCAACTGCGTAAGATTTACTGCAAATTTTTGTGAAACGGTGCGCCATCCTGCTGAAACCAAATGTATTCTAAGTCCATATATGTATTTTAAAATAGGCCACAAATAATTAGTTATCATTGTGGGGTGCATTAGCTTCTCAACAAACGCGCATGAATTTTCTGTGACCCAAATGCGACAATTTTTCTTATTATAATAACCACCGAGGTTAAAGTGAGCTTCGTAAGAAAAGATAAAAATGCTCATCTTCTTCCAAGCATTAAAAAATTGTGGATAGTCATGTGGCTTCAGCTGTTGTACCAATTGAAATTGTTCGGCTTCATTACAAGGTCAAAACTCCTCAACAAAGAAGTACGTGAAATGTTCAAGTCCTGAGAGAGATGGCGTGTTGATGTGGTTAGTTCTTATTGCACATTCTGCGCAACAGCAGCAATTTTTTCGGTTGTGCGCACTGTAAGAGTGTATGTTTTATCCAATGAAGATCCAGTTTGACGCACACGTTTCACAAATTGGTCGAGAAATTGCGTGGAAGACACTTCTGTTATACCAAATTTTGAAGGTCATTTTCTTCCACTTTCGGTAGAAGATTCACCACTTTGTAAGTACATTTTTAGTATCTACCAACGTTGTTCAAGCGTATATCGATCGACCTATTTCGCTAACTGCAAATATAAAACTAATTTTCCGTCATAATACGAATGACATTAAAGTTGCTACACTTAAAATAATCAGTAGTTCAGCAGTTCAAATGTTATATCATTTATTCTCTTATAACTTTCTATAACTTCTAAGAACATGATACAGGAAATTTGAGATATAGTATGTATACACTTCTGTGCAAATCATTTGCAACTGAGAACACATAGAGCTAAATCATCGATTTTCGGTCATTAAAAAAATGCAAATAAAGAACTTGGTATGAGGTTTCAAGTCATACGAGGTATGATCAAAAAATAACCGTTATTTTCAAAAAGTATTTATTTATTCATCAACAACTATCTTGTCCCCTTCAAAGTAATCCCCCTCAGATATAATACACTTATGCCAGCGTTTTTTCCAATCCTCGAAACACTTCTGAAACGCGCTTTTTGGTATCGCCAACAGCTCCTGTTTCGATTTTTCTTTTATCTCCTCAATCGTAGCAAAACGCTTTCCTTTTATCGGTGTCTTCAGTTTTGGGAAGAGGAAAAAGTCAGCGGGGGCCAAGTCCGGTGAATACGGTGGTTGAGGCATGATAACGGTTTTGTTTTTGACCAAAAACTTACGCACAAGCGACGTTGTTTTTGCTCAAAATTTAGCAATTTTGGAACATTCTTCGCTGCCGCACGTTTCATGCCTAAAACATCCGTAAAAATTGTTTGGCATGAGCCGAACGATATGCCAACATCATCAGCAACCTCTCTGATAGTGATTCGACGATTATCCAAAATCATTTTCTTCACTGCGTCAATGTTTTCATCGGTTGTTGACGTGCTCGGGCGACCAGGACGAGCATCGTCATTGAAATCTTCTCGGCCTTCATTAACCCGGTTATACCACAATTGAACTTGTGTCCTGCTCTTAGTAGACTCGCCAAAGGCCACAGTCAACATTTCAAATGTCCTTGCGCATTTAATTTCATTTTTTACACATAAAACACACCAAAACACGACTTACCTTTTTATCTGTCAAAAAGAAACTGACAATCCAAAATGGTTGGTATTGCCAACATATATAACAGACATGTGTACCAACATAACAAAAAAAATGCGAAAATCGAACATACGTAACTCAAGAAATTTGAAAATAACGGTTATTTTTTGATCACACCTCGTATATATAGACGTTTATGAAACAAAAATAAAAAGTGCATGCATGCTTCACTAATACAAAAATAAAACTTAACTTGTAAAAATGTATCCTGCCTGGCTGTGCAAAACACTTGCAACTATTAATTTAAATTAAGAATGAATATCAGAAAAAATAATATTTAATGGATATATATTTTTATAACAGCTAACAGCTCTCCTTGGCATCGATTATAAATGTATTTGGAATGTCCTTCCACTGTTTTTCAACTTCTGCAAAGAGATGGGGGAACCTCCAAATAAGTGGCATTTCTCACGTTGAATATGGGATGATAGTATTTTCTAATATGCCTTTATAATCGTGAGACTTCATTATTCCTTAAACACGGTGAATTGGACCGGTTCCATGTGCAGAGAAGCATCCCCAGACCATGATATTCCCACCTCCATGCTTGACGGTTCCTTTTGGTTCAGCCGTCCGCCCTTAGGCCTTCTCACTAGCCATTTACAATCCGATCCAAACAAATTAAATTTGGACTCATCAGAAAATATAACTGTTTCTGTTGGCAAGAAGGCCAATTTAAATGAATCCGCACATAATTGAGACGAGCCAACCGATTTTTCGCTGAAACAAATGGTTTTTTCACATGTTTGAAATTGCGAAGGTTAGCTTCTTAGGCTCTTCGTCTAATAGTAGAAATAATATTTAATTTGAATGTGTTTTTGATTTCTTTTGAAGATACCTGAGGATTATTCTTTATGAATTTTATTATTTCTCGATCGCGAGTTCTTCCACCTTTACGGCATGACTGAACATTTTCACTGTTAACAATGCGCGAAATAGTTGATTAGTGTATAGAGTATTTTGTCGAAATTTATTTTTGAGTCATTTTATTTTTGCAATATTTCAAAATACTTGATTTAGTAAATAAATTATATTTATTTCCACCCATTTTTTTACAAAATTGTCCAATACACTTTTATTACTCCCTAAGGTTTAATCACTATAATACAAAATAATAATATGCAAAATAAAAAAAAAATACAAATCAATAACAAGAAAAATGCAAGTGAAACAAAAAAAAAAACATTTTCCGTTATAAATATTTTAAATTCTTTCCTTTCTATGAAAAAAAGCCAGCCAGTTGCAAATGTTTTGCAAAGCCAACTACGACACATTTTTACATTGAGGTTAAGTTTTGATTTTGTATTAGTGAAGTATGTATGTACTTTTTATTTTTATTTTATAAACGTCTATTTACTCGTATATGTCATGAAACCTCTAACCAAGTTCTTTATTTGCATCTTTTTTAGTGAATATCGATGACTTAGCTCTATGTGTTCTCAATCAACAAGCCCACATGTGCTTAATAAGGCTCCATTGCATCCACAAAAAGTGACCGTGTGGTATGGATTTCATGCCTGAGGTGTGATGGGACCGTATTTTTTCCGCGATGAACATGATCGCTGATGAGCATGATTCGCTGTCGTGTAATGTTGAAAGACTATTTTTATCCAGAATTGGATGGACTTGACATTATTTCCATGTGGTGCCAACAAGATGATGCAACATGCAACCCAGTAGGTAAAACAATTAATCGATGTGTTTAAGGGGGAGTTTGGTAATCGTGTGATCTCGGGAAATGACCGGTCAAATGTCCACATCGCTTATGCGATTTTATGACGTTAGATACGTTATGGGGATACGTTAAGTCGTTGTCTGATGTCAACAAGCCAACAAGGGGCTTAGGAAAAATATTTAACGCCAATTTGCCACCGTTCCGACCGATGTGTGTGGAAGAGAGGAGTAAAATTGGCTCCAAAGAACTGATCGTTGCAAACGTGCTCGTGGTCCGATATGTCCGATATCGAATTCTATACTTAAGATAGAAAACAATGTACTATCATACACTTGTAATAAATTTCAGTACGATATCTCATTTGTTCTGTGTTTTATTTAAAAAAAAAAAATGGATATTCCCTGTAATTGTTTACTGTTTTTCCTTAACTGAGAAAGATCGTAAAATTTTTTTCAATTGTGAGTTTTAAATTTAAATTTACACACTATCGACACTTTTGGGGAAAGAAAATGTGAGAAAACATAATCTGCCGTCGACAGAGCACGAATCACAAAACACCATTACACTGAACATATTTCTACCAATATTCATACGTTGCTTAAAGCATGCAGTTTTCGAAAGTTTTTATAATGGAAAATTATGAAATGCGAAGAGAACTTACTGACATTTAAAATTTCATCGTTTTTAAATAAAAACAGCTGCTCAGTAAAGAAGAGTGTTTCACTGAATGAAAGCACATCCAAATTAGAAGGGCAGGTTTCCCAATATACAAGACCCAGATAAACTCAGATTTCTGAAACATAAAAATGTAGGAAATACGAACAGCAGCACTCAAATCTGAAGTTACAGTGCTGTTTAAACATATTCTTTATTCACTTCAATACAGTTGGTTAATAATTTTTAAGGTCATGACTTTTACTTTTCACCCTGAAGCTCTTCTCTTTTGAAATTTGGCCGGTTTTATTACTTTATATAGTAGGTAACACTAATTAAGCCAACACGAAAGCAAGAAAATATGTACATAATTCTCATGCAGAAAATTGATTTTGAACCGAAATCAGAAAGCACATGACCGGTCGGAAGCAAAGGAAAAAATAGCAAGGACGCGTGCCCGAAAGCTGCATGGCATATACCTAACCATATTCGATTGCGTGATTCTCGATGATGAGACCTACTGTAAGGCGGACTTCAACCAGTTGCCTGGGAATACCAATTTCACAACAAAGAATAGGGATGCAACAGCCAGAAAATACTCTGAAGTAAAATATACCAAATTTCCAAAACGCTTCATAGTTTGGCAAGCTATTTGCACCTGCCGGTCTATGGAGCAAGGCGTTCATTACGACAGGAACAATTAACTCCAGAATTTATACAGGAGAATCCCTGCAAAAACGCCTTTTACGTCATTACTCCAGGTCAACTATTGAATCGTATAAAGAAAATAATGTCACAGTGATCCCGAAAGAGGCAAATCCTACCAACTGCCCGGAACTGCGACCTATTGAAAGATATTGGGCAAACCCTAAGAAAAACAAATAAAGTTTGCAAGAATGATGTTGCATTCCGAAATCAATGGAACAAGCCTATGCAGTAGTCACCGAAAATACAGTGCAGTCTCTAACTAAGAACGTTAAGAAAAATTTTAAACAATTTTGCAACCGCTCATAATATTTGAATCAATTGATGAATTATAGTTGAAGAAATACTTAATAAACTGAACTTTATCTGAGTGAAATCGAACTGTTGGTTGGTTTATAAAGCCTCCGTAAAAAATTTTAAATTAAATTTTTCTGGTCACCCCATATTTATGTTTTGTAATTTTGTAGAGAAAAGAAATTTATGCCTATAAGTGAATTAACTTGATTATATCTGTGTAATTCATTCAGATATTACGTGGTATTCCTAAAACTCAGTCATTCTATCAAGTATGTTTAATGCATTTCAGAACCTGAATAAATTTCAGCGGCCACCACAATTTCCTGCTGATTTATTACCAAACTTTGCACTAGAATTGCTCCGAAAGTTTTAAGTCGAAAATTTTGATTAAACTTTGCTAGTCATTTAATTGTTTATCTTTAATTGTACTATAAATTATTTCCAGTACACAAGAAAAGACTTGAAATGTTCAGGTGGTACATTGTAAAACATAAACCTATGTAAAAAGAACTTTGGATTTATGTAATGCATTTACTTTACGATATCCCAAATTTATAATTATCAGTACGTATTCTAACCTTTATTAGGTATATTGCAATTACTTTATGATACTCGTACTTTCAAACATAAACATCATATCTTACTTTTACTTTACTTTTAATGGCACAACAACCCATGGAGGGCCTAGGCCGAGTTTTTCGCATTCACTCATGTTGTGCGTGTTAAATTTGTACATGAATGGAAGGGACCTACAGTTTAATGCCGAATCCGAACGGCGAAGTGAAAAGCTTTTCATAGCAATTTTTACTCTTGTAGGTTTGCCATTGCCTGCCAAGAGGTGGTGCCGTGTAGAAAAATTATTTTTTCTACTTTTTGATTTTGCCTGTGCCGAGATTCGAACCCCGGACACTCTGCGTAGCAGTCCAACGCACTACCACTACACCACAGCGACCATCATACATCATATCTCTGTATCTAAATAAGAATCATTAATCTGCCTGGAACATTCCTTTTAAAGCCATATCAATAATACGCTAACTCAATTACTCATTTACACAAGCAATTTCAATGAGGATTTTAATGCTGTCGATTTCCAGTAAAGAAACTCCATGGTATATGCACACGACTGGCCCGCAAGGATTACAAAACGGAATGACTAACACTAAACGAAAAACGAGAAAGAAAAGAGTTGGCATGAAAAAACCGAAAGTACAAAAAATAAAATGAACAACACACTAATACACATACAAACACAGCCACAAAGGGTAGGATCGGGAAAAGGAACTCGTGGTCTTAAAATCAAAGCTTAAGTCTGAACAACTGCCGACGATATTATTACATTGGATTGGGTTACTTTTTTGGGCTGCGAATGAGAAATATCACACATGCGAAAAGGATTAAGTGGAATTCGGCTCACGTTGTAATTTAACAAACAAAAAAAGGATTACAATTAAACAGACATAAAAACGGAAAAGGCTTTTTATTTCAATTTTGTATTGAAATATGTATGGTATACTATAATATTTTGTAGATACCTATATAAATACATATATAGTATATGTTACGGTGGGCAGAGTTGTACATATGGGCGAAACAAAAATTAATGTTTTTGCCCCAGCGATTGATACATTGGGTCATTGGGGGTCTGGTACAATTAGCCGTTTTTAGATTGCGAACATTCCTTGTCAATGGCCCAATGTGTCAATATTTACGCCCACTTTAATCTATACATAAGTATGTATATAAATATTTTTATATATTCTAAATTCTGATTGTTTTTTTTTATCATTATAATCCAAATATATAATTTCTTCAGCTGAGTTCGTAAATGTTTAACAAAATTTACATACGTATGTACATAAGACCTGAAATGTTTTGAGACAGTTACATACATTTCTGAATGAGAATATGTAAAGGGTGATTATTTTGATACTTAGTTTTTGACGTTAATATTTAGGACAGTTCACGCATGATTTTTGCCATGTGACAAAGTAAAAAATGCTCAGTTTGGATTGCCATTTCATCGTGAATAGACTTACGCCTGAACAACGTCTGCAAATTATTGAAATTTATTATAAAAATTCGATACGTTGTTTATCGCAAAATTGTCTTCAGCGACGAGGCTCTTTTTTGGCTCAATGGGTACGTGAAACGAGTGGTCGCTGTGGCGTAGTGGTAGTGCATTGGACTACTACGCAGAGTATCCGGGGTTCGAATCTCAGCACAGGCAAAATCAAAAAGTAGAAAAAATAATTTCTACACGGCACCACCTCTTGGCAGGCAATGGCAAACCTACAAGAGTAAAAATTGCTATGAAAAGCTTTTCACTTCGCCGTTCGGATTCGGCATTAAACTGTAGGTCCCTTCCATTCATGTACAAACATAACACGCACAACATGAGTGGATGCGAAAAGCTCGGCCTAGGCCCTCCATGGGCTGTTGTGCCATTAAAAGTAAGTAAGGATACGTGAATAAGCAGAATTGCCGTATTTGGAGTGAAGACAAGCCAGAGGCAATTCAGCAGCTACCAATGCATTCCGAAAAATGCACTATTTGGTGCGGTTTAGGGGCAGGCGGCATCATTGGGCTTTGCTAGTCATTTAGTACTTCTTCAAAGACGATGAAGGCCGCAACGTTAAGGTCAATGGAGAAAGATACCGTTCGATGATAACACGCTTTTTTGCCGAAAATGCAAGAATTGGACTTGGCCGACATGTGATTCCTACAGGACGGTGCCACATGCCACACTGCACGCGAAACAATGCATCAATTGAGAGGCGAATTTGGTGAGCAGTTAATCTCACGTTTTGGTGCAGTCAATTGGCAACCAAACCTGTGTGATTTGACCCCCTTAAACTATTTTTTTGTGTGGGTATATTAAGTCTCTTGTCTATAGTGTTTGGCTTACGATTTCTGCTTTTGAAGCCAACTTTGAATGCGTCATTGGTGAGATTCCGGTCGAAATTTGAGAAAAAGTGTACCAAAATTGGACAACAATTAAATGAAATTATCTGTAAAAAGTAAATGGCAGGAATTAATTTATCGATCCAAATAAAAATTTCGTTCACTTTTGTAAAATTTCTGAGTTTTTTTGATTTTCAAAAACCAAGCTCTTAAAAAATCACCCTTTATCATGAAAATGTCCTTATTTTATCAATCGAAATTTTATCGGGAGGTCAGTGGGACCCCGGAAGAGTTGAGAAAGATGAAAGAGAAATTTAAAAATTCTCCTTTTCTGTGCCTAAAGTTTTCTTTTCAAATTTCTGTCATATTTGGGTTTGCTTTTTGGGGAAAATATGCAATTGTTTGCATTAAGCCGATTCAAAATACTTAACTTCGTTAATTTCAAACTCTTACTAAATCATGTATGACAAATCGCCTCGACCCAAAAAGCTCATGAGAACTATTTTAAATTCAAATGTTTGTAATTTCACCCCTAAGCAGGGCCAATCTTCCTTCACTCTTCCTTCACAGCTATTTAATTTTAAACGTATTTTTCATGCAAGAAGTTGGGCAAAAAATGAATGATGCAAAGTAATAAGTTATAATGACAATTTCGCGGGTTTTATTTTATATCATGTAGAGCGTAATTTTTGGCGTTATGAAACATTGTCAAACAAAAGTTACCTCATTGCAAATGTTGGCAGTGTATGTATGTACATAATTTAAGCCAAATGACGGCGTATTATATCGGCAGAAGTTACTGTCACTTTACTTTGTTGCCGAGCTAAAAATTGCTTTGGAAATATGTACCTCGCCATGTCTAGTTTATTTCAACGGATGAAAATAATGTATGTGGCGGTGTTACTCAAACGACCCGCCGTGTCGGTCCCGTACTCGTCACGAGCAAACGTGGTGATGTGCTACCTGCAGTTTTCCTGCCTGCTTGCCAGCCAGCCAGCCAGGCAGTCAGACAGTGAGCCACCCAACCATTTACATCAGATTCAGATCAGCAAACAACATTCAATATCACTCAAGGCTGTCAGGATTAGGTCGAATTACCTGGCGTTACGCGTGCATTTTGTGTGTGCGGGTAAAATGTATTTGGATTTCATTTTTCATTTCCGTTTCCCTCCAGCCTTGAGGAGTAAAACTGGAACGAGAGAAAGTATGGTACATGGGGAGAATATGTGCACGTCGAGATAACTCCACAGCATCACAGGAAAGCATGTGCGTGGGCGCCATTGTTGTGGATTTATTTTAAACATTTATGCCATTTTTATTCTGCTGTGAATGTTAAAAATACATACAGACAACGAGCTTACACTCAAAACACATGTAGGTACACATACATTCATACACATATGCATACACACTCATCTCTTGATTTACATTCCATTACCATTCAATAAAAGCCTCAGTGTGTACATATATGAAAAATGCAATTAAAACAAAAGTAGTAGAAATGCTGATATTTATGTAATAACCAATTCAACAAACATACGATATTATGAAAGGTAATGAAATTATTTTTAAAAAAATATCAAAATAATTGATGTGTATATTCGAAATCTTCTACCACGTAAATTGAGGTATGGGTGTGCATTACACACTTATACGTGTATGTACATTCGTCAACGTAAAATCCGTTTGTTCACGTTTTAATCCTTAAATGGCAAATAAACTCTACACTGTTTCGAGCGTGCGTTGATGTGCTGTGCTGCTCCCAATGTTGCTTACACATTGCACCTCTCACCTCTCACCACTCACCACCGCACCCCCCACACATGCTGCGAGTTCTTTGTCACATTCTCTTTCTTCACCCGTTTTCAACATTAGAAAAAACTAAATTTTACATGATCAAACAAGTGTTGTTTGTTTGCAGTCGTTTTTACTGAAGTATTTACCAACATTTTAGTTGTTGTCAGAATTCCTAGTGATTGCTCTTCATATGTATGCACTTGTTGCTGTTTCAATTCGATTGTGTTTCATTTTTCCTTAAAATATACTTATTAGTTCAATGATAAATTGCTCAGTTGGACAAATCAGTTACTCACCAAATGTTAACAGTTAAATTTGCGCTTTTATTTGATTATTTAAAATAAGTTTCATCTAAATACCACAAAAATACCATGTTGCGACAAATTTTCAAAATGTTCTGTTTGGAAAAGTTGAGTACATACATATATGATATGCAAGTAGATACATTAGAGCGGGTCGAAAAAATAACCACCGTAAAGGGATCAACAAGTGCTATATTTTCTTCTTAGGAGTTCAAAAAATTTAAGCCCTTATAACTATCAAATTCTTGCCCACGAAGTGTTCAATTAAATTCATAAACACACAAGTTCTAGCATGAAGGACTGTGCGAGAGTTACACGTAGAAATTTATGGTAGTAAGAAAAATACGTAAAACTTCTATCTCTTTTTACACAAAAAGCGTTAGTTTGTGCGAAAAATGGTTTTTTTGTAAGTTTGCTAAATCTTTTCTCGCAGTGCTTATATAAGTCCAGATGATGGAGAAGAGTTCTGAGGCCTAATAGTACATAATTTTTAAAATATTTATACATAACTCACTTTCCAATAAATGTCAAAATTTAATATACACGAGTATTTCACAAGGAGGGAGAAGTATTTATGAACGTTTGCTTTAAACTTGCAAGGGTCGTAATAATTGGGAAAAATTGTTGCAAGGAGCTTATTCCAAATACGTGCGGTACGACAGATGAACGAACTTTCTCTGTAAGTTCCGCTTGCTGACCGTGTAGTTCTGTTGAACACACGAACTGGCGGCATCAGCTTGCGCATCTCAGAACAACATCTACCGTTAAAATAACGGTAGAACAGTGAGACGCAAGCCACGTTTCGACAATGTTCCAAGGAGTCAATAGAGCTGGAAAATCTACTGTCTCCTATTAGCTTTATCGCTCGATGTTGGATACGATCCAGGAGCTCCAGTTGCGTTCGTGAAGCTCCAGCCCATAGGTGCGAAATAAACTTGATTAATTAAAATGTAGACAAATAGTGGCAATTTCATGTCCTACGGTACAGCGCGGGACATGACGACTGTATCCCCCAAATATCCAAGCAACCCCGCAAAAATTCAAATAAACGGTACATCATAAAATAAAAATGTAAAAATCCATTATAAAACAAATTGTAAGCAATAAAACACGCCGCTGCCTTTTTTAAGCGACAACGCAATTTGGTAATAACGCCAATTAACAAATAATAAAACTTTTTTTATCGAAAAAAATATATGACGCAGCATTTTTATGCAGCAACATGTTGCCGCAACTACTCACCCTAATAAATAATTGTCCCATCCGAAGATTGCTAAAACTAAAAATGGCGTAGTCGAGTTTAAATTTGCATTTACTCCCTAAATGCATATCGCTCGTTCGCTGCAAGACTGTCATAATTCAAAACACATACATTTTAAGAAAAACGCATTTAAACTTTTCAATTTACCTGTCACTCCATACAATTGGTAAGGCACTAAATAGAGTTTATTTCTGTATACTTAACTCAAAATATTTTTTTTATACGAGTCTTGGAGCATATCGAGCGATATGTTAAACGCAAATTGTAGTTATCCTCTGCGTTCCTCGTTTTTGTTGTTGTTGATATTCATGTAAAATGCATGGTTGCAAGCGTAGTTGGTATTGCTTTGGCCTGCTACAAAAAGTGTCCGTGTTAGTGTGAAAAAAAACTTTTCTACTAAGTTTTTATTTATTTCAGGTACCAACGAAAATATACAAAACATAATAACAGGACTAAAGACAAGTGGCGAAGGACGGGGGGATTCCACCTGGGCACGGAGATTTAGAGGGTCCCGATCTCCTGGGCCGATGAAAGCAAAATTTGGAAAATTTTTAAACATAACTTTTGTTAATATTTGCCTTTTATTTCGCATATGCTTTTTAAAGTTTGCTCATCTGCAGTCTCAGGGAAATATATAGGCACCTGTGGGGATATTACTACACCAAGTTTCTTATTTTATCTAATTGAAATTTTCAATTTCAAATCATTAGTAAGTTCAAGGAGCCTTCCAAACAATCATATCTATTTATCTGGCGTTTAAGCTAATTGAGACCTAATAGTTTTTTATTATTTAAATGGAATTTGAAAGACAGAACATGATGAAATATTAAATCGTACAGAAAATCAAAACACAGAAATTCATCCATTATCCCAATTGGTAAGTAAGTACCTAGCTTTGGCTGTGTTCCAGGGAATAGGAAATAAGTATAGTAGTATAAGTAATAGATTATGATATATAATTTGGAGCTTAGTTTTTCCTGCATATGCTACAAAATGGGTACAATTAATCGGTTATTGTGCTCTACGATTTTGAGATGCCAAAGAATGATCACTTTAAAAGGCACAACTGTGGCAGTATTCTAAGGATGTGGTTATTTACATGTACTGCGGCCTTAGTAGGATTAAAGGAGTGTGGTTAGCACGTTACCGGAACTATTCGGGAAAATGTCATTCCAATGTCAATGCCCTTTACCTTAAAAATATCAACTAAAAAGAAAAAACTTGGCAAATTAACCCAACAGGAATTAAAATAAATAAATAGGTTGGCAATGCGGTGTTGAGTGTAAAGGTGTTAGAATGTCAAAAAATCATGGTGCCATGACCAAATTCAGTATTCAAATACAACCAGTGTAAGGGAAGAACCCAGAGAATGAACCATTTTCACTTGGCTATTTGATGTTTCAATCCAAAACTCCCAGATTTTGGATCGGAAAGGGGGAAGCAGTATAACGCAATTAGAATTTCGCAGAGCCTATCGCTGATACTGAATACTCAAGCCGTATGACTGTATTGAACATTTCATAGTTGAAACAACAGGCAAAAGAAACGGCGCTGGGCTGAAGTGAACTGCAAAAAACATACATACCACTTCTATTTGCAAAAATGTGACATCGGTTTGTGCATCAATCAAATGACAAGGCGGATTTCTAATTCTTTTTACAATAAACTATGTCTACTTTTGCCATTACAATTCAATAAATACAACATTTGTCTGCCTTAAATCTCTACTAAGATATTAATTAAAGACAAAGAAAAGGTGTTTGAGCAAAAAATTCTTAAAATAAACCAATGTAACACAGCCGCCACAGCCTAATCCTTCCTAGGGAGTTTTTTTAAATTTTAGTTCCTGCAACCTATCACTAAGGAATCACTGCTTTTTCTACTGATTTCCTTTTTTAATACCCATGATTGTAGTTTTGGACAATAAAAACAATCTTTTGTGAATTAATATTTGGGGTTTCGTTGCTAACCCTATTGATCACCACATGTGATGAATTTTCGAATTGAGTATTCATTCTCTGTGACGTATACGTAAGAGGAGGGCTAGACGGATGTTCAAGAAATGGACTGAAATATGGACGGAAAGACTAACGAATAAAACTAATACTAAAGAAATACAACTCAAAGTAAAATACTGAAAAAATACAACTAATACTAAATCAATACAACCATGATGAAAGGAATTTTAAATGCAACCGGGCAAGGGGAAGTTTGGTCGTTAAATATTAAAATGTTCAACTTAAACCCAATTATAAAACTAATTTAACAATAAAACCCAATGTTAATAATAAAACATAATTTACTAAATGAAATCGTTTACGTATTAACACTTAAAACTTTTTTTATCTTTATAAATTGATCGGTGTAATTTCTTAAACCATATAATTTTTTAAAATTTTGTACCTGAGCTGAGGACATTTTAATCTTTAAAAGTATTGAAAATACAATAATAGTATAGTAATTTAATAATTAAACGCAAGTGGTGATATTTTCATTGCATTTCAAAGTAAGTACTAGACA
Source organism: Palloptera scutellata (assembly GCA_958295655.1). NCBI lineage: Eukaryota > Metazoa > Arthropoda > Insecta > Diptera > Pallopteridae > Palloptera > Palloptera scutellata. The sequence goes on from OY282450.1 coordinate 54,008,123, forward strand.
TGTTCCGATTAAATATGAAAAAAAAATAACAGGCAAATTGCCCCCGTGACTCTGATCGCAGACCGTTGCTCTTTAAATAAAATTTTCGATGACATTTTGAGAACTATGAGGTTCTATCTCACCGATGACGCGTTGGATCTCGGCCTTGAGCTCAGAAATTGCTTGTGTAGACCTGGAATTTCACAAAACCCCAAAGAAAGAAATCGCACGGCGTTAAATTCCACGATCTTGGTGGCCAGTTGACAGCCAGTTGGTGGTGACGTCTTTCTGAAACCACATGTCAGAACTCCTCAAATAGTATGTTCCTGTAACGAATACCATTCATAGTCACTTCATTTCCGGCCTAATTTTCACAATGATATCGCGTGGTTCCTTTTAGTGCTCCATTTTTAATAATCAGAACAATCGTAAAGAACAGCTGTTAAATTTCAGAGCTGCCACTTGGACAGCAAGGCACACAATTTAAATCGTTCACTCTTATTGGGACACCCTATGGATGGATGGATGGATGTGAAGAAGGCCGAGAACCTGACCTATGAGTGCAGGACAGTTCCTCAAGCACTCAGGCTATGTAGCCCATTGTATTTAAGGCCTAGGAAAAGAAGAAGGGGTGACAGAAAGTAAGGGGTTAGAAATAAGAGGGGAAAAGTAGAAAAAGGGGTTATAGGGGGACTACGTTCTCTTCCGCAAATTTTCCGGATTTTCTCACAAATCTCAGAAGATCGCACAAGGGGAAGGAGTGAACTTTGTCCATTCCTGTAACATCGAAAACCAAAATACTCCATCTCGTTCTGGCAAAGGCGGGACATGTGCAGAGAAAATGCTCTCTGCTGTTCATCTCCTCCAGACAAGATGTGCAGGTCGGGTCCTAGGTGACGTCGATGGTGGTCATATGTTGGCCCCATGGATTATGTCCTGTGATGAGTCCCACCATCCGACGAAAGTCCTTCCTTCCTAATTTAAGGAGAAATTCTGCTGCCTTCCTTTTTTGACAAGTCAAGAAACACTTAGCCGTTTTACAGATGTCCAGATTGGACCAGTGTAAATCATTAGCATAAGATTTTATCCAATACATGGCACCTGCCAAACTGGTCCTGACTATTGGCTCTGGTTCCAAAGGCATGTTCTTTGATCCAACTCGTCGGCTTTCTCAGTCTCAGGAACTTTACAGTGCCCAGGAACCCAGATAAGATGGAGCTGATTCAGTCTTGCGACTGATCTAAGTTTCCTCTTACACTCTTGGACAATCTTTGAAGTAATTCTCGCGTTCTCCAGAGCCTTGAGTGCAGCCTGACTGTCACTGCAGACATCTATACGTTTCCCGCGCCATTTGCTTTCAATTATCCATTCGGCTACTTTAAAGATGGCGAAAATTTCTGTCTGGAAGACAGTTGCCAACCCACCCAAGGAATAGTAGCAATTGACACCTTCGTTTAAGTGCCATCCAGCTCCAGTACCTTCATCGGTCTTGGATCCGTCAATGAAGAAAATATCCGTCAGATTCTCCAGCACGACCTCTGGATTGCTCCATTGTTAACGCTTCGGGAAGCTAACTTCATATTTTCTTTCGTAAGTAACCACGGGTATGAGGCAATCTTTCGGGGCCAGTAGCAATACCCATAAGAGTATAGCCGACATGTCGCCTTCATCGCTTCTTGTAGGAATTAGCATCGTTATGCTAATGCATACTCTTCTTTGTAGCCTGTTCAGCGCCAATACTGAGGATTTAACCATAGTTCGGCGCCACCAAACCACCAAAGCATATGTGATTATCGGTCTGATAAGTGCTGTGTATATCCAAAGGACCAAAGTAGGTCTCAGGCCTCAGGTCCTATCAAAGGCTCGGCGACATTGGTGGATTTTCTGCATTTTAATGCAGATCATCCGCAAGGATTTGCCAGATGTGAGTGCACAGACGTCGACGGTATACGCTTGAACGTTAAATCCGAGATCTTGTAGTTCCGTTAGTAATGGGTCAACAACGAAGCACCACAGCAAAGGAGTGAGAATACCCCTTGGGGGCAGACCTGTCTAACCTCCGCCGTGGCCGAATCGTCGCCCTCGCCAACGGTCAGCAGTCTCTCGGAGAGCATAGAGTAGATCCATCTAGTCAAGTTTTCACTCACTCCATGCCTTCTTGCAGCTGAGCACATAGAGTCAAAAGCAGCGTTGTCAAAAGCCCCCTTAATATCCACAAATACCCCCAGAGTGTACTTGTCCGATTCCAGTCCTGCTTCTATCTTGCTTACAAGATCATGCAGCGCTGAGTCGCAGGATTTTCCTCCCTGGTAGGCATGTTGGTTATTACTGAGAGGACATACTGGCAGTACCTTTGCCCGAATGTGCTGCTCTACCATTCGTTCTAGACTTTTTAGCATGAAAGAGGTCAAGCTAATCGGCCTGAAACTTTTAGCCAGTGTGTAATCATCCCTCCCTGGTTTAAGAATAAAGACTACTCTGACTTGTCGCCAAAGAGATGGTATGAAGCCATGGGCAAAACAGGCCGTAAAGATCTTTTTCAAGGCACCTATCAGTCTGTCTCCATCTCTTTTTAGCATTATTTCAAAAGAGGAGAAAGAGAACTTTATTGCCTTTTCTGTCATTACTTCCGACGCAGAATACCAATGGAGCCGGTGGTTCTACCACTCGTACCATTGACCCCACCACTACTCACCGTAGTGGGTATAATTCTGCTTCCCGGAAATGGGTCGCTAGGAGTGTGTTATAGGTCTCTGATCTGGAAGTCGTAAAAGTACCATCAGGCATGCGTAGAGAATCAAGCTTAACTGTTTGGTATTTCTGCAGAACCCTACACAGTCTTGCTGATTCCTTCATTCCCTCCACCTCATTGCAGAAGTTTCTATAAGACTCAAGTTTGGCGGACTTCACTTTCTTCTTATACCCTTCTGAACAATATGGAAACTGGTCCCGTCAACTTCCTTTCTGGTTTTTAGGGCCCTATTTAGTAGTTTTCTAGATCGTTTGCGAAGCTTCGAAAGTTCAGCATTCCACCATGGAACTGCCTTGCCTTGTCTGCTCGCTCTAAGCGGACACACCTCGTCGTAGCAGCCAATCAAAGTCCCTTAAAATCTATTGGTCACTTCTTCGATCATAGTTGTATTTCGGAGTTTATTAAGGGTTGGTATGCGCTCCTCAAGAAGCTCACCAAACCTATTCCAGTCCGCCTTGCGCGGATTCCGTCCAGTAGGTATCGGCATAATGACTTCTTCTAGAACTCGTCATTGGGGATCTGATCTGCCACCTTCCTATTGGTTAGTGTAAGATCAATCACTTCTTGCATTGTGTTGGTCACAAAAGTTGGTTTGTTACCAACATTCTGGATCACTAAATCAGTTGAAAGAATAAATTCCAGTAGTCTGGAACCCCTGATTACATTTACTGCTACTCCATACAATGTTCTGTGAATTTGCATCACAGCCCACTATAAGTTCCAAACCACTGGATTCCGCGTACTGGATGACTTCCACTAATTCTTTGAAGGAGGAGGTAGTGTAGAGTCGTACGGCAGCTAGGCCGACACTATTATAGTTTCAACACTATTCCCACCTTTCCAGTACTTTCTTTCAATCATCCGCGGCATGATAATACAAGCACGCGGTCGATTACTATCTTCACATTTTAGGATTTGTCCCCACGTAATGGCACCAAGCCCACATATACGTTTGTAACATACTCATGGTTCTCGAATTAGTAATATGTGGGGAAATGTCTGCAGTTTCGCATGACTACTGCTTAGTAAGGCAGTAGCCGATTTGCTGTGCTGCAAGTTAATCTGCGTAATTATAGTTTCTGTCATGATTAGTGAATGAATCTACCTCTACGCCTTATCCTCTCCCTTGTCGTGGATGCGAAAATGCACTCTCACCAGGTGTAGGTGAGGACGGTGCCCGTACTTCGACTTCAGTACCTTCAACGAGTCCACGTCTATACCTACCACCAGGTGTGAACCAGCTTCTTTGGTAGAGACCGAGACATCCTTGGTATATGGGTAAACCCGCCATTAACTCGTATCCATAACTCCGTTTTGATCACGGATACGTGCGAGTAGCTCGCTTGGTTTCCTGGAAGGTCCAGGTATCCAAACGGACCCTCTGACCAGTCTGCGTCTTGGTAATTCCTATAATTTGAACTTACCTTCCTCACTTTCTGGCATCTTAGCTACAACTTCTTCCAGCCAAGCTCGGGAAAAAACGTTAGAGTATTGCACCTTGACGATGCCATCTTCAACACTCTTTCCCTCAAAAGTCGGTTTGTCTTTCGAATTCCCGACAGCCTTTCAAAGGTAGCTGTCGAAATAGTCCTGTTGCCCTTGAGACAACCGACCATTCCCTATGCTGGTGCGAATCCCAACCGTCATAGCTTCGGCGGCCACCTTCGAAAAGGTGGTACCAGAGGTGGACGGTTGAGGTCCTACCGGCGTGTTTTGGGTTCTTTCAACCTTCTCTTTTGAAGGATCAGGCTGGCATACAGACTGCTGTGTCGAGCTCAAAGACACGTCCGATTTCGGTCCGTTGACCTTTCTCTTCTTTGCCTTGTTGTTCTTCGCAACCGACTGCAAAGACCCCTGGTTTACCTCAGAAGAGTGTGGCGAAACAGACGAGTCATCGCCCGTTCTGTCACGCTTCCCTGTGGTCATCACAGGTATTGAAGTTGGCAGAATTTGAGGACTCACTTTTCTACCCTCATATCCTTCTGTCTCCTTCTTTGAGTTGTCTATTAGACAAACCCACACCTGCACCCGAAACTTCAGTACCAGCAGTCTCTTTACCGATGACCCCCTGGCTCGCACCAGGTTTGACCGTTGTCAGAGGTTCGCTCTGTACTTTAGTTTGTCGTCGGCGTCGTCGGACTATCTAGTGCCAAATCGTCAACGACCTTTACAGTCACCTCCGATTGTGACATTAGTATGTCCTGCGTATCCTCCAAAAGTGGGCTCTCCATTGACATTGTCAACTTGCCCTCATCCTCTGGTAACTTGCTTCCTCAGGGGACCCCAGGACGTCCCGGTCTTAGGTAATGAGTTTTGGCCCTGCACATCCTTCGGCCAGCCGAAGGATTACCACTAGTGTGAGTACCCCGTGCAGACAAATTTGGTTTTGTACTCATTGCATTTTTTGTTGTTTTTGTTTACAGTTTTCTCTGGCATGAATTGAGTCGTCTACATGCTCGACAATGAGCATAATTGTTCCCGAATGCCTTGATTACTCTTAGCTTCAGTGCTCCTCTACGACCTTCCGGGAAATGGGTGGCCCTATCCAGCATAGCTCGAAGATTCAATACACCTACTGTGCCCTCTCACCGCGACAAGATGGTAATCCCCGAGAAGGGGGACACCCTATACAAATGATTGTATTAATTTCGAAACAACAAACCACATGTTGTATGAGAATTTCTGCATGTATGATAAATTCTGTCTATACAAAACGAAAACCATTTGGAATAATGTTTGATTTTGAAACCCAGAACTTTAAAAACCAGGAAAGCAGAATTGTAATTACCAAATATTGATCTGTCAGAATCTTTATTATAGTTAAAATAATTATTATAAGCCAACAACAGTTTTGTGGATTTCGGTTGAATGGGATTCTTGACTTTTGCCACATCACAGTGAATTCGTTAAAAATTTAAAGTGATTACATTTTCCTTTTCATAATTCATGGTATACCTGAAAAAAATGGTACAATTACCAAAATTACTAGTTTTTCACTAGTTATACAACAAATAGTTTTTAAAGTGGTTGAAAGCAAATGCTACTTGCAAAGCTGTGATATTTAAGCCGAACACTGAGCTCGTAAATGACACACAGTGATACTCCCATACACAGAAATATTTTTCCATAAATTTGAATTGGCAACTGAATTTGTTGTTGTTGTTGTTGTTGTTGTTGTTGTTGTTACTGACTGTAAGAGTCCTTTGTGATGGTTCAGAGAACGAGATATTTTCTGGTTGGAAAATAAGTGCACTCGAATAAGAAAATGTGTGTCGCAGCGTAGAAATGTGTCAGTAAGCGTATGTGTGTTAATGTGGTGTATGTGTGAATGAATGAGAGTGTGTTTAGATTTAATTGACAGGAGGTTTTCCGTCGACGAGGGCAAAATACTCAAGCAACCTTTACTCGTCCCACTCTCCGCTTTCTGATTTCCTTAGAATGTCTGCTCTACATGATGAATGTGGCAACATAGACTTTATACCGCATAAGTAGATGCTGCAGCTATTGTATTTACAATGTTCATATGTACGTATTTATGTATGTATGTATGGTATGATACCCAATAGTAAAATTTAAATCGGTCCACTTTGCTGCTGCAATTTGTAAGGTGCATCTTGCAAGTCTAAACTTGACTTTCGCTTCGTGGCACTTTCATGCTCTTCTGTTTAACAAAAAATGAGACAGAACTGAATTTCCTGAACCATTCGAACTGCTTTCAATGTGCTTCTAAATGATGCATTTTAATTGCACATACTGTAGAGGTGCATTAAATTTTCAGTTGGGATATGTATAGCAGCAGTAATACAATACGGATTTGTGGTAAAAGCAGGAAGCAAAGTTGAAGATAGAAAAATGCTGAACAAAAGATGCCGACAGGAGTGCAAGTAGTAGAAACATTTCGCTATAAGTGTGTAAATTGTCGAAAGACCTTGACACCGAAGACTTTTGCTGCTTCTCCACTGCGGCACATTTCCTCTTAGTAATAAATCGAGAACGCGCATATGCCACTTGAGGTTGGATGATGCTGCTATTGTAGCACAAAGTGGCAGCTGTAATGTGGGTACTGAGTTGCAATAATTACAGTATAGGAAGTTATGTATTTAGTGAAATTAAAAAACGTATAGAGTAACCACATATTACTACTTATACAATATTTACAATGTACATACATACATACATTACTTAATACCCAATCAAGTTTTCGATGATATCATCATGATTATATAGTCCGTACCCACACTTCTCCACCCAATTTGCGCATTACTGATACACAGGAGTGATAGGCCAATCAGTTTCGCTTCGACTGACAGCCTAACTACTATAGTACTTAGATGACCTGACCTCCAATTATATACTCATTACTAAAACATTGAGATAAACATTAAGCCTACTCCAATTACTGCATTTGATTGTAATGATCACGGAATTAAGGATATCCAAAGCCTCCATACTAAGTAAGTGAAAGCGAATGATGTGGATTATTTTCGTGTAGCCTAAGACTATTCTACAAAAATAGTTCTTTCGTAATTTAAATTTTTATTTTATACATATTTTATTTAATTATTTGTTTGAGGCTAAGGGTCGGTTTCAGATCAAAAAATTAAATGTCATTTAAATTAACCCTCTAACGTCCAAGACCGCCTACAGACGGACAACAGCAAAATTAAAATAGATTATCCGTTAAACACCATTATGCCCCGATCTTTGCAACAACTCTTTAAAAATATCGCACTTGTACACTTTCTTTTTTTAAACCTTGATCCTCTCTTATTTCAAAGTTATTATTAGTTGAGCTCAGTTAAGGTGAAATTGGTAAAATTACAAAATTTTAAGAATAAAAATTGTGTGCGTCAGTGGGACGCCCTACTGAAGTTTACTTCTTCAAAAATACCAATTTTGCAACACCAATTTGGAATACTTATTAGATGTTGACAAACTGAAAATTGTCTGTCTGACAGTTCATTTATAATAAAATTTCTGTTGTGTAAAGACAAATCTTCGAGCTTTTCCACTCTCTCGCATTTGTCAGAAACGTATACATTGCGCTCTTACGTCAAATCATTCGCAGCCTTTTAATGGCACAACAGCCCATGAAGGACCTAGGCCGAGCATTTCGCATCCACTCATGTTGTGCGTGTTATATTTGTACATGAATGGAAGGGACATACAGTTTAATGCTGAATCCGAACGGCGAAGTGAAAAGCTTTTCATAGGCAATTTTTACTGTTGTAGGTTTGTCATTGCCTGCCAAGAGGTGGTGCCGTGTAGAAAAATAATTTTTTCTACTTTTTGATTTTGCCTGTGCCGAGATTCGAACCCCGGACACTCTGCGTAGCAGTCCAACGCACTACCACTACCACTACGCCACAGCGACCACAATGCAACATATGTTTTTTATTTTATTTTTTTGATGTTGATTTTGATAATAGATATCGCCTGATATCTGTTTTTGTACCTAAAGAGTTTTTATGAATTGCAATTGAAAAATGATTCGTGTTCGGCACTCAAAAATTAATTTTTGTTCAATTTATTATTACAATAAACATTTTTACGGTAGAGGGTTTATTATCGATTTTTGATTTTTTCCTTGCTGGTTTCATATAATCGATATTTAAGTATTGAATTTGTTTGCAGCACTGCATATTTTTTGATATTACCATAAACACTTCTAAATAAACACGTATGCTGTATTAAAATGCCCAATGTGGGCATTAAAACACAGTTTAAAACAATTTAATGTTGAGTGTTGAAAATGAAATTTGTAAATTAATTGTCGATTGTCGGCCTTATTTTAATGCCACCTTTTCTGTGCACACTTCCAACGGAGTTGCTGCTCCTTTTAATTCTGAAAAAAAATGAAAATATAGAGGAAGAATTTTTTTACTTTTCAAGCTTCAATTAATTTAAGTAAAAGTAATTAATTCTTACCAATAACAGCTGCGGTAATTTGTTTTTCTCTTTACTGTAAACATTGAAATTGACATTGTCAATAGAAAATTAAAAATTAAAGAGTGTAAAGAAAAAAAATCTCTTAATACGAAATTTCCCGGATCTCGATTTGGACCTGATTAAAATGTAAAGTAAATGGTAAAGTAGGTACATTTTTCATTTACTACCACATTCAAAGTACGTCGCATATTTTTAACATGATTTTCATAGTCCATATGACTTTGTCTAATTTACCACTGGCTACATATGTAGACGACAATGAAATAATAAATGACAATTTATTTGTTACTTAAATTTCATTCAGTTTTATTTTGTTAGTAAACCTTAATCACCGCCTAAAATGGCTTCACTCACTACAAGTTCAATAAACACTTTAATTTTTGTAATTTTACTGGAATTGTAATTGAAAATGTTTCTTTTGTAGAAACGAGTACACTACAGGTGCACTCACAAAAATTCTATTACAATATCGAATCTGTTTTTGGATTTCTTTAATCCACTGTCCACAGATGGCGGATAAATTATTTTCAATTATTTTCAAACTCAAATGTTATAATGAACACATTGAAAGGAACAAAAATAGATTCGCAAACATATACTTTTTTGATTACATCGACCTCTCCTATTACCTTGCACCATACTGGCAACAATTACTTTGAATATTTATTTTATATATACCTACGATACTTAATTATTGGAGTGGCAAACAACTATTCTAAATTTTGAAATCTTAGAAATTCTTCACGATAAATCTTAACCAATAAATTTCATTCTTCCTTCTCTCAATATATAGTTGCATAAAACTGTAGCACCATGCAGTTCACGCCATTTCAAAGGTCTTTATCATATTTGTTTCAATCGGTTTGAAAAAAATTCGAAATCCTAATTTTGGTTATATCAAATGAATGTTGTAAGATAAGTACATAAGTGTCTCTCTAATTTGTAGTTGTAGTGTGTTGGCCTGCTACGCTGAGTATCCGGGGTTCGAATTTCGGCACAGGCAAAATCAAAAAGTAGAAAAAACTATGTTTCTGCACGGCACCACCACATTGCAGGCAATGGCAAACCTACAAGAGTAAAAATTGCCCATGAAAAGCATTTCTCTTCGCCGTTTAAATTCGGCATAAAACTGTTATATTTTTTACATTTATGTACACACGCACAACATGAGTGGATGCGAAAAGCTCGGCCTAGGCCCTCCATGGGCTGCTGTGTCATTAAAAGAATAGAAAAGAATACTCTTACATTACAGCCCTCCATGTATGCGTTCAATGTATGTGATGTTCAAAATACTTATATTATTTTTATGCGCTGTAAGTTTACCTGAAAGCTTTCAACAAAAGTAAGTAGGATCTGAAAAAAAAATTTCAAAATGCCACATCCCAGGCAGTTTCAACCGATCGTGATCAAATTTTCAATAAATTTACTCTATGTATATACATACATATATCTAAATAGACTTTGTCAACCGATATTATACTTATTAATGGTTTTTAATTTTTGGCCTTTACCAAATTCAGATTATACCTTACGAATTTATCTGTACTTTGCCATCAACTTTTTTTGTAGCTTTTTATGGTTGCGGTGCTATAACTGTGATAATTTAAAGGAGTGCTACCATATTAATATATTTTCCATCCCTGTAAGTTGCATGAAGATCTGTTGAACACATTTCGATGAATACCCTGCCTCCCTCCACTTGGATAGAGCCTAGCTGTTAAAATATTAAATATTAAAAATAATAACATCGTGAGAATACACTCAACTTTACAATGTCATTCCGCTAAGATTCAATAAAATATGCCAAGTTTAAGCATCACCCGTACTTTGATCCTAGTGACCTGGAAAGTCTCATATGTTCATATGTGTGTGAAATTGAAATTATAATCTGATTAATCATTTTTCGTAAGACCTGTCATTGTACTTTAGTTTAATAAAAACGGCAACACCCGAGATATAAATATATTTACGTACATATGTATTTAATGCATTCCATCCATGCTATTCGCTCACACAGACTCAGACTCCAGTTTACATGCTTCTGCATACATACTCGCACAAAACGAATTAACCCCTACCGTGTCTGAGAAGGGCACTGTCAAAAGTGCTGCGAATACGAATTTGTATGCAAAACAATTTATGATCTTTCAAAAAGCTTATTTTACAATTAAATATTAATTTCCTCGCGTGTCCTGCGTCTCGGTGTTCGCATGTGGCTCGACAATGGCGCGTGGCTGTGCGCGGCGTTAAAAAGCGACAAAATGATTTTCGATTTTCGCAATCAACTCAGTTCGAACCGCACTTCCGCATGTATGTGAGGGTGTGTGTGTGTTTGTCTGTAGTGTGTAATTTTGTGGGAGTAATGCCAACACAGCAAAAGCGTCTACAGGAACACCATCGGCATGGCACAAGCACGACTCATCTCAAATTGCAAATTAATTCAATTATATTAAATAAAGCCATTGTAGAAATTGTTTCAAAATGATGATAAAACTAATGGGAAGAAAATCGATTCCGTAAGGTAAAGTAAGTTAAAAAGAACATTTTTTATTGCACAAAGTTGACGTAGGACAATTGGAAAATACTCTAATTTCAATTCCTTTCTAAATACTATTTATTGTATACATTGTTATTTACTTACTTACTTACTTTTGATGGCACAACAGCCCATGGAGGGCCTAGGCCGAGCTTTTCGCATCCACTCATGTTGTGCGTGTTATATTTGTACATGAATGGAAGGGACCTACAGTTTAAAGCCGAATCCGAACGGCGAAGGAAAAGCTTTTCATAGCAATTTTTACTCTTGTAGGTTTGCCATTGCCTGACAAGAGGTGGTGCCGTGTAGAAAAATTATTTTTTCTACTTTTTTTTTTGATTTTGCCTGTGCCGAGATTCGAACCCCGGACACTCTGCGTAGCAGTCCAACGCACTACCACTACGCCACAGCGACCACATTGTTATTTATTCTCAGTAAATAATAGAGCTTCCATCACTGGATTGTGTTAAATGCAAATTATTGCGACTTTATTAAATTCACCACTTAAAAAAGCATTTAAAAATTACTTCACACTCTGTGCTTGCACTAAAACTGTCGAACTGTTGCTCACTCTGTAGTCCGCCGCTTCAGTCATATTTATAGCACAGATGTCGTCGCTGTTACTAACATTCCAGAGCTCTTCGAAGTTTCCGTATGATGCTATGTTTTATATCATTAGTTAACATAACCACAAACATTAGCGTGGCGATGAACCCCGAAGCATTTTTGGTGTTTATATTCTAATACATTCCGAAGTCGCTAGATGGCGTAGATGAGCAATAACTACATACGTGTGTATACCACTGCAGATCACCACACATATAAATAAACATATGCTCTGGCCTTAATGCATACATTCATGCAAGAATGCGAATGCTCTTGTTCTGGAAATATAGTCACAATAAATACAATTATACAATTAAAAAACATAATTCGAACTTTTTCAGGCAATGCAATGGCAAACCTACAAGAGTAAAATTTGCTATGAAAAGCTTTTCACTTCGCCGTTCGGATTCGGCATTAAGCTGTAGGTCCCTTCCATTCATGTACCAATCTAACCCGCACAACATGAGTGGATGCGAAAAGCTCGGCCGAGGCCCTCCATGGGCTGTTGTGCCATTAAAAGTAAAGTAAAAGTAAGTAATTCGAACTTTTTAGAAAAAGGAAAGAAAGCCTTTAAGTTTAGATTTGTTGCGTTTTTTCAATTAACTTCTCTAGACTTTAGTGAGCATCGCATCTTATACAGTACACTTTCATATCAATAGTGGCAGAGTAAAATAAACTACTTTTCACCATTACATTTCTTTGATGTTATGTAAACAATGTAAACATCAAAAAAAAACTTAGACGTGTAACACTTATCAGTGTATTTGTAATCTCGATTACATCCCTTTCTCGCACGAACTGCGAGCATTGCATCAACAGCAGATTAGTAGAAAAATACATAGTTTTATTTTATTTTATTATTGTCACTGATTTTTGCTACAATTTTCTTCAGAGTCAATACATACCATATATAAAAATGTAAAAGTACTTACATACTTATACTACTGTGGGCAAAAAATAGTAAGACTTTTTAATTTAAATTTCGCGCGGAAACCCATTCATCAAAATATTATTTTTTTTAGGTTGGTATGACTGTCGGTGACATCTGTGCCAAATGTCACATCAAAATAATCATTAGTGTTTAGTATACGCTTGTCTTTCTGAAGTACAAAAAGTGCATTCGGCGATTTTCACAATGAGTGAAATTATTCAACAAAGAAGTTCAATTAAATTTTGTGTGCGAAATCAAATTTCAGGTGCCGAAACGTTCAGAATGTTGCAAAAGGCCATTTTGCCAAAAATTCGACTGATATTGTTCCGCAACCACCCTATTCGCCTGACTTAACCGCTTCGTGGACACCGTTTTGAGTCAATTGAAGACATTAAACATGAATCCCTAAGCGCATTGAAGGCTATTCCGGAAATTGACTTTAACAACTGTTTCGAGAATTGGAAAAAACGTTGGCACAAGTTTGTACTGGGGCCGGGGGGGATTACTTTGAAGGGGACGAAATAGATTTGGAAGAATGAATAAAAAAATTTGAAATTATGAACAAAGTCTTACTACTTTTTGCCCACAGTAGTACATAAATGTGGCTACTATTTTCTTTGACTTCTCACAACACAAACGATTCTCTGTTGCGTTATTTCTGTTTTTCGGCACACACATTTGAAATAACTTCAAAAATAGCTATGGGGAAAATATTATTGGCCAATAACCACGCCTTCCTCCTACACAAAAATGACCTCTTTAGAGGACAAAATCAAAAGAAATAGTGATACAATTGAAAATCGACAATATAATAAATACTCACTTTAATTTTGGATTTAAAATGAGAAATTCCTGTAGAAGAAATAACAAAATTGATGTAGAAATTATAACATTGTAGGTCTCCATATATTATTGGGAGACTACAGCTGACCAAGGAAAAACAATAAGAAAAATAGACGAATTTCAATAGCAGTTAAAATTACCTGGTCGCTGTGGTGTAGTGGTAGTGTGTTGGACTGCTACGCAGAGTGTCCGGGGTTCGAATGTCGGCACAGGCAAAATCAAAAAGTAGAAAAAATAATTTTTCTACACGGCACCACCTCTTGGCAGGCAATGGCAAACCTACAAGAGTAAAAATTGCTATGAAAAGCTTTTCACTTCGCCGTTCGGATTCGGCATTAAACTGTAGGTCCCTTCCATTCTTGTTCAAATATAACACGCACAACATGAGTGGATGCGAAAAGTTCGGCCTAGGCCCTCCATGGGCTGTTGTGCCATTAAAAGTAAAGTAAAGTAAGTTAAAATTACCAACATTCGTTGATATAAATTTTAACTCCTAAAATAATGCTGTACCAGTATTTAATCCCAGGGAATACTTATTACCAACTATGATACATATGATTTATGCTTATTTTAATACTTGGTCACCTCATTCCCTCGCGGTAGGCCAAAAACTTTTCCACCCTCTGAAATTCACAGCATATATTTGAAATTTTTTTTAAATTGTGAACACAACAACCAAAAATTTTAAAAAATTGTATCACGGTTTCTGTTTTCTTTTATATTTCAATTTCCATTTATAGCTTACTCTTATTTGTTATAAGCAACTCATCTCCATTGTTGTTTTTAATTTGCTCTAAATATACCAATTAAACTGATAATTCTTGAGTGGGCTTTGATAAACCACTTTCGCAGAGGTGGTTTATCATTTATTTATTATTTACCCATGTTTGTAAATGTGTTGTATTTATTTTTGTTAACCGCTATATTTGGAACCTTCTCTTTTAATCTGTGTCAGATGTACTTAGCTAGCTAGATTTTACAAGCCAAGTTTTTGGCTTTAATTTTAATTCTTTATTTTTACTAAAATTGCTACAGTTTTGATATGCATACTTAATTTGTATTTTTTTTTTACAATGTTAAACGGGTTTCTCTTGTAGCCCCATAGTTATCATATTTTTAAACTTAAAATGTCGTCATGAATAAGAAGCCACGAATCTGCTAGCCAACGAACAGAAAATAATCATTAAGGCCATAAAACAACATATGGAAATCACCGCGTGTTATAATTTTTAGAGCAGAAATCTCACCAAAAGATGCGCCAATCAATGAACTACAAGAAACCAGTACAAACTTATTTTCGAATTTTTTGCCGTTTATGGGGTTTCTGAAATAAGTGATTCTTTAAAAATATTTAAATGCCACAGCAACGAAAAGAAGCAATTAGTTACAACAATTTACATGCATAACATGTACAGTATTTGACATTTATTTATTCCTCGTGCAGCATTTAGTCGCTACTTAAACAATGTCATTTCCAAGAAAAAAAATATATCCCTTATGAGAAGGAATATAAATAATTAAATTATTTATGTACATATGTGTGCTTTCAGAAAAAACCTTTGCAAACTTCTAATTGAAGTTAAATGAATTTTTCCTGAATAAACATGAACTTTTTTTTTACAAAAACAACAATTTGTTTCGCAGACTTATTCCTGCCACAAATACTTTCTCGTTGGTGGAACGTTTTCCGATCCTTGTTGAGGAATTCGTACGAAACATACTAGAACGACATTGCAACAGAGTTTAGCTTGTTGTCTTTCACATGAAATTTGACTGCGGATTCTATAAGAGGAAATGCTGAATGCTGAGGATTCACGATTCACTTCTGTTAGGTTTGTAAAGTTAAGGTTTGAGTTTAATTATTTCCAAATTAATAAAACTATAAATCATTTTAATAAATTTAATTTATTTTTTAAAAGTAAATCAAACTCGTTTTGAATTAACCTAATTAGAGAACATTTTAGCATGTTATATTTTCAAGGAAAGTTGTTGGTTTATTTTTTTTAGGTTAATCATTTTAAAGGTTTCAATGGGGATATTTCTAAAGACACACAGCTGTTCATTCAAGGCCACGCCGCACACATTAATTAGCTCACTGTCGGGTGCAAGATCGATATCCAGGGGCACCACGAGGAGGCTGTGTGTCGACTTGAGACGGAGAAGCGCAAGGATTGAACATGGGCTCAACCGTATTCTGCGACAATAATAAAGTTTACCCATGAGGCGTGCAAGACCGACCATCTGTTGTAGCGCCAACTAAGTAAAGTTAGTACTTAAGTATGTAATCGTTTTAAAGAGAAAAGGGTAAAGAAATAATAAAAACTTATGTTAATTAAATTAAATGGACTTGGGTTGTTCTTCAATGATCTCAATTATTTTTGAATGAGGAATACTTTATTTTGCGTAAAATTTTCCCCAATAAAAAATAGGGAAACACAGGGTTTTTTTATTTCTTAGGTTGGATAATCTCGGAATCTTTAAAGAATACAGAATACTTTTACAGTTAAAATATTAATTGTTTTGGCTGGTATATTGAACAAAATTTCATCAGAAACGTACACACTGGCTTCGAAAGTATTGCAACAGCGGCGACCTTAAATTTTGTTAATAGAAACTAAGCCAACTTGTAGCCAAATCAATTAACTTGAAATAATAACCAAGTCACCAACTAAATAAATACATAAAATGAATCAAATAAAGGATAATTTGAACTCTTTGCATGTGCGTGATTGTTATGTGGTTAACTCGAGCCAGCCAATTATTGACTTTGTATAATTGGTGATTTATTTTTGAAATTTAATTAGTATTGGAAACAAATGGTGGTCGCTGTGGCGTAGTGGTAGTGCGTTGGACTGCTACGCAGAGTGTCCGGGGTTCGAATCTCGGCACAGGCAAAATCAAAAAGTAGAAAAAATAATTTTTCTACACGGCACCACCTCTTGGCAGGCAATGGCAAACCTACAAGAGTAAAAATTGCCATGAAAAGCTTTTCACTTCGCCGTTCGGATTCGGCATTAAACTGTAGGTCCCTTCCATTCATGTACAAATATAACACGCACAACATGAGTGGATGCGAAAAGCTCGGCCTAGGCCCTCCATGGGCTGTTGTGCCATCAAAAGTAAGTAAGTAAAGGAAACAAATAAAATACAAAGGCGGAGCTCACTTTAATTACATATAATTACAAAGTGTGTAGATGGTTCGACTTCAACGCTTGAATGTCCGGAGCAGCAGAATGAGCTAATATTCGTCAGTTCAGTGGACTTACTTTTAAACTGCTACATTACTTTTAAGAATAACTATCAACAACTTAAAAGAAAATAAACTTTAGATACTTCTTGAAATTAAACAAGCAAAGGTGTCATTTTACATACATGGTAGCTTTCCGTGAGAAAACTAAATTTATTTTATTAAATTGTATATCAATTTTGCAATGAAGAGTTTAAACAATTTAATGGTTCATATAATTTTACAGGCATATTAAACTTGGCAAATCCGCCCACTTAATTTTTCCGCCAAAAAGTTGCTATCGTTGGGACTTGCAAAAATGAATGTTACGTCAATGCCCTCCAGATTGGCAGTGCTGGCTAAAGTTTTTTACACACTAAGTGAATTTCTAATTAGCCAACAATTAAAAGGCTAAGAATTTAAAGTCTTTAAACAAACGTTTTCATTAAAACTGTAAAACATTAATGTAAGTTTTTTTTTTTTTTAATATGATTATTTGTTTTAAGTTGAATATATTTTATCTTGGCCTAGAGCTCATTAAATTGCATCTATTATATATCCAATTCAATCAATATGTTTATCATCTCAACAAACATAATCTTCTCACGGAAAATCAGTCAGACTTCATGCCTGTGTCGCAGCTATGTAGGAAATTCGCTCTAGTTGCGACTGAGGAAAACTCACAATTCAAGGATTCTTAGACTTTTCAAAGTCATTTGATAAGTTGAACTAAGATGTTGTTCTATCTAAACTACTTAGATAAAAATTATTAGGCTGGCCTCCAAAACGTTTGCTTTGCAATTCACTGTTGTATGCAACAGTGATCAACATTGCAAACATTCAATGCAGAAAATATCATCCATCTTAAGTCGTAGAAGGTTAAAGTTTAAAACATTTTCCATGTTAACGAGAAGTATGATTGAAGCCATAAATATTATATTTTTCTACCAATTTCTTTATTCTGCATATTGCACCTCTCTAACTTTTCTTCGAGATCTGTATGAAGCATGCGGACTTTTCCGCTTTTTCGGTCCTCAATTTATCTACTTCTATACTTCCCAAATGCTATATTTTGTTGATTTGATTTAGTGTTTTTTTTCTGGATAACAGCTGTAAAATGAACTGTAAAATGATAATACAGTATTACTTACATTGGAAAATATCATATGGTCACAGAAAAGTCATATACAGTTACAATTGGAAGAAAAAAAATGATTCAATACCTGAACCTAATTACCTAACCTCATCGCGGTTGTTATTTTTTTGTGGTGTTACCAAATAGCGTGTAATGTATTCGATACCCAAGACACTTTAAATTGGTAGTAAAAGCTTTTATTTTATTTTAAAAATATCGAATACTTCAGATCAGCTCACAGATTGTCCATATAACGCAAGATTTTATAGATTTGAAAATGTTAAGCGATTCACAAGCGTTTTCCATGACAAAAAATTTATTTACTTAATCGCTAATATTAAGGCAGCTTTGCATATGCATAGTATATACAAGTTTCTACAATTGGAATAAATTTACTTAACGAAAGAAAATATAAAATATGAAGCTTGACACTATCACAAATTTAAAAGAAACAAACTAAAACGACGTTTCTTTATGCTATTCCACCTCAAGAAAAAATATGTTTTATTGAATGAAAAAATGAACTCTTCGCATGGCAATGAAACATTTTTATTGTTTCTGCCTCTACCACTGGAATTGCAGTAATCTGTTAAGGGGTATGAAGGGTGACCGTGACTTAAATAAACAATACGAAAATTATATCCACATTTTTGCTATTGTCGCGTGTTTGAGACTAAGACCATTAAGAAAAAGCAACGTTGATGGCGAATAAGAAGAACGAGGAATAGAAGAAAAAATACGTAATAAATAACAAAATATGAGGTATTTGAGTGCGGGTCCATATTCCTAGCCATTTCCCTTCTCGTCTTCCGTTTCTCGCCTTCTCTATCCCTCTCTCTTTCTGTCCATCCAGCTTGGATATTGCATTGCGGACTCAAGTATCTACTCGTGTATAACCTAAAAGTCAGAATGTTTGTTGACTTTGCTATGACAGTGACTTAATAAACATTACTGCTCTAGTTGTTCTTGTTCTTGCTACCGTTTTTGTTATTATTGTTGTTTTTATTGTTTCCGCTGCCTCTTTTTTCCTGCGTAATAACACTGTGTGACATATTCCAGTTGTTGTTATTGTTCAGTTGTCGTGTATTTATTTCTCATACTTATTCCTGCACACACACACACACACACATACAAACGTCACTGACTGAGGCTTTCAATGCTTTCCTCCTCCAAAACAAAAAAAAACTCATACAAACGTTCATAGTACATACGAGTACATATCTCTACCAGCATTGTAGCTCTGAGTATGTGTAGTAAGTAGTAGTGTGTGGTAAGGTTTTTAGGTTACGGCTATGTTCATCCTGTGCCTTGTCTTTTGAATGTTGATTAAGTTTTCCAAAGTGGTGATTGCGAATGGCTGTAGTTATAATAAAAATGTGAATTTAAACAAAGGACAAAATCGTTTTGTTACTGAATTTGTTTCTCTTAACAGCGTTTTCATTTATACTCGTACCGTGACAGTTACAGTATCGAAAACTCATTCTAAGGAATGTACGCTTTTTGCCTCATCCTGTAATAGGATATGTAGGTACTTTGCCAAAAATTATCTGTGTAACATTGTAATCATTTTATGGATTTCTTGTTTCTTCTTTTTTATATTTTCCCTTATGTCCATATTCCATATGTAAATGATTAGAGATCTTAAATTAGTGTTAAAATTTGGGCCTGGTTGATGAAATATAATTCTCGACATAGTAGCATGGTCGGGTCTTCATAACACTTTCCACAATCGTGGCCAACAGGCCACTATCGTTAGCTTTTTCATTATAACAACGGACAAATTAGCAACCAAGATGACAAAATTAAGATCATCATTGCCTCTTAATTTGCTTATTTACATAACTCAAATATATTCTCCCAATCTAACATACCCTGTAATAATGTGAGTTTTTTACTGTGTCTACTTAGGAAAAAGTCTCCGCATTATTCTGCTATTCCTGTCAAAATTGCTTCCCAAAACTGTAGGAGATTTGCTGAGGCCTCCTCAGCAAATCTCTTGCATATCAAAACCAAAGCCAGTGGACTTTGATATAAATTTTATTTCTTATTTTTCATTTCCCCTTATTTAACTGTTTTTATTATTTCTAAAATCCTTAAAGTGTAAGAAACCAGTGGTGATATTTGCTCGTCAATTTCATAGTTGTTTTAAATATGCATGATTGTCTTCGTAGCTGTGAGGAAGTCGATAGAACATACTCTAACCATCAACATGCATCAGAAGAATGGCGCTTAACTTGAACCCACAAGGATACATACGTCGTGGACGGCCACCAAATAACTGATGGCGACATTCCTTGCTGCAAGAACTATTTACATTAAGTATAACATTGGAAAACGCAAAACAACTATACAAAATAGTGTCATACATTATAGAGAAATACCTTGCGGCGCCCGAAGGTCCCGAATTCCTATTTATTGTTGCATTGGAAATGCTGATTGCCTCAACGTTATGCGGCAACCACTTCCGCACCTAAATGCTTATACTTTTCTGTAAACTTTTGTTATTATATGTACTTATCTGCGGCGACAAGGAATAACAGCTAAAGCATATTTGCTTGTTGAGCAAGTGGCAACTTTTGAATTTGGATATCTAAATTAAATGATAATTATGTAATCTTGAATCAAAACTTATAATTAATTAATCTTAATGATGGTTCGCATAAGTGATTTCCAAGAGATCAAAATATTATGGCCAAATAGAATCGGAGATATCAACGAATAAGTTGCTACACTACCTTTGACGGCGAATAAATACCAACAAAGAAAATATCTTACAGTTTCAAACTAAATCCAAAGTGAAAAGCTTTATTTTTTTAAATGTTATCATTGCCAGCCAAGAGGTTTTAAACATTTAGTTTTAAACTTTGTAATTTTTTTCTTTCTTTTTTTTCTAACAAATATCTGAATGTCATGTTTTTAAAATATTGCATAAGTAGGGTAGTATATGCGTAACTTATTTTTGTATCAGCCTTTAAAGTCAATCAATGATAGAACGCTTGGTAAAAGAGTGTACTAAGCTATGTTTGAGAGCTAATCACTCTAAAATTATTAATAGCATTTCAAATTTATTAAAGTCTATTTTTTATTGAAAAAATTATCATAGGTGAAATTTAGAAAATAAATTGGATTTTACACTGCTTTTATTTAAGCAAATTGGCTTACTTAAATGTCCTATAAAAAATTGGTTTCGGTAGGTGTTTTCTATTATATCTTTAATTAAAGCTTGAACTTTCAGCTAAATAATTCGAAATATGGAGGAGGAGGAGCGTGGATGAAGGGCTTTCACATTAAATTAATCTAGAAACTTTTGTAGTGATTCTCAAAGGATCAATATTCCTGTCATGTTGTATGGCTGTGGGTGGATTTATTTTTGCATCGAGCCGTGCTATTGACATAAGCATCTGACTCTACTATTCCTTCTATTTGTACCATCTTTGGTTGGTGTGGCTGAGAGCGCATTATTTTGACATAAGTAGTTCCTGTACCAAAATTTATTACTTTAAGACGACTCCTTCTATTTTTGGCCTCGTTTTGTATAAAGTTCAACCACTGTGTGACATATCGAAAAATATATATTTTTATAATAATTTTTGCAGTCTCTGGACATGCTTTGTGCACATGCTACTTACGTTTTACATAACAGAAATGTTGTTCGCTGGCTTACTAGGCGTATGAGTAACCAAACACTTGCCAGAATCCCAAAAGTATTATAAATGATATTTGGCAACCGTTTGAATCGTTTCTTACAGTACAAACTGAAAATTAATAATTTTGTATTCAAAGAAAAGTTGATAAAGTAGTACATAGCCTGATTTTTATTTCATTGCCGATCTTGATTGCAATATTTTCTAAAATTTGATTTCTTTACAAAGTGTTTGATGATAATTGTTGAGTTTTTTTGGCCAAAAATTCGTTCACAATTGAAGAAAATTCAGGACTTTCAGAACTTGTCGAGAGGCAACGCGTATCATGACCGAACGGATTGATTCGTGAGACGCAGAACTGAACTGAGTTCAGCGACTTTATTGATTCACTTTATTCATGTTAACTTCAGTTGAAGACGTTGATGGCCGACGAGAGCGGGGCTCGACCACATCTCGACCGCTTTTGTATGCACTGTACCACTCATATGCACGTGTTTCTGATAACGTCGATTCACTTTAAGCCTTCTGTAACATTTTCAGCAATTCGGCACAGACAAATTCTTTTTTCAGTCATTGTAAAAATTGCAAAACACACTTGAGATGAACTGACAAAATCGAGCACTGTAAAAAAACTAAATGACAGATCAAACTTCACGTCAGGATAGAGGACAGCGGTGCCAACTTAGCCACATAATTAATTTTTACAATCCCTTTAATTAAGCGGGCTTTTTAAATGATAATTTGCCGGTACTTTTTTGTACTGAATGTATTGCACAGGAAAGGTCTTGCTATTTAAAATTTTCGAAATGAATAGTGAATTGAAAACAAACAGTACAAAGTGAAAGTAAACATTTCGATATATGAAAAAAGTGAAAGTCTCATGGGATTTCAAGATGAAGAATTTCAAATGCGAATGATATTTTTATTTACTCGTATTGTTATCGTACCTTAGGGAAAACAAATTTTGTATTCGTTTCTAAAGTACTTATACATCGTCGTTGAAATTGTAAAACTGTGAACTTTACTTACTTACTTTTAATGGCACAACACAGCCCATGGAGGGCCAAGGCAGAGCTTTTCGCAACCACTCATGTTGCGCATGTTATATTTGTACATGAATGGAAGGGACCTACAGTTTAATGCCGAATCCAAATGGCGAAGTAAATAGATTTTCATAGCAAAGATATGTGAACAAGATATTTAAATATTGAAGTGATGGACTTTTCAGTGGTTATAATCAAGTAATGAAGCCGAATCAATACAACGTTCCGGTACCGGTTTCGGTTTTGTCAATTCATTCGGGTTTCGGTTTCGTTCCGTTTACGGTTTCGCAAGAAAGAGATCAAAATTAGTTTGACAATCACACAGGATAAAACATCGCCGATAAGCGGCGCTGCAATCGGCTACAATCGCCGCCATACATAGTCTCGTCAAATACAAATTGCACAAATTTTGAAATATATGAAAATAAGATCACAATGATCGAGAATATTGTTTTCAAAAACAAAATGGAACTCACAATTTATGCATATTAATAAACTGACTCTTCTCTGAATTATTATAAAGTATATAATTGAAATATAGTGTTTATAAACTTAATCGCATTTGTGCTACATATAAGTATATTGTATATAAAAAACAAGGTAAAATTACTACTAATGATTTCCTTTGCACTTGTTTCGTAACAAAATAATTACAAATTATGTGTATTCAAATAACTTAAAAAATATTACTACAATAGTATAAAATTGAAGTGGGCTCACACCCAACAAGGTCAGCTGCACATAAAGATAAAGATATTACAATTTGAAAGTTAAATAAACATTTAACTAAACTTAAGTATTCTTATCCCTAATGAAACGAAGGTAAAACCTTAAGCCAAACGATGGGAATAGGGCAGATATCTATAGGTACTATGTAACTGGTACATACATACATACATACATATGGTACATAAGTATACATATGAGTATGTACTCAATAATAATACAAATACATACATACATACACATATGAGTATGTACTCATAAGTATGTACTTACCATATATGTATGTATGTATGTATGTATGTGTTTGTATTATTTTGTATTAGATTAAAAAATGTTAAATCGGCTGTGTATCATGAAGAATTCAGACATAGGTGCACATCACATTAGATTTTCTGGCACCGAATATAGAGAAACGTTGTCGAAAATCTGAAGTTAAATGAACACTTGAAAATATTTTCTTGAAAATTCTACTTAAAAGGAACCCAAAGCTGTGAAATTCATACATATTGTAAATTCCAGTAAACTACCTACAAGTTCTAAACATTTCAGCCCTTTTGCCGCTGGTGTCAATTCTAGTTGTCAACATCTTATTTGTATTTCTACATAATATATTTATGTATGTACTTATGTATAATTTTTATCTCAGTACAAGAAAAAAAAAACAAATTTCGGGAATATGAAATAATTTTGTGACGGGCGGGCATGGGCATGGGCATGGGCATGGGCATGGGCATGGGCATGTTTGCTTGTAAATACTTGTATTCATCCATATGCTTATATGTATATGTATCTGTGTGTGTATATGTTTGTTTGTCAGTATCTGCATGGGTTGCAGAATAAACAGAAATTTTGTACATATACCTTTACAAAAGGGCATTATTTGCTTCGGTAAGCATAAAATTTTGTCGTCGCTCTCGTTGCAGTTACTGCCGTCGTTGTCGTCGTCATCGTTGTCACCGTCGCCATGGTCCCATAAGTCGAAATGGTATTGTGAGCACAGTGGCAACTCAAACGGGACATCAAAAACGAGCATCAACAAAATAAATATAAATAAAAAATAAACGAACGAACAAACGAGCACCAAGAAGTTGAAAATGGTTAGGAAATTCATACAAACATACTCATGCATAA
Organism: Palloptera scutellata; assembly: GCA_958295655.1. Classification (NCBI taxonomy): domain Eukaryota; kingdom Metazoa; phylum Arthropoda; class Insecta; order Diptera; family Pallopteridae; genus Palloptera; species Palloptera scutellata. Next base: position 54,032,624 of record OY282450.1, read on the forward strand.
CCATGAATCCGCCTATGTACACATTTAAACCAAGCACACAAATAAGCACCCTCCAACAAGTACGAGCAAAGCAGACCGATTTTCTCAAATAATAGCATATCAGAATGGTCATGAATTTTCAAATGCGGGTATCTATGTACACCGTATAATCGAAGTATATTACTGTCGCTGGTGGCACAGCCACATACGAGTACATATCTCCATTCGTCCAGTTAAAATAGAATAGCAACAAAACACAAGCACCAAGAAATACCATTGAAGGTCCTTATCCTATCAACAGTTTTACTATTGCTACCTCTCTCTCTCTCTCTCTCTCTCTCTCTCTCTCTCTCTCTCTCTCTCTATCTATGTCTATCTCTCTTTACTCATCTTTCTTCTACAAGATACTTTAATACACACACACGAGTTTTTGAAATTTCTTCAAGAAAGGATTCGAATTGAGGAAATAATTTTAATCAGAGCATAATAATCATGGGTAGGCATTCCCATGAGCGTAGATTGTTGGCCATTATTGTGTGAGTGTACCTTTTAAATGAAATGATCAAAAGCGACAAAAGATTATCGAACCCAAGCACAATGTAGAGTACTACATGTGCACATAATGTGAGCTAATCGGTTTTATGGTTTAATTTTGAAAATTTAGCTTTTTCTCTTTTTCAATAAAGAATAATAAAATAAAAAGGATAAAATCCTCAACAATGATGGGCTGTTACTCGTATGTAATATGAATTTTTAATACGGAGTTTTGTCGCAAATCAGAGAAGTTTCTCTCCTGAATAAACGAAATAAACGAAATGAAATAAGTTTTAGGGCAATGTGAATTTTTGATAAATATTAACCACAATAATAAGCTGAGTCCTCGCATCTGTACCTAATTTGTTCCATCCGTAATCTTATCCACTACTTCGAAAATAATGGACGAATTATCTGGATACAATTCGCTAAAAAGTTTTCACTGGTGTACAAATAGTTTACTTTTAAGATATTACCCTGCGAATCCAACAAACCAAGAAACGGAATTCCTCCGTATTATGAATAATAACAAACGCTATGAAGAAGACAAGTTTCTATTTATTCACATCGTGAATGCACAATCAATGATAAATAATCTCAAAATATAGAAAATTTAGACTATAAGCATTAGAATCCACAATTTTTAAGCAAATTAACACATTTCAGGCGGCAAGTAAATCATACAAATATCACCCAAAACCTGATGAAATGGGATTTGAACATGTGATTTTTGCTAGGTAAGTAAGTATGTACGAAATCATATACGAAAATACACAAATAAAAAATGTTGTATGAGTCGCATGCATGCCTTATTAGTGAGCAATGAATAGACTGGAAATTCAAACACAAGGCATCTTAAGTACCACCTTTAGCAGTTGGGTTTATCGCAATGAGATTCATGTCGACTATGTAATGAAAACATAGAAACAGCTAAACACGTGCCGCAAGTCATTCATGGCTCTACCCCGAAAAGGAATTCCTGCACTTTAGAATATTTCTTAAAAATTACTGTCCCTGACGAAATTTTAACCTAAAACTATTTAATCTTTTATATACATTAAGATTGAAAATTGTTGGTCATTACCTCTGTTTACGTACTTTTTCAGTCATCAGTTTGCTGCTTATCTGTGGAAAATTTCAAACTAACTAGTGCGTTTTCGGAACACATTCTTGAAATATGTTTAAGAAAAGCTGTGGGGAAAATTGTCATCATCTGCATATACTACCTATACATGCGAAGCATTTACTCCCGCATTCGCTTTTTTCGGGCAATTGGGCATTGAGCTATCTATGTCTCGAAAAAATAGTATTGAATTTAAAAGAGTAGAAGAAATCATAAACAATGTCCAGTATCTACCTTACAATCGTTAATAAGAGTTTACGATAAAGAAATATTGTTGCCACTAAATCAAGATCCATTGTTGTGTTTGGTAGTTGTAAACAGGAATGCAAACCGCTTTCCAACCAAACCTTTTTTGAACCAAATCATCAGCAGTCTAAGTTACTTTAAACGAACCAAACAAAAAGTGAAAGTGATTTTTTTTTGTTTTTTTTTATTTGTTTCTAAATACATTTTTTTTGCTCGTAAGCCTTAAAATAAGTGTTTTTGACTATTTATGGAGACATATATAAGTAGTTGTGAGTCGGGGTCAAGCAAAATTTATTTCATTTTCATAAACTATGGACATTGTAGCGCGGCAATGTTGCGCACTTTTGAGGTACTATATATCAATTTCTTGATACATTGAACTGACTGGTCAAATACATATACACGAATTTCTTGAGAATAAGAACAAATTTAAAAAGTACACAATACATATAAGACAAATAACAAAAATATATTGTTGTTGGTTTTGTTGTTCCACTCAGAGTTTTCAGTTGTTTCTAAAAATGAAAATGATCGAGTTGATAACGAAACACGGTTGTCTCATGGAGATAAATTATTCTTTCTTTTAATCCACAACAGCCCATGGAGGCCTAGTCCGAGCTTTTCGCATCCAGGCATGTTGTGCGTGATCTATTTTTACAGGAATGGAAGGTAAATACTTACTTAGAAGTTAAGCACAACATGATTTTGGTATGCAACGTATTAACCAAAACAACATCCATACAAAAATTCTACTTATGTAGCGTTACCTCGAAAGATTTCAACAAAATTGATAATATGATGAAGAGGTAATATGAACAGAAAACTTAAAATTTGGCCTTTCAATACTTCAAGGGTGGATTCGATTTTTCGAATACCCTCTTACAAACTGTCGATAAAAAATGGCCAGTACGAATGGAAAATGAAAAACTATTAGTTTCTCAAAATAAAGCGCGTATTCAAAATTATTTTAATGAAAAATTGGGCTGATGTTGACCAACCGAAGCCCGAGTGCGCGAACTCGAATGGCAATAATAGTCGTTTTTTTTTTAAATGACGAGATTTCAGTATTAATCACCAAAGTTGGCATAAATTTTGTTAAAAAGATACACATGAATACAATATAATAGTTTCTTTTAGTGGCCATAAAATCGAGGTGGAAAAGTTTCGCGACTATGCTTTAAAAACAACGAAACATTTTGTTAAATGTTATTCTTTGTAAAACATGCCCCCTACACTTCACAAATATTTCATCCATGAGCCAGAGATAATATCCCAGGCTTTGTTACCAATAGGTCAATTGTCAGTAAAAGCTTAGGAAGTCCAAAACAAAGATTTATAGGCTTCAGACATCAGAAAAAAGATAAATGGAGACATATTTGATCGATTTCTGATCAGTTAATAGATGAGGATCATAAGTAAAGATGAAAGTGGAGATGAATATACTCGTAATGATGATGCTGAGTTTGGTGAAAAAAAGAGAACATATTTTTTAAATAAATTTCTAAGCTTAAATAAATGACAAATTTTTTACAAATTATCTAATTTATCACTATTTTTAAAAACTTCAAACGCAGTATATTCAATTACATTAGTTGTTTACTATTTAATGTATAATTAACTAAAAAAATTATTTATAAATTACTTGGCAATCTGAGCGAATTGATCTCCTCTTTTGGTACCACTGTACAAAGGTTCGACGGTGCGGAAGAACAGATTCTTCAACCAATCCGGTAATTCAGAGAGACAGTGAACCATTAAACCAAACCATACTGCCAAATTTTTTGGGTTCACTTCCTGACTTTAAAGGCATTTTTACTATGATTACGAAATGAAGAAAAGCATTCTCTATCAACCGAGTATGAAAAAAATTTGGATTATAAGTATACCATACGCACATCAATGACGGGCAGCAAATATGCATCCACATATATCCACGAGTATGAATCAAACTCGATTGATAGAGGGCGCTGATTCGCGTATGATTCAAACATGATTAATAGAGGGCGCTGAGTATGAATCATACTCGATTGATAGAGGGCGCAGCCCATCAGTTTCAAGTAAAGTTTGACATATCAAACAACAATTTCACATTTTAAACAAAAATAGTTAGAAATTTCTAGAACTGAAAGCACGAGCGAGTATAGACTGAAAAACACCCGAAAGTAGAGTTTTAAAAATTATGTGTATACACACATGTATCCACTATGCGCCCTCTATTAATTGAGTATGAATCATACTTGATTGATAGAGGGCGCTGCCCATCAGCTTCTAGTAAAATTTGGCATTTCAAACAAGCAAATAAATTCGCATGCTTTTTGAGTATGAATATTTTAATGGAGATGATGATTTTGCAGAGGACGTTGCATGCATTGGAAATGCAAAGGATCAAAATTAAGTTAATCCAGATGTAGCATATCTGGTATCAGAGAATATTCAAATTGAACTATACAAGGCTTATCTTTTACATAAATCAGCACATACATATCATAAACAATTTCAAAACATGTTCGTTAAAAATTCCTTCGGCCACGCTTGTAATGTCTGCGATAGACTCTGGTTTTACAAGATTACTAAACCTAACCTGAAAACCCAAGGCGCAAATGTTCTGAAGAAGTAAACTACCATACTGTAGGGTGTTCCAATGACGCGCACAATTTATTTATAAGAATTTTGATCACATGTTTAAGATAAATTCTCTATATTGTGGAGTTGCAGTATAATACGTGTAACCAAAGTTATGCAACAGTTGGAAAACTCTCAATTTTGAAACAAGAGTAAATACTTCCGCTAAGATATAAAATTTTTGTTGCAAGAGTAATTCTTTTTGTATGTAAATCAAAGTTGAAGTTGCACTGTTTAAGAAGAATTTAAGAATTTATCTTTACGCCAAGTACGAAAATTCTTAATTATCTGAAAAAGTAACGGTACTGTCAAAAATGCCTATGTTGAGATGACAATTTGTCATTTTATAATTTGAATGAACATATTTTCTGCGTGAAAAGATGGCTTCAGTGGCGCAATCGCTTTATTCTCGATCGTTTGTGTTTATTGCTTGTGCTAGTAAAAAAAGTGAATGCGGAATAGTTTTTCGACGATTCCACCAATCACACGGAAGTATCGGTATTAGATAGGATCTAATACGTTTTTGAATAAATGCACTTTTGCAATGCTCGAAATACTGCAAATGATGCTCTCCCACGACACTGACAAAGTCAAATTCAGTTGTAATATTTTTTAATTTTTTTATTGATACATTCAACACAAGGGTGTTCCCCTATGAATGCAGAGCATTGTATTGAATGGAAAGAAGATAGTGGGAGGAAGAAGGAGGGTGAATAAGAGAAGGACTGCAATCACACAGGACACCGATAAAGAGATATACAGACATTGTGGCAAGTGTTATGCCTTTAGTAAGTACAATGAACTTCAGTTTCATCAGTGTCGACTATGACCGCATGTAGCGCCAAAGGCTAAGCTTTTCGCATTCACTCATGTTGTGCCTACAAAAGTGGTGAATTGAGAACACTATAATTTTACAGTGAAGCTGGTGCTTTCATGCCGTTTGTTAAATATTATATGTATCTGTGATATAAAATGAGTCCGTTCAAAGTGAATTTAATAAAGTGTGCCATTAAGGGAAAAGCTAACAATAATAATCAAAAAATATACCAATGATAAGTATATGTAAATGGGTTACATTGTTTTAATTTTTAAGAATTTATATTTTGAACAATATTCAGAGAATATTATGTAGAAGTATTGAAAATCTTTTGTTCTTTGCCCAAAGTAGACAAATATCTTTTTGTTCTACAATGCTCTATAAGAAATATATGTAGTAGAAAATTGGATGTGGGGAATTGGGCTCTATTTTCATGGTATGCTTATTTAAAAGTGTAAATAGTTAAGTTGAATAAATAATATCGGTCAAATATCAATTGTTGCTAGCAAAAACATTATTTCTTCCAGTTATTTCCGGCCAGTTCAAATCACCGAAACGGCCGACCACACGGCCCAGAAATTATCGTTTCAAAATCTCCATGGTTTCCCGAACTGGGTATCGCTCCATTGCTTATTGTCAACTAATTCTCGATCTGTATACAACATAAATGTCAAATCACAAATATTACAATACCTAACCCCTTTTATTGAAAATTTCTCATTTTTGACGAAAATTAAATGGGATGGATAATCATATATGAACACAGCTATAAACTTATATCTTTTTTATTCCGAACGATTAACTATGTCCGGTAAACATGCATAAAATTGTGCAAAATTTAATCGCTTAAATTTTTGGCTGGAATTTAGTTAATTTTTGATTTCTTGAAATAGATCCAACAGACGATATTTATCTGGTTAATGGGTTCCGATTTATGTATTTTCAAAAAATAGCGTAATCTCTTTATTCAATTTATTTAGTTATTGTCACAAAACAGATTGTTGATATTAATTTGACATTAATTAAGCCAAGCCATTACGTGAGAGGCTTATAAGGTCTTAGATTTTACGTAACATTAAATTACTCTTCTGATGGTGTTTTTCTCACAATAAATTATGCAATTTTTATTCACCAAGTCTTTCTTCTTCTGTAAGCGTATGAACATGAACTCTGTATTGCTCAAAAATGTCACAAAGAGATTCCGTTTTCGATTTAATTTCAGTTTTATGATAGTCAAGTTTGTACTGGATATCTTTGACACGTAATGGAATTTTCTTGGATGATTTAGCTACTTCACTCAAAACTTTATACACTTTATCACATTCACTCTTAATTTTGAGATTACCTTAATGTAATTAATTAGCTTTTATATCTTTGAATCGCTGCTTACCTCCTATCAGCGAATTCAAGTGGCACACCAAAGTGGGCGAACGTGCTGTGCTGTCAATCGACCAAGCAAGCATGGTCTTCATCAACGTTTTAGGTGTACGAGTATCGATGACACTGACACAGACGAGTACAATCTTATTAATTTGCTGTTTGAGCGATGTGCCAAAATCAAATGCATCTAACCTCAAACTCGTGAATAAATATGTACGATTATTAAAAAATGTTTACATAGCATCTGACACTTGTAACTATATACGAGTACACTACAGGTTGAATTAGTGATTGAATTGATGAATTGCTTTATATAGATGATGTCTGGTATGGTTTCTTAAGATTGAATGAAGAAAAACTAGAACTATCTGTTTAGTATTTTTCTGTTGTGAGCGAAATCAAAAACTTAGTGGCCAACAATTTTCATAATTCAAGTCATCCCATTCATAATATAAATTAATAAAATACAAATGTGAGTACTCCATATAAGTATATATATTATATGTACACATGGTACATCGCTCATCAAATATCCGACGGGAAATGGACAATTTTAAAGGGCATTTCGTGATGTTGTGCATATTACTTGAGCGGCAATTTTGAATAAGTGCGTACAGTTCGGCACAAACAATATCTGATGTGAATGTTATACTTACGTATTTGAAATTGAAGTCACTGTGTTGCTGAAGATTCTGCATGCAAATACGGACAATGCGAATGAAATAAGTAAAATAGATATTACACACTTGAGCTGGCAGCAACTGATGCATTCGCCGATCTATTCGCTTGGAATGACATAAAACTGACACTGACACTGACACTTTCACAAGCTCATCTCAATTATACACTCAAATTCACTCAGCGACGTCGACTACGATGGTGACGACGTCGTTGGGAAGCGGGTGCAAGTCGTGCGAATTGGATTCGGACTCAAAGTGATAGATACGCCACAAAACGAGATGACTTATCCATGCAGAAACTTAGGCACGGACAGACGACCAATAAACATTAAATTTACCACAAAGAATTACTGCACACAGACGAAACACTCGAAGGGCGTACGGTAGGGTAGAGGAGAAGAGAGGAGAAGAGCAAAGCTACTGCTGCTAGTAGTTGTGATGTGGTCTTGACACTGGCACTGGCACTGGCACTGGTATGCGGTGTGACTAGCGATAAGGTCGTACTCCCGCAATGGACGGAATATGTGTAACGCACTTGTTGTTTCTTTGTGTTTGTTTTTGTTGTGCTTGCTTCAGTTTTGCTCTAATTTACTCACAGTCGCGAACAACCGCGGGTACTGGCACTTAAGGCTATAATTGAATTCGTTTAACGTCGCGAGTTACAGTGATGCAATAACAACCATTTACAGCACTTTAAACACTTTAAGTGATTATTTAAAATAGTTCAATTTCACTCGACCGAAACGGAACGCGCGTCTACCACGAAAGAAAGCTTAAGAACGACTGAAAATTACACGGATGCGATTCGAGGATAGAACTTCGTTCGTTTCATACTTACGATATAATGATGGCATATGGCAAATGTGTACATGCAATCAAGCTGAAATGGAATACATGAACAATTCGGAAGTGAGAACCGTAGCAGCGACTACAGCGACTACCGGTCGTCATCGACATTCGTCCTTGCCACTGAGAGCATACATCAAATACACAGTTATGTTTCCTTTGCCATACACTCATACACACGCACACAAAAAACACATACACACACAGAGACATTTCACATTCCAAACAGAGCTGCCAAATTTTTTTTTCGTCTCTTTTAATGGTTTTTCGAAATCGCCAAAAGTAGCCAAACTCATACAAACATTTATTTTGATTAATTTCTGTTTAATTAAAAAATGTATTTACTTACATACTAATAACAACTAATTATACTTAATAAATTTGATTATAAGGAACCTTGGGTAGAAGGTAATAATACGATACATAATTAAATAATAATCTCGTCGGTATTAAGTCAAACTGTGGTCGCCGTGGCGTTGTTGGTACAAATCTCGGCACAGTCAGAAAGTAGAAAACCAATTATTCATGGCCCCAACAAAGAAGAAGAATAATGTCAAAACCACGAATGTAGCTACAAATTGAAAACATACTTTTGCGTTTCAAGAGTTTCTAAAATCGCGTTTCTTCAAAAGAAAAATTACGATTGCTTACTTAGCAAAAGAGTGATTCAAGGTTTTGTTGAACTAAGTATGTAATGAACAATTTTTGAAAATGAAGATTGTACAATTAAATAAATTCAAAAGGGGTAAAAATTTTAGTTTTTTCACATCTCCAACAATATGAATAATATTATTTTGCTTTCGTCAAAAAATATAATTATAATATATAAATATAAAATAATATACATGTAATAAGTAGTTCACAATAAAATTAAAGTCTCGAAAACTTTTGTTTCCTCACTCTCTTCAAGTTCGATTGTTTCTGTGATACATATTTTTCACTTGTAACACAAAAAATCGGACAGATCGTCAGGTAATAAATTACATTTACATACATACTATCTATATGTATGTCACAATAAAGTCGCCAAACTATCTTCTTAAATGCACAAAATTACGATATATCGCCGTATCTGGCAACTCTGATTCCAAACTGGCAAACGAGAGGAAACAGCAACACTCTTTCCGGTTTCGTTTTCAAACGTTTCATTCTCCAGAGAGGCACTTGCGTAAATCAAACGAATTGGAGAAGCGTAAAGCGAGAGAGAGATAAGACCATTGAGCGAAAGCCGAAGCCGAATTCTCTGTGTACAAAATGTTTGTTTTGACACAAGAACACTCAATTGTACACGGCTAAATCAGCTGTTGTATTTGTTCTGTCGTTGGGTTTCAAATTCAGAATCAAATACTTATACATTCTTACATAAATATTTATGAGGGAGTATGTATATTAGGGTAAATCAACATACAATACACAGTACTACGAAACAATTTTAATACTTTTCAGTAGGTGAAAAAACGAACTAATCTAAATCACGATCTGTTATTTTTGGGAATACTCAATTTTATCGTGAAACTGCTAATTGACTTCAAAAAAATTTGGGGCAATTAAAAGATAGTATGCGCTTTCCATAGATCTACCATGTTTATCATGTCTTACTTTACTTACTTTTAATGGCACAACAGCCCATGGAGGGCCTAGGCCGAGCTTTTCGCATCCACTCATGTTGTGCGTGTTATATTTGTACATGAATGGAAGGGACCTAAAGTTTAATGCCGAATCCGAACGGCGAAGTGAAAAGGTTTTCATAGCAATTTTTACTCTTGTAGGTTTGCCATTGCCTGCCAAGAGGTGGTGCCGTGTAGAAAAATTATTTTTTCTACTTTTTGATTTTGCCTGTACCGAGATTCGAACCCTGGACACTCTGCGTAGCAGTCCAACACACTACCACTATGCCACAGCGACCATGTCTATGTACCATATTAAGTGTCGTGCAATTTATTTTTGCAGTTATTATTGTTATTATTCAGTTTATTCAATCACTATACATATATTATTTACAGACTAGATTAACAATGCTTAAAAATAATAAAATAGATTATTTAGTACAAAATTTAAAATTAGAATCAATTCATAATAGTACATAAAAAAAGTTTCAAAGACTCCCTAAGTAAAGTAACATTCAAGGAATTATCTTAGCAGGCTTTCCGCTGTTTATTTGAAGTCCTTAGAGGTTTATTACAACGATATACTACACAAAAAATTGTCATTAACAAATTCAAAGCTTGCATATTTGCATAGTGGTTGCATTCCCTCTCTCATTCTCCCACCTTCTTCCTCGCACCTATCAATCTTCCTTCCAATCAACACAATGCTCTGCGTGTGTTCAATGTATCAATAAAAAAAATTTTAAAAAAGTCATGTTCCTCATAGAAATTTCTTACGTAAGATTCCATAATAAAAAATCGTTCGCGTGCTTACTTGGTAAAATCAGTTACACAGCGATGTCCTCAGAAGTACATAACTTCCATCGTTGTGCTTTTAGATGCAACATACCTAGGACAATCATTTTGAGTACTTATTTTTCTCAACACCAAAATATGTGGCAACCACAACGCGTAACAGTTTGGAAGTAACTAATGCTCACACCACTGTTGCTAATTTTTTTAGTTGCCATGCGTAGATTTTAAAGCAATAAAAATTTCAATTCCGCTCATTCTCCAAAAATTTAAGTAAAACATTGCAGATATTGTGATATTATTTTACAACAGTGTCGGGCAAACCAATACATAACCATACATGCTTGTGTGTGAATCTGAGAGAGGACAGCGCTGCTTGTGTTATTTATACTGTAAATGAAATAGACTTTGTAATAAAAAATATATAAGCAATGCATAACAAACAAAACACGCACGTTTGACGTTTAGAAATGTTAGTTTTTTTTGGTAATCTTCGATAACAAATAGTATACTACACTTTGTCAATACTACTTTTTATCCGGAGTAGTACCTTTTCAAATATAACATAACCGAACGACAAATAATGCATTCATATTTTCATGAAAAATTATTTATGAAAAAGAAGTCATACTCCCATTTATCATAAAACATTTTTTTGCATTGCATTTGCTAAAATGAACAGCGAGATCCTGCTAACATGAATGCTGAAAACCAACTAACATGATTTGTGTTTGCAAAATTGCTCTCAAACTTCTCTCGAATTCCATTGTTCGTCAATAGTTAGAAGGTAACACGAAGAAGTTTATAGTGTACGTGTGACAGCATTGCATCGGCAGAGAATGAGTGCTTATTCACATGTGAATAGGAAAATCAAAATTGTCCCACACTGTTTCACAAACATTAAAGTTAGTGACGTCACATGTGTGGTTGTCTGATGGAAAATTTGATTTTATTCCACGTAGAAGTTTCATAATTAAGAACAAATTATGGTAGCAATATGGCAGAAGGAACGATAAATTATTTATATGAAGTTTTTTTGATTTTTTGTATACTTATATTATTAGAACAATAAGAAAAATTTCCTTTTGGAACTTTAAACAACATCTAATTTGAATTAATATTTGTAAATATCAATTTAATTCTGAGAAAAATTTTAAATTAAAGTTGAAATGAGTGAGTACAAGTTGGCAATAAAATTAGATTAAATATTGGGGTTTAATGATTTAAGGATTTCAAAATAAAATGTTCCACACCTTTGATTTCAAAAAAATCTCTGAACAAATTTGTAGTTGATATTTTTCTAAGTAATTACACAGTGTTACAGTGAAAATTTTCTTCGAGATTGTAGGGTAGACACGATTTATTTTATATTAAATCTCCATTATATCTCCAAAAATGTTTTATTTTTTTTGATCTTGTTGTACTGTGTTATAATTTTTCTCTTCTTTTTTTAAGATTATTTTTAGGACTACTATTATGTTTCGAGAAATAATCGTAATATCCCGGTGGTAATTTGTACGACAGATAACGCAATCAAACAGCAAAGCAGCGAAGTACTGCCAAAAATGGAAGTCGTTCGGATTCGGCATTAACATGTAGGTCCCTTCCATTCATGTTCAAATATAACACTCACAACATGAGTGGATGCGAAAAGCTCGGCCTAGGCTCTCCATGGGCTGTTGTGACATTAAAAGTAAGTAAAGTAAAAAAAATTGCAAGATTTAATTTAGGTATTTTTAGGACTATATCACTTAAGGATTAGCCACTTGATTAAATAGTGTCAATCCAATCAAAAAAACAACTCATTTAATCCTAGACTTTCTTTGAATTTAAACTAAAATTCTTATACTAAAAATCAAATTAAAGTACTCGAATCAGCAACTACAGAGACATTAAAAAAAATACATTTATTTAAAACAAATATTGTGTTATTTTCTCTAAAATTATATGCAAAGGACAATTTTCGCGAAAAGAACTGAAATGCGAAGAAATGGCGCCAATGATTTGGTTTGACAGAGCGTATAGTTTTACCTAGCGACACAGAGATGTCATTACTTATTTCAGACTTGTACAGTAAAAAAAAGTTGTCATCTTTATTAATTATCTGTCCTCCTCGTCTAGGCTAACAATGAATCTTTTCAAAGTGATTTCGTTTTTGATAGATGTTAAAAACCTTTATGTGGATTGTTATTCCCTAGAAATTAAATATTTTGAGAATCATTTCCAATCATTCGAATTAGGTAAAAGATCTAACAATAAACGTTATATAAAAAATATTTTATATTTAATGTACTATACATATATATATGTATATATACATATAAATATATGTATTCAATTAATTTAATTTGAAGCAAATTCGAGCTAAAAATATTTAAGAAGTATTAACTAATTTCAACGTTATTTAATCTTAACATTGCCAAGCTAATTTGAATTGTTTTTAGCACGAGTTTTAAGCAGATTATTCTTAATTTTTTTAAGCACGTATCATCTTAAATTAGTTTAAGATGTTTAATTTGTACTTTGGTAGTTTAAGCAATTTCATGTTTAATTCAAGCAGAGTAGTTGTTATTTGGAGACTATTTTTTCTTAAAAATATGAAGTACTTTCGAGCTATAAACAAGCCTAAGCTCGGATGGGCTTAAATTTTGTTCTCAGTGTATAAATGTCTATTTAGTCATACACAATGGTGGTCGCTGTGGCGTAGTGGTAGTGCGTTGGACTGTTACGCAGAGTGTTCGGCAGTGTTCGAATCTCGGAACAGACAGAATCAAAAAGTAGAAAAAACTATTTTTCTGCCCGACACCACTATTAAAAGCTATTAAAAGAAGAAAGTCATACCCAATGTTCAACCTAAATGTAACCAAATGCTAACTTCTGCATTTAGACGAAAGCAACTCTTTAATTTTCGAAAAATATTGTGTTTCGAACTTAGTATTTTGCCATCTCTGTCTCAGCTGATTGTCAATTTGTTTAAGCAAATATTTTATTAATATTAAAATTAAAATTAAAGTTAAAATAAAAAACCTAAATAGAAAACAATGACGTGGCCCGGAAAAGCGTATACCGCGGCTGCAGATGAGGTTTTTTTTTAACTATTTGGGAGCAAGAAATTAGAGACTTGAGAAGTGTTCGAAAAAACAGGCTTGTTTACCAGGAGATTACACACATTTTGACTAAGTAACGAATTTCAATGTTCTATGCACAACACTTTAACAGTTCCATTAAATGTCAAAATATTAAAAAACATTTGTTCTTCTTTTAGTGGCCAATCCCATTCATGTTGTGTACTATATGTTATACTTGAACAAAAATGGAAGGGACCGAATCCGAACGGCGGCCCTATCGCCGCAATCACAATTGTTCTATGTAAAATATTATAATTGATAAAATTATCCCGTTAAATTCTTCATATATTGACTTTAATGCCAGTTTCTTAAATTTTATTAGAATACAATAATTTCTTGAGATGAACGAATGTGCCGAATTACGTTGTTGCCAATTTGATAATTGTCGCACTTAATTTACTTCTTTTTTTATTTTGATAAAATTGAACAGCAGAAAGTTAGAGAATTACCGACAATTATCGTTAAGTCGCTACAATTGCTGATAGTTAACAATAAAGTTCGTTGTCGATAATATCGACAATGGACAACGAAAATCGGCCTGTTAACATTTTTATGATAGGACGCAATCGATTGTTACCAGCGGGAAGGTTAAAGACAACCAAAAGAGAACGGACCGGACCGGCCCTAAACGCCACCTCTGCTTTAAAGAAGTAAAGTTTTTAGATAGTTTCTGTATTGAATGCCAAAATCACCTGAAGCTTAATACACACATTTTCTTAAAATTTATATTTTCTTTGCGCTATGCAATACGTGCACCACTTGTTTCACCCAAATTTATATTCGAGCTCGGAAGGCTGTTCCCACTTATTTCTGGCCTTAAAAGGATTGTCGCATGGGACGTAGTGATCGCAATTTTGATGTCTGAGACACCAACCTTCCAACCCGGCTGGATCTGCTTTTATACTTTACCAATTCTCTTTTAATTACTTAATCCTGTCAACAAACTTTTTTCAATCAATCTTATAGTGTATAAAAGTTGATTACAATGTTTTTTTAAAGCATGTGCATCGCTATCTCCAACAATCAATGCACGCTAGAAATTGACGAACGGGCACAATAATACATAATTGATTATAAATAAATTATTTTAGTTAGACCAAATGTAAAATCATGTTGAAGCATGGCGTTAAATTTGATTTTAATTTCCTGTCATCACTTTGAGTTTCTAAACTCTTCGAAAACTCAGCTAGAGCATCTAACAATCAATTTGGTGGAAATATTTAGCGCGCAGACGGCATTTCACAAAACTCATTAAAGTTGGAAATGAAAGTTTAGTTAATTACACTCCGAAGCGAGTCAACGCGAATTCCTTGTCATATGGCAGCATCGAGAAAAGTTTTCCATTAGCTGCCAAAGGCATTCGCAATTTTGCGCACAATACGCACATTGATTCGATTTTGGTGGGTGGTGGGTGGTGGCTGATGGCACTCTCGGATGTACTATGAATGTATGTAGGTATGTCGCGTGATTGTGCTTTGCAGCCACATTAAAAGCGAAGATTTGTCGAAATGGAAATTTCAATTTATTTGTGTATAAAATATTTGTGCGCAACAATGCGAATGAATATCGAAAAGCAAGCAGGATGTGGGGGAGGGAGGGTGAGCGCCTCAATTGCAGCGGATATGAAATTGGAGAATTTAGGCTTTGTCAGTCACACGGCCGCCGCTACGCCAGGAAGCGATTGCGATTGCGATTGCGATTGTTACTCGTTCTTCGATGCGAACGTCGAAGTTTTGTGGCAGAATGAAAACTTTTGCACTGCTGCGATAATTTAATCAATCGCTTTTAATTGTGTTTTTCTTGATGAAATTTCATTAAGACACAGACACAGCCGATGAATAAATTCATACACATAAACGTGTAGTATAATGACAACGCTCCAAATATAATAATAACGTGTGGCTTGTCTGTCTGCTGCGGTAATAAAATTATTTTTATTTAATTATTATTGCGTCCCAAATATGATAGACAAATTTTTTATTAGAAATATAGTTTATGAACTTATTAAAAATAGAAGTAAATATACACCGAGGAAAAAACTGTAAGTTCATTGCTGTTGTTGAGAAAATTTGTTGTATTGAATGCATTTTGTTTGATTTAGCAGATTTTCTTTTGCATTGACAATTTTCATAACATTGATTATGCTTAAGTTATCAGGAATTTTCAAACAAGAAACTTGTTTTTGTCAGAAGAAAAATTAATAACAAAAAATATGACTAATTATTTTATTCGCTTATAATTATATATTAAATATATATTAATATTAAATCATTTGTTCTATGACGAAAAATCAGTTTTATAAATATGGACTACACTTGAAAAATTACTTGTGAAATGGTAAATCTTCTACCGAAAGCATAAGAAAATTACATTATAAATTCCGTTCTAAAGCTCCTTACGCGCAATTTGCGGATCAATTTGGGAAATGTGTGCGTGAAAATGGATCTTTATTGGATAAAAAAAAACACATTCTCGTACTCCTTCAATGTGCACAACCCAAAAACTTGCCGCTGTTGCTCAGAGAAAGGATGATGCGTTACAGTGAATGGTGTGCGATACCGCAAAATGATAACTTTTTATTTGTGGCAGATTTTAGAAGATATGGACAACATTTGGTTCTAACATGATGGTCACACAAGGCGTGCAACAATCGATCTTTTGCGTGGGAAGTTTGAAAATCGCGATTTGACAAACTTTGGACTATTATTTGTGGGAAGTCGTTAATGTGTTACGCTAACCATTCAGCAACGATTGAGGCTCTTAAGGATGAAATCTTTGCAGCCATCTGTCAAGTACAGTTCCTGAAAAATTGGGTTGATCGTATGGGCTACTGCAAGGGCAGCCGAGGAAGTCATTTTATAAATGGTCCACCCTGTATAAAAGCTAATTTTTATTAAAAATGAGCTGTTTGTTGAGCTTTGACGCAGCGATGTACGATTAACTTTTGCTGTACGATTCATGCATTGACATGGGTCTATATTTTTATAAAAAAAAATATTCTTAAGTTTTTTCATTTCAGTTTCTTTTCTGGATTTGATTTTTGATAAATTTTTGCACCTTCTTCTTCTTCTTCTTCTAATGGCACAACAACCCATGGAGGGCCTAGGCCGAGCTTTTCGCATTCACTCATGTTGTGCGTGTTAAATTTGTACATGAATGGAAGGGACCTACAGTTTAATGCCGAATCCGAACGGCGAAGTGAAAAGCTTTTCATAGCAATTTTTACTCTTGTAGGTTTGCCATTGCCTGCCAAGAGGTGGTGCCGTGTAGAAAAATTATTTTTTCTACTATTTTCGATTTTGCCTGTGCCGAGATTCGAACCCCGGACACTCTGCTTAGAAGTCCAACGCACTACCACTACACCACAGCGACCACGCACCGCTGACAATAAATCTGTCCTCATACAAAGTGTAACTTTTTACTTTTAATGTCACAGCAGCCCATGGAGGGCCTAGGCCGAGCTTTTCGCATCCACTCATGTTGTGCGTGCTATATTTGTACATGAATGGAAGGGACCTACAGTTTAATGCAGAATCCGAACGGCGAATTGTAAAGTTTTTCATAGCAATTTTTACTCTTGTAGGTTTGCCATTGCCTACCAAGAGGTTACGCCGTGTAGAAATATAATTTTTTCTACTTTTTGATTTTACCTGTGCCGAGATTCGCACCACGGACACTCTGCATAGCAGTCCATCGCGCTACCACTGCGCCACAGCGACCACATACAAAGTGTATCCACTAAAATAAATAAAAATATATTGGATGTTACGTGGTAAATGTTACATCATGAATGCTATTTTTAAAATTAATAAATTTAATTATAACAAAAAGTTACGAACTTTTTTATTTTATATCAAGAACAACATTTTTAAAATTGCCAGTTTTCACTGTCAGTTTTTATTTGTTTTAACAGTATTCCGTGTCAAAGTTGACAGAAACGCATTCTATTCCAACAACAGTTAAAGATATAAACGCAATCGACTATTGACAGCTGTTGTAATAAATAAATACACATATTTATTTAATATTTCGTTAAAATACATATGCAAATCACAACAGAAAAATAACAATCAACATCATTTTATAAAATGGAGAAATCAAGAAACGATGAGGTAGGAAGATGGTCCATTTTTTCGCTTGCTAGTTAGCGAAATATACGTTTTGTAATAGTTTTCTTTAAGTAAATTCAAATTTCAATTTAGGGTGTACGAACCTTTTTTCTTGCTCGGCCATTTTTTCTATTTACCTATTTGCCTAAAGACTACAAACTACACTTTGCCACACTGCTTTTTATCCATAACTAGCAGTAGGAATTAATATCGTCACTTAGCTCTCCATACAAAAGCTAATTGTGCATGTATAAGGTGCTGGTTATACTGTTGTTCGCTGTTCGACGAACAAATCATATTTTAATCTCGTGCTCGGTGTAGTGGTTACATTGGAGTTCGTTACAGAGTTGCTTTTGGTCGAAATTCAGGTCCTTTTTAATTTTATTTTGTTTGCAACGGCAACACTTAATACCAAAAAACTTCAAACGATTTTATCAATATGGAGAGTGAAATTAATAATATAATTGAAAAATTATAAAAAGGGTTAATATGGTTTTTCTTCAATACTCGTTAATATATATTTAATATTCACTTTAAAAATTAAAAAAATTCGCAACTTCCCTTTTCTGCACCTGCACATGAAAATAATTATGTATGTACAGGTTTGCATGTTTTTCTTCTATTTTACATATATTTTTGTTCTTTTTTTTGTAGAATAACTCATTGACACCTTGAATACTCGGCGTGCTCGGTGTACATTTCACCCAACATATCGTGTTCATAGCATATCGTGAGAGTGAGTTTCTCTGTTTTCGTGTTCGGGCAACAACAATTGCGTGGTGTTCGCCAAGCTAAATCTGAATATAACCATAACCTAAGCGTCAAAAGAAAAACACTACAGAGTTACGACGCTGTGGCGCGCCGACGTATATCATTTCTATTTTCTCCGCCGTACACTGTTGAGCCGATGTGGTGCCATTGTCTTTATACCTTAAGACAATTGAATGTAAAGCAAGCGCACACTGTCTGTTAAATTAACAGTATTCACTTTCGGATGGGATTTAACATCTGTTGGTTTAATACATAAGTATACTTCCCGTTTGATATAACTGCATTTTTTCCCTCAGTGTAGTTATTATAATAATGCAGACTCGTGTACGTAGTAGAAAGTAACACTCCTGCAGCAGGATAATTTTATCCTTCAAAAAATTTATTTATAATTAAAAATCAGACGGGTTCACTAAACGAAAATTATCGAAAATATAATATTAATTGCCTGTTCTTGAGGGCAATCAGTTATGAACTCTGTCGCCTTAATGATCTAGTGGCAGCGTGTTAAATAATTATCCCTGAGTAATGCAAATTAAAAAATACTAAAATTTTTTTATATAATTAAATTGATACATTCAACATTGAGGGTGTACCGCTATGAATGAAGAGCATTATGTTGAATGGAAGGAAGATCGATAGGTGGGAGGAAGAAGGAGGGAGAATGAGAGAGGGAATGCAATCACACAGGACACCGATAAAGAGACAGATTACACTTTATGTATAGGACGTGAATACGTGAATATAGAAGTTAATCGAACACGAAAAAATTTAAATTTGGGAGCTCAACTGGCTCCTTGCTTCCACCTGCAAAGTAAATAAAACACAATAATTAAACTGAAATAAAATTTATTACCATTCTTGATGGCTCCCAGATTTTTAATGCCAAACTTATTTTCCTTAATTAACCAATAAACTTATTTGCTAAGCTAACTTAGCTAAACGCGCTGACGCTGCGCTTCCCATGCACTTTGGAGTGACGATTCTACAGTTGCGTTCCCACGTTTGGTTGGCCATGACTTTGAAGATCGTATTACGGCTGCATGTGCGTGGCTGGCGAGTTTGGTTGGCGCGTGTTGAGTTGAGTTGGGCTAGAGCGTGTTAACTTATATCTTCTTTTTTTTTTCTTTTAATGACACAATAGCTAATGGAGGGCCTAGGCCGAGCTTTTCGCATCCACTCATGTCGTGCGTGTTATATTTGCACATGACTGGTAGAGACCTACAGTTTTATGGCGAAATGAAAAGCTTTTCATAGGCAATTTTTACTCTTGTAGGTTTTTCATTGCCTGCCAAGAGGTGGTAACGTGTAGAAAAATTGTCTTTTCTACTTTTTGACTTTGCCAGTCCCGAGATACGAACCGCGGACACTCTGCGTAACAGTTCAACGCACTACCATATATCACATAATATAGTAAATACTCATCTTCTGAGAAAAGCAATTAAACAACACAATTGAAGCAATTGTTTTAAATCTAATTTCAGCCTAAGGCTCGAGCTGAGCTAGATGATGTGTATCTAATTTTGTTGAATTCGATTTAGAGTTTCTTTCAATATTAGTCTTTGAAAATTATATATGTCCGTTTTAGACCTATTGACCTCTTCTGTACAATAATAAATGTCTGTACCAAGTGTGATTGAGACTGCTTAAGTTTTACTGGACTGATCGTGTACAGGGACAAACAGACAGGCATGGCTGATCATTTATACGTATGTATGTTCATACCTACGACCAGAGCTGAGCAGAAAATCGTTAATCCGTTAACGAATAATTTTTATGATGATTTCGGAAACCATTAACGGTTTGATTAACTCCCGGTACCTCTAGTTCGTTATCTATGCCATAACTAGGAATGTCTGCGTCTGCTAGCTGCAGCCTTCCACCCCAAGTTTCGGCTCATGTGGTTAGACAAGTACAGTATTTCCAAGGTCGTTAAAGTAAAGAAAATTATAGTGTGTTCCGTCAAGGAATCCGTGATCTCGATGAAGAACGAGACAGATATTTCGTGCATCACAAGCAGCAATAACGAGATGTTGATAATTAGTTAAGTGCTGTCACCCAGTCAAAAAAAAACCAATTCGACAACAGGTCGCTTAAAAGCGTCATTCACGATTTATTTAGTTGATGACTGGCTGAAGAGAAACTACAAGGAATTGGTGACAGATGCTGCCAATTCGATCGAGAAAGAATTGGTGAAGTTTTCTTTTTATCAAATATAACATATGGTAGCGATGCCCTACAGTTCTGCGGTCGAACGTCTGTTCTCTATATATAGTCGTAACACTTTTGTTTGTGTTGCATTAGAAAACAAGTTATTTTTTCCATATAAAAAGATAACGTTGACGCCGTCAAAAAATCTATAAGAACGCGTTTCAAGAAATATTAATAAAGTAATTTTTTGTGGTACAATGTAACTTTAAATTATTAGGTCTCACTTGGCTAAAAGGCCTTGTAAACCGACATGCTTATTTAGAAAGTTGCTTTGAAAATCAACAAAAAGAAGTATATTTATTGATTTTAATTCGCACTTGAAATTAAAAATTCATTCACATGAAATATTAAACTTGATGAACATATAACAACCCTACCGGAATGGATGATATCTTAGAACAGCGTAATTAGGGAAATTGGTATTAATAGTTTTTTATTTCCTTAATGTCAATGTTCTTAAGGGCTCATTAGTCTTCAAATTACGCTTTGGATTCCTTACATTTTATAAAATAAAATGCTAGGAAATTCGTGTTTATTATTAACAAAATTAATTTATACAGTAGGCAATTGAGAAGCAGAGTCGCTCATCCTTCCCGCCCTAATGTATGGCGTTGAGACGTGAACGTTGACCACCAACGATGAGAGGCTGCTAGGAACGTTCGAGAGAAAGATAATCCGTAAGAACTATGGTATAATATGCGTTGACGACGTGTAATAGAATGGAACCATAAGCTGAATCGCAGCGAACTCTTCTACCGCCCTATACAACCGAGGGGCGCATTCGTATCGCGAGCGCACGGAGCGGTGACCGAAACAATCACAGTCCGGACTGCGATGCTTTCCGCGAATCAGGTTGGAACGTCAGTAGTAGCTACAGGTTTGGCTTATCAACAGCTGATAAGACAAAGATTGTTTTAGGGTATTAACGGGGATACAAAAAACTATTAGCACATAAAGATTATTGAAATCATTGCACATACAACGCACAGGGTCAAACAGTTGATATTTTTTTTGTATGAGGTTTCTAGAAACACGACTAGGAACATTAATGCATAGTTCATTTAATAGATATGGAGAGTCGGTCCATCCATTGAACAAAACATACGTTCAACATAACTTTTCGGTTTTCAAGTGAAGGTAAATTGAGTAATTTTAAACGATCCCTAATTTTTTCAAAATTAGTCATTTAAAGTTATAGAAATTTGTTTCACTAATGTATAACTGTTGCCGTAAGAGTAGGATGGTAATCATCTTCAGGAGACACAAATGGTTCGCAAGTAGAAACTGACATTTTTGATGAGTCATCAGTACATACCAAGTCCAGAATTTAAATATTTTTATTCGTTATATAATTTACTTGATTTACACATTGAAATTTTCTTATACCGTCTTCACTCAGATTTTAACTAACAGGAGCAAGTTGAAATCTCCAAAAACAAAGAGGGAATCATTGATGTTCAGTTTATTATAAACAGAATTCACAAAGCAAGCATGTTTAAGATAAACCTTTACTTCAGAGTTAGGAGGAATATAAAAACAGGTTAAGTAAAGATAATGCACTCCTGATCGAAAGCGAACACACTTCTTGGATACATATTTCATCAGACGCAAATATGGATTGAACAGCAATAAAAACACCACCAGCATTCCTATACAAAAGATCGGAATATCTGATATTTAACACAAAAAATTTTCTGAATTATGAATATGGCTTAAGACAAGTTTCTGCAAAAACTATCACTTCATGCGAACACTCAAAACTCTTTAGGAAGATTGAAGTCTACTTTGTATTTAATCCCCTAACATTTTGACACAAAATGAGTATGAACTTTAGTATTACCTAACCCAACTTTCGGTTTGTAAACAAATTTCTCTTACTAAGTACCATAAGTACTTATTACACCGTTTGGCCAAAAACTTTTACTAACGATTTGATTGAAATGTTCAGCCGGAATCGAGATTTCGAATGAAGAGAGCTGAATTTAGTTTGTACCAGCTTCCGGAATCAATAAAGAAGTGGGTGTTCGGGAGTTTATTTCTAGCGCGTCAGTCAACAACTGGGGTTTCGACGGAAATAGTTGCTTTTTAGGCAGAATATCTAGTTGAAGGCGTTTTCTTCTTAGATGAATAATACCCGATTTTAAAATCGCCAAAAATCTGTTCGAAATTTTTGAATTTAGGAGTTAATGTAGACAACTCCTTACCAATTTCAGAAAAAGCCTTTTTTTGATTGCTTGAACATCATTGCGAACTCAATATCAGCAGACCTCCATTTCATACATGTCCAGTGAGGACCTTTCCCCTCTTTAATTTATCGGTAACACTAATTGAGAGGCCGATGCACTTAGCCTGCGCAAGACAAAATATAAAATCAAACAGTTTGAGGGGAACTGGTTAATAATGCAAACAAACAAAAAAGTCGAATATCCAGCATATATGCAAAATATAGTAAGTATATACATGTATGTAAATTAGAAATTAAAAAAAAATTATGATTGGTAGATGAAATGAATTTAACTTCTTTACAGTTCAAGAGTTAACGGACACTGACATAATGAAGCGTATAAAATAATCTTAGCGCACTTTCTTCCTTTGGTTTAAACTTAGCTGCGAGCTAGGTTTAATTCTCTTTATTAATATTACCATGAAATAGTATTTACTCTCCTACTTCTAACCGACAATAATTTCAGATCGAAACTCTTTCATTTGTTCTTGTGGGTTAGAAAATAGTTGAAATTATTTTTTTGCATTCTGGTGTATACTTTGTGAAAAGATAGAGCCAACGGATGTTTATCAGCGTATCTGCGGAAAAAATTTTTTGTTTTTATTAATTTCCAATAGTATGTGTACATCTGTCTACATATGATAATTCATATACAACACTTAATACATTTCCTCACAGCAATTATTTGGATTTTAGTCAATACATTGATCAGTATCAATATATCGTTTATCTAGTAATTTTTGGATTTTCATTCTACTTTGTTAGATTAAATCTACTGGTCTTGTTTTTTTCAGTCTTCGCGGTTGTTCGATTTCTCTATTGGGTAATTGCGATACTTCACTGTTGATATGTTGTCTTACTGTTTCGTGGTGTTTTTTACTGTAGTTTGAAATTTCAGTGGTGATTGTAGGTATTTTTAAATCATGATGAATGTTATTGTTTGTGATGTACCAGTCCGCGTTTGCTATGCATCTTAGTATTGATGATTGTTGACGTTGTATTTTTAAAATATTGCTTTTCTTTGCTGTTCCCCATAGTTGCAGCCCATATGTCCATATAGGTTTTATTATTGATTTGTATATTAGTATTTTGTTGTGTAGATTTAAACTAGACTTTCTGTTCAGTAGCCAGTATAACTCCCGAAATTTCATTTTCATTTGCTCGCGTTTTTTTTCTATATGATAGTTCCAAGTAAGTTTACTATCTATGTATACTCCCAAATATTTGGCGACGGTGTCAATCCTAACATTTGTTCCATTAATTTTAATGGGTTGAGGATTAATAATTTTTCTCGTTGTATATATAACTTGAACAGATTTTTGTTCATTTACTTTTATGTGCCATTTGCTGAACCAGTTCGTGATTTCATCAATATTTTCTTGTAGTATTGCTGTTGCAGTTGTAATATTTTGGTGTGATGCCAAGAGGACTGCGTCATCTGCAAATGTAGCTATAAGTGAATTTCTGCTGGTAGGCTGTGGTATATCTGCTGTATAAAGGGTATATAAAATTGGTCCTAGTACACTTCCTTGCGGGATGCCAGCTGTAATTTTTCGTAGTGTGGATATTTCATTTTTGTGTCTCATATAGAAGTGACGGTCTGAGAGATAGCTTTTTATCAATTGGTACAAGCATTCTGGTAATATTCTTTTGAGTTTGTAGAGAAGTCCTTTAATCCAAACTTTATCAAACGCTTTTTCTACATCGAGATAGATCGCAGTGCAAAATTGTTTTCTCTCTAAATCCGTGAGAATTTTATGCGTTACTCTATGCACCTGCTGGATTGTGGAGTGTTTGCAGCGAAAGCCAAACTGATGATCTGGTATTGCGTGAGTTCTTTGTAAAATTGGTTGTAGTCTGTCATATGAGTTTTTCCATTCTTTTTGATAGTGTTGGTAAAATGCTGATTGGCCTATATGATGATGCTTGTGTGGCATCTTTACCTGGTTTCTGTATTGGAATTATCTCTGCCACTTTCCATAGTTTGGGGTAGTATTTTAGTCTGAGCATTGCATTCATTGTGTTTCGAAGGTATTGTAGCGCTTTTAACGGAAGTTCTTTGAGCATTTTGCCTGTTATATTGTCGTAACCTGGTGCTTTCTTGTGGCTTATTCTTTTTTTAATGCAAGTTTCAATTTCATGTACTCTTATATATTGAGTGTTGTATTCAATTGTTTGATGCGTTTCTTCAATTTCATTTAGTTGGCTTGTTATTGAGTCGTTTGAGAATATTTTTACGTAGTTGTTAGCAATTGTTGCTGCTTTTTCCTCATTAGATCTAGCCCAAGTGCCATTTCCTTTTTTTAAAGGCGGCTGGTGAAAAATTTTGTGAGTAAGATTTTTTACCGCTTTCCACAATGAATAATTTGTTTCTTCTGTTGGTGTTAGATTACTAAGATATTTTTAAATTTTTTTATTTTCGCTTTCTATTAATGCTTTTTTCAGGTTTTTAACAGCTTTGTTGTATTGTTTTATCACTTGGTAGCCTTGTAATTTGCCATATTTTTCGTAATTTCCTTTTGCTTTTAATTAGATTTTGAACAGATTGTGGCAAGTATAATTTATCCGTTGCTAATGTTGGGGCCGGTGTTGATGTTATAGCAGCCTTAGTTAAGGTTTCGTTTAAGAATAGCAAGGCACTTTCGATTTCATCTTCATTTTTCAATGGAATATTCAATTCAAGGTTTGCTACTATATTTTCTTTGTATGTATTTCGATTATGTAGATTGTTTTCATTTACAGTTTTGGTGACCATCGTGTTATATTCAACAAGTATTGGAGAATGGTCAGATGAAAGTTCAAACAACGATTTTATTTTTAGTGCATCTTTTTTTAAATTTTTGATAATGCAAAAATCAATTAAATCCGGTATTTTATTTGAATCGCGAGGCCAATAGGTTGGTTCACCTGTACTTAGGAATTTAGCGTTGCTGTTTTGGATTGCTTTATACAAACTATTACCTTTTTCATTAGTTAACCTGGATCCCCAGAGAGTATTTTTTGCATTTAGGTCCCCACCTATGAGATATCTATTTCCCACTGATCGAAAATAACTGACATATTGGTCAGTTGATATTGAATGTTTTTGGGGGCAATATATTGCTGACACTGTTATGGGTCCATTTTCATCTTTTATTTGAATGTTTGTTGCTTGTATATGTTCAGTTTTATATGCATTTAATTCGATACAATTGATTTTTTGCCGTATAATAATTGCTGTTCCACCATGGTTTGTGCCATCTGGATGATTAGTATTATAAATTGTGTACCCAGGTATTCTAAGGAAGTGCTTTTCCGTGTAATGAGTCTCAGAAATTAGTGTAATATCTATGTTATTTTTCATTAGGAAAATTTTAAGTTCTAGTGAGTGGTTAAACAGACCGTTTGCATTCCATACTACCACTTTTAGGCCGCTATACATTTCGGGAACTAAGCTTGGTTACAAGCATTGTTACAGCTTCCATCATCTTGGCAACTTGTTGAATCAATGACATCATCATTTCCTTAAGTTCATTAAGATTATGTTGTTGATTTTGTGTTGTAGAGGCAACATCAATGTTAGCTGCTGGAATTGTGTGGTTCAATAGATTTGGCCTTGCTGCATCAACGTAGCTTCTATCTGCTGGGAATGGGTGGCTCGGGAGATTTCGTCTTGCTGCATCAGCGTAGCTTATACCTTCTTGTATTTCTGCCGGTTTTGGTAGTTCATTGTTTATATGTGTTTTTTCACGTAGAGGTGGAAAGCGTTTTATTTTTAAAGTTTTGTATACTTGACATCCCTTATAATTAGCTGTGTGTTCACCACCACATAAAGCGCATTTGGCATTTTGAGCCCCTTTACTTAACTGGCAATCGATTGTTTTATGTTTTCCAGCTCATTTGACGCATACTGGATCTCTTTTGGAATAATTTTTTGTGTGGCCATACCTCTGGCAGTTACTGCATTGTGATAAATATTAACTTTTTTAGATAAGGTGTTTAGGCCTGGAGCCATAATTTTTATGTTCATTAGGATCAAAGTAATATTTTGTAATCCTGGCAACCCTTACCAGCTCGATTTTCCTTTCGTTAAGTTTGGAGAGAATAGCGGGGATATTTCGGCAGTCTTTAGACATTTTACCGACATTATTACTACTAACCGAGAAGCCGAGAAGTGAAAACGTCCACCGCAGCAACCAACCCAACATTTCGAAGACCCGTTATCCTACACCGCTACTCAAACCATTAAGGAAAATCGAGGTGGAAAACGTACGCTCCAATTATATTTTTAAGTATAATTAATAAATCTTGTTAGATCGTTTACTGCTGCTTTTCTTTTTCCCTACACGACTATTTTCAACTTCCCTCGAGATCCCCCCTCGTCCGGAGACGCAAAGCCCTTACTCCTTTACATAAGGATATATATCAAGACAACTACTACTTTTCATGACGTTTATACTTCAAAAAATTATAATATTATATAGGTATATAAAATCATAATTTGATAAAAAGCAGTGATATGCCATTTCTGTTATATACATATGGTATGTACTTATAACATATAATATTGTTTACATTTCTAATTTTTATTGGCAGTTTATTGTATAATCTTGTCCATAGTTCCTTATTTCAACTATGATCAGGTTATGTTTTATCAAATTATTTGTTATTTTGTAAAAGGTTAATAAAGTTTGCAAGATGGAATAATTTCGTATGTAAGTAAGTAAGTGTAAGTATGACTATTTCTTATTTGTTTTAAAAGTTTACTCTTTTTATTTGAATATTTACAGTTTTATATAGGCGGCGCATTGCAAAGTGCCATTACCATGGATTTGAAGATCGACAATTAAATAACTTTCCCCTCTAATTGTATTGCATACTTTGAGGCTGTTTAATTCAGAAGTGAATTAATGGGATATTAAAACACAAGGAAATTTGTATTAAAATTAACCAATTTATTGTAAGGAAAAATTATACAATAAATATATTGAAGAGCCCAACCGACCGGTGTGAAATTGTTCTAGAGAAGAACTAAAAAGAAAGCAATAGCAAGAAAAGAAATAGAACGAAAAGAAACAAGAATAGAGAAATTGAATAGGAAAGAAAAGGTGCATTAGGGTGGCTTAAACAGGGGCTTTTTTGTTTTGTAGAATCTCGGACGGAAGTTCTTCTTCCGTGATAACAAACAAAATGAACATTAAGCCAAAAAGTATGCTGAATATTTTTACAATACTGAAAATGAACAATGCAAAAATTGTAATTAAACAAATTAAATAAAATTGATTAGGGTTCTCAACCCGGTAGGAATAAAAGGTAACTAAGCAGCGGACCTGCGAGCAAAGTTGGCAGCAAGCGAACCACTTCTTACCCCGAACCTCGTTACCAAACGTGATATTTTCAGCCTAATAACAAACTTGTCAGAGCCTAAGCAACGAGAATGCTCGGACTATCACCATCATTACTCCAACATCAACAAGAAGGGAAAGAAAGCTATTGTCCCATCCGAAAGTCATTGCAATGACTTAAAGCCTACGTATCGGTCACACAAACATCACACACGGATAACTGTTAACTGGATCTAGCCTGCCACAATATCCTTATCGCCATCTCGCTCACTGTAATCCATCTGTTAGACAATTGTGTTTCCTTCTCCACAATAAGAAATACGGATTTTCCACCGAAATCCCTTCAAATTTACTTAGAACAGCTAATATTACATTGTAAAAATTAATAGTTTCTTGTTAAAATCTGAAATCCAACACTTAATATAATCTCGAAGTCAGAAAATTATACTTCTACTATGTTTTCTTTAATATTTAATATCTTTGATACATACATATGTAATGCATTTGTAAGACTACATATTGTACAGTCCTCTAGGTCGTAGAATTTTGGTTTTTTCACATATCATTATACTTTAGTTTAATACTATTATTATTGCAGCGTCATTGCAGCATGACAAAAAGATTATGTGATTTGGCCTGCAACTGAAAAACAATGAATGCCGCAACGACAAAATCACTTTTAATCTAATCTTAACAATTTCCACAGATTATTGATTTTATACTGATAAAAAACAATAATATTTAATAGAACATTTCATTAATATACTTATTCATAACATTAAACAAGCAAATTGTATAATTTCACTGTTGATAATTTGTTTTTCTTTTCATTCAGCTTCTCTTCATTCAAATAGAATTAAGTAGATTGAAGTCGACGACAGCGGCAATAAACCTATTGGCGCAATGATGCAATTCCGCGGCTATTATGTTCGTTTTCATAAGAATGCATGTTTTTGCCTAACTTAGGCGACTGGCGAAGATTTATAGAGGCGGCCAAGACCGATCATCGATTCCATCAAATTCAGAATTTGGGGATGTATTTTAGGGAGCGTGTTGTTAAAAGTAGGTAAAGTAATATCGACTGGCTTCGTGCTAATACTATGTTTGCATACAATTTAACTGCGGTATTTAAACCGCATGTGTATGCAACACTGATCAACATTTCAAATTTATGCTATGGTATTTTTATTTTTGTATTATAGCTAAATAACAGAAAGCGGTTTATTCTGCGGAATTTTTCACATTTGGTGGAGACACGAAATTAAAAACGTTGGCAAAACAATTTTAAAAAGAAAAAAAGGCACAGAAAACGTGTCTTTTTGCCCAACACAATGCCAATTTTGTAGTTTGGTGATATATAATAGTAGACTTTGTACGTTAGCTTTGCAATTTACGTGTTTTGGAAGTCAGCCTATTGTCACATTTTCATCTACATCGTCCATATTAGTTATTTTCATGAAATTAATGGGTTGCATCTTTAACCCATAATATATCTAATTGGCGATTGTTTCTTCGCATGTTTAGTGTTAACTTTTCAAATCTTTAGAATGTGTTTCAGATTTTAGATTTACTCCCTCCTCTCTTCCCCCCCTCCCCCTGCTTCGTCTTAGTACTGGCATGATTCTGCTCACTATACATAATTTAACATAATGCTTATTTTTATTTCAGCTAGTTTTCTTCTATCTATGTTGGTATCAGTGTAAACCGTGACAAGCAAGTGTGATCGCCAGTGCAAGTGCCGGCCACTACTATCTATCGCTTTTGTTTTACTCCACGCCATACATATGTATGAGCAGTGGCGAATCTCGGATTTGTGGGGGCCTGCTTTAATAAATACAATTAGAGAAAGCCTGCAACAATGAGTTTTTGTTAGTATAATACATATGATTAACTTTTATTAATACTCGTCTTGTATGTACGTAACAGGTAAGTGTTACATTGATTCCTCCCACAACTTTTAATTTCAAACACACGTGGCTTATATCTACAATTTCTTCTATGGTGATTTGCTAATGATAATCCATTGAGTAAACTTTCTTTAATCGTTGATCGGAAATAAGTTTTTAAACGCTTTAAACATTAGCCGGCGTTATGGGAATAATTTGTAATATCCATTTCTATTTTGAAATACTTTCACTATGATGCTATTTTCTCTTTCTACTTTCATTCGGGGAATTTTCTTCTTGTAACCGTAACAACAAAATATCGTTTTGTGGAGGGTGAAACGAAACGAATCCTACATGTTGACTGATAAAATATATAGTCGTTTTTTAAGCCCTATTGATTCCATATATATAAATTTTATTTTGCCTGTCTTTTACCAATTTTCAACTAATTTTTTATTATTGTTTATTAAATTAATAAATGCAATTTTTGGGGTTTTCTATCCATTATGCCTTTTTTATTTTTTACGACATAATTCGATATTTTAATTTTCATATTTTATTTAAAAGCTTCATTTATGTGATTTGGCATCCTTGGTTTAGTGTAATGCTGCAGTTATTATTATTAAAATTACTGATAGATTAATGGCGAAAATGCTCAAAAACTCTGCTCAAACTTGAAGCAAATTTAAATTTATGAGAAATGAGAAAGCCGTTGGCACCGGAAGAAGTAGGTACTTAAGAATGCCAATCGAAAAGTGCAAAACAAAAGGAAAACAGCAGAAAATTTGACAAATATCAAATCGTGTATGTTAGCAAAACCAATACAATTTTTTTATAAATACATTTTATAATTTTTAAGTTCACACAATATCTATCTATCTGCTATCTTTTATTTAGAACTTTTTAATTAAAGGAAAACTAATTATATGTTAAGGGCTTAACTTCATATTTTTTTAATTTGTTCTCTAACAATATATGTTCTATAATTTTTTTCATTTAATGGCACAACGCCCGCAGGACCTAGGCATCCACAAATGTTGTGCGTGTTATATTTGTACATAAATGGAAGGGACCCACAGTTTTATGCCGAATCCGAATGGCGAAGTGAAACCTTTTCATAGGCAATTTTTACTCTTGAAGGTTTGCCATTGTCCGCCAAGAAGTGGTGCTGTGTAAAAAAATCTTTTTTCCTACGTTTTGATTTTACATATGCCGAGATTTGAACCCCGGACACTCTATGTAATAGTCCAACGAACTACCACTACGCCATAGCGACCAGCATATTTTTATTATTTAAAAAAATAAATATTTTAGCCATTTCGGGGGCTGCAGCTCCCATTTGCCCTCGTACCCCCTACACCCGCCACTGTGTGTGAGTACATACATCCGAATTAATGCTTGCATACATATTTGTGGTATATAAAAAAAAATTCGAAACTGGTTCTCTCTCGTGTCAGTCTGTGGTTGGAGCTGCTACGGCGAAGATATCGCTAAGTTATTTTTGAATAGTAATAAAACGAAAATGAGCGGAGAAAGTAAGTATACTCGTACAAAATATCGACTATATGCGAAATTCACGCGCACCTAAATTACTTATGTATTTATCAAGTGTCAAACGAAAGTACTTTTGTACTATTGCATTTCAGCGTATTATTAAATAAGTTACAATAATTAATTTGCTGCAATGGAATTTCTCAATGTTAAAAATAATACATTCATACATACTTATCCGTAGTTTTGGTCTCGTATCGTGTATTCTTGGTTTTTGTGGTTAATTTTGAAACTTTACAAAAACAAATACATGCAACTGAAAGTACAACCAATTTACCAAATTTACACCGCGTATAAAACACCCTATTTCGTAACATTGTAACATTGTAGTATTCTGTATTTTCTTGATATTGATCTCACTTTATAGATTCTACTACAAAATGTAAACAAGATCAGCTATTTTTGCAAAGTGACATTTTTAAAGAGTGATAATGAAGAAAATTCGAAAGCAATTGAATTAGTCTATAGTCTTTTGTAAAATTATCAACCTCCCTTATTCTTCTTTTAAAGCCACAACAGCCCATGGGAGAGCCTAGGCCACTCATATTGTTCGTGTTATATTTTTAAATGAATGGCGTAGTAAAAAGCTCTTCTTAGGCAATTTTTATTCTTGTAGGTTTGCATTGCCTGCCAAAAAGTGGTGCCGTGTAGACATTTTTTTCTACCTTTGAATTTTGTTTTTGCCGAGACTTGACCCTCGGACGCAGTGCGTAGTAGTCCAGCGCACTACCAACTACGCCACGGCGATCAACCTCCCATACAAAGGATATATTCAAAGCGCAATATCAAAGTAAATTCAATGCACACAGTTGAAATAGCTTCAAAATAGCTATGGCGTAAAGTACCATCATTGGGCAATAACCACGCCTACCTCTTACAAGAGGTTAAAAGCAAAATTTGGGATACTGACTTACTTACATGCTTACTTAGCTGACACTACAACCGATGATCGGTCTTAACAGCCTCTATAAAGCTTCGCCAGTCGCCTGTCAAGTGCAGTCAGTTCGCTCATTCCAACGCAGATTAGGACATCCTCTTTTGGTGTTCCTCCACCATGGCTCGAATAAAACACACTTCAGTGTCGGCGTACAGCTCATCGTTCCATCTTATTCGATTTACGGACATTCCAGGTTCATATCCGTAAATCGTTGTCCTTTAAGCGTTTGCGGGAGTCGTCAATATAAGGAGGTTCCATTTCTGAGGCTTCATTTGAGGATTCATTGGGGAATATTTTACCGTGGTGGGTTCCAAGCCCGACGCACAACTATCACTTGCTATCACTTTTATATTTTGCATCGAAATCCTTCTAACATTTTGTTAAATATTTAAATATTTGTTAGGCGGATTTTGATGCTGAAGAGTGATTACGCCATGTACGCTCCATCAGCGGCGGCCGCATGCACGAAATCATATTCAAACATTAATGCCAAAAAATTATCTTTAAAATGAAGTTAGTTTCATGGTTATTATAAACATTTTTCTGTGTTTTATTTCAATTTAAAGTTTTCCACCTTTAACAAAAAAAAAACACCCTATGTTATTTTCTCTACATTGGTCTATCTGGTCTAACTTGAATATTGACTATTTAAAATATTTACTTGTTGCATTTAAAGAAACTTATTTGCTGTGATTATGTATCTTGTGTGAAATTATTATACATTTTCCGCAATTGTAAATATGTAATGCTAGCAGTCGAGCCTGAACATCAAATACCGTCGTACGATCCCTTGAAGAAAAGAACGGTTTTTTATATTTGAAGTAGTTGCCGGATGAAATTTTGCCATCGCACTTGCACGCACATACAGGAGAACTAAGAACTAACTACCACCATATTTTTGTACAACTGTGAGTGGTTTATATTCTCTTCTGAAAGCATATAGTTAGAAGTTGTTATTTTAGATACATTTGCGCTGTAGATACATTTGTATAAGATTTCGCTTGTAATTCTCATACACTTTATATTCCATTCCACTCATATAGTTTAATTTGAGCTGCAAAAAACATACTTACCTGGCGTAGAGATTACCGTGATCATGAAGGCGGTTCCTCCGGAGTGAGGCTTGGCCATTGCACTTCGGTTGAGTTGACCTCCGCGATTATTCCTAATGCGAATAACTCGTGCGTGTAATTTTTGGTAGCCGGGAATGGCGTTCGCGCCGTCCCGACATAAATAATACATTCCAGATTTAGATAATCAGGTTGCGTTTTTCGTAGAATTTTAGGTAACAACTTTTTATTTGTCTTGGTAAATTTTGTTTTTTTTTAATTTGGGAAGGTTTGGTAACTTGTAATAGTAAGACATGAGTTTTTTAAGCATATGTTAATATTCATGATTGTGTTTTGTTTTTCCGTGACCCCACCAGTTTTTTTTCAAATGAACATATCTCTGCTATATAGTTTTACGTCTGACTATTTCTTTATATAAGTAGGCGTGGTTTCACAAAAAAACGCATGATTTATAAAGTTTGTCTACCATGATGTTGCGTCTTCCACAACAATTTTTTTTTCCAAAAATCAAATAAGATTCAAATTTCTGGTACCAAAAAATTTACAAATTAATAAATAATAATTTATATAATTGACTATTGAATGTACCTATAGACTAGCAGTATACTAAAATGCAAGTAAAAATATTAGGCAATTTAGAAAACATTCCACAAACTACTTAGCTATTTATTACATATGTCATCCTCTAACTTTTTAGCTTGGAGATATCCGACCTAATCGTAAATACCATAACTTCGAGTGAATAGCACAGCAGACACATTAGCGCAATTTTGCATACCATTAGGCAACACGTAAGTTTCCAGACTGAAGCTTCAGAAATATAATATGTTTGACGGCTGCAGCTTCGACGTTGTTACGGATACCAAATTTCTTAATTGCCTTGCCTTTTGGCACACATCGAGCTTAGTTGGTAGAACGCTCACGTTTCACGTATCCGTATCTATTGTGCTTCTTGTGTCCTCCATTACCATGTTTCTTAGCTATCTTGTATTAACTTCTTGAAGCATTTGCCTTTTGTTCGTTTTTTCTTTTAATGGCACCAGAAGAAAAACTTGTACCGCTTTTGCTCTAAAATAACATTTATATCACTTTTTCTTAACTTAATAAATTTCATACATATAATATCAAAGGTACCTCTAAAATTACTTATGATGTAAATCATTTAAAATATTACTGTAATTTCACTCTTTTCAGCATGTTGCCATGGCCCTGGTTATGCTACGCCCCTTGATGCAATGAAAAATGGACCGCGTGAAAAGTTGCTCTACACTGTAACAATCCAACCCAATGTTGACGAACCTCACGGTGATTATTTGTCAACCGTTGATGTCGATCCCGAAAGCCCAACTTACTGTCAGGTGCAGATTAATTAATAGAGAATTTGCAATTAAAACATTCTAATCTGTGAAACGTTTTAACAGATTATACACCGAACTTTCACGAATCGCACAGGCGATGAACTGCATCACTCCGGCTGGAATGCGTGCTCCAGCTGTTATTATGTCGATAAGAATGCGCAAAAGGTGCCGAAGCGTGATAAGTTAGTGTTGCCAGCAATAAACTCGGATTTCATTTACATTTTGGATGTGGCCACTGATCCACGTAAACCTGAAATCTGCAAAGTAATAGATGGCAGCGTGCTCAAGAGTCATAATGTTACCGCTCCCCATACCACGCACTGTTTAGCCAATGGCAACATCATGATTTCAGTTATGGGCGATGCTGAGGGCAATGCCAAAGGTGATTTTATTATCTTTGATTCAGAATTCAACTGTGAAGGCACGTGGACAAAAGGTGACCGTAAAGCCGTGTGCGGCTATGATTTCTGGTATCAGCCATATTTTGATGTCATGGTATCTTCGGAATGGGGGGCTCCGAAATTATTTAAACGGTGAGTTCGTCATAGCTAAGCTTACAAATATTAAACCTACACTTACTTATGCAGAGGTTGGAAGGACTCAGACATGAATGATTTAACTCAATACGGCTGCCGTCTAAATTTTTATAAATGGTCAACTCAAACTTTATACCAAACTATAGACTTGGGTTTGGATGGATTTACCCCATTAGAAATCCGATTTATGCACGATCCTAAGAGACCAGAGGGCTTCGTTGGCTGTGCGCTAAATGCAAAAGTTTTCTACTTTAAAAAGAAACCGGATTCCGATGAGTTCGATTGCAAGAAAATCATCGACATACCCCATAAATTACTCGACAATGGCAGCGGAACTCCGCGGCCGATGGGCGGCATGATTTCAGACATTATTATGTCACTGGATGATAGATTCCTTTATGTCAACTGTTGGCAGCACGGAGATGTACGCCAGTATGATGTTAGCGATCCGGAAAATCCCAAGTTAACGGGGCAACTATTTTTGGGTGGTGCCATTTGCAGTGATTTAACTGACGTGAAGGTGGTCGAAGACAATGAACTATCGGTAAGCGTATGCACTTTCACAGCGAAAAAAAATACACTCACAGAAAAAGCGAAATAAAATGATCAACAATCACACACGGCACTGTTCGTTCTGTTATTGAATACGAGAAGAGATAATAAAGTGACTCCACAAAACAATTTTCCTCTATTTCTTTCGCTTTGCACCCAGCGCAGAGTTTAATCAAAAGTAGTAATTAGAAGAAAATAAAATAACCAAAGTTACCAGCAATTTAGTGATTGCAATACAAAATTGATTCTTTGAGTACACCTACCATACTTAAGACCAAATTATAAGCATCTTTGTATTTACGTATTTTGTGTAGGAGCGACCACCAGCGCGTTACATCAAGGGACGTCGTCTGGAGGGAGGGCCGCAAATGATGCAACTATCACTGGACGGCAAGCGGTTGTACGTATCATCGTCACTGTATTCTCCCTGGGACAAAATGGTATGTTTTTATGCGCAAATCTGTATGTAAGCAGGTACATTTTGTTCTTATGTTTTATCTCCTGTTAACATAGTTTTATCCGAAAATGGTTGAAAAAGGTGGGCATATGTGCTTAATTGAAATCGATGGTGTCAACGGAGGCATGAAACTAAATGAGGAGTTCTTTGTCGATTTCGGTAAGGAGCCTTATGGCCCCACATTGCCACATGAGATGCGATATCCTGGCGGTGATTGCACCTCAGACATTTGGCTTGCTAATTGACGCACGTAACTTTGAATCGAAGTAAACGTCAATGCTAAAGAAATGCGCCAACGTTAGGACTGGCTCATTGAAAGAGTCTTTGCTAATAAATTCGAGAGGCGTACATACATATCGCATGATCTGTCAAATGCTATGCTATTTACATTCCGGTCAATAAATTTTTGTATTTTCGGTTTTATAATTGTAATTAACTAATAAATATATCATTTAAAAATAAAAATACATAAATCCAAATGATTTTTATTCACTTAAAACAAATGACTGTTAACAATGTTGCATCGGTCATCGATCCGTGCGTTATGTGCGCCCCTCGGTCGTATTGGGGGAAGTAAGGTCCGTTGTGATTCGTCATATCTTAGTTTACCTGATAAACTTAAATTCATTGAATTATTAAAGCATTTCGTTTGTATGAACTTCCAAGACTTCTGAGGATTGACAGATTGTTACAGGTTAAAACCCATAAAGCTAATTATGCTTTAAATAACCCAATAAACAGATGTGTAATAGCTTTGTAGCTCGGCGTGGGCGTGATTATAATTTTAGTCGGTGGAAGGCCTCAAAGAATGAACACGATTTGTTGGATTAATAAAACAATTAAAAAAATAATAATAACTTCAAATGGTGTATTCTCACTTAGCCGAGATCTCCCGTCTCCCTTTGATGATAAATAAAATAATGAAAATAACATGGCATATACATTTGAAAGAT
Organism: Palloptera scutellata; assembly: GCA_958295655.1. Lineage (NCBI taxonomy): Eukaryota > Metazoa > Arthropoda > Insecta > Diptera > Pallopteridae > Palloptera > Palloptera scutellata. The sequence goes on from OY282450.1 coordinate 54,070,314, forward strand.
CGCAACGTCAAAGTTGCATTTTTAATACACAAATAAAATTATATTTCCGTCAACCGCACCCCTGCCCCGTGAATCGTCTGCCATCTCTGAGAACATTCACCATAACCTTCTTGCACGTCTGATACTGCTAACTTAGTTACGGATCGCCGAACTAATCCTCCTATTGAGTGGTAAGAGTCATGATTGATCCGGATTGAGTTTTTTTTTTTTTATTTATACATTCAACACTCAGGGTGTACCCCTATGAATGCAGAGCATTGTGTTGAATGGAAGGAAGATTGATAGGTGGGAGAAAGAAGGAGGGAGAATCAGAGACGGAATGCAATCACACAGTTGCCAGATCAATAAGTCTGCCTCGCAAATGGAAACCAGTGTCACAGCAGTAAGCGGTTTGGAGGGACGATTCCATTTTGTTTTGCGTGCCAAATCAGAAAGATATTCGGCTACCCAGCGTTTCCAAAAACTATTCTTCAGATTATGCTTTATGCTTTAACAGTCTCGAATTAATTATATTTTCGGAATCAACTAGTAAGCTATGTTGCGTTTATAGCATTGGTTCATGTTCTTCTTACATATCATACAATGAGCGCTTTAAAGACTGAACAAGTTGTTCCCAGGCTCCTCCAGCATTGCGGTCTGATGGTGTGTTGAATTTGCACTTGATATCTAGTTGCGTAAAAGAAGCAGATATTTTGTTCTGGTAAATAAAATTATTTTCTGTGCCACCCATCTTTACTCTTTTCGACATGGTACGGTGACCTGAAGGCCGTCAAGATAGGTTGCACATATGGCGTGACTCTATCGATAGGCAATATACCCATCATTGGCTGGGTTGGCTTAGATTTGCGAGTCTTACATGCATTGCATTTCGCTTGCACACTGTTGACTATAGTAGAACTCGAGGAAAAGGAATCCAAAATTTAGGTCGCACTATATGCCATGTATGCTTGCTTGTCTGTGTATTGATTTGAAGAAAGCGCTCATGGTACATCTCAATTGATGGTCGGTCATGTGACTTTTTACGCTTCCTTTGATGTAACAAAATGAGAGACTTAAGCGCAAAAACAGTTCCTGCGCGGTATTCTAAATAGTTACTTACAGTTTCAATTTTATTTGCAAGCTAATATAAATGTAAACAAATGTAAATTTTGTACTTATTTCTTTGCATACATTTTCACTATAACTGTAGAATTTTGCTAGTAAAAGAGAATTATTGCTAACCCTGTTTTGATCGCGTGATTTCATATCGAAAGCCAAATTATTTGATGACCGTGCCGTTCACATTTTACTCTCCCGCTCTCTCTCTCTCTCTCTCTCAATTTTTTGCTTTATATTGAAAAAACAACAAATCGTACCCATAATGTGACCGTCTAATCTACATGTCTATCTAAAATTTAAATTTTTATATGATTTGCCTTCAAGAGATAAATTATTTGAAAGTGTTTTGCCCAATATTCAATTGGAACTGGATTGGCATTTAAGAAAATTTTTGGACACATCATTGAGGCAACAATTATTAACGAAAAATTCAAAGGAGAACATGTTTTCTTACTACGAATATCAATAATACCAACAGATGCACCAATTCATTTGCCACGGACCATCAAGGCTAGTGTATGCAAATACTTATGTAGTTCAGATTTGGAAAACTCGTGTTTCTCCCCAGGAGAGCTTTATGTAGCCTGCTCACGTGTTGGTAAACCTAACGATTTATTTGTTATGCTGAAAATGGGGACAAAAAAGAATGTATAAAATTTAGTATTGCAATAAAGTATTGTTTGTGTTCCCATATGTAAGATTAGCTCATACTTTTCTAACCCAGTATAAAAATCTATAGAAAACGCAAATAATTGAACAATTTTTTTTGGTAGGCTAATCTAACATAAAACAGTAATCTAAAATAGACGTCGCACGGACTGAGTTAAACTGAGTTTAGCTTTCCAAAATGACACATCTCTTGCGCGCAGTCCTTATAGTTTCCCAGGTATTGAGTTTCTTTCGAACACAATATTTTTCACTTTTACAATTGAAATATTGTTTTTCATAAATGCAATTAAATCTCACGAATTCTTCAGATTTTCTCATCGCTTTGTTCGAAAATTACCATTGAGTGGTTTGCCTATAGTCAATATTACTGAACCATCAGGCAGTTGTGTTTACAAAAGGCGATGATAACATATATTTTGAAACATACTACAAACTCGTTTATACTATGAAAGGTTTTAAATTTAAGATTATACTAAATAATAATATTTTACATTATACGCACAAAATTAACAATAAGTTTTTATGCTTCTCAGCTAGAGTGTTCGTTGTTGCGATATAATTTAGTCTCCTCGAGCTCGCGTCGCCAGTGATGACGACTTGCTTGCATCATCAATTCTAGAAATGATGGATACTGGGAGTTAGGATGAGAGCTAGTTGGGATCCTCAAATCCTCTTGGTAGTCGTACATATTGTCATACACATAGTCAGAGCCCATAGCTCTAGCTATTCGCGATTGACCGTCAGTGTGCTCTATGTCATCATCTTGGTCCTCTGCCTCCGATTCATTACTGTCGATTCCATGTCGCTGATTAAACATTTGCAAGAGATCATCAATTTTTTGGGATGGCATGTCGGAAATCATTTGAACATCGATTTTTCTACGCGAACGCTTGAGATTTCTCGTGGGCTTATCAGACAGTTCAAAATTCAATGATGTCTTTAATGTGCTGTTCGTTCTTTTCAGCTGGTTCACTATAGAATTATATACGTCTAGGAAGTGGTTTGGTTCCTGTCTCTCTTTGTTTGGTATATTTGGCATAGTTATGTATTTGGGATTCTCTTTAATGAAACGATTAAGTAAGTCAATTGTGACCTGCTGATTCGTTTGTGATTTTAGTAATTCAACTGTGGAAGAAATATTAATTGAATTAATTTCGTTTTAGCATATAAGATGGTTTTAAGCGAAAAATTTGGAACAGTATAAAATACCTTTATCGTTTGTTAATCCAAGCTTTCGCTTAAAAACGCTCCACTCATCATTGTCCTCATTGACGTTATTTTCACTAGAATTCGGAGTTTCCACTGGCTTGAGAGTATAACAGCTGCAAAATTGCATCACGGCAACCAACTGTAGTACAATTATTTGATACAGCACCATTTTTGTGAATTTATTTCAGTGCCTCAGTTCAGATAGTTTCAGTTTAATTGTCAATTTTCTACTGATGTTTTCTACGTTCTGTTCAGCCTTTTATACTTCATCGAGTGGAACTCATATATGAGCCTATACTCTCTAGGCTCTCTCTATCTTATTCCTTTCCTCTTGTTTGATAGGAAGTCTGCCACGATATGAGTGTCAGTCACGCTTATTTTTCTAATACTCAAACATGCACTTGTCGCACAGTGCACTTAAGTTCACCAGACAATACCTAAAACCGACTTTTCGTAAAACAAAAATAAGAAAACTCTGAATCACTTATGTTGTACAAATATTTATAATCATGTTGGTGAACATTTGTGACGACAGCTTGTCCAGTTACAATACCAAATGTGCAATATCTAGCAAATATCGTACATAATGACGCCGTAAAAACCAATACTGTTATAAATATAATAGAAACCCTTCAACCACTGCTACCAACTACGACTGTTACCATCAATCCATATTGATTTCTTAGTTATCGGAGATATTCAATTCAAATGCAAATCTAAAGTCGTATTCTAACAAATGGAGGATATTTGATCAAACTTTGTTCAGGAAGTCTTCCTGATATGTAAGTAATAAAAAAAAATTATATAAAAACTTCTTATTACTTGTTAACTCCTATTTAAATATGATTGCATAAATATAATTACCCAGTATGATAGAATTCTTTAGTAAGAATCGGCTACAACAATCGGCAACATTGATTACTTCACTGATTATCAAACAAAAGTTTCTACAATCTGTTGTTTTGCACTTTTCTTTCGGCATTCTTTTTATTATAATGCTTCTTCAGAAAACGCATAAATTTAAATTTGCTTAAAATTTGAAATGAGTTTGCCAGCAGTTTCGCCGCCATCAATCCACAAGCGATTTTAATAATAATTGCTGCATACACTAAACCGCGGATGCAAGATCGAAAAACTTTAAATTTTAACTAAAATATGTTGAATTATGTAGCAAAAAATAAAAAAGGAAATGGAAATTTTGTTTTTTAAATCGCAAAAAAGCAAGACAAGGCAATTTCAAATTTATATATTGGGAATCAGGGGCGCTTGAAACGAAAATATATTTTATTGGCCATAATTTCTCATAATCCGCTCCTTTAATGTCGGCCCATAATATCGGCTAATGCAGAGAGAAAGAGATCAAGAATGAAAGAAAATCGACTCAATGAATTAGCAAAAATTTTAGAATCTGTTGTTAAAATAACTTCTTCTGTAATTAAAAGCAAAATGCCAGTTGGGCCTATCTAAATGACTAAGACGATTTCAATATTCCAGACTTTCAACAAATTTATTAAATCAGCTCCAACTAAACCCAAATCCTAGATCCATCCCTGTATGTACATATGTATGTATGCATTTTTATCACTGTGAACCCTTTAACCTGCATAAGAAAATTGTCTTCGCCCAAACGTTCGGTGAGAACTCGTGCAGTTTACCATAAATGAAGATTTTATTGATTCATTGCAAAACCACCAAGTGAGAAAGTTTATCGGGCTGGCTATAAAAATCATGCTCAGGCTGGAGGATACTGTAAAAAACTTGTTGCAAACGTACAGTTCACTGTCGGCTTCAACTGTCGCAATGTAGTCAGCTTGATCACAATGAAAGCGACAGAAGCATTGTCGCTCTCTCTCTTCTTCCTGTTGTTGGTTGCCAAATGTTGGTTGCCAAATTAGAAATAGATTTAAATTGGCGACAGCCACAACTATGGTCGGTGTCCATGTTGTCGTGTTGTCGCCAAAATAATCGTCTCCATAAGAAAGAGTGTCGTCGTCAATGTGTAAGCACCATTATTCTCAAGTAGCATCGTTAGCTATCTCTAATCATAAACAAATTTAAAAAAATAAACCATGCTGACTAAGAGTGAAACATGAGTACATACATACTATACATTGTTTCATATGATGCAGCACACACCAAAGCAGACGATAGCTGGCCCGTTGTTTTTCGAAAACGTAATTTCAATGCGATTTTATTCTTCTTTCTTCTTTTAATGGCACAACAGCCCATGTTTAGTTACATTGTGTTTCGCTTGGTGTGTGCGTTTTCTTGGCTTCTGAATCAAAATCGTTGGTTTGAGTGATCAACCTAGGCGCCGGTTGTGAAGTGATGTTTTGTTTTAAATTGCATTTGGGGATTGATGTGTCTCTCACTGCATTGTTGCGCTCTGTATAGTGAACATTCCTCGTTGTCGTCTGAGATTTCTCGCCTAACTCATGATCTTATTTGTAGGCTACAATCTCTTCACTCATTAACTATTATGTCAGTATAATATCATGGGTGGTGCCAGAACCACTGTTTACAGAAAATTCTTTTATAAACCATACGTCGAAGTAGAGGCTAAATACTCAATACTTGTAGCATAAGTGTGCAGTCCGTTAATTTGTAACCAGTCATAGCCTCAAAAAGTAAAGCTTTTAGTTTTCTAAAAATATATTTTCCAACAAAAAATATTACAATATTAGGAAAATAAAAAGAAGATCAATTCCAGAGGCACTCGAAAAATAATATTTTTACAAAATAATAATAATATTTACATAAACTGTAATTAGGAACAGTGATGTGAAATAGAAAAATGGGGATAACGACGAAATAATTTTGGAGTCTGGAATTTACACCATGGAAACAAACGTTCTAGAATCTATTTCAAAAAGTATTCAATATCACTTTTTGAATTTTGCACTTGTGTGCGAGGTGCCACTTATTTTATATTGCTCTTTTCGGTGACTGTCTGTCGCTGTCGAGGTTCATGCCTGGCTTGGCTAAATCGTCTCATAAATATATACATACGAGTATTTATACAAATGTAAGTATCAGGGTGGTTCAAACACACAAAGAGAAGAATTCCTTCGATCGTCTTCTTCCAACAGTATCTTTCAAATGCTAAATATAAATATATCACCTGAATATTAAATTTTGTTTTTAATTTTCTCAATCTGATTGAAAATGTCAGGTATGTGTATTTTTTATATTAGTTACTTACTTTACTTACTTTTAATGGCACAACAACCCATGGAGGGCCTAGGCCGAGCTTTTCGCATCCACTCATGTTGTGCGTGTTATATTTGTACATTAATGGAAGGGACCTACAGTTTAATGCCGAATCCGAACGGCGAAGTGAAAAGCCTTTCATAGCCATTTTTACTCTTGAAGGTTTGCCATTGCCTGCCAAGAGGTGGTGCCATGTAGAAATATTATTTTTTCTACTTTTTTTGATTTTTCCTGTGCCGAGATTCGAACCCCGGACACTCTGCGTAGCAGTCCAACGCACTACCACTACACCACAGCGACCACCTTATATATATTAGTTACACACACAAAATATACACCAAGGCGTATCGGGCAATTAACACAGAATAAAAAATTTTGGAAATTATTTCGAGTTTTCTTTACGGGAAAGCAATATTTACAAAAAATGAGTCCTAATAAATGATGATTACGATTACTTAATTGTATTCCAAAAATTTTAAATTACCATCACTGAAAGTCATAAGTGGCCACAAATTAAAATTAAAAGGAATATTTTGGCACTAAAATAAATAAATCTTAGAAAGATGTTTCAATATATCATCGGCGTTCAAGCAGAAATCACTAATATTAATTTCATGCGCCGATCTCTAATTTGTACCCATACCATTTTTTGATTAAATGAAACCGATCGTTTTAAAAGTACACCCATCCTTCAATTTTCATAGCACTCGTTTTATATCACTATAATACCAATTTACCTTTGTACATAAGTTTTAAGGATTTTGGGCAGCGTTTTGGTATTTGCGATCTACTGCACAGTATGGAATGTACTGTACAAGTTCCCTCACTCTCTCTCTTCCAACATCACAACAGGTGTGTATTTGATGAGAGTGGGATATTATATATCTCACCTCTCTTCATCTTGAAAAAAAATTGCATGGAATTGGATAAAAATTTAGATGAAAGTTTTTTTTGGTTATTTCGAAGATACCGAAGGGAACAGAAAAAGATCGGAAAACCTTTTTTTTTGTTACCTAAAATATAAGTACAAATGTTTGTATGTACACTAGTGGCAGAAGTTCAAGCAACATTTCTCTTGAAAATGTACTAAAATTAATTTTTCATTTATGAAGTTCCACCCATAATTATGTGTGTTGGAAAAGCATTTAGAACCAATACTCGTATATCCTGCACACAGAATATGTAGGGTCGCATATGTTTTGAAACGCGCTGTGGGCAATTAATATTTGCAAAATTAAATTAGACCACAGATTTAATAAAATGTGGCATATCGTAAATCCATATTGTTCTTTCCACAGCAACATTTTTCTTTATACAGAAAAATTGTCTATAATCACAACTGCAAGCATATGTACGAGTATATCATCTAATGATAGGCTGGGAATAATTAGAATTAACAGAATAAAAGCAAACACGAGTAATTTAGGTTCAGTTTAAATCGACATTCTACAAGTTGAAAATAATAATGTTATATTTCTTGTATTTACTCCTTGTTCCCGTAAATTTATGTATTATAGTAATATATAAAATATATATGTATTTTAGAAAAATTTCATAAATAAAAGATATTGAAAATTTAATAAATTCTTAATTCGTGATTTTGGTATCTATATTCGTATAGTGTGTATTATATAGGTAATGAGTCGTTCAAATATCTTCCATTATATTTGTGGATATCGTCGCCGAAAATCATAACTTGTTTGGTTGAGTATTTTGTGTGCCGTCTGGCCTCGTGCCTAATTGTTACTTACGATACGATTTTCTTTATGTATATTTATGTTTAACTTGAATTGCTAACCATAAACAGGTATAGAACACAAACTATCTAGTAAACAGACTATCAATGCCACTTTAAATTTTGTATGCCTACAGTGTGGGTTCATACTGTGAAAATATTTCCAGAATGATAGCATTCGCAAACATGCATGTACGAGTATGGATGCAGGCATAAATACAAACGCTCATGTTTATTTAAGAGTGTAGTGATCTGCTGTGGATTACACACTTATATAGTTATGACACATCTACGCCATCTATCGACTCCGGAATGAACTAGAATATAAACTACAAAAGAGCTTGAAGGTTAAAGGCTTTGCTAAAAAAGGAAAATGTTCGTGACAGCAATGAAATATGTAAATACGACTGCAGCAGCGGAATACAGATTAAGTCACAGTTCGGCAGTCTTAGTGTAAACACAGAGTGTGTAATATGATATAATTGTGAAGTAATTTTTAAGTGTTTTGTTATGTAATGAATTTAACAAAGCCGCAATAATTTGTGATCGATCCCCTTTTATTTAATGAGAATAAATAAACAGTAGAAGCTTATTAATCGTACCAATATTTTTTCAAAAAATACTTACACATCCCAAAAAAAAATTCTTTCTTAAAAATTTTTAATTTATAAAAAAAACTTCGTATTTAATTTACATTTTACTTAATTTTTTTTTTTTTTTTTTTGTGACAAGGTAGGGGAAATCTTTATAGATACTGGCAGCCCCATGCTGTGTTTTACTTAATAGGGTTAATGTATAAATGGAAACAAGCAATATTTTATAACTACGATTGCAAAATGACAGCAGAAATTTTGCAAAACATTTTCAACACGACGACGGACTGTGGGTTCAATGTTGCTGCAATTGTATATAACTTAGACGGCATTAACATAGCTTTATTTATTATTTTTGCAGGTATTATTCAGTCAATATTTCGGTTTAAAGATGCTATTTGAAGATCTCAAAACTTGCTTCAATAACAAATACGTTTTAACCTATAGATTCTTCAAAATGTCTTTGGCATAATTAGCGCTAAGAGTGGTTTGCATGATCATCCCGATCAGTTGGAATTTAAGTATTGTCTGCGAGCTTACATACTTGGCAATGAAGGAGTCATATCTGATATGCCGTCGATACTCCAGATTTCGAAAGGTTTCAGCCTTTAATGCTATTTATTTATATGTACATGTATTATGGTATATCATAGTAAAATAATATTTCAATCACATTTTAATGCTTGTGTAAGTGTCATGTTCAGCGCCATTGGCATTGCTTGTGAGCATAGTGAAGGTGCTGATGAAGAAACAGAGTTAGATGGTCTAGCATACGACGGCTTGGATAACCTCACTGCATATATTTGCCACAAACTACGAAATGATGTTCCAAACATTTCGGTTGAAAACATTGACAACTCGTATTTCTGGGTTGAACACCTCTGCGAAGGAGGCTTATCCAAGCCCACAGCCGATATGATTGAGCACATAAGTGGTTCACATGTGCGCAGCGGAGTACGTAATCTCTTTCTATCATTCTTGATACATACTGTATTTCATAACTTTAGATCTTAAATAAAGCAGTCAAGAATAAACCTCGCTTGCAATCATTACACGAAGCAAAGTACTAACTAAATGCAATTTTGTCTTCAGTTTCATGCCATCCTGTTCAAAAAAAAGTACCTTGATTATATAAAATTAACTTTCCAATCGCTTGCGCATTTTCTTAGTTTGGTGGAAAAAGTTACGTTAGCGATGTGGTTGGGTATGCCAGGCTTTAAAATACCTTCTGGAGGAGGGTGGAGATACGTCTTTTCAGGCGTAAGAAAAGAGAAACAGAAGACGTGAGTATAATGATATCAAGATGTAACGGGCAGGAACGAGGTCCGAAAATTCTGGGAAAAAATAAGAGGCCTGACTAATGATTTGAAGACTAGGGCCTCCTTCTGCAAGGATGAAGACGGAAATGTGATGACAGAGGTCCAGGCATTATGAGGTTATGGAGGGAGCACTTCTCGCAGTTCCTTATGGCAATGATGCAAATAATCCCGCCACTGGGGAATCTACCCCGGCAACCCCAATAACTGACGGCGTTGAACAACCGCCGGCCGAATATGAGAAGGTCTTAACAGCCATCGTTCGGCTGAAAAACAATAAAAAACCAAAAAAACGGTAGGTTTTTGTTTCAGTTGTTGTTAAATCCACCATCGGGCTGCCTGCTGAGTAATTTAAACCTGAAGGCGAAGAGTTCACAAAACGCATGCCCGAGCTTCTATACAGAATATGGTCGGATGAAAGCATGCGAAGTGAATGGAATCTGAGTACTCTGCCCAATCCACAAGAAAAGTGAACCCACGATCTGCGACAACTACCGTGGCATAAGCCCTCTTAATATCGCATATAAGGTTCTATCGAGTGCACTGTGTGAAAGACTGAAGCCCATCGTCAACAAAATGATTGTGTGACGTTAGCCATTGTAAATCCACCATCGACCAGATATTCACAATACATTAAATCTAGGAAATGGCCCGAGAGAATTTTCCGATCGTCGGACCTTGCCTCTAAAGTCGCCTAACACGATTTTAATGCGATTTTAATGCTCGGGGCATGGACACAAATTAGGCTGATTTTAAAGAATTTTACCTCAATTCGGATAATGGCTAAGCGCTCGTTCACGGGCGCGAATCTCGAGACTTGATGACGCAGTAGTAGACATCACAGGATGATCTTCTGGAGCAACCCTGTCCCGTCCATCGCATTTCCTGTATAGCGGTGATGTCAGCTCTATATCGTTGGAGGGCATACACGAGCTGGTTAGAGGGGCATTCCCTGTAGAGGATTCAGACATTTCAGGTACATATCCTTTGGGTGTTTGCGTGAGTTGTCAACATTATGGGAATTTCTTGTCCAAGGCTTCATTTGAGGATTCATTGGGGAATACTTTAACGTGGTGGGTTCCAATCCCGAAGCACAACCACTCATTTAAGGCCACGCAGAAGCCCGCCACACACATTATTTAGCTCACTGACGGGTATCAGATCGCTATCCAAGGGACGCCACGAGGAGGCTGTTTGTTGACCTGAAACATAGAAGCGCAAGGATCGAACATAGACGCACCTGTGACTGTCATAAACTTTACCTTGTGTCCTACGCCCCAGGCGTTATATTTCAGGTTAACGAAATGGGCCGATAATCGCTTGAACGTTGGAAATGCTAAAAATTTACTTGTAAAATAGGGAATTTTTCTTCAGAAAATTACGTTCAAATTTCGATATAAGAAATGTGTCTTCCACGCAATTTGTAGCTCAATTTATGAAACATGTGCGTGAAGATATTTATTGGATAAAAAAACCGTTCTCGTACTCCTATGTGCACGCAACCTACAAAATTGAAGCTGTTGTTCAAAGTTTGCCCGAAGAACCAACCACATTAACTCGCCGTCGTTCTCAGGAACTGAACATTTTACATAAAGACCTCGGTGTAAATCCGCACAAAGTTCAATTGGTACAACAACTGAAGCCACATGACCCTCAGCAACATTTACTGTTCGCCAATTGGGCTCTGGAACACCGATTGCAACAATCGATCTATTGCGCAAATCGCTTTATTAGAGGTTTTGGTGATGTGCATTGGCCACCACGCAATTGCGATTTGACTCCGGTGAACTATTTTTTGTGGGAAGCCATTTCAGATAAGTGTTACGCTAACCATCCAGCAACGATTGAGGATCTTAAGGACGGAATTGATGTAACCATCGATCAACTACAGCTCCGTACAGTCGAAAAGGTACTGAAAAATTGTGTTAATCGTATGCGCTACTGCAAAGCCAGCCGACGAAGTCAGTGTTCCACAATTAAGCAGAAACATTTTTCTTTAGAATAATAAAAACGGCTTTGGAAAGAAATTATTCGTTTCTTATTTACACTAAAATCAAATTCTAAATTTAGAATGGTCCACCCGGTATATATATTTTAGGAAACCGACACTAGCAATTTGGTTACAATTCATGTTACTGTAAAGCCTACAGACACTGAAACAGCAACTGTAACTTAGGTGCAAACTTAATTTCCTTAAAATTTTCTGAAGTGTTCTTAAAATTTTCTTTAATGTTTTGTGTTGTATATTGCAAACTATTTTGTAATTTGGGTTAGATTTTCATAAAAAACAAAAGCACATCATTATACAATTCGTCAAAGTGCAAATAAACACTTACGGCCGGTTGCTCAATGTCAACTTTAACTGGCAGTTCTGTTCTCTTAACCGTCGGTTGCAGTTTCGATTAGTTCGTAACATTGAGAAAACGGCCCCGAGATGCAAAAGATCGCTATACACACTGCAACTTGGCCAAACATAACGAAAATAGATTACATTTTTAAATTGACAAACGCAAATCATCCACGTAACATCTTGAGCAGTAAAGTACTTAGAAAAAAAATAATAATATCGCTCGTTTACTGCAAGACTTGCTCAAAAAACAAAATAGAACATATCTTCTGAGAACTCAATTTACTTATCACTCCATACAATTGATAATGACTCGTCTCACGTGAAGAATTCAGATGATTGTGATTTTGTACACAAGATAAAGCACTAAATAACAGCCGAGCATACAGACTTACCAAAAAATAATAAATGTTTTTTTTTTGGTTTATGACAGCCACGTAGCAAACGAGCGATATGTTCTCAAAAATATTGGGAATAAATATTTTATATTACCATAAAAGAAGATAAGAAATTTAACCCTTAACATTGGTCCAACGGACATCCAAATCCCAAACTGTAAAACTATGACCGTTAGCACGAGTAACAAACTACATGATTAACCCTGTACGGAGTAAACTATGTACCTGTATATACTTAGTAGTGCTACTTCCCGTTAAAACCAAATAAAACAGCAGCATTGACAATAACTAATTACGTAACTTCATACAAACATTCCAAACAGATTCTTAAACAATTGTAGCTTATAAAATGTATCTTCCTGCCAACTGTGCAATGTAAATTATTCACGTTATAATAAAATTGCTCAAGTGTTGAAATAATTCTATTGATAAATATTTTGATGGACTTGAATATTCCTGGTGAAATGGTGTTGATTGGTTTTCTGCTTGCGCAGACATGTAATGGATTTCAATATAATTACTTTTTTAAGTGTGTGTGTGTGTGTGTGTACGAGTATGCGTGTGTGCATGGGGGCGATTAAAATTTTTCGATTGATGTTGTTGTTATCTGAGTTGCATTCGCAATCAGCTCATTCTAGCTATGTACATACGTACGTGTGTACGATTTACTCTGCTGAGGGGGATGGATGTACTCTTTGAATCAAAAATCTCGGAAAATCGAAATGCAAATGGAAAATCGAATGGTGAAAATCACACTGGCTGCCACAGCACGATGATAAATACACATACATTGAGAATATGTACATATATAATTTCATGCAATACACACAGTTTCAATGTAAACAACAACAAGAAATTTATTATAAAGTAAATTATAATTTTTATTTGCAATTATCTTTATCAATTACATTTTTAAAGCATAGTTTTTAAAGTCCCATGTACTCTTATTAGGATTGCCATTCGTACTGATTTCATCAGTCCAAGTACTGAGTCAATAATTTTTTACTTTTTACTGATTGTTTTGCATCACGAAAACAGATAAGAACTTTATAAGTACTTAGAGAAGTTGGAACTTTTGGTATTTATTTAAAGCGGGTGTTCATTCATTCAACATGGGTTAGTTGAGTGACAAAACAAATTTAGTTATCTACATGCTAGACAAAAAATGACATGACAATTGTTTTGTGTTACTGTTTCTATTCATACTCAATTCTGGAATCACAAATAATCTAAATTTGATATTCTTTCACGAAAAAACAGTTTAAAATACCACTGACGAATCTGAGATACTATATTTAAAAAAGTAACTTTCATATGTATTCAAATAAAATTGGTTAACCTTCAAACAGGGTAATCTTCATAATCTTTGTGGCGGGCCAAAACTAAGCAATTACTAAAAGACAAGGCTTTATGAGCTTGTAACTCCTCGCTTATTGTTACTTCGGTATGAGTAATAAATATAATCAAAGTTTGCAGGACAAGTGAGCTATGTATACAACCTTGTGCTATCATGTCTTTTTCCCCAATTTTTCTTAAACGATGAAAACAAGGCATCGGTATACGTAATATGTTTTGTAAAAGAATAAGAGAGACAAAAATGTTAAAGTACCGATTTATTTTGTTTCGAAAGAATGCAATTAAAGAGTAGCATCGATACTTTTGCTATTCAGTATTTTGCTTTGCTTTTATTTTTAAGAATTGAATTAATTAATAATGAAAAATGCGGCAAAAGTTCAAGAGTGATGCAGAGCATACTGTTGCTGCATCGAGTGTAAATAGGGGCAGTAGGAAAGTAAAATTGCAATTCAAACCGATAAAAAAAAGTGAAAACTAAGTGCACCTATTGATGACTCCAAAATATTGTTTTATGTTTATTATAAATTTATTTATTAAAAATGAAAATTCAATTAAAAAAATTAAATATAAAAAATAAATGAATTAAATTTTAAACATTATTAAAACGAGGAAAACCACACCGAAGTAACTTAAAATAGAAGTCATTAGTGAGAGTCCTTAGTCAAGAAAAAAAAGGGATGCCACTAATTTGTTCGTGTAACAATTTGGTGACAACTGGGATGAGTTGACCTATATGACGTTGGCCGACAAAATCGAGGTATTGCGATTTAAAAAGAAGGAATCGTTTGAAGTTCGTAACGAGGTGAAACGAAGTCAATTTGCAACGTTAAGAGGTCTACAGAAAAATAATAAAATATCAATCAAATATTAAGCATGATGTTGTTTTCGTTTTATTTAAAAGTCAGGATTAATATTTTAAATAATTTTTAAAAATTTTGCCCATGTGACCAATCTCACAGTGTGTAGGTCAACTTCATGCTCAACATTTGATTATTTTATATTATTTTCGTAACGTTGGAAATTAACTCCCTTGCACCTTCCATCAATAGTCTATTGATTAAAAGTTTTCGTTTTATTTAAAAGTCAGGATTAATATTTTAAATAATTTTTCAAAATTTTGCCCATGTGACCAATTTCACAGTGTGTAGGTCAACTTCATGCTCAACATTTGATTATTTTGTATTATTTTTCTGTAGACCTCGTAACGTTGGAAATTAACTCCCTTGCACCTTCCATCAATAGTCTATTGATTAAATGTTTTCGTTTTATTTAAAAGTCAGCATTAATATTTTAAATAATTTTTCTAAATTTTGCCTATGTGGCAGGAAACCTAAATCACTACTAGATTTTAGACCGATAAGCCTCTCTCATTTAATTTAAAAACTCTTGAAATGCTTATAGACTTGTACATCAGAGGTATATCAATAGATATCGCGCATTACGCATACCGTAAAGGTAGATCAGTTGATCTACCAATGGAACCAATCATCTCTCCATAGCAAAGGCCCGCTGACAGTTTGGCGGCATACTTTACCTATAAAACGACTTTTGGGAAAATATGGGGATTGTCACGGTACATTGTATATAGAATGTACACCACAATAATCAGGACTATTATCACCTAGGGGTCTCCCATCTGGTGGAAGGCGTTGGGTAAGAAGTACATTAAACTTGCAATGGAAAGGTACAAAGAATTGCTAGCCTAAGAAACTCAGGAGCTGTAAGTATTGCATTTTTAGGGTTCAAAGTGGGACCATATCTTACTTAAAAAAGGCCACGGCCTACATGACTTCTATCCTTGATTTTACGACTAGAATTCCAACTCCCTATCCAACCAGGGAAGACATAGAGCCTGGCTCTGTAACAGGTTATTCGGGAATTACCATCTACGATAGCGGCGCGAAGATGGAAGGCGGAACTTGGGCTGGTGTCTACTCGGATGGCCTGCAGATAAGGCAGTTGTAACGACTACCTAACTCCCGCAGGGTCTCTCAGGCGGAGATCTATGCAATTGAAAAAGCAACTAAGCTACTATATAATAATAACAGTACAATTTTGGCTCCCAATATATGACGAGTTAGCCAATGGAGGCTCTCAAATGAACATAAACGAATAAAAACTCAGATATGCGAACTATTTACAAACATAAACCAATACATCTCGGCGGAGGTAAACGACTTGTGGACTAACCGAGATGACTGTGAAGTCTCATGTACCCTATGGCCTAGGTTAAATTGGACGAAAATTCTGGAATCTTAACAAGGCATTGTGATATCGCCTTTTATTTACCTTTTGAATATTTGCAAAGTCTGAGAAAACTTCGTTACAAACGATACAAAATGTTTCTTTTTCTTCGTCTTTAATGGCACAACAGCTCATGGAGGACCTAGGTCAAGCTTTTCGCATACACTCATGTTGTGTGAGTTATATTTCTATATGAATTGAATCCGAACTGGGAAACAGCCCATTTAGAAAAAATTAAATGGCTGGTATCGAAAGAAGCCTTTGTAAACATTTTTATCTTTAATGTATTTAAAAAAGCTTAATGGATGATAGGTTCTATAGACATATGTATATAGAACAGTCAGGTCAGACTATCGTTTCGGAACCAGCCACGGTTCCTCATTTGTAATTTACCGTTCATTAAATACATTAGATATACTGTAACAGTATGAACTTGCCAAATTCGGAAATAGTTTTCCAAATTGATAGTATGTATGTAGTTAAATTTTTTTTTTTAATTGCGTATATAATTATAAAGGCTTAATATATCTTATTACCAAAAGTGATACTTTCTATGGGGATAACATCTTAAAATATACGAGTGTAGTAAAAATTAGAAAGAAAGTAATCGATATTTTTACTCGGTGTTGTAAGCCATCGATGGTAAAAATTCTTGGTAAAATGAGAAAAGTTTCGATACTTTACTTTAACAATGCTCATATATGGTAATTGTAAAGGAAGGATATTGTAGAAACTCTTGGTTGGGAGTTGGAGCGCAGGAACTAAAGACGGATGGCAAGTACCATAATAATGCTTCATTTATATTTCGTATTTAATATATCATTGGTATTTGTTTTCCTTTTTCTATTCTCAAATGCATAGGAAAATGAAAAAACAAGAGAGCTGTTTTTGTGCGCAAAAAAAGTGGAGAGCAAAGTGGAGCTTCAGCGAAATCTCACAGAGAAAAATACACCAAAAACAATTTTTTCAATTTTCGATCGCAAATTTCTCTTAAACTTATTTGAAAAGAATGGTATTTCAAGACCCCCTTAGATACTCTGGGTGCAATCCTTGAAATTTGGTGGATACATATGTAATTTTTTTCCGGTCTTATACGGTATGTATACCCAATAAAAACATTGCACAAAACAACACAAAGTACATACTTACATACATACAATATGGCAAGTACCTGTGCCCGTAATATTGCATACCTTGCATTAAATTGACTATTTGTTCTTACATTTATATTTTATATGCATAAATATAGTAAATCCAATATGTAATAGTTAAATACAATTTAATTTTCTACGTAAATGTTTTTAAGTAAGTAATACTTTATATTCAAAAGAAGAACAATTGTCCATTAGTGGAAACTCAAATGACGGGGGATTAATTTGCAAATGATGAGCATCAATATTGTTATTGCACAGCATCAGAAATCGATTGAATCGATGAAATGGTGAGATGATTATTTGAATGCTGTTTTGGTTGTTATAGTTCAGCTATGAGATAGTACATACATGCGTACGATTCGCTTTCATTTTGAAATTATTTAAACGGGCAAAGGAAATGTCCTGCAGCTGTGTACGTGTGTGTGCATGAGCGTAGCTGAAATGCAAATAATACTAAAAAATCATTCATTCAGCGCAACACAAAAGTCTCCAACTGTTGTCTACCAGCAACATAATTCCATAGCCACCACTACCACCAGCCCCATCAGCATCACCACTGCAACCACTCGATCACATTATACAAATGCTAATTAAAATTCCCACGATGGCAGCCACTTTAGGCCGTGCATAGTAGAATTGGACTCATTAGCTAAAGGTCCGCTCATTCCGTATGCAAGCGGCGAGAACAACATAAAACTATAGGCCAACATCGATAGCATAGTTCCGAGCAATGCGTGCTGCATCCATCTTGGCAATCGGCCAGTTAAATAGTCGAACATAACGCCTGAAAATACACAAAACACAATCAAATGTAATACAAAAAACAAAGCAAACCAAAAACACGAAGGCTCGTCATCGTTTGTTAACAAAACAAATTCAAAACAAGCTAATTTCATTAAATGCTAAATTACAAAAAATTTCTGTTTAGCAAACTGAAAACCTATTAGAAATAAAGGCATGAGCCTGTGAGACTAATTAGAGGGACTGCGAAGTAGACGAGGACGAGTGACACATTGGCAAATAATCCGTATTTAAATAATACGTTCTCATTTCTACTATACATATACAGGGTGGGCAAAAGTAATGTCATAATGTGAAATGGCTGCCATTTTGTTGAAATAAAAAAAAGTTATATTGGTTATATAAGTTGAAAAAATTATATTGGTCACGTGACCTATATAAATTCAGCTATGAGTTGATGCACATTTGACCTCATTTTACGGCATTTTGAATTGTTACTCGCAGAACACCTGATTTCTTTTTCAATGTTGGTTTGTTGTGGTAAACGCGAGATTTCAAAAAGCACCAAAGAAAGAAGTCTGGCGTTGTCAGATATGGCGAACTAGTTGGAAATTGTTGCATCAAAATCTCCATCGCTGCCCGAGCTGTGTATCGCTCCATTGCTTGTTGTCAACTAATTCTTTATATGTCTAAAACATAAATGTCACAGCAAAATGACATTTGACGCCATTGTCATGAAACATTCACATGATGACATTATTTTTGCCCCACCTTGTATGTTCATATTTCCCTAATGCGTACAAAAAGACGTATCCAGATATGTATGGTATGTACATTTATTGGAATCGGGGGTTTTTCATTCTTACTCAATAAGCGTCAACTTCTGCTTCCGTTTTATTGCACGGTGTTTTCTTTTTTTTTTTGCTACAATTAACTCGGACTCAAACGAGCAATGGTCCACAAATTTAATTTCATCAATGCATTCAATAGTAGTATAAAATAATATTAACACCAAGTTTCTTGCAATTAGCTTTCCCCCTTTAAAACGTAAACAATATATTTCGCAATCCGCTTATTAGCACTTAAATTATAATGCCCACTTTCAATTTCCCACAAAAGTTCGTATATAAGCACCCACACGAAAGAGTTTTGTCAGATGACGAATTTGTTTTAGAGGGATAAAATTTTTCCTTTGGTATGGAAAAATAATCCCCGCTGTTCCAGAATCCGTCATAACAGTTACGAATTCGTAGCTGCATTTTCAAAATCAAATCACTTTTAATATTGCTTCATTAAAAACAGATTGGTCTTTCATTTAAAAAAATATTAATTGGATTGCTTTTCATCAGTGTAATTGTGATAGTCGAGGGGGGCGGATGTCCCCACCGTTTTTAGTGTATAAATTTGTATTTTGTATATGTATAATGCACTCGAGCAAATTATTCTTTTTTCGTCTTTAATGTTAACAACACGCCGCGCTTTTATAAGGATAAACAAAAATAAACAATAACTAATAAATTAAATAATATATAATATACTCGTATAACATAACGGGAACAACAATAAACCAATAATAACAACAAAACAGCACCCACAGTCAGCTGCATTGTTGTTTATTTCTTTTTCCTTCTCTTTACATAACCCTTTCGTTGGCGCTACATGCGGTCATAGTCGGCACTGATAAATTGAAGTTCATTGTGGTAAACGCATAACACTTGCCACAAGGGCTGTCTATCTGTTTATCGGTGTCCTATTATTGCATTCCCTGCCTCCCTCCTGCCTTTTTTTAATTTTGTCTGGGCTTATAAATGTTGGGAAATTTTGGTATAGCTTTTTGTAGTATTCGCATTCGCGGACTTATATCAAATTTCTTCTCTGTATA
Organism: Palloptera scutellata; assembly: GCA_958295655.1. Lineage (NCBI taxonomy): Eukaryota > Metazoa > Arthropoda > Insecta > Diptera > Pallopteridae > Palloptera > Palloptera scutellata. The sequence continues at coordinate 54,090,266 of OY282450.1, forward strand.
TGCGTTTATAAACCTCCATAAACTCCCACTAGGTGAGACTCAGATATGTGAGGGTGCAGATCCACTGGATTTTCACGTACCAGGATATCGGCTGGAGTCATTATTTTCTTCCCACAGGGGTCTTGCCCTTTTTATTAATGAGGATGTCGCGTACCAGTGCCAGCAACAACTTTATATGACGGATGCTGAGTTCAGCTCCAAATGGGTTAAGTTCAGCTCTCAATCTCATTTGCTGCACTTCTGTTTTCTTTATAGAAGCCCGAATTCTGATAGGCATTTTACTTTTAATAAGTTAGATTCCCTTTCCGATTCGATCGCTTCTATTTTGGAATCATATCCGTGCAGTGAAATTGTGGTTGCTCCTGACTTCAATGTTCACAATTCGGATTGGTTGTGCCACTCAAGTCACACAACACCCGAAGGTCTCTATATCGAGTTATTTGCTGAGTCGAACCACCTGGCTCAATAAGTGACCGAACCGACAGACATCCCGTGTATCGCAGGGCAAGCCCAAAACATCCTTGACCTATTTCTTACTTCTCATCATGACAAATATGATGTAAGTGTCCACGCACCTCTTGGAAACTCGGACCACTGTACCATTTTAGCATCCTTTCCGTATTCTCGAATCCACAACCCTTTGAGGATAGCTCCAAAGCGATTAACGATTAGTTTTTCGGAAAGGCAAATTAGAATGGTCTCAATAATTTTTTTGACAACTTCAATTGGAAATTGTGTTTTACCGGTAAAATCATAGAAACCAGTGCTAAAATGGTAGAAGAAATAAGACAATGCATGGTTTAATGCGACTTGCAGACAAGCAGTCAGGTGCAAAGAGGTCGCTTTCAAGAACTTACAATCTAACAAGAATGCCAATACTGAACAGTTGTATAAACAGGAAAGAAATCGCTGTAATTCCACTCTAAAGCGCAAATCTTAACATAAACAAGGCTTCGGGACCCGATGTCATTCCAGCCGACGTATAGCGAGCTTGTGCGACAACGCTGGCGTGACCGTTGCGCAATCTTTTCAACATTTCATACAAAACTGGTGTATTTCCGTATTGTTGGAAAATTGGCAATGTCCAACCAGTTCCTAAAAAGTGGAAGACTACAGACCCTGCGAACTATCGCCCCATCGCAATCTGTAAACGCATGCATGAGCTTCTATGCAGAATATGGTCAGATGAAAGCATGCCAAGTAATTGGAATCTCAGCGTACTCTGCCCAATCCATAAGAAAGGTGATTCCACGATCTGCGCCAACTACCATGGGATAAGCCTTCTTAATATTGCATATAAGGTTCTATCGAGCGTACTGTGCGAAAGACTGAAGCACATCGTCAACAAACTGATTGGACCTTATTATTGTGGCTTCAGGCGTGGAAAATCCACCATCGACAAGATATTCACATTACGCCAAATCCTGGAAAAGACCCGAGAAAAACAGATCGACACTCATCATATATTTGTCGATTATATGGTAAAGCCGGATTCGACAGCACGATTAGGGATTGGTATCCCTGCAAAGCTCATTCGTCTTTCCAAAATGACACTGACCGACACCACCAGCGCAGTGAAAATTGGGACAGATCTCTTCGCTCCATTTGATAACAAAAGAGGTTTCAGACAAGGTGAGTCCCTATCGTACGACTTCTTTAGCCTTATGCTGGAGAAAACATCGACATATCTGGCACTATCTTCTACAAGAGTGTCATGCTGCTAGCATACGCTGATGATATTGACATCATTGGCAAAAACGCTGGAGCAGTCAGTGCAGCATTCTCCAACCTGGAAACGGAGTCTCGGCGAGTGGGTCTAGTTGTGAACAAGGACAAAACGAAATACCTTGTGTCAACAAACAAAGACGGCGTCACGGCGTCTTGGACAAAATGTTATTGTTGACAACTATACTTTTGAAGTCGTCAAGGATTTCGAATATCTAGGATCCAGCATAAACACCAACAATAATGTCAGCCTTGAGATCAAGCGGAGACTAACTCTTGCCAACATGTGTTACTACGGGCTCAGTAGGCAATTGAGAAGTAGAGCCCTCTCTCGACCGACGAAAATAACGCTCTATAAGTCCCTCATCCTTCCCATTTTAATATATGGCGCAGAGACGTGGACATTGACCATCAATGATGAGAGGCAGATAGGAGCGTTCGAGAGGAAGATACTCCGTAAGATCTACGGTCCAGTATGCGTGGACGACGTGTATCGAATAAAATGGAATGATGAGCTGTATGAGCTGTACGCCGACACTGACATAGTCAAGCGTATTAAAATCCAGCGGTTTCGCTGGCTGGGTCATATTGAGCGAATGGAAGAAAGCGCTCCTGCTAGAAGGGTGTTTTATTCTAGTTTTATAGAGGAACACACTGAAGAGAACGTCCTAATCTCCGTTGGAAAGACCAGGTGCAGGGCAACTTTGCTGAACTTGGCCTTATTAACAGGCGCCAGCGAGCGCATAGCAGAGGCGACTGGCGAAGCTTTATAAAGGCGGCCAAGACCGATCATCGGTTGTAGTGCCAGTTAAGTAAGTAAATAATATTGAAGGAAATAGTAAAGTAAATTGACGAAAACCACGAATCTTGTTCTTGTAGTTGGCTAATCTGGTACTATATTCAGGTTGATTGAAAAAACCATTTCCATTATTTGTTCTAAGTAGTTTTGGTTCAAAACAAGCAAATATGCGAAACACAAAGCCTGCTCCATTGTCGAGTTGCCCTTGAGCCACCACGACACAATAGAGAAATACCGCAATGTTCAAACTGACAGCAGTATGGTCACATAAAATCATACTGTACGCATAAAATGTGCTGGAAACCATCTGTCAGAAAACTGTGGACCGAGAACGCGTCCACAGTTTGTTGATGATGTGAAATTCGCATTGTGCAATATAAAACGCCCAATAACACCCTTCATTCATTACACTATCTTTAGATCATTCACCAGTACAGATTTTGGTGGGATGTAAACTCGAAAATAAAAATACAGACCATTGCATATTGCATAACAGTAACATAATCGTTTGATATCAAATTGTCCCTGAAAACGGAAGAGGACAAAACATGGCTTGGAATTCTCTTACTTCAACAAAGAAACAAACCTTCTCAATATATTCCATGACAGTAAAAGAGATCCTAGCAGACAATAAGACAGGTCTCCAAGTCACAAAACAAATGAGCCAATAAAGAAATCATGGATTTCCGACTTATTTAAGCAATCTGAACGCAACTACTAAACCAAATTATTTGTCACTGCTGCTTTGGAAGTTAATGCATGTCCAGTAACAGTTCCAACCTACTTTAGAAAAGTATTAATAATATTTCAGCATGGCTGAAATGAAAAGAAGTCAACTTAAGTTACTTTCACAACAAGAAAAGATAAATCGGATGAAAATTTCACAAGAAGATGATGCCAACCAAGTACGTGGGCATTAATCTTGATCGATGTCTTACTTGGAGAAAACATATATTTACAAATGTTAAACTTAACTGGCTAATATCTCGAAATCACAACTTGCACTACAACACAAACTGCTAATTCATAAAAATAATTTAAACTTCTACAAAGATTCCAAAACAAAGTTTTACGAATGGTTGCAAAAGCACGTCACAAACCAACAGCTGCACCAGGATTAAAATTCCAAAAGTTGAAGAAAAGATTAAATCTCAAATCGTCTCCCATAGACGACGGTTACGGAAACGTAAAGTGACGTTAAATCTCGTTGATTAGTGTACCATATTTTGTAATGTTACTAAAACTGAAAGGCTAATTTACTTCTCTAATTATTTGGTTGGATTTACTATGTCATGCAAGATATTGAATTTATAATAATAAAATATTAAGCATATTATTGCTTATTGTTAGCATGAATAACAGATTGCATATACTTATTGAAAAAAAAAAATTTAAATAATATGTACAAAATACTTATTTATCTTAATTTTATTAAACTCCGTGATTTTTCAGAAATAAAACGAATGCGCCTGTAATGATTCAGAAGAAGCAGAATAACTATATCACATTCGATTCGTTTCACTCATCGCCAGCTATTATCCAATCGAGGAGAACCAAAAAAAATAAAAATATCATTATTGCGATTTTCATTTACGAGTATTTAATTTTCTTATTATCTTAAAAAATATGTAACAACAGTGATTGTGGCCAAATATTAAAGAGAAAATGCACCGATTTTGATAACTTATTTTCTCGCTAGTAAATTTTACAAATGTCAGCCTTAATCCCCTAAACTAAACATTTACTCTCACGTTCTTCAATATATTCAAGAGAAGTCCTTATCATTCACCACCGGGCGAGATATACTCGTAGATGCTTTTACTTAGTAAAAAGTGTTTATTTTACCTCAATCCAGATCATGCAACCAGAAGAACTAAAATATTACCAAAATTCCACTTGTATAGAAGGTATCAGTGGTTTTTGTCCGATATCGGTAATTTATATAACAGATATTTTTAGGCTATAGCAGGGTATATTGGTTCTGATCGCGTACCGATTTTTTGTAACGCCTAGAATTAGGCGCCGTATGTATGTATGTGTAGTACATACATAAATGATCAGCGTAAATATCCGAATCGATTTAGCTATATCCGACGGTCCGTCTGTCTGTGGACACCACAACTCGAGATTTAAGCAATCTCAATCAGACTTGGTACAGACATTGCTCATAACAGACAGATGTTAAGTTCTGAAATGGGCTAAAGTGGTCAGTTTGCGTGGTACCTCCCATGCAAGTGAATTTTTCAAAGAGTGATATTGAACGAAATTCTAAACTGAATTAAACAAAATTCAAATAGTCTATTGAACAACTTCTCTTAAAATTGTCAACATTGGGTCGCCCCTCTACTTTCCCTGAAATGAAATATCAAAGGAAATAGTGAAGTAAATGGAAAAAAAATTGGTATACACTGTGAAAATACTTTCAAAAATAATTGATGCGAAAATTATCATCATAGGGCAATAACCACGCCTATTTCCAATACAAAATTGTATAGTGAGTCACGCTGATAAAAAAAATATTTGACGCGAAAACCATAACAATTTAATAACACAATTCAGTGAAAATATTTGAAAAATTCTTATAATTGTAATTCTCGATTACCTTTTCGAATATGAGTAACTTATATGGATTATTGAAACACAAAAATCACAAAGATTACCACTAAGATCACTGATGAGGAACCATGGCTGGTTCCGAAACGATCATCTGATCTGCCTTTTCTATATACATATTTACATTGTTATTATTCTCTTTATGGCAGACTTAACGATCAAAATTATAAGCCACATTCTTTTGTCCATACTAAATATGAAGTAATATGATATTTTTGTGCATTTATGACTTTTAAGTTTATTGCTAAAATTATTATTATACTTATTTCTAAAAAATTAAAGAAAAATTTAAATAAAACTATTTTATATTCTTTTTATTATTACTAGATCCCCAAAGAATAAAATATTCAGGAAATCGAAATACATCGAACTTCAGACTAGCCGAACTAGGAACACAGCTGAATCACTAACGGAATGAACACAATGTAAACATCTGATAGGCTTCAAGCTGCTAAGTAAATAATATTTAGAAAGAATATACACATAGATGTTTGTCATATCTAGGTAAGATACAATTCAGCTACAATTTATTGTGTGTAATTGTAATTAAGTCTATTATTTATAGATGGATAACGAGTATAAACAATTTCATCCAAACGGAGATAGCTTGGCTAATAATTACGGCTAATCCTTTATTTTTTCAGCAAACGAGCATCGTTTCATATTCTTTGTAAAGGATACTCGTTTTCTGAAAAAATAAACAACCAAATTACGAACAACAGTTTTGATAAAATAAATTATTTATTGTTTTAAAATTTTAACTAAATTGCACTTAATTTAAGTGGAACTTTTTATAGGAGGGCACTGAAATCTGGTTAGGCAACCTTTTGTGTGACGAATTATTTTATATTGTTTGGCTCTCTATGCACACATAGCACACACATTACAACAAGCTCATTTCTCTCACTCTCTTTATATTTTCTAATGACTGTAAAACATTATGTTATTAGAGTATAACACAGTTTGTTATACACAGCATAAGAGGTAGGTATGAAAACCAAGGTTGACAATCCTGTTAACAAACTCTAACGTGGAAGTACCAATTTATAAAGACGGTCGGTCAAACAAAATTAGACATTTATAGACATTGAGACTTCTTATTTTTTCCACACAGCAGCGAATTACTCACTTTGTCGAAAGCTTTCGAGAAATCTAATAGACATAGCAAAGTGACATGATCTTATGAGAATCATAAGATATTTTCACATCATCGAATATTTTCACCCAAGCTGTCGAGCAACTGTACCCAGGTCTAAACTCAGACTGAGGAGGTGAAAAAAGATACAGTACATACATATGTACTCGAATGTGAAAATTTGTTCTGCCATAAGATTTTCATATACCTTGGATAGTGAAGAAAGAATGCTGATAGAGCGGTAGTCGCTAGGTAATGAGGCTACTTTTCAGCTAAATGTATTATAGTATCAACTTTTGGGAAACTGGAACTTGTGCAACAACGCTCGCTAATGTGAGTAAGCGGACTCAATATAAACAGCAGAATCAATTTTATAAAATTAATAGGAACCTCATATTCGCGCATTGCATTGGACTTAATTTTCATAATACATCCATGAACTACAAAGAAGGCAAACTAACTTTTTAAAACTACGAACTTCGAAGGACTGTAAGATGTATTATCTACGTCATTAGACATTAGTGATTCGGTTCAATTCAGAATTTATCTTGTTACAAATACCAAATTTTCTTAAGTTAGTCCAACAAGATTAGCATTCAATTTGTTACTAAAAAATAACTTTTGCTAGTCTTATAGTATAAGTTATAAAATTTCTAGCTCTTTCTGATACCCACAAATTTCATAATGACTATCACTAGACATACATATGTACTCACACATTTAATATTAAGATTTGTTTTATAATATATTGCAACCCCAACACCACCTTTTGACTAATCTGTCATTCCTAAACAAATTTTAACTATTTATGTTATAGACCGAGTTATTAAAGTATTTTCTGCACCACCTCTCTGAAACACAAACAACATCGACTAGATTGTTTGACATAGCATTAAAATACACGCCATTTAAGCCACGATGTTGTTGGCTTAGTACGAGTAATGTTTCGCAAATCTTTATTGTCATCAACACCAGTACCAGTGTCACTTAAGCTGCCCATAAAAGTGTATATCAGAAGCAGTTTCGAGCATTAGTGAAACAAGGCACTGATAACTTCTAAACATATAAATATCACAATTTACCAAAGAACGAAAATCAGTTACCTTTACAGAAGCATTGTAGTAAATATATAAACTTTAAACATAAGAATAATATAAATAAGGACAACATATTCGGAGAACTATATTCGCGCCAAATGTGCCACAATGTGATTTACATTCTTATATTATATATGCGGCTTATTACTTATAATTTGTACTGATCGTTGCTATGTACTCTGATGTGAACTTGTCTACGGATGGAGAAAGCGGATGCCAATAATTTTCTGCGTTTGAATTGTAAGGCATCGTGCAAAACTTCACGGTCGTAAATATGGATTTTACCTTTCCCTTCCATTCCTAAATAAGCACACAACATATGCCGCTTATTAGCTTTACAGAAACCAGCTAAGTATGCATGTATTTAAAAAGTTGTGACTTGTCATAAGACGACTACAATTTTATGACTTTCGTCGGAGGAAGATTATATTAATCTTCCCTCAATTAGTGGCGGAGTTTTGAAGTGAATTGCATTGCAAATTTGTGAAAAATAATTCGGCACATTTTCACCATTTGAAATTGGTATGCCATTTAAGAAGAGCTCAGTAGAGACTCCGTTTTTGTCAAAACTATCAAACCGATTTCGCATTGTTTGTTGTGAATTGTTCACATCGGTGAATACAGTCCCGCCAGCGGCAACTCGCATTTCTAGAAGCCTTCATGCATAATTTCATATTGGATATTTCACTCATCGCTCTTTCCTCAGAATTCTTTAAAGAAGCAGTCAGATGAGTGCTTATATTTTCCCTCTCCTGAATCTTCTAATTTTCTTCGTTTATTATCAAGTAATTCTATGGGTATACTTATTCTATTCTGTCTGCAGCATAGTATTCTCTTATCTCACAGACTAAATTTTTAAATGAATTTATTATTTGAATATTATGTTTTATTATTTAAATCACATACATATGTACATGTAACATGTAACTTTAAGATATCTTTATATTTATTTTGTTTATATCGAATACCTTTATAAATAACAAATATAAATAAACAACATTATACGAGTATTCTTTAATTTTTTGTGTATTAAGTCTTAAATTTTTGAATTTCTATTAATTTTTCGTTAATATGAAGAAATTTTGTTAATTTTAGAATGTACAATTGTTCTTCATATTTAAAAATATTCGTTTAAAGTAATAAAATGTTATTTAACCTATATACAATTCGTGATATTTACCCAAATTATTTGGTTCAGTGTACAAACTTAACATTTTATTTTTAAGTTTTGAGATAAGATAAATGAAATAAATGGCTTGCCACTTTCAAGCGGTGTTATTAGTTTTGAAGTTATTAAACTTCTTTTGAGACCCATTTTTTTGTACAATAAAATTTGGTATTTGGCCATTAACTTGGCAACTACAGTTTATAGAAAGGAAATTAAACCATCATTTGAAAACTTGACAGCACTGGAATCTAAATTTTTTGAATTCTGATTTCATTTTTCTTCTAAAAGAAGTTACATTAAATTACGGTAACGCCGGAAGCCATATTGACGATCTCCGGTCAATATACTGGCTCCGACATAGTGGAGGGATTAAAGTGGTACAAGTGATATCATTTGCGAAAGCAAAAATAATATTGTGAGCAACAAGAATCTAAGGAGCACCGTGCATGAATAATGTAACTTAATGATATGATTGAGCCAATTAGGTATGTACTTTTATGTATTAGGATAAGTCTAATATAAAATCAATCATCTGTATAATCAATTTAATACAAAATATAATATTTATAAAAAATATTTCCAAGGTAAGTTTACAGCTAATTTAATTCAATATTCTCTTGCAAAATTCCAATTTGCATTTTCTACATATTTATTAAATATGTTGAATTTTTCTTTAGCATCAATTTGCAATTCCATTTTACTAGTATTGGAGAAGAAGAGAGAAGCCAAAAGAGCTTGCAAAATCCCAGCGGCATATTTAAATTAAAAACCTTTTCATGCTGATGTGTTGCAGAGCTGCGCTAATATTTCCTCATTGTCGTTGAGGCAACGCTACAAAAATATCAGACAAATATTATAAATTTCATTCATTTTATTTGTCACTAATCCTCAGGCAGCGTTGATTTTTTGATCAGTTGAAAGCATGGTGTATGTATGTATGTATGTGTGTGTGTATTCAGGTTCAAGTGTATGTGTAAATACACTTAGCCTCATAAGTGAACTACGATTACAGTTTTTCGATTATCTAACGTAATAATTACAATTTAAAAAATTTTTTAACATATTTTTTTTTTGTTACACTAACTACAACAACAAACAACCAAATTATTGCTAGCAAAGAATATAAAATAATTGAAAAGGGGTATTCCATAGTAAAAGTGTACATACGCTTTACTGATATTTGATTTACCGTTATGCAATAGATTTTGTTGTTGTTTTTTTTTGGACTTTTTTGAATTAGCGTGGTCAGTTTTCTTTTAATTGCGGCCGTGAAAACATAGCTTATTGTTTAAATATAGTTGTTATCATCAAATCTAAGAAAAATCGTAATCAAACTAAAAAATTAAGGAAAATCCCTTGGAAAAATCGGAAAAATAACCAATTTATCGAAGGCGACGGTTCAAGTGATAGTTGAAAACTTTAACGAGACTGGTAGCTATGAAAATAATGCTCGCCCTGGGCGCCCGTATTCGTCGGACTTGAGTATGCAAAGGCAAATTCTTCGTAAGTATAATCAACGTTTTTCCTATGGAAATCGCCGTTAACATAGCGAAAGGCATCGGAAATGATCATGGATTTATTTTGCATCCCGAAACCGTTCGTAGATGCTTAAAGAAATGCAAATATTGCTAAGCGGCTTAACTATGCTTAAAAATCCCAAAACATCCACCAAACTAATCAAACTTTTTGGGAACGTGTCATTTTCACCGATGAATGTAAATTCATTGAATGTTATCTCCAAAAGTCACACAAAAGTCTTACAGAAAATACTTCGCTGCAACGAAAAAATATTGTTCTCACCGTTAAGCATGCTGGAGGGTCAGTGATGGTTCATGGTTGCATGGCGGCAGGTGGTGTCGGAAACATACCATTTATCGATGGAACAATGGATAAACATATGTATATTGATATTCTTAAGGACACCAATATCCCAAGTCTCGAAAAACTTGAATTGCCAGTTGAGGCTATCATGCTTCAAGACAATGATCCGAAGAACACCTTTGTCTTGAGGAAGGAATGGTGACTCTACAACGTGAAATCGAAGTTGGATCAACCGCCAAAATCTCCTGACCTCAATGTTATCGAGTATTTATGGTATCATTTGAAGAAACCGATTAAGAAAAGGCGTGCAACGTCAAAATTTAATCTAAAGGCTGTTATAAGTAATTGATGAATGGAAAAAATATCACCAGAAACAACTCGAACCTTAGCCTTGTCTATGCCGTCTTGTCTATGCCAAAATAGGCCATACAAAAGCAAGCATACAAGAGCGTATGTACACTTATGTTTACTTACATACAAAAATCCTATATTAAATAAAACTGAATAAAAAGAACCTTAAAATTTTAGTTATAAGGCTAGAAAATCGAAAAGTGGTAATCGTATGTTCACTTATGTGGCTAAGTGTATATTCCCATTTGTGTACAAGGACAAATATTTTTTTATCGTAAACAGACACAAAATAAATAAACAATTTACAAGCGGATTTAATTATTTATAGTTAATTAGAACATTGAAAATATGATAAAAATGCAAAATTTTATTCACCCTTACTCCAGAGTCCGTCGTAACAGTTTCGAGTTCGTAACCGCGACAAATCCAGAAAATCATAATGATAATGATTCCAGAGCATGAATATGTCTTTTTGGTTTGTCGCTATAACGAAGGGTTCTGGAAAAGGACGAATAAACTCGTATTATTTAGCATTCAAACCTGTTCCACGAAATATTCGTAATGTGGTACCAACAATGAATACTCGTAGTGTAAAACAAAGACCTATAAATCAAATGCTTTAAATATACCTACATTAAAGGTCAAAAGCATTAAAATTTTTGTAATTAACATTAATATAATAATATTTACATACTTAAGTACGAACTATTAAGCTACCCTACTGTAAAATAAATTGTAGAACAAAGTGGCAAGTGTTTGGAAATAGTGTAAATGCCACATTTGCCAAATCAAAGAACAGCTCATAAAACCGTTCAGCCCTTCAGATACATTTAAACAAAAATTTTATTTACCTTAACATTTTATAAAAAAAATTTGTTATAATTAAATTTTATGCAGTTTTCTGGGCTCAAACCAGTAGCAGCAGATTATGGAACAAAGGTCTAACAAGCTGGGCCACGTAAGCAACGTGTGGATAAATGATTTAAAACCAATATACCAATATATAACATAAAGTAAAGAGCAGAGAAAAAATAAAATAATTTCTGTACTCCGCTTTGCCGCGGCAGCAAGAAGTCGCTCTGTAGCTGATAATTAACGCTTTCGTACACAGGTATATCAATTATATGATTGGAGAACTCGTAAGTTTAAATTTCGTCGAAAATAATATTTTTAATTTTATTTTATAACTCTTTTTAAATAACAAATTTTATGAAATAAATATTTTTGCAATGTGCACTTTTGTGCGGGAAGCCGGTAACGATATGTGTTACACTAAGCATCCAACAACGCTTAAGGCTCTTAAGAATGAAATTGGTGCAGCAATCGTTCACGTATAGCTCCATACAGTCGGTACATACAGGTACTGAAAAATTGAGTTAATCGTATGGGCTACTGCAAGGCCAGCCGAAGTCATTTGAATGAAATATGTGGAACACTATTAATCGGAAGGATCGTTTTTTCGAATACTAAAAACCACCAAAATTATAAATGGTCCACTCTGTATAGGTACGCCCTATTTTGAAGGACTGGGCAAACTCGCGGATATGCGACTATCTGAGATACTCAATTTCGTAGAGGCTTCTGGATGGTTAAAGACACGAGTTGCTGACAGATGAAGGGTAAACAGGTATCACAATGGGCCAATCTGCCTCTGACTGCAACTTGAGTGCGGAGCTATTACATATAGTGTAATAGCTGTTTTTTTTTACATTTATGGTTTTCAATCTGGCAATACTTTTTTCGGAGTTGGTCTTTTTGACAGCTGTCACTTGATTTATGCTCACTTTGGTTTGCCATTTCATAATGAATAGACTTACTCCTGAACAACGTTTGCAAATCGTGCAAATTTATTACCAAAATAATGGTTCGGTTTCACAAGAAATTTTGTTCAGCGATGAAGCTCACTTTTGGTTGAATGGGTACGTTAATAAGCAAAATGGTTGCATTTGAAGTGATCATAATCCACAAGCCATTGTTGAGACGCCGTTACATCCTCAAAAAGTCACTGTTTGGTGTGCTCTATGGCCAGAGGGAATTATTGGTCCATATTTCTTCAAAGATGAAGCCGGTCATAATGTTACAGTCAATAGGGAACGCTATAGAGCCATGATTAATGACTTTTTCGTGCCTGAATTGGAATTGGAATTCGTTGATGTGGACGACCTTTGGTTCCAACAAGACGGCGCTACATGCCATACAGCCAACGAAACAATCAATTTATTGAAGGAAACTTTTGGTGAGCGCATTATCTCGCGTCGTGCGATTTAACACCGCTGGACTATTTTTATGTGAAGTCGCTTGTCTACGCAGATAAGCCCGAGACGATTGACGCCTTGGAAGAGAATATTCGGCGCGTTATTACTGACATACGGCCCCAATTGCTGCAAAAAGTGGTCGAAAAATGGGCCTCTCGGCTGGAATTTATTCGAACCAGCCGCGGCGGTTACTTGCCCGAAATCTTTGTTAAAACAATGGCAAATCCTTGTCTTTATAATAAAGCTAACTTCTTGGCCATAACATTAAATTATATGTGTTTTATTTCTTCTTGAAAACCACACTTCTAAAAAAAAAACACCCTGTACATACATACTTTATGCAATTTCAGTTACATGAAACAAAATATTAATTTGACTTATGCGTCAAATTTCATGGAAGTCTAAGAACTTCTACGAGTTTTCATTAGCTGTTGCATGGGATCAAGTCCACTTTCCACTTTAATTAATTTGTAACTTTTATTGGCGTTATATTTAAATTTGTTCTTAATTAATAAATAGAAATCAATCGAAAATACTACAATGATCTTTCGCCATTACATTGAAAACATTGAGCACGATATTTACTGGGGATAGGTTTTACAATCCCTCTTGAAAGACTGATTTTTGAAAAACGAACATTTATTTACTTACAAAATTAATTAATTGCTTACCTGTTAACATCGAATTGAATATTAACGCCGGGAAATAATGATGGAAGTATAAAACTCGTCCCATTGCCCAAAATGGCAAATAATGCAGAACCCAACCAAAAAATAGCCACGTTGCTGGTTTCAGTGAGGTTCGATTCGGTAGAATATCTGTAGCTGAAAATAATATATTATATTATTATTTAGAGTTATTAAAAATGACTATTATTTCGAAAATGAATGCACACTAAGTTTGAATTGACTTATCGTTGTTGTTGCTTAACTTGCGAAATTGGCTAATATACATAACTACTTAGGATGGAAACTCATATTGTGTGGTACTTATGATAAACTGATTAATACGAGTAGGACCGAATTTGTTATCTTCGAACGGTACCTTTCTCCATCGACCGTAACGTTTCGGCCTTCAACGTCTTTGAAGAAGTACGGGCCAATGATGCCACCTGTCCATAAATCACACCAAACAGTGCATTTTTCGAGATGTATTGGTAGCTGCTGAATTGTCTCTGGCTAGTCTTCACTCCAAATACGCAATTCTGCTTATTCACGTATCCATTGAGCTAAAAATTAGCCTCGTCGCTGAAGACAATTTTCCGATAAAAAACGGATCCACATCCAGCTTTTCTAAGGCAAATTCACCGAAAATTCGACGTTGTGGTAGGTCGCCTGGCTTCAGTTCTTGCACCAGCTGTATTTTGTATGGCATTAATACGAGATCTTTGTGTAAAATCTTCAAGGTGGTCGAATAACACAAAACCAATTGCTGCGATCGGCGCCCGATGGACATATCGCGATACAGCAGCAATATTCTCTTCGGTACGCACTCTATGGATACGATTTGGTGGATTGATGTCCAATAAAATGAAACTGGTGCGAAATTTGTTCACAATGAGCTGAATAGCCTGCTCTGTGGGGTCAATTATGACGGCCATAAAATGGACGTAGCTTGCGAAACACATTTTTCACAGAGCACGAATTTTGATAATAAATTGATAATATAATTTGCAAACATTGTTCAGGCGTAAGTCTATTCATGATGAAATAATAAACCAAACTGAGCATTCAAAAACCAAAACCAAGTACCAAAAAATTCACCCTTTATAAGGATTTTCAACACAATTTATTTGGGATTGAAAATATATACATACCTTTTAATAATCACATTGTGTGACACATTTTTTGACATGGGTCTTGACTTTGAGAATTCTAGAAAGTACTACTGAGAAATCCTGTATTTACAGTTTTCATAAGTTAATAAAGCTAGGGACTTTTTGATTTAAAATTTTCGTCCTGAGACTGAGTTTGGAGCGTTTGAAAGAAAAACAAATGTTAAGAGAATCTCTTAGAATTGAAATTCGCCAAATTTAAGAAATACTTATTTATTTTTCTAGGCTACGTTCCATTTTGATTTTAAAATTTGAATTCTTATCACATTTATTTAAGTAACTCCTTTTATTCTTATTTTTCTGAAATATTAATGTTGAAATTGTTGCCAAATTTCGGATTTCAAAAACCACCAGAACTCCGAAGAAAAAAACGTATCAAAAAAAAAATCCAGCTTTTTACATACATGTATACAATGCCAATAGAAAAATGCGTTTGCAGATTGTAGAATTGAGCACTTTTACATAAAGTTGTAGTTGTCTTTAAAAATAGGGTTTCTATCAGTACTGTAACATTGAGGTATGTGAGCATAAAGTAAAGAAAGTTATGAATTAGAACTAAATGAACACCAGACCATCTCAGACATATGATGATACAAGTAAGCACTTAGTAGCTCGATATTTCGTATTCAACGGACATAAGCAATAGCTCAATATTTCATATTAAGGAACGTTACTTTACTTACTTTTAATGGCACAACAGCCCATGGAGGGCCTAGGCCGAGCTTTTCGCGTCCACTCATGTTGTGCGTGTTATATTTGTACTCTTGCAGGTTTGCCATTGCCTGGTGCCGTGTAGAAAAATTATTTTTTCTACTTTTTTTTTTTTGATTTTGCCTGTGCCGAGATTCGAACCCCGGACACTCTGGAACGTTACTTTTTTGTAATATTCGGAAGCTCGTTTGTTTGTTTTCAAGACTATGTAAGGGTATTAAAATACGGCATTATTGAGTAGCAGAAGTCAAATACAAACACAAAAATTCGCTTAACTGAGTTTGCATTTCTGCGACATTTTTTCTAATGTGTATAAACAAATTAAAAATGTTAGTGTTTTTACCGTTTTTACCTTGGTTAGGTGGACAATTGACTTCCGTTTCAAGCTCTTCACATTTGGCGACATCGGTCGTTATAGTGTTGCCGTTTCTGTAATGTTTTTGATGTCGTTGTTGCTGTAAACGTACTAGACGTTGACCTTCTTGTCGACGTTCCTTGATGGCCGTAATAAAGAAGACAATTAAGAACAGTGCCAGGAAAATTATATTACTCCACCAAATTATTGGATTTCCCAGCAAGTAAATGCGATAGGAACTGCCGGAAAAAAATTGACCCTGAAGATTCGTAGCAGTTGTGTTGAAAAAGCAGCGATATGAAAAGAAAGTATGAGATTAAAATTAATTCAAACATAAGTCACCGTTCCATATGTCGCGGACGCTTCAGAAGTGAATTTCTTCTATTTATTTCATATATCTATCTTAATAGTTGTAGGACATTAAAATATTTAGGGACATTAAAAACTCAAACCACTGCAACAATAGATCGTTGTAGTTTGGCTAAAATAAAAGGAAATACGGGCACTACAAGAAATGAATATGAAATTTTTTCTTCACATATGCCTGTTTAAATTTACCAAGGCAATGCCTACAGCAGTTAACGAAACGCTAAATATATTGGTGTAACAAAGTTTAGCAAACGGCAGAGTTACCAACTGCTATGTTTTCAGGCGGAGCCTCCGAAAATTTTATACTTACTCCGGGTTCCGGGCTTAGTAGATTTTACTTCCGGAATTTGAGTCAGTTCTGACAGAGTTCGTTTTCTTCATTACTTCATTTATATATCTCAAAATTAAGATTTGTTGCTAAAAATGTCGGTGTTAAAATGTAACAGCAGTTTTCCACGCTGAAACCGAATCTGTTTTTTTCTGTTCGTCTTCAAGCACAAAAAATGTGTTCTCAATATTTTTATTTGATACTCTATAACAGGAAAGGGACTCGCCTCTTCATGATATGCAGATTAGCATGATATATTTCCATCAGGCTTTTAAAATAGCATTGGTAAAATGGTATCGAATTATGTAAGAAAATGTATTTTTTACCCAAAAAAGTGCATGTATTAAAAATTACAAAAAACATAACCTAATTTGTCATATAAAATAAATTGTTTTCATTCAAAGAAACAGAATGCACATGACAATGTATAACTAGTAATGATTAGAATTAACGTAGTTAACCCGAAAAGCGTTAACTAAAAAGTTAACGTCGTTAACATTAATTCATTAGTTAACAAAAAAAAAGGTTACGAAAGTTAACGTTAATCGTCAAAGTTAGGGAAAAGGTTCAACTGCACAACTAGGGGGGATAGATATGTTGTATTTGGTAAACAAGATACAACACTTTTTAGTGCTTGAAAAGGCAGCATCTGTCACCGCATCTGTCAGCAATTCCATGAGTTTTTCTTCGGCCAGATATCACCTAAATCGTGGATGACGCTTTAAAGCGACCTGTTGGTCTTCTTTGGCTGCGTGACAGCACTGAACAAATTGTCAGCATCCTCGTTATAGCTCATTGTTTTCGAAATATCGGTGTTCCTCATCGAGAAGACATGACTTCTTTGACCGTACGCACCATAATTACTGACATTGGAAATATTTTACTTCTCTAACCACATTACTTGAAACTAGGGGTGGAAGGCTGCGACTGGCTTGCATTCGTATTTATAGTTAACGAACTTGAGTTAACTGAAGAAATTTATCGGAAATTAATCAAAGCGATAAGGATTGTCGAAATTAACGTAAAAATTTAATTTTAACGCCGTTAACGGATTGACGATTTTCTGCCCAGCTCTTATTATAAGTAATTGAATTGTGATTTTCAAAAGGAAGCATATTCTGAAATTCAAATAACTCAAGAGTTGTTCTGATTTGATAATATACGTTCTATTTACGTTAGCTGAAGAGGGCCCTATGTATTATTATTATATTATTTTATATAGGTAAATGTTTGCAAACATTGGTTCACTCAATTGATTTTTAATGGGTGACACTTTATGACAAAAAGCATATATGCTTAAATTGCTGAACATTCTTAAGTCTGGGCAGGCTGAGTTCACCAACAATTTCAAAAAAATCCGGGTATAAATTTTGGCCAATACTTCTAAATTTGGACATTTTGCAGCACTAAAAAACAACAGATTTGGAAAATTGTTTTTGCATTTTTATAAAGAGCAATAACAGAGCTGTGGAACTTGAAACCATTTTTGGCGAAAATTCTAAATAATCGAAACTTAACTATGATCAAAATTTCGGGACTTTTAAAAACCATGTGTGCCTTTATATATTATCCAATTTCAAAAATTCTTTCCCCTCGTTTTAATCTAGATGAGAAGAAACTTGTATGCGCTTTTCGATGAGTTTATTTGCCCTGACACACCCGTTGTTCCGTACATGTCTATAAGCAAGGCCTTACAGAATATTGGTTATTTTGGATAATAAATTTTGGCCGAAATTTTGCATAGGAATCCTGGGCAATAATTACTTCAGCTGAAATACGAATTTAGTGTTGGATTTTTGGTTAGCAAGGGACCACTTTCCAATATCAACCTGATGAGTGTCTACAAAACAAGCGACATTAAAATTGCGTTAGGCAACTTTAATGACAAGGTGGGCAAGGAGAGTCTCTTCCGCCCGGCAGATAACGGCATAGGACTGATCCATTTCGTTGCGAAACCGAACGTGACAGTTAGTAGTACCAGATTCCAAAATGGTGATACCCATATTGTCAATTAACTGTCCACTGATCCAAACATTTGATACCAAATTAATCACTTTGTGATCGACCGAAGGCTGACTTCTTTTCTACTAGACATACGCACGATACATGTCGTTAACATTGACTCAGAGATCTACTTGGTTGCAGCTACTTTTAACACAATTTTAAAATAAGGTTCGAAAAAACTAGTATGTAGTATGTAGTATGTTTGGCTTGAACATTTTTTGAACCCGCACCTAAACCCAAAACCTCTCTTGTTTTGGGCTCAACACAAAGCCCTAACCCAAAATCTTTTATACTGATGGAAAAAATTCATATTCATACAAGTAAGAGGCTTTCCATCACAAGCCCAACTTTGATTTTCAGGATGGTGACACTATAATTATTCTCGTATGTTTCATATCATATATAGTACTTCGCCACATACCCGATAATTAATAGGCCATTGCCATGGTCTGCTTGTAACTTCGCCTTCTTTTGGTTTGAGCCCAGCATTCCCTTGAATCATCACAGCATGCGATTCTATAAACCTGGCAATGAATCCTGGTGCGTATACACTGAAATTCACGTTGGGCACTGCAAAAATATACAATAAGTTCACATACACACTCCATAGTCATATAGTAATTACACAATGTCTTTGATTTATTCAGTATATAGTATACAAAATCTGATAGAGTTTACTATTTGTCTTTGTGGGATTAGAAATTCGAGAACTGCAATATGTATGTAAGTATTAAAATAATTTAACAATTCGTTACGTGAAAAAGATGTATGAAAATGTGTAATGCGTATAAGAATAGCTCAAGAGATAAACTATGGTTTTAATACATTTATTAATTAATTCATTTGTTTTCTACGATTTAAGTTTACATACCCTAAGAATAATCTTTTGAATTATACAAAAACTAAATTTCGGGAGACTCATTTGACACAGTAAAACTGGGAATTATGGAAATCAACGGAATGGATTGTTACTAAAAGCCTCAGGGAAAATATTCACTAAAAAACTGGAACACTCATTAGAAAAAGACTAGGCTGAGATTGGCCAAGAAGTCCAAGCACGAATAAATTTTTAAAAGTATAAGTATTTGAAGGCAAAAGTAAGTTATTATGATTAAGCTTAGATTTAAATTAGCCTTTATAATTTGAATTGCCTAATATAACAAACAGACAATGAATACATAGAAACTACATTTCGAGGTTGAGGATGAAGAATCTGAAGTGGAAATATTAGGTCATATAAAAGTATCCGCGGTTTTTGGTGTTGGTAAAACACTAAATCTGGTAACACTATTCCTATTATGTCAAACGAACACATGTTTGGAAGGTAACATTTCAGGCTACATTTTGTGCGACAGTTGTGCAATTCGTCGCTAGAGTAAAAAGTTACATTGATTTGAAAATGAGTGAAATATATGAAGAAACACGCTTTATTACTGTAGAAAAGGTAAAATTGCTGCAAAAATATTCCGAAAAAATTGTGCGGTTTACGGAGAGAATTTGAGTAAATGCCGGACCAAGCAGTGGTTTGCTCGATTCCGTTCCGAAAATTTCGATAACAAATATTCACTGAAAGTCACTGAAAAAGCCGATGAAATTTTTCAACTGGTGGGACAAGATCGACACACAAGCTGTCATGAGATAGCGGAGGCACTAAACATCAACCAGATGAAAGATTTGTGTGTACCAACCGCCGATACTTTTATACGACCCAATATAGTGAAATTTGTATATTTTGACTAAAAATTAGCCCTCATACTATATGTTACTGACTTTAATGGTCTTATGAATTTCAGATCTATTATATTATTCTTATTGTACATACATACATACTTATTATAAATAATAGATAATAATAAATAATAGATTGCCTTACATTTCTTATGTTGGTTATACTCAACATTCCAGTGGGCATTTTTGTCTCGTATGTTGAGATTACAGGAAACTTCCTGCTGCTCGAATCCCCACTTTGGCAACTGTTTGCCACTTGCCGTTAAAACGCAATTCTGTAGATAATGCACAAACAGTATTTTTGTAGTTACTGTTTTAACGGTATCATTGGTTTTACCACCAATTATATGCAATCGCCAAATGTCATTAGCATCGCCATGTCCATCCTAAAGGAAATTGCAATTGTAATTCATCAAATATGTAAACAAGTGAGTAGCACCAGCTTACCTCACCATAACCGGTAACCTGCAAATGTTTCTTGGTCATTGGTGCTGGTTCTCCATGTGAATGTAAATTCCGTTTCGATGCAACGTGTTCTAAGCGTATTAAATCGCCATGTTTTAGCAATTGGACCTTTGTCAAAGCTTCCTTATTGTACGCCTTTATAAGCCATTTGTTATTGTCATCCTTATGCGTGTATGTCGTGATCTGTGCAAAAAGAAATTCCAAAATATTTAGAAGCATATTAAATTTAGAGAAATAATAGTGAGGTGTATCGTATATCAACTGAATTAAGTCATAACTAAAACATAGAACAATAACCGATAGTCAGTGGAATTATTATTTTTTGTTTTGCTTCAAGCTTTGCCATTAAACTATTGGCTGCTCAATTTAAAACTATAATGAAAATCTTCATACCAAAGTGGATATTCTTACTACTAGCACACACGCTTACACGTTTAGCAATCCGCTCGAACCCTAAAATTCGGATATTAACCGATCATTAACTGACAGAAGAAAAGGATAAATTTTAGGTTAGATTCTTACATAGTTAAGTACTTACTTACGCCATTAAGAAAAATATTGTTTCAAATGAAAGTCTAATTTATTTCTTATAAGTAAACTGTAGTTGGCAAGTTATTCACCAAAATTATGTTAAATATTCCATGCTAGTGATTATCTAAAAAGACGTCAAATATGCATTGAAACTTTTATGTGGATAATTTGCACCACTCTAGGGCAACAACTACAGCACTACTTCGTCGCCTTTCGCTGGAAGCCGAAGACATTGCTTTAATTCAAGAACCCTCCGTTGTTGGAAACAGGGTTTGTGAATTAGGGCACGTTTTTGGCAAGGCTACCTCTGCCAAATAACGTGAGGTTGGCCATCGAAGAAGCGAAGAGGCGACGCTTATCAGTAGTCATCGGAGCCGACGCAATTCCCATCACACTATTTGGGGAAGTTCCGACGTTAACTCACAGGGTAAGTCTCTTTTTGATAATACAGGGTGCGCCAACTTTTGATCCTTTACAATTTATTTGGACTAGTTTTTGAATAAAACATCAATCAAGTGGCCGCCATTATTGACCTAAGCAAAATGTGCCCTTTTATTCGAGCACCTCAGCCGGTATAGCGATGATTTCGGCTCGAATGATTGCCTTGAGCTCGTCAATGGTCTGAGGCTTGCTGGCCTATACTTTGCTTCTCAAATAACCCCACAAAAAGAAGCCAGGAGGGGTCAAATCTGGAGATCTGGGTGTCCAGTCAATGTCGCCATTTTTTGACACCACACTGTTTGGTCGTATTGCAAGAGACGTGAATGGTCTGTCGGCAATATTTTTTTAGTCAATTACACTTTATACGGAAACAAATCATTCTTATGTTGTGCGTGAACCCCTTCATCTCCTTTTTTATGTAAACTTCTTTTTTATTTTCCGACAAATCGAAATGGCGAAATTTAACCGCGAAAAACTCGTGATGTAAAGTAGTAGTTAATTTACTAACTAATTAACTGTACGTAATTCATTTTAAGCCCTTGGTTTCATTAGCATTTTTGCCCATTGGAAAATTTGTCTGCCGAAGAAATACCTGTTACGCAATTGGAACCATTCAAGGTAAAAATAATGTAATAAGATATTATGCTCTTAGTTAAAGAGATAATCTGAGGATTTGGTTGTATGAACTCATTTACATATTCTTCTTCTTTTCAATACCACAACAGCAGATGGAGGTCCTAGACCGAGCCTGAGTCCTACACTTACCAAACTCACTTTCAACCTGAACTCCAACCTGCACAGGGTTTGTTAACGGTTTCTTTTACAGAAGAAGTTTCAACAAAACCCACCAAGGCACAAATAAGTTAAATAAAAAGAAATTTTTAACGAACATGTTTTGAATTTGTTTATGTGGTGATTTATGCAAACGATAAGCCTTGTATGGTTCAGTTTGATGATTCTCTGATTCCAGGTGTGCTACATATGCCCTCTGCATAATCATCATCTCCATCAAAATATTTATACTCAAAGCATGCGAATTTATTTGCTACATCATTAAATTCATTCATTCATCCACCTCAATGACTGCCTGATGCTATATAATCTGGTACATGTGGATACATACTCGTATGTGCTGCTCATCATTAACATATGTGTATATTAATATGCATCGTCATTTTTTTGCGTACTTGATTGATAGAGGGTGTTGCCCATCATTTCCTTGACAATTTTCGCTACGACGATCACATTGTACCCCCTCGTAAATATTAAAACTATTCTAGAGTAGTAAACTTCAAAATACGCCCGATTTTGATTATATTATTACAAAAGTGATTAAAGTATGTAAAATATAATATTTGGCAGAGTTCCGAAAGGACACAATATTTTAGAATGGTGAAGATATCACAAAGCTACCTTTATTGTCTGAAACGACACTGGTGATCTTATTAGTTTTAGCGAGAGAATTTAGTGTAGAGGGCTTGTTAGGGACTAAAAAATCATATTGTGCCCGCAAAAATACAATTTAAAAGACATATCGTTAAGAAACATATTATTTGTTCGACCAAACGATAATTTTTCTTAATATTAACTTTATTAAATGTTTAATAAATACGTCACCGCTATACAGGAAATGCTATGGACGGGATAGGATTGCTTCAAAATGGTATCCTGTGATGTTTATTACAGCTGTCATGATTCGAGACACGAATTTAGTATTGTATTTTTGGTTGAGGAGACTGCGTACCCTAATCTTGAGCGCCTAGCCACTATCCGCTTCAAGGCAAAATTCTTGAGCATCAGTCTAATTTGTGTTCATGCCCCGACGGATGAGAAGGATGGAACGACCAAAGACGACTTCTAAGTAGCACCAGATTTCAGCATCTTGATATTCATAAGGACATTTGGCAGTCCTCTGATCAAAACACAAGAAACTAGATTGATCACGTTGTGATCGACGGAAGGCATGCTTCCTGTGTACTGGAGGTATGGATACGTCCTGTACAATACGTGATGCAAACATCGACTTACACCACTACGTCTCTTCAGGCTCAAGAAAAGAGAAGCAGAAGGACTTGAGATTAATGAAAATTCTTCGAAAGAATAAGATACCTGGCTAACGGTTTGAAGACCGGGGCATCTTCCTGCAAGGTCGAAGACGGAAATCTGGCGACAGATATCCAGGGTACTACTACGTTATGGAGAGAGCACTTCCCGCAGCTGCTTAATGGCGTTGATGGCAATAATCCAGCCACAGGGGAATCTGCGGATCTGTACTGATGGGGTTGAACAACCGCTACCCGACTATGAGGAAGCCATCGCTACGCTGAAAAACAATACGGTACACATAGGTTGCCTGTTGAGTTGTGTAAGGCTGGAGGCGAAGAGTTCACCGTTGTTCAAAAAATATATAAACATTTTGTATTTATTGTGTTGGATTTCAACACACCCCATAGAGTTCGAGGGTTAAGTAGCGTAGTTAAACAACAGCAGTCGCACGCATATGTGTACTCATATGTATGATATACATAAATACAAGCGGACATGTTTATGTATATGTATGTACAGTGATCTGCAGTGGAGGACACGCTTATGTAGTTATTATACATCTACGCCATCTGGCGACTTCGGAATGTATTAGAATAGAAACTCCGAAAAAGCTTTGAAATTCGTGGCCGGGCTAATGTTCGTGGCTATGTTTAATAATGACATAAAATGAAGAGCTCTTAAATGTTCGTAACAGCGATGAAATCTGTGGTACAAATACGACTGCAGCAGCGGAATAGAAAGAGTCACAGTTCGACAGTCTTAGTGTAAACACAGAGTATGTAATATTATGTATATAATTATGAAGTAATTTTTAAGTGTTTTGTTAAAACATTTTTTCCCCCTATATTAATCAATTTATTTTTATTTCATAAGTATTTACATATGTACTCGTATTCCAAAAAGAAGAACAGACAAAAAATAAATAATAATTTCATAAAACGTGGGCTCGACATTAAGGCTGCTAGGAAATCGCTCTAGACCGAGCGAAACACTCTCACTTATTGGCTTATATATTTATATGTAGGTACCCATGTATAGGATACGCTTACCTGCTGCTGCCTGGCTCCGATGCCCTTTGGATAGAGATGATAATGTGAATGCAAATATCCTCCACCAGTTTTATGGTTTTTAATAGTTACAACCGAACCATATGCTACATCGCGTGGCATGCTAGCGTTGTACAATGAATTGCCAATGAGTCGTGACTGAAAGGCGGAGCTGTAAAAGCCATCGCCATTGCCGCTACGATTCAGCACCATCAAGTGAATGTAGAAGAAGACCATGTACAAGATAATTGGCCACAAAATTAATGTCAATGCACGGCAGACTATTTGCTTCATAGTCTCGAACTGAAAAAAAAAACAAGAAGCAAAGAAGGGTGGAAATAAGAGAAAGGTCTTTTGTCATTTCTTCAACAAAAATTGCTGATGAGGTTTTCATCTTCCAAGGTATGCACGAGGAATCACGGAGTAGCGTGAATTAGCTCATCGTATGTACAATTAATTCAAAATAATATCACATTTGTAATGTATAAAACTTACAATTTGCTTTTGCAAATCACCCAGGATAATCCAAAGCTCGTTTGCTGTATGCAAACCGACCAACAACACCACAAACAATCCCACGAACTTCACGCTGGTGGTACAGGAAATCATAGTGCCAGTGAAGAACAACCAAAACCACCAAGTTCTCGTATATGATGCGCTATTTATTGTGGCTTGTGATATTTTAACCATGCCCCAAACAGAAGCCATCATAAAGAAGAGCAAGATAGGATCCAAAAGAATGTATTGATTCAGCGTCAGCAGACCAACATCTGTGGACAACGCAAATTATAAAGTATGTATATATGGTAAGTAATTTAGATTGATTGGCATTGATTTATTAAAACTGTCATGGTATCATCCAAATTAATTTTGAAAATTGTTTTTCCGAAGATACATATAATCTCACAAAATGAACTTGCTAAGATCACTGATGAGGAACCATGGCTGATGGCTTTTATTCTCTCTACGGCAAACCTAACGTTCATTAATGCAATACATTACAAGTTGCATAAAACTCAATAAACTGAAATTTTTAAGAAAGTAAAATGAGATGTTGCTACACTTATATTTGTGGAAGATATGAATAGAATAGCGCGCTACGGCTCTTCTTCAAATAAAAGGAAATAATTCAGGGACGAGCAATTATAAGGCATTTAAGAGATAATTACAATCCTTTGGATTTGCTCTTTCTGCAGAATCTGTACTTTAGCTCTCCTATTTCCAAGTTATGTAGCTTCTGTACTATATGCGTTTCAGTGTTCGGTATATTTTCATGCATCGTATTGCCTTTCCTTGTGATAACCTTTCATTGCCGAAATGACTTTACCTTCTTTGCGCACAGTTGTTGTTGTGTTCAGTGTTGCCATTTTAGTATTTTTAAGGCTGGAAATAGCCTTTGTAATTTCCATTTAACCTCTGGAATTTTTTCTATATTTTGGCCATTTTTATCATATAGAGAAATCAAAATCTTAAGTTTTAAGTTTTATGCTACTCTGTGCAGCTTTTGCATTTACAAATTATATGTATGGCAGGTGCGTCCCGTACTACAATACGGGTGAACGCGCTTCCGTAAAACAGCCCAAAAAGCATTTAAGTACTCGATAAAATAGCAATTGAGAACGACGATGAGAGAGTAATTGTTTTGTTGTTCTTGCGGTCATCGGTTGTAGTCGCAGCTAAGTAAGTCAAATTATCAGCTGTTTTGTTTTTATCGGTTGTTTTTTGTTTGTGGGGAAGAAATAACAAATTTCAGATTAAGAAATATCTAAATCCACTAGGCAAGTATTCTCAAAAGTAATTATCCAATTCTCTTTCATGTTTCTCGGCACTTGCTTTTCCACACAGCAAAACAGACATTACAGGTACGAAAGAGTCTGTACCCTTCCCTTTAGTTTTTCTGACGAAACTTGATTCGCTTTCGAGACAACTCTCTTAAAGGAAAAGAGGACTACGAATTTCTGAAAAAAAGATTTATTTAGAATGGAAAATGTTCAAAACATACTTGAAAATGCAAGAAGCTAAAATGCAGAAAATTTGTGTATCTATACTAAAATTTAAAACACAAAATTTCTTTGCTTCTGTGGTGACAAGAATCTTTGCGTGCAAGTACAGTTGCACTTCGCTTGTAATTTGTTCATTCTTATTTAGCATTTACGAGTGTACAATCTTACTATGATTTTCTATAAACTTCTTTGCCATTTCTTTCATTTCAATCGAGAACGTGCACATAAGCAACAGCAAAAAAAAACTTGCTCTTTCGTTTCTTCACTCTATAACTCTTTAACTCTTGGTTCCCTCTCTCTCCTGCATTTCAAATAATACTTTCTCTTTCTGCATTAACATAAATTGTGCCTCCAGTTCTTTTAACACCACTTTCTCTGTAGTTATTTTACACGGTCTTCTATTATTTTGGGTATTCGGAGGAGTTGGCTGATCACTGTTGTTACGTTGCGCAGCATCGCTTTGTAAGTAGCAGAAAGTGATATTCTACTACTTCATCTAATAAATTAACTCCTTCGGATAGTCTCTCAATTTCAATTTCAGATAATACCTCATTCTTCTTAGTCATTTTTTCTTTTCTCAACCGGAGGCAATCCAAAAGATTACGAGACGCCGACACTTTTTGGTTCTGTTGGAGTCACCTTCTCTTACCTGCATCTTATTTGAAGACGTCTTTCGCACGTAGAGTTTCCGATCGGTCCAAACCAAATAAAAAAGTATTTACTTATTAATCGGCGGCAATATTTGTTATTACTTGGCGGCACATAGGGTTAACCAGATTCGTACCTTCTTCCACAAAATTAAGCTAATTTCTCCCGGTTTGCTTTTACGAAGCCTCTGGCAACATCAGGATTTTCTTGCATCCTATTTACCAGAATTTCTACCGTTTTGAACTTTATTTCTTTCAAGAAACAATTATAGTTTGAATTTTTTTTTGAATAAAAATAAATAACTTACATGTTGCTGCTTCCTTGTTCGCCTTCAAAAAATAAATTAAAAGGGAATCATTTCGCCCAAAACAAGTGTTACTAATGGGAAATTTTTTTCGAACATAAGTAACATTTCGGGCGAAACATCTGATAAGGGAAAAGTGAAACATCTCGGGCGAAAAGTTTTTCATGTGGATCTTGTGATAACGCTGCATACCGCAAGTTTAGAACAAACCTAAATTTTATAATTTGAAATTACGTTCAAGAACACCCTCTATTAGCTTTGCTACGAAGCAGTGATTTGAATTGCACATACGCACAGTTGAATTATAGGCGTTTTATTACAGTGATGCAGAAGAATTAATTCTTTAAAACTCAAGTAAAAATATCAAAGATGAAATCATTAAAGCTTTTATTAAAATAATCTGCCTTCAGAATTGATAATTCAAAATGGTAGATACAATATGCGACAACATATTTATAGGTGTTAAAGTTTAAAATCTGTTTTAAATCCCACAACACACACATTGTTTCCATTTTTCCCAAAGTAGCTCTATACTTTTACATATATATCTCGATTTCTAATCAATAAGAAAACTAATCAAACGTAATTTTAAAAGGTAAATTAAAAATAAAAGAATCTTTTAGACTCTTTTAGACAAATCTCTGCAGGGATGTTCAGCTGTTTGCTCATCTAAAAGCTTATGAAATTCTCAAACACAAAACGTTTGAGCCAAATGAAAATATAGCAATTTACGGTGACAGCCAAGCTGCTATTAAATCAATTGTTTCAAACATTATCAAGTCCAATTTCGTATTAAAATGTAAAACGGCGCTATGTGAAATTAGATAGCGCTGTTCAGTTACTCTATGTAGGGTGCCGGGCCACAGCGAAATATTGTTCATGGCAATGAAAAACCAGAACTATGGTAAATGAAAACTTGTGTGATCATTATGCAAAACGACACATTTGCCATGCTAAATTGAGAATTGATTTACATTGTAATAAATTAGCCAATCGTAGCTGATCTCCAGTGAAATTTGGTCCACTTATAACGCCCGATTATAAGGATGCAATTAGTCAAACAAATAGATTTGGTGCAACTGACTTACGGCATCTAGCCAGAAGCTGCAGTGACCTGCACTTTGATGCTGCGATTTTTTATGCGAATGTCCGAAACTTGCCGTAAAACAATTGATTATTTTCTTGGTTCTGTGACTGATATATAATGTCGTTAAAAAATACAATTGTCATTTTAGAATTCATAAAAATGTTTGTGAACAAATTAAATTAAATAAGAAAATTTTCAATAATTGAGCTTAAATTAAAAAATAAGTTTTTTGGAGAAGTTTCGGAGCATCAAATGATCACGATGCTTCACTTTTTGTGTTAATTTGGTCTTGTAAGGGTGTGGTAGCTGCATCGTAGTGGTAGTGAGTTTGACTGTTACGCAGAGTGCCTGAGGTTCGAATCTCGACACAGGCAAAATCAAAATGTAGAAAACAATATTTTGCTATACTGCACCACTTCTTGGGAGGCAATGGCAAACCTACAAGAGTAAAAATTGCCTATGAAAAGCTTTTCGATTCGCCGTTCGGATTCGGCATTAAACTGTAGGTCCCTTCTATTCATGTACAAATATAACACGCACACTATGAATGGATGTAAAAGTTCAGTTGGAATTAGATTCCAAATCATAAGTGGTACACCCTGTACAACAATGTATACTAAATTTAAAAAGTTGGTTGCTTTACAACTACCATTACGCAAACTATTTTGAATAATTTTGACATTTCTTCTTCTTCCTCGGGGTGTTCTTTTTTTTGTGCTATTTAAGTATGAAGTCGTGTGTTTTTTAAGAATTTCGGTTGACGATGTAAAACAAAAAGTGAGCTGGTTATTAAATATTTTTTGAGGACCATTGCAATATTTCCAATTTAAATTTAATTTAATGCAACACCAAAACTCGACATTTACTTGCAACAAATAGCATTGAACATGTAAACAAAAATTCCATGCAATGTCGTTTCTACGCAATAAAAAACTTATTGCGTAAACGTGTCTTAAATCTGAGTTCTAAAATGCATTGATGCAAAGCATCCGAGTGTTTTAATACTAAATCGTTGGATAATAACTTACATTGGCAGTATTCACGATCTGTAGTTTTTGTAGTAATTTTGGTGAAGTATATCAAATTTTTATCAGTGTCGACAATGACCGCATGTAGCGCCAAAAGCCAAGCTTTTCGCACCCACTCATGTTGTGCGTTTTATATTTGTGCATGAATGGAAGGGACCCACAGTTATATGCCGAATCCGAACGGCGAACTAAAAAGTTTTCATAGCAATTTTTACTCTTGTAGGTTTGCCATTGCCTGCCAAGAGGTGGTGCCGTATATAAATTTTGATGTTGTTGCTTTTTTTATTTTTATTTTTTTTATTTTGCCTGTGCCGAGATTTGAACTCCTGACACTCTGCGTAACAGTCCAACGCGACCACATTATTTCGCTAAAGCAACGATACAGTCTAGCATATGCGTTTGCACGGTGCAAGAATAGCAAAACTGGAAATCTTCGATATCCCTGCATCGAAGAAACAACAGCTCCGCCATAACGTGCCCCATTGTATTTATCACCGTGGAAGGGCATACATATAGATTTTGTCGCTATTGCGAAAATGTGCATATATGCTGCATTTGGTTTTTTACATATGGAAACATTTTCTTTAGAGAGAAGGGAGCATGCGCATGTATGTATATTTACGCTCTTAGAAATATGTAGCGAACGAGATATTTATTATAATTTATATACTTACTATATTTTACTCCACCACCACCTAACGTATTCTTACCAAATATTAAATATGCTGCCGCTACTACAGCTGCTTCATTGGAGTGTGTCAACTCGTAAACGGTATCAAAGGCCATTGGTATTATGAGAGCTCCCAGGGTAGTGCAAAACTATTCCAAATCAAACAATTATTGCTTAGTTAACTTTAAAACACTCTTGTCTGTCTACTCCATTCTCTTACGTAGCGCATTCCTTCATAACGTGTCCCATTGTATTTATCGCCAGGCTTTTCAAATGGATATGTGCCATTATAACCGGTCAAGTAGCCTGAGAGTCCAATTAACATCTACAAATGCATGGTAAATAAATTAAAATTCGTATTTCAGGCACGAATGTCCACACGAATATTACATATGTACTACGTACCTTACCCAATGGTGGATGAACGTCAAAGAAAAATGTGCGATTTATATACCAGCTTCCCATTTTACCGAAGTGCGTTTCATCCCAGCTTGAGAGAAATTCCAATGCGTTAAATGTTTTGGGTTTTTTGTGAATTATAATAGGAGAGTTTAGTGTGCAGCTGCACTACCTACCAAACGTGATTGGGCTCAGTGACTTTATAATAGCGAGTACACGCTGTCACCAATAAGACTGCACCAAAAAGTGTCCATCGATTCCTAAACGGAGAAATTTGTTGCTTAAGTTTTTTGTTTTCCCATTTCTTTCTTATTGGAACAACAATTCACTTACAATATATGAGAACGAACTTCTTGGTGATTTCTTTTCTTTTCATTAACACATTTCAGTGAAGTTTTATCCATTATTTTCTCAGAATTTTCTACCATGTTTCATAATTTTCAATACGCTTCCTCTTAAGTATTACATAAAGTTATATTAACTGCATGCAAAATATTTCAGTATTTTTAATTAACATTCGACAGCTTCTTCACCAGTCAGTCCACTTCCAATTGGACCAGTCACAACACTGACGCGTCAGCAGACAATATTTCAATGCTTCAGTTGCTTTTTCTCTCATTTTCTTCACCTTTATTATTTGTTTTTTTTTTTAGATTAACAATACCAACGATCAGCTGGTGGTTTGTTAAGATTCTTCGCTGCTGACGCGCCGAACGTGTCTGTGACGTCGCATTTCATGTGCAGATATAGGAACATATCGCTCGTTTGCGGTGGTTAAGATGGATATTGTTAACATTTAATTAATTAAAAATAAGAAATTACTAATGCGATTAATTTAACAATTTATTTTGAGCATTTAACAAATGTCCCACTTGTGACTTTTATGTACTTCCTGTTTTCTTAATATTTTCAGAAATATTTAAATGATTTTAAGATATCAAGGCCTCAATTTACAATAGCTGATCAAATTCATCAAAAAGGTTTCAAAATAATTTGTATTTCATAAAAAGAAGATGAAAGTTGTGTACTAAAATATAATATTATATATGTACTACTGTGGGCAAAAGTTAGTAAGATTTTTTAATTTAAATTTCGCGCGGAAACCCATTCATCAAAATATTATTTTTTAAGGTTGGTATGACTGTCGGTGACATCTGTGCCAAATGTCACATCAAAATAATCATTAGTGTTTACTATACGCTTGTCTTTCTGAAGTACAAAAAGTGCATTCGGCGATTTTCACAATGAGTGAAATTATTCAACAAAGAAGTTCCATTAAATTTTGTGTGCGGAATCAAATTTTTGGTGCCGAAACGTTCAGAATGTTGCAAAAGGCCTTCGGTGATAATTGTATGTCGCGAGCAAGTGTTTTTGATTGGTACAAATTGTTCAAAGATGGTCGAGAACGCGTTGACGACGAACCACGCCCAGGACGGCCATCAACATCAACTGATGATCAACACGTCAATAAAATCAAGGAATTGGTGCTCGAGAATTAACAGTCAGAGACCTTAAGATCAGGAGCATCGTTGGAATATCGGAAGGATCAGTGAAAACCATTTTAAAGCATCATTTGGGCCTAAGAAGAGTGAATGCACGATTGGTTCCAAAATCACTGCATTGGTTTTACGAGACCATTTTACCAAAAATTCGACTGACATCGTTCCGCAACCACCCTATTCGCCTGACTTAGCACCGTGTGACTTTTGGCTATTTTCTAAACTTAAAAAACCGCTTCGTGGACACCGTTTTGAGTCAATTGAAGACATTAAACATGAATCGCTAAGCGCATTGAAGGCTATTCCGGAAATTGACTTTAACAACTGTTTCGAGTTCGAGAATTGGAAAAAACGTTGGCACAAGTGTTTTGGGGCCGGGGGGGATTACTTTGAAGGGGACGAAATAGATTTGGAAGAATGAATAAAAAAATTTAAAATTATGAACAAAGTCTTACTAAATTTTGCCCACAGTAGTATGTATATCCTTTTATGTTTTTATTCTTCTTCTTCTTTCTTTATTGGCAAAATAGCCCATGGAGGGACTAGGCCAAGCTGTTCGCATCCACTCATATTGTGCGTGTTATATTTGTACATGAATGGAAGGGGACCTAAAGTTTTATGCCGAATCGGAACGGCGAAGTGAAAAGCTTTTCATAGGCAATTTTTACGCTTGTAGGTTTGCCATTGCCTGCCAAGAGGTGGTGCAGTGTAAAAAATAGTTTTTTCTACCTTTTGGTTCTGCCTGTGTCGAGATTCGAACCCCTTACACACTGCTTAACAGTCCAACGAACTACCACTACGCCACAGCGACCACCTGTGGCGTACTGTCGTATAAATATACACATATATACATATATATATTATACTAAAATAACATCGTATGTAGGTGCATAAAAAATTCGTCATCTACATCTACATCCCGCACATATAAATACCTACTATTAAACATGATCTTGTACAGCAATCGTATTGAAGAAGAGAAAACACAAAATTTGAAACATATGTACATACATATGTATCGTACATATAATTAGATAATAAATGTTTTTCCTTGGTTGTTCATTAATAAATGCAAAAAACAATTAATACAGTGAAACAACTACGTTTTAAGAAAGAGCGTAGGACAATATTCTCTACTCCTATGATTTATTAGGTCGTGGTTATGTTGGTGTTCGCTGTTTGGCGAACACATAATTTTTTCAATCGTGCTCGGTGTTATGGTCTCATTCGAGTTCGTCGCAAATTTGCTTTTAGTTGAAATGCAGTTTTTGATAATACATACTATTTTATGCGCAACAGCAACTCTAACAAACAAACTTTATACAATTTTATCCAGATGAAGAGTGAAGTTAATAAAGTTAAAACCATTTGCATCACATGGTGCATACCGCTAACATGATGTATAAATACTTTTCATAGTTTTATAAAGAAAATAATATCCACTTTTAGACCATAAAAATATTCGCAGCCTTTTCTGCAAATGAAAAAAACGGTTTGCATGTTTTCGTAATATTTTACATACATTTTTGTTCCTTTTTTGTAGAATAACTCATTGTCACTCATGTACAAAAATATTGTCAACCTTTGTGAATAAAAGAGAATGAAATATAATACAATTGTAGGGTGAAGATATTGTAAACATAATTGCCACATATCTGTAGCATAAAATGATGCAACATTTCATATTATTGTGAAATTTGTAGATCTATAAATAGGGAGATAATATTTGAGTTGAAGTTAGTTACTATTTGAGTTTAGTGCAGTTAATATTTGAGTTCTTATTGAAGATTGTAATAAATAAATAACTTTTTTTGAGAGTGCCCGTGATTCGAATCTCGACACAGGCAAAATCAAAATGTAGAAAACAATATTTTTCTATACTGCACCACTTCTTGGCAGGCAATGGCAAAACCACAAGAGTAAAAATTGCCTATGAAAAGCTTTTCACTTTGCCGTTCAGATTCGGCATAAAGCTGCACTTCCCTTCCATTCATGTACAAATATAACACGCACACCATGAATGGATGCAAAAAAGTTCGTCCTAAGCCCTCCATGGGCTGTTGTGCCATTAAAAGAAAGAAAGAATGACTCGATCTTCATCGTTCCAGTTGTTTCTAGATGCTATTGTTTCAAATTGCATCTTAAAAAAGATGCATCTTGAAATATAACATTCATGTTCAAATATAATATTTATAAAGACTTTGATGACCATCTGGAAAAACTTAAAGAAGGCTAAAATTAAAAATAAATGCGCTGTTTTCAAGAGTCATAAGATAAGCACAAAAGGTGCTCCTACAGATGGAGAGAAGGTAGCCTTCCGAAAAATTTACATGAAGTTCGAAGTTTTCTCGGTTTATGCGCTTACTATAGAAGAATTGTGCCCGGGTTTGAGAACAGTGCCAGTTGTTAAGGAAAATTTGGGAGGAAGTGCTTTCCAGCAACTAAAAGATATACTTTGTTTATCGCCAGTACTAGAATACCCAATACCTGGAAAGAAATTGGTTTTGGACACCGATGATAATAATTTCGGAGTAAGCGGCTTTCCAGATAATCGATGGTCAAGTAATCACTTATTACAGCAAAATTATATCCAAGCCGGAAAGGAACTACTGCGTTTCAAGAAGAGAGATATTAGCAAATACTTGAGTGCGTCAACTATTTGTATGGGCAGCAATTCCAGCTGAGGTCTGACCACTCCGCGCTAAGATGGCTTTTGCAATTCAAATGTAAAGAAGGTTAGCTAGCGCAACAGATAGAGCGATTGATAATTGATCATCGCAAATGAGGTTACCTTGGGAATGCTGATGCTCAGTCACGACGGCCATGCAAAGAGTAATGCCAACACTGCTCAAGAGCAGCAGAAAGCTGGGCAGCTGAGAAAATTCATAAAGACCAGAAAGCCAATGAAGATCTCGCTGTAATTATGAACGGTACCAAAGGAACATCATGCACATTTGGGAGGAGATTGTTGATAAGAGTCCCATCGAAGATGGTAGTCAAACAACTGACTGTTGGTTGTGCCGAAATGCCGAATCAAGGAAGTCATGGAAGAAAACCACAAAGGGTGAAGTGGAGGTCACCTAGGGAACACTGAGACGGTAAAAACGATCAAAAAGCGATTGGATTCGTCGATGTGAGCAGTGCTTGGCGGCAAAAGGACCAACAAGAAGAAGTCGTGGTAAAATGCAAGTGTACAACATGGGAACGCCGTTTAAGAGAATCGCAATGGATATAGCAGGTTTATTTCCTCAATGGCAATGAATGCCTTGATCAACAACTGGATTACGAGATTTGGAATCCTCCATTTACCCCATTATACCCGCCCTCTGATGGAATGGTAGAACGCTTTAACGGAATTCTAGACGAGTAGCTAAGGAAGTAGTAGACAAAAATCAGAAGGATTAGGATGTTCCTGATTGTGTATGGATCAGCGCTGCACGATAGAACTGAGGCTAACCCGGTCTCTTTGTCTGGTGACAGATGTCAAGGGTATTATGAAGTTATGGAGAGAGCACTTCCCGCAGCTGCACTTCTGCAGATGTCGGCAATAATTCCGCCACTGGAGAATCTTTTACATTAACTTTAAAACAATAAAGCTGTGGGTGCAGATAGCCTGCCTGCTGAGTTGTTTAACACTGAAGGTGAAGCGCTCACAAAACGCATGCACGAGCTTCTATGCAAGATATGGACGGATGATAGTATGCCAAGTGATTTGGAAGCTCCGTTTATTATGCCCAACGTACTGCTCCAACTACCTCCTTAATATCGTATATATGGTTCTATTGTCAGTGTGGCTTCAGGCCTCATAAATCCATCACTGATCAGATTTTCACACAACGCCAAATCCTAGAAAAGACCCGCGAAAAACAAATCGACACCCACCATCTATTCGTCGATATAAGAGGACGTCCTAATCACCTTTGGCAGGTACAGCAGAGCCTGACTACACTTGGCCTTATCAAAACACCAATTATCGGTTGTAGTACCAACTAAGTAAGTATATTAAACCCATGCTTCCCATATTTTTATTGTGGCAACAAAAAATGTTTTATACACAAATAAAATGAATTGTTTTCGGTAAATGGGCCTGCCACTTCCCAGACAAGTCTAATATTTCAAACTTTTAAAACTAAAAACTTACTATTGGCAACACGTTTCAAAAGAATTGTGGTTTATGTCTGTGCTTTAATACTTAAAAACTTCCAAAATTATGTAATTAAAACGTATATAATACAAAATATTAACCAAAACTGTGGTGTCCGCGGTTCAAATATCGACACAGCTAAAATCAAAAAGTAGAAGAAACTATTTTTCACCACGGCATCACCTCTTTGTAGGCAATAGCAGATCTACAATAGTAGAAATTGCCTAAGAAAAGCTTTACACTTCGCCGTTCGGATTAGGCATAAAACTGTAGGTCACTAACAGTCATGCACAAGTACACTAGTACACGCACAACATAATTGGATGTGAATTGGCTGTTGTGCCATTAAAGGAAGAAAAGTAAAATGATTTACAAACTTTTTAAAAAATTTTAAGGCTACTTTTATACGGACATAAAATGCCCATATGCACCTAAAATGTACTGAAAAGCAAAAAATTATTCTTCAGCTATATATAAAATTTAAAACTTATGCCAATTAATACTTTCTTATAAAAACATTTGCTATGGGCGCCCGATGCTTTAAATTTTGATAATGAATTTTAAGTTTTATATCTTTTGTCCCACAATTAGGCGTCGTAGGAATGAACATACATATACCATAATATATATTGTTGCAGGCTATACTGTCAGACAGCAATTGCTTCCTGGTTGCAGTCACTATCACCCTCTGCACGACCCCTTTCTTCCACGGTCTACCCCTATCTCTTATTTCGTATTGATTTCTTTTGGCCCGGTTGTTGTGGCTTCTAGACCTAGTAGCAGAGGAGTTAAACCTTTTGTGAATAGCTCCAATTTAGGGTCACAACTGTCAACGTCCTGCTAAAACCCTGGCGGGCCTCATGATGCGTTCGAGGTCCGACGACAATTGGTGTACGTTGTAGGTTCAGTTGAGATTGACTGCCATTTAGCTGTGGTCTGGCTCTGAGTATTAGTTCCCATTAGGGTTCGTACCAACCTTCGCATGGCCTCCCTGTGTCAGCAGATATAACCATGGGACCATTATGGCAAGGTGGCTACACATCCGCCTAAAATAGCTACCATTAGCGGGAACCCACCATACATGAATAAGTGCAACAAAACCCACAAAACCCAAAAATCAAAGGTCAACCCACAAAGAGAACCCAATCGCACGGTAAGACAAATGCCTGCCAATCTCTCACCACCTTAACTTCTTGGTGTTTCATCCACAAGAACCACGGTGTCAACAAACATCGCAACTTGTACTTCAGGCACTTTCGGCACCCTTGCAACTAAATCAGGGTCGTGACTCGCTCCTCTGCCTGCTCGCTTACAGGGTATCCTAAAGGCTTCGGAGACTAAACCTGCACCTAGCGCTCGAGCGTAAGTTCCCTTACTACCTCGATAACGATGCCAGGTAATTGGGCCACTCGCCAGCCCTCTAGCCTGACTGGCGTTGTGAAGGAATCGGCAACTAAGCCGGCATCGACCTCCACCAGCGCAGGCCCTAGCACTGTTCCGACCTCGAACGCATGCTCGCATAATAATGCGTCAAAACGGGCGTATAGGACAATATGGTTCACCTTCAGATTCCTAAATAAGCTCGAGTACCTTGATCCCTCCTCGTTAACCGAGAGAGACCAGGAAGCTCTCCTATGAACCCAACAAAACTCTGGTGTCAACCCATCCCCCCAGCACTCCCCGCGGAGGCAAGTCAGGAACGACAAAGGTCGACTGAAAAAGCCGCTCAACCTGTTCGTCAGAACCACAAACGTAGTTCAACCTCTTCGTCAGAACCACAAACGACAGAGGCTAGCAACCACAAGGTCGATGAGGTTGCTGAGCACAGTCTCGTCTAAGCTATTGTTGACTCCAGCAATAGCGATGTTACCATATCTCCAGATAACTGGAGATTGGCTCAAGCGAAGCTTCGAAACATTTGTTTAGATGTTGTCGCGGCCAACCCACGCCCGTCGCCCCACTGCGGTGATGACGCTCCAAGGTATGAATTCCGGTGGAAACATCCTCACCGGAAGATATTCTTGACTTATTCAGCTCAGCAACCACGAGCTTCCCAATCCTAAGGGTCCCCCTCTTGATGGGCTCATCATACGTTATCACCACTTAATCACCACCAAGAAGATATCAATTATGGTTTCGACTCCATCTCTTTCAGGGTCTATACGCCCGGAAAGAGATGGAAAGTTGGTTACTGGGTATGTATAAGTATACATACTCGTATGTAGTAAGTATCTTAGAAAATATAAGTTCATTTATCTCATTTTTTAAGACACCAACCTTTTGCCAAAAATTATAAATGTTTAGACATCTAAATTCTAAATTAACATATTCAATATTTTTTAAATCTCCATTTAGTTTCAACTGATATTATGTTATCTGGTATACCACAGGAAAATGTTTAAAAAAATCGTCCAAGCCCGCAAAAGTATATGAGAATGTATAAGAGAAACACATTTTTTGGATAAAGCATTTATTGGAAAAATGTTTAACAACGACAAATTAAATTATGAAAATAATGAAAAAAGTTAAAATGCGTGAGTCAATGTCAATAGCAGAAATTGTTGTTAAAAAAGCACTATAGCACTAGAGTCTCAGTTGTTATAAAAAGAAATAACAATTTCCATTTCATTGCCATCCTAAAAAAATAAATCGAATACAAAGAGCAGACCAAAGAGGAAATGTTTCTAAGAGAACTATAAAATTTCGACCTTCTTGAAATTTTTATCAGTTCTCGTTAATGTCATATCATTATATGAACGTTCATAGTTGTCAAGTACGCACAATTTAAAGATATTTCATTCATTTTCACAAGGATAACACGTTGTTCCTTTGGGTAGCGCTCCATTTTTAATAATCGGAACAATCGCAAACGACAGCTGTTAAATTTCAGAGCTGCCACTTGCGCAGAAAAAATGGCACATCATTTAAATCTTGCACTCCCACCCAGGGGCTTGGCTAGGGGGGCGGCTGCGGTCCGCCCCGCATGTCACCATTTTTGGGGTGACACCCGCAATGCACGATGTGTTGGAGGGAGTGGATGCTACACAAAAATATTTGCAAACTGCAGGACTAACTGTCGATAAAGTAATAGCGAAATAGAATGCCGTAATTCTCTTTTTACAAGAAAAGCGGGAATGTTTAGTGGAAGATGCATTGGAGAAGGCTAGTATTATTTGCTCAAAGCTCGGAATAAGCATCAACTGGCGCATAAGGTACAAGAAAAGAATGCCGGGTGAAACGGAACGAGATATTGGTTTAACTGCTAAAGAAGAAAACAAGAGGACGATGCTTCAATGCATCGATCGTTTCTCGACAGAATTAAAGCCTCGAACCATGGCATTCAATGAAATAGCCGATATATTTCAAATTGTGAAAACAAATGACTTGCTGTTTTGCACGGATGAAGAACTGAATATCAATGCAAGAAAGTTGACGTCGCACTACGATGAAGTTGTAGAAAAAGAACTTAAAATAGCAGTAGAAAGACTTCGTTGACAAGTCAAGGCAGCAAACATTGAATTTAAAGTCGCAAGTAAATGGACTACGCTTGATAATCTAACTTTTATTGTAGAAGTGGACTTTATAGAGTCTGTTTCAAATGTATCTTTAGCTCTTCAATTGTTCTTAACAGTTTGTGTCTCTGTGGCTTCATGTGAAAGAAGTTTTTCAAAGTTAAATCTAATTAAATCAAATCTTCATATCTTCAAATCATCCAAGATCTTGAAGAACATGCTGTAAATAAAAATTTCCCTTATTGGTCTCATACTCGTCGAGGTTTTAACTATTTTGTAACTTAAATTAAGTACGTATTAATTTAAGTTCACTCATCTTTATGAATTCCTGTATTATCTACTTACTGTTAAATAAAAAATAATCGTACATACCTACACATATTATAATTATTTCAAAAGAAGAGGGGGAGGGTATTATAAGGTGACACCATTTAGGGCCGCCCCGGGTGTCACCCGACCTGGCTACGCCACTGGGACACCCTATTTTTTAAATTCTTTGGAAACTGCAGTGATTTGTTGCAGGCTGTAGTGACGAAGTGACGGCTCAAAACCGCAGTGAAACACTTCAATTGAAGTGACGGAGACAGCAACGATTTGAAGTTTGCTTCACACGATGGATCATCGTTCTTTCCATGTCGTGATATTGTTTGCAGGGCTGCGCAGTACAGCAACGCTTTAATTGTGTGAAACAGAATGCATTACTGCGGTTTTTTAACATTTGAGATTAATGCTGTTTTTATTTGTGATAAAAATTGACTAGGGTTATTTTAAAATGTTTCGTCAAAAAAGAAGAAAGAAATTATCACTATTGGATACTTTCCGCTTCCGCTCTAAATTTCCAGAAGAGAAATTTTTTGGAAATTAGACAGTGCCTTACTTCATTAGAAAATATGATTTTTGGCTACTGCAATGTATTCATATTTTACCAACATCTGGCGACCGCATGTTAAGCTTTCGTTAGCGATTTGATTAACAGGTAGCAGAATTCAGCGGATATTTGCGAAACAGCAATGCCATCTACCAAATTAAATTCAAATTATTCGCTGAATTATTTACAAAAATCCATGAATATTAAATATTATTTAGCAGTCAACAGTGCCATCTACATTTTCAGTAATAAGTTAATATATCTTCATATATTGTTGATAATAAAAATGTGGTCGCTGTGGCGTCCTTACCATAGTTGGTAGAGCGTTGGCCTGCTGCGCAGAGAAGTATAAAAACAGTTTTTCTACCCGGCATCACCTCTTGGCAGGCAATTGCCCATCTGCAAGAGTAAAAATTGCACAGGTAAAACTTTTCACTTCGCCGTTCGGATTCGGCATTAAACTGTAGGTCCCTTCCATTCATGTACAAATATAACACGCACAACATGAGTGGATGCGAAAAGCTCGGCCTAGGCCCTTCATGGGCTGTTGTGCCATTGAAAGTAACTATTTTTTCACTAATTAATGTCGCAAGTGTGCAGGGGTCGCAATTACTGTTACAATACAGTAATTACTGTACGTGTAACATCACTTAGTAGGGGTAACTACCCTTATTCCAACCAAAGCAAATATGATAGCAATTCTATTTTACCTTAAATATATTATTAGCAAAGGGCACAATTGAGAGGATAATTAGGGAACCACAGTCTAAAATACCGCGTGACATTTCAGACAACCCGAATAAAATAATTTCGATTGGGATGATCTTTTTTTGGCGAATCCAGTGTTGCTGTTAAAAACGTAGTTGACGTATAGTGCAATCCAATACTGATAACATACTATATACTTAATTTTAGTGCATTTTACTAGAAAGTTTGAAGTGATGTTTGTGGACATTATAATTTGCCATCTAAACCGGACGAGCGAACAAGATAATTCTGATGTTTTTTCGGAGTTTATGTTCGGCAGGTGTAAATTGTTGCGCGAAAAAAACTGCGAACAAAACTTCATTCGTTATGGCGGTCTAAATGCAGTGTGATTATTAAAAAACTTATTACCAGACGGCAGGAATGCATGAATATGAATAAAATTAATGCAATTGCGGAATCAAAGTGAATGAACAGCAGCAGTGCCAACTAACTACCTCTTCTTCTGTACTATGGAATTGTGCAGAGTTATCTATGTTAACAGTCAACAGTGCCATCTATCAACCTATTCAGAACTAAGTACTTGTGAGTAGTTATCTATGCATGTTGTAGATAATGCTATGAATGTATAAAAAAAAAAGATAAAAGGTAGAATCTCATATACCAAAACCAATTTTATGAAGGGATGAGTTAGAGTGTTTGATATATTTGGTACATTGATGCTTCGAAGACATCGATATTTTGGTGTTGATGCATCGGAAGTTGTCGATGCAATGTACAAGTTGTCGATGTTGTTTCTCTTGCGATACATCGCATTTTTACCAATTCTCAATTACCAATTAAATTTTCTATAAACCAAACATATTCTTGTCTTTGTCAACCTGTGTTGTCTTAATTTTTGGATTTAAAGTGAACATGCTCATTAAATGTGAACCATAAATTGATTTATGCATACAATTTCTTTTTTCACAAAATTTATTCTAAATTTTGTGGTGGCCGTGGCTCAGTGGTTACCACGTTGAACTTCTATGCAAATAATCGCAGGTTCAAATCTGGTTTAGGTACAAAAAATTAAACATGGTCACCACATATCTGGGGTTATTAAAATTAGATCCACGAAGAAAATAACAGCTTTTAGTTTTCGCAATTCGAAATTGGTATTAAAAAGTAAATCCCCAACCACCTGCATTCCATAAAAGAAAAGAAAAAGAAAAAGAAAAAGAAAAAGAAAAAGAAAAAGAAAAAGAAAAAGAAAAAGAAATTTATCAATTGAAAATATTACAAAAATTTCAAGAGTAAAATCATATGTATTTTTTTTACATGCATGGACGACCTCTAGTGGGTAGAGCACTAGACTTTCACCCAGGAGTTTGGGAGTTCGATTCTCTCTGGTACTTAATGCTCAAAAACTTCTTATATTTCTATCAATATATCAATATGAAGTGAATGAGAATTATAAGAAAGCAAATTGATACCCCGCCGTTCGGAACCGGCGTAAAAAAAACTGTGGGTCCAACCGATGTGGTATCACAATGGGCCATTCTGGCCTCAGTGTGTGTCCTCTGAACTGTCATCCAACCAACCAACCAACCTATGTACATTCGCCCGGGTCGGCCCTCAAAGAAAATACAAGTTTGAAGAATTCATCCGCTATTTGAAAGCTTAAGCGGAGAGAACGTGGAAACAAACAATATTTTTGACCACGCTAAACACAGCCAAAATTAATATTTTGTCATAAATTTGGTATTGTATATTGTTGTAAAGGGCTCGACAAGTGCTACATTTTCTTCTGAGTTGTTATTCTTCTACGAATTCTGTAACTCAAATTGTATGCAATTTTTCTTAAAAATTCAAGCTATTAAAAATATATACTTTCCGTAAATAATAGACCCGCAAATAAACTAGGCCATTCCATTGAATCTCTATTCAATATCTGATTCTCATACGATAATCTTCATAACTGATTTAGTTATATCGGATACAATATTCATGTGTGGGAACGTAGTAGAAGCAAGTAAGAGAAAGTCAAACCGTTCGGACGTGTTTATTTTTATACCCGTGTATCTAAAGTGTACTAAGGTCAAATATTGTTTTATTTCTTAGCGAAAAGGACGCATCTTTCAAACTAATTTGAAGCATTCGCCTTGTGGTTGTGGTCATAAGGTTGATCGAAACCAACCTAAAGTGCATTGTGTTCCACTTAAATTGTGTTAATGTTCCGCAGGCCGATCTTGAATACTTGCAAAAAACCAACAACCCCTTTCGGTGCAAAGTTTGCTCTGCAGCCCGACGAAGTTCGATCCGCTCACCCCCTCCATGCAGAAATGGTAGATCTAAATAATATTTAATGTACAAGTTAACATCCTGTACGCTGAAGTCGACAAGACAACGACCGGCACGACTTTCCAGCTAAAATAAATTCAGGTACATCCGCTCCCACCAAATGTGCTGATCGAGCGTCTGGCTCGCGAAAGCGGACACCTCATAATCGGCAACACGTTGCAATTATGCCAATGCAAGCAGCGCTGCTGGATATTTTCGTCGCCTACATTATTTTAAGCTTAACTTTGTATGATTAGTCGTAATTTAACATTTAATCAATAAAGAGCTTAAGCTCAAAAAAATTATTTCAACTTACACAAGCACCTCAACAACAGGAGATGTTGTTTCAATCACTAAGTTTATCACCGCAACAACAACTCCAAAATACAGCTGCATCGCAGCAACAACAACATAGTGAAAGTGAAAGTGACAATGAAAATATCACTCTTAGATCTGAGAATGCTCATGCTCTCTCTCT
This sequence comes from Palloptera scutellata, assembly GCA_958295655.1. Taxonomy (NCBI): domain Eukaryota; kingdom Metazoa; phylum Arthropoda; class Insecta; order Diptera; family Pallopteridae; genus Palloptera; species Palloptera scutellata. The sequence goes on from OY282450.1 coordinate 54,134,755, forward strand.
CTTTCATCAGTTCTCTTAAGGATGGCAAAAATTTGTTATTACAGAAACTCAGTGATTTTCAATCAGAACCAAGTCACGAGTCAAGTATCTGGCAAAGCGTGAGGAAGCCAAATTATAAGTCCCACATAAAAAGTAAATTAAATTAACAGAAAACATTCATAAAACTTTAAAAACTATTGAATACGAGTATATATAAATTTAAAACGTGCATCTTAAAGGAAAGTACAAAATCACAGTGTAGAATAATAAAATAAAAAGATATTGAATTGCTTAAAATAAGAAATAATGGCTCCAAAGACTAGAATTAGCAAAACAAAAAACCAAATCATAAGGAAAATCACTCATCTTCGAGTGAAGACAGTGATGAGGAAGAGACAAATAACGGAAATCTACACACAGCAATTTATTAGAGAACGTTTTGATGAGCTAAAAAATGAAATAGATCGCCTAGCCGAAGAGAATAAACAACTCTATTTCTAATAACATATTAGTTGCAAAACTTGCATGTTTAGGTATTCACCCTACTTTCCAGGAGTGGCTGTAGTCCTCCGTTACAATCGGACATTGATCGCCTAGTTGATTAGTGTCAACCAAACAAATTGGCTCTTAAAATACAAAAATTTTTCAAACGAGATTTGTAAGATCATCTAGTCAGTAGCTTTCATCTTACAGTATATCTAACAATGCGCAGAAGTCGCTTGAGGAGTTTCTAGACTTGGGTGTTCCATTTGATATAATGTTTGCTTTCTCCAACCATTTAAACTACTTTGTACCAAAAGCCTATTCGCTCCTTGCCTTTATTCGTCGATATGGCAGGGATTTCAAAGATCCGTTTACACGTAAAATCTTGTATACAACACTTGTACGTTCGAAACTTGAATATGCTTCCTTCATTTGGAATCCTTTCTACAATGCACGCTCTACACGTATTGAAAGAATTCAAAACAAATTTATTCATTTTGCTATCCAACCTTTACATTTTATTGAGCCTTTTCCTCCGTATAATGTTAGATGCTTGCTTATTAGTTTGAAGTCTCTTGAGAGCAGGAAAATTATACATTCCCTCATGGTTGTGTATGACCTAATTTATGGAAATATTGATTCCCTATTTCTACGTGAAAAGATTAGATTTAATATACCTTCACGCCATCTGCGCTACCATGTTCCATTTTATGTATCCACTTTGAAAACTAACTATCTAATGAATGCTCCATTCACAAGGGCCTTGCTTGAATTTAACAAAGTCTCAAAACAATGCGATGTGGATTTCTTTATAATTAGGAATCATTTCAAGTATTATAAGTATTGAATCGTTTTATTTACAATTTTTATTATCTTATCCGTAATTGTTAATTATTTTTACAACACTTTTTATTATTTTACAATTTTTAGTCAGTAAGAAGAAGAATTTGACTAAATAAATGAAATGAAATGAAAAGAACGCTCATGATACCGTCATCTTAAAATGTTCACTAGCGCTTGAGATATTGGGAGACAAGTGTAACTTATTTTTCTGACCAATTCCAGTCTTTATATGTCCTAAAAGTATTCAAGACTTTGACTACCATACACATTGTAAAACCACTGGTCCGCAAATGAATGTGTAAATTACGAACAATCTTCAAACAATGATTTTTCGTTTATTGAAAATAACCTTAGTTTCTGACCATAACAAAATTGAAGGCAATGTCAGTTGGAATTCCGCAATATCCGAAATTAAATTGAGAATTGGTCATTAGATCCAGCAGATCATCATCACATAATTTGAAATCTGCGGGGTTAGCACCAACCCGAACACTCACAATATACAGTGTCGGACAATCAAAATAAGAACACCTTGTTCTGAAACCAAAAATTTTTAAAAAATATTTCTCTCGGCTTATGATAAATTTAAAAGGTATATTTTATTCATTTATTCCATAAGTTTAATTTTTTCTTAAAACAAAAACAAACTCAATTCAGTGTAAAAAAAAAGGTTTAAAGTTATACATAAAATCACATTTCAAAAGGACAAAAACATAAGAACACTTTAATTAAAAAATCAATTTATAAAAGATTGCCTCAAATTGTTCACTAATGCTAATATTTTGTGCAATAGCCCTTGTTAATTAAAACCGCCTTACACCTTCTAGGCATTGATTCCACCAGAGACGCGCAAGTAGCCTGGGGTATGGAATACCTCGCTATTTGAATGCTTTGCCACAATTCATCTTTGTTTTTAGCTCTGGTACTGCTAATCTTCTCTTTGACAATATTACACAAGTTCTCGATTGGATTAAGGTCAGGAGATTGTGAAGGCCAGGTCATAACCGGAATTCCATTATGGAAAAAACCAATCACACGCAAGGATTGAGGTGTGCTTTGGGTCGTTATCCTGTCGCATTTGCCATTGCAGGGGTATTTCCCATTCAGCATAAGAAAGCATCACCTCCTGAAGGATGTTTATGTAAAGAAATCTGTCCATCGTTTCTTTTATCTAACACAGATGGCCCACACCATACCAAGAGAAGCATCCCCATACCATGATGCTTCCACCTCCGTGCTTAAAAATCTTCCTAGTATATTTTGGGCTTAATTCTGCATTTTTCGGGCATCTAAGCCAACGTTTGCCATCACTTCCAACAAGATTCACCTTGCTTTCGTCTGTCCATAATACGTTGGGCCATTTTTTTGCATTAATTGAACCATCCCACTCAATGTGCGCTTCAGCGAACTCTATGGGACACTTTCGATGTCTTTGTATCAACATTGGTAGTTTTCGTGCTGCTCTCCCATACATTTTTTTTTCCACCAAACGTCTCAAATTTGAACCCCTGTCTCCTCTCTAATTGCAGCAGCTGCCTTAAACGGATCGCGTGCCGCCAAAATTTTTATACAATTGTCATCTGCACTTGTAGTTTTGGCCTACCTCTCTTGCAATGAAATTTTTTGGTAGACAAATGTCAAGGATCTGCTATTAGTTTTAGCTATTTGGCGAATGCTTTGTCCCTCATTTCGCAGTTTTTTCACCAAATAACGCTCCTCCTTGCTGCAGTGCTGTGCTCGAGCCATTTTGCTGTGACATTGCGGAATAGTTTACATTTAATTTGTTGAATTACCCTCAATGCTACCATTTAAATGCTTACCAGTACAAATTATAAACAAATTTAAGTTTCTTTCTAAAATATAAATTTGTTTGTCTGCTGTTCTTCTTTTGTTGTCCGCCTTCGAATGCTTCGCTCCAACTTTTTTGTTTGGGAATCCCCAAAAAATATTTAAATGTAGTGTTGCCACCTAGAAAGTTATAAAGTATATACCATACCATTTTCTTCTCTATAAAAATTGTTTGCCATAAGCAGTGCGATAAAAAAAAACAATGGAAGTTTTATAGTGCAAGGTGTTCTTATTTATTGTCCGACACATATATATATATATATATATATATATATATATATATATATATATATATATAGGTAGATGAGGCAATGCCATTAAATTGGTATTAGGCGTTTCGTTCAACAAAACAGCATCGACACCGTCACACTGAGTTTACTCCGGCAAATGTTCACAAAATACCCGGAAATACACAACAACAAAAATCGCTACGTTCTATTTTTCGGTCTGCCACACAAATTGACCGAAGGCCTGAGCTTCTTGTTGCCATCCCGGTAGCACGTTAACCCAAAGCATAAACTTTACCACCCATCACTTACCATAATTTTCCGATTTTTGACAATTCCAGTATCCATAGGTTAAAAACTAATTTTAATAAATTTCTTAATGCACCCTTCAGTTGCTTTTTTGTACTAAAAGGGGTTTCAAATACATTATTTGCTAGCAATGCCTTCGTCAATAGAACATTCGGATGGAGTAACTGCTGATTAAAAACCTGGATAAATGTTTTGATTTAAAATTTTTGAATCAGGCTTAGTTTTAACTTAAAATTGTAACTGATGTTATAATAGCGAGCTTATTGTAATCGATTAATAACAAGGTATAAATTAAGTTTGTAGTTTTTATATTTTCACAATTTATATTTTCAAGACAGCCTATGTCTGTTTATACTTCCTAGCGCAAAAAAACATTATTGCCTGAGTAGCAAGAGTAATCATATTTCAGAGTTTCAGATCTACTCGAATGTACCATAAAGTACCAATTGTATGTATGGCAAAACTGTTTTTAATACTTTTTATTTGGAAATGTGTATCTCATGCGAATTTGAAACAGTACATGCTCAGGATTAACCGATATCAGAAAAAATGCATATTTGGGCGAATGCTCAAAACCAAATAGAAAGATTTTTACTCATGTGAAAGCATGAAATGTCTTGAGGATAATGTCAGACAACCATAATATTTGTACGTTTGTATCTATAGTATGTATACATTTGTTAAGAAATAAAAGTTGCCTCAGAACAGAGCACAATCAACCCAAGAATGGTAGAACTAAAGATTTAACTCTAGTTGTACAACATTTTTTGTAACTGTCAAATTTTTATATGTTTTTTGTTTATTTATTCTGTTTATTCTGCAAATTCTGTTGAGCGAAAGACTCATTCCGTACTTACTTCAATAATTCTTGTAATCTTGTAAAAGTGAATAAGTACAGAAAAAATAGAAATACTACTACCTATAAGTACTACTTTCATATGCAACTATGAAACAAAAATTTACTAACTGAGAGAGAACTCAAGACTACCAGTGTAAATCAACATATAGTATGCAGTTGTCGCAGTAGAGAGAACGGTCTGCTTAAAACAGGATTATTTCATAGTCGATCATATACATATAGCACATAAGCTCATAATTGGAAAAATATGTAGGAGAAAGTTCAAAATGTATTACTTAATATAAAAATACAAAAAAGGATAGAACTCGCTTCACTTTAAGTTACTATAAATACATATAGAAGCAATTGTAAGATACTATTCTATTTTAGTACTATTGTCACTAATTTTTTAAGCAGACATAAATTTACTGACTCAGAGAAAATTGAAAGTTGAAACGGTTTTATGCTATCTTTTAAGGAAAGTTGAAACCGTGTTGAGAGTCGGATAATTATGGGATACGTATTAATTGAATGTTGTACTTATCGGCAAGCAGTTACAAAATGCCGAATAAATGTGTTTGTTAAAACCCAAAACAAAAAATGGGAGCATGTGTTTTTTATAATAAGTAATAATGTTCTTTTAGACAACAGACTCACTGAGGTGTAAAAATAGTACAGACGTGCTTTTCCTTGATGAAAACATCAAGTATAAAGTATTTGAAACAGATTGCAGTGACATCTATATTTTCAGCACCACACTAATTGT